>OY019133.1:45456405-46056405 GCA_955652365.1 Eristalinus aeneus
CGTTCCGAATACCTCGAAAATCATGAAATTTTAAATTTCGGTAAAAAGTGGCTGGATGTACTCGTCGCCATCCGAAAACATGCGAAAAATTGTTTAAAGTTCATTCGGACGTCCAGGAGGCCACCAGTGGTCGAAGAAGGATTTTAGGCTAAAAAACCCGAATTCCGCATATCCGGGTATTGCGTTCCGAACACCTCGAAAATCATGATATTTTAAATTTCGGTAAAAAGTGACTGGATGTACTCGTCGGCATCCGAAAACATGCGAAAAATTGTTTAAAGTTCATTCGGACGTCCAGGAGGCCACCAGTGGTCGAAGAAGGATTTTAGGCTAAAAACCCGAATTCCGCATATCCGGGTATTGCGTTCCGAATACCTCGAAAATCATGAAATTTTAAATTTCGGTAAAAAGTGACTGGATGTACTCGTCGGCATCCGAAAACATGCGAAAAATTGTTTAAAGTTCATTCGGACGTCCAGGAGGCCACCAGTGGTCGAAGAAGGATTTTAGGCTAAAAACCCGAATTCCGCATATCCGGGTATTGCGTTCCGAATACCTCGAAAATTATGAAATTTTAAATTTCGGTAAAAAGTGACTGGATGTACTCGTCGGCATCCGAAAACATGCGAAAAATTGTTTAAAGTTCATTCGGACGTCCAGGAGGCCACCAGTGGTCGAAGAAGGATTTTAGGCTAAAAACCCGAATTCCGCATATCCGGGTCTTGCGTGCCGAATACCTCGAAAATCATGAAATTTTAAATTTCGGTAAAAAGTGACTGGATGTACTCGTCGGCATCCGAAAACATACGAAAAATTGGTTAAAGTTCATTCGGACGTCCAAGAGGCCACCAGTGGTCGAAGAAGGATTTTAGGCTAAAAACCCGAATTCCGCATATCCGGGTATTGCGTTCCGAATACCTCGAAAATCATGAAATTTTAAATTTCGGTAAAAAGTGACTGGATGTACTCGTCGGCATCCGAAAACATGCGAAAAATTGTTTAAAGTTCATTCGGACGTCCAGGAGGCCACCAGTGGTCGAAGAAGGATTTTAGGCTAAAAACCCGAATTCCGCATATCCGGGTATTGCGTTCCGAATACCTCGAAAATCATGAAATTTTAAATTTCGGTAAAAAGTGACTGGATGTACTCGTCGGCATCCGAAAACATGCGAAAAATTGTTTAAAGTTCATTCGGACGTCCAGGAGGCCACCAGTGGTCGAAGAAGGATTTTAGGCTAAAAACCCGAATTCCGCATATCCGGGTATTGCGTTCCGAATACCTCGAAAATCATGAAATTTTAAATTTCGGTAAAAAGTGACTGGATGTACTCGTCGGAATCCGAAAACATGCGAAAAATTGTTTAAAGTTCATTCGGACGTCCAGGAGGCCACCAGTGGTCGAAGAAGGATTTTAGGCTAAAAACCCGAATTCCGCATATCCGGGTATTGCGTGCCGAATACCTCGAAAATCATGAAATTTTAAATTTCGGTAAAAAGTGACTGGATGTACTCGTCGGCATCCGAAAACATACGAAAAATTGCTTAAAGTTCATTCGTACGTCCAGGAGGCCACCAGTGGTCGAAGAAGGATTTTAGGCTAAAAACCCGAATTCCGCATATCCGGGTATTGCGTTCCGAATACCTCGAAAATCATGAAATTTTAAATTTCGGTAAAAAGTGACTGATGTACTCGTCGGCATCCGAAAACATACGAAAAATTGTTTAAAGTTCATTCGGACGTCCAGGAGGCCACCAGTGTCGAAGAAGGATTTTAGGCTTAAAACCCGAATCCCGCATATCCGGGTATTGCGTTCCGAATACCTCGAAAATCATGAAATTTTAAATTTCGGTAAAAAGTGACTGGATGTACTCGTCGGCATCCGAAAACATGCGAAAAATTGTTTAAAGTTCATTCGGACGTCCAGGAGGCCACCAGTGGTCGAAGAAGGATTTTAGGCTAAAAACCCAAATTCCGCATATCCGGGTATTGCGTTCCGAATACCTCGAAAATCATGAAATTTTAAATTTCGGTTAAAAGTGACTGGATGTACTCGTCGGCATCCGAAAACATCCGAAAAATTGTTTAGAGTTCATTCGGGCGTCCAGGAGGCCACCAGTGGTCGAAGAAGGATTTTAGGCTAAAAACCCGAATTCCGCATATCCGGGTATTGCGTGCCGAATACCTCGAAAATTATGAAATTTTAAATTTCGGTAAAAAGTGACTGGATGTACTCGTCGGCATCCGAAAACATGCGAAAAATTGTTTAAAGTTCATTCGGACGTCCAGGAGGCCACCAGTGGTCGAAGAAGGATTTTAGGCTAAAAACCCGAATTCCGCATATCCGGGTATTGCGTTCCGAATACCTCGAAAATCATGAAATTTTAAATTTCGGTAAAAAGTGACTGGATGTACTCGTCGGCATCCGAAAACATGCGAAAAATTGTTTAAAGTTCATTCGGACGTCCAGGAGGCCACCAGTGGTCGAAGAAGGATTTTAGGTTAAAAACCCGAATTCCGCATATCCGGGTATTGCGTTCCGAATACCTCGAAAATCATGAAATTTTAAATTTCGGTAAAAAGTGACTGGATGTACTCGTCGGCATCCGAAAACATGCGAAAAATTGTTTAAAGTTCATTCGGACGTCCAGGAGGCCACCAGTGGTCGAAGAAGGATTTTAGGCTAAAAACCCGAATTCCGCATATCCGGGTATTGCGTTCCGAATACCTCGAAAATCATGAAACTTTAAATTTCGGTAAAAAGTGACTGGATGTACTCGTCGGCATCCGAAAACATGCGAAAAATTGTTTAAAGTTCATTCGGACGTCCAGGAGGCCACCAGTGGTCGAAGAAGGATTTTAGGCTAAAAACCCGAATTCCGCATATCCGGGTATTGCGTTCCGAATACCTCGAAAATCATGAAATTTTAAATTTCGGTAAAAAGTGACTGGATGTACTCGTCGGCATCCGAAAACATGCGAAAAATTGTTTAAAGTTCATTCGGACGTCCAGGAGGCCACCAGTGGTCGAAGAAGGATTTTAGGCTAAAAACCCGAATTCCGCATATCCGGGTATTGCGTTCCGAATACCTCGAAAATCATGAAATTTTAAATTTCGGTAAAAAGTGACTGGATGTACTCGTCGGAATCCGAAAACATGCGAAAAATTGTTTAAAGTTCATTCGGACGTCCAGGAGGCCACCAGTGGTCGAAGAAGGATTTTAGGCTAAAAACCCGAATTCCGCATATCCGGGTATTGCGTGCCGAATACCTCGAAAATCATGAAATTTTAAATTTCGGTAAAAAGTGACTGGATGTACTCGTCGGCATCCGAAAACATACGAAAAATTGCTTAAAGTTCATTCGTACGTCCAGGAGGCCACCAGTGGTCGAAGAAGGATTTTAGGCTAAAAACCCGAATTCCGCATATCCGGGTATTGCGTTCCGAATACCTCGAAAATCATGAAATTTTAAATTTCGGTAAAAAGTGACTGGATGTACTCGTCGGCATCCGAAAACATACGAAAAATTGTTTAAAGTTCATTCGGACGTCCAGGAGGCCACCAGTGGTCGAAGAAGGATTTTAGGCTTAAAACCCGAATCCCGCATATCCGGGTATTGCGTTCCGAATACCTCGAAAATCATGAAATTTTAAATTTCGGTAAAAAGTGACTGGATGTACTCGTCGGCATCCGAAAACATGCGAAAAATTGTTTAAAGTTCATTCGGACGTCCAGGAGGCCACCAGTGGTCGAAGAAGGATTTTAGGCTAAAAACCCAAATTCCGCATATCCGGGTATTGCGTTCCGAATACCTCGAAAATCATGAAATTTTAAATTTCGGTTAAAAGTGACTGGATGTACTCGTCGGCATCCGAAAACATCCGAAAAATTGTTTAGAGTTCATTCGGGCGTCCAGGAGGCCACCAGTGGTCGAAGAAGGATTTTAGGCTAAAAACCCGAATTCCGCATATCCGGGTATTGCGTGCCGAATACCTCGAAAATTATGAAATTTTAAATTTCGGTAAAAAGTGACTGGATGTACTCGTCGGCATCCGAAAACATGCGAAAAATTGTTTAAAGTTCATTCGGACGTCCAGGAGGCCACCAGTGGTCGAAGAAGGATTTTAGGCTAAAAACCCGAATTCCGCATATCCGGGTATTGCGTTCCGAATACCTCGAAAATCATGAAATTTTAAATTTCGGTAAAAAGTGACTGGATGTACTCGTCGGCATCCGAAAACATGCGAAAAATTGTTTAAAGTTCATTCGGACGTCCAGGAGGCCACCAGTGGTCGAAGAAGGATTTTAGGTTAAAAACCCGAATTCCGCATATCCGGGTATTGCGTTCCGAATACCTCGAAAATCATGAAATTTTAAATTTCGGTAAAAAGTGACTGGATGTACTCGTCGGCATCCGAAAACATCCGAAAAATTGTTTAAAGTTCATTCGGACGTCCAGGAGGCCACCAGTGGTCGAAGAAGGATTTTAGGCTAAAAACCCGAATTCCGCATATCCGGGTATTGCGTTCCGAATACCTCGAAAATCATGAAATTTTAAATTTCGGTAAAAAGTGACTGGATGTACTCGTCGGCATCCGAAAACATGCGAAAAATTGTTTAAAGTTCATTCGGACGTCCAGGAGGCCACCAGTGGTCGAAGAAGGATTTTAGGCTAAAAACCCGAATTCCGCATATCCGGGTATTGCGTTCCGAATACCTCGAAAATCATGAAACTTTAAATTTCGGTAAAAAGTGACTGGATGTACTCGTCGGCATCCGAAAACATGCGAAAAATTGTTTAAAGTTCATTCGGACGTCCAGGAGGCCACCAGTGGTCGAAGAAGGATTTTAGGCTAAAAACCCGAATTCCGCATATCCGGGTATTGCGTTCCGAATACCACGAAAATCATGAAATTTTAAATTTCGATAAAAAGTGACTGGATGTACTCGTCGGCATCCGAAAACATGCGAAAAATTGTTTAAAGTTCATTCGGACGTCCAGGAGGCCACCAGTGGTCGAAGAAGGATTTTAGGCTAAAAACCCGAATTCCGCATATCCGGGTATTGCGTTCCGAATACCACGAAAATCATGAAATTTTAAATTTCGATAAAAAGTGACTGGATGTACTCGTCGGCATCCGAAAACATGCGAAAAATTGTTTAAAGTTCATTCGGACGTCCAGGAGGCCACCAGTGGTCGAAGAAGGATTTTAGGCTAAAAACCCGAATCCCGCATATCCGGGTATTGCGTTCCGAATACCTCGAAAATCATGAAACTTTAAATTTCGGTAAAAAGTGACTGGATGTACTCGTCGGCATCCGAAAACATGCGAAAAATTGTTTAAAGTTCATTCGGACGTCCAGGAGGCCACCAGTGGTCGAAGAAGGATTTTAGGCTAAAAACCCGAATTCCGCATATCCGGGTATTGCGTTCCGAATACCACGAAAATCATGAAATTTTAAATTTCGATAAAAAGTGACTGGATGTACTCGTCGGCATCCGAAAACATGCGAAAAATTGTTTAAAGTTCATTCGGACGTCCAGGAGGCCACCAGTGGTCGAAGAAGGATTTTAGGCTAAAAACCCGAATTCCGCATATCCGGGTATTGCGTTCCGAATACCACGAAAATCATGAAATTTTAAATTTCGATAAAAAGTGACTGGATGTACTCGTCGGCATCCGAAAACATGCGAAAAATTGTTTAAAGTTCATTCGGACGTCCAGGAGGCCACCAGTGGTCGAAGAAGAATTTTAGGCTAAAAACCCGAATTCCGCATATCCGGGTATTGCGTTCCGAATACCACGAAAATCATGAAATTTTAAATTTCGATAAAAAGTGACTGGATGTACTCGTCGGCATCCGAAAACATGCGAAAAATTGTTTAAAGTTCATTCGGACGTCCAGGAGGCCACCAGTGGTCGAAGAAGGATTTTAGGCTAAAAACCCGAATTCCGCATATCCGGGTATTGCGTTCCGAATACCACGAAAATCATGAAATTTTAAATTTCGATAAAAAGTGACTGGATGTACTCGTCGGCATCCGAAAACATGCGAAAAATTGTTTAAAGTTCATTCGGACGTCCAGGAGGCCACCAGTGGTCGAAGAAGGATTTTAGGCTAAAAACCCGAATCCCGCATATCCGGGTATTGCGTTCCGAATACCTCGAAAATCATGAAACTTTAAATTTCGGTAAAAAGTGACTGGATGTACTCGTCGGCATCCGAAAACATGCGAAAAATTGTTTAAAGTTCATTCGGACGTCCAGGAGGCCACCAGTGGTCGAAGAAGGATTTTAGGCTAAAAACCCGAATTCCGCATATCCGGGTATTGCGTTCCGAATACCACGAAAATCATGAAATTTTAAATTTCGATAAAAAGTGACTGGATGTACTCGTCGGCATCCGAAAACATGCGAAAAATTGTTTAAAGTTCATTCGGACGTCCAGGAGGCCACCAGTGGTCGAAGAAGGATTTTAGGCTAAAAACCCGAATTCCGCTTATCCGGGTATTGCGTTCCGAATACCTCGAAAATCATGAAATTTTAAATTTCGGTAAAAAGTGACTGGATGTACTCGTCGGCATCCGAAAACATGCGAAAAATTGTTTAAAGTTCATTCGGACGTCCAGGAGGCCACCAGTGGTCGAAGAAGGATTTTAGGCTAAAAACCCGAATTCCGCATATCCGGGTATTGCGTTCCGAATACCTCGAAAATCATGAAATTTTAAATTTCGGTAAAAAGTGACTGGATGTACTCGTCGGCATCCGAAAACATGCGAAAAATTGTTTAAAGTTCATTCGGACGTCCAGGAGGCCACCAGTGGTCGAAGAAGGATTTTAGGCTAAAAACCCGAATTCCGCATATCCGGGTATTGCGTTCCGAATACCTCGAAAATCATGAAATTTTAAATTTCGGTAAAAAGTGACTGGATGTACTCGTCGGCATCCGAAAACATACGAAAAATTGTTTAAAGTTCATTCGGACGTCCAGGAGGCCACCAGTGGTCGAAGAAGGATTTTAGGCTAAAAACCCGAATCCCGCATATCCGGGTATTGCGTTCCGAATACCTCGAAAATCATGAAATTTTAAATTTCGGTAAAAAGTGACTGGATGTACTCGTCGGCATCCGAAAACATCCGAAAAATTGTTTAGAGTTCATTCGGGCGTCCAGGAGGCCACCAGTGGTCGAAGAAGGGTTTTAGGCTAAAAACCCGAATTCCGCATATCCGGGTATTGCGTTCCGAATACCTCGAAAATCATGAAATTTTAAATTTCGGTAAAAAGTGACTGGATGTACTCGTCGGCATCCGAAAACATCCGAAAAATTGTTTAAAGTTCATTCGGACGTCCAGGAGGCCACCAGTGGTCGAAGAAGGGTTTTAGGCTAAAAACCCGAATTCCGCATATCCGGGTATTGCGTTCCGAATACCTCGAAAATCATGAAATTTTAAATTTCGGTAAAAAGTGACTGGATGTACTCGTCGGCATCCGAAAACATCCGAAAAATTGTGTAAAGTTCATTCGGACGTCCAGGAGGCCACCAGTGGTCGAAGAAGGATTTTAGGCTAAAAACCCGAATTCCGCATATCCGGGTATTGCGTTCCGAATACCTCGAAAATCATGAAATTTTAAATTTCGGTTAAAAGTGACTGGATGTACTCGTCGGCATCCGAAAACATCCGAAAAATTGTTTAGAGTTCATTCGGGCGTCCAGGAGGCCACCAGTGGTCGAAGAAGGGTTTTAGGCTAAAAACCCGAATTCCGCATATCCGGGTATTGCGTTCCGAATACCTCGAAAATCATGAAATTTTAAATTTCGGTAAAAAGTGACTGGATGTACTCGTCGGCATCCGAAAACATCCGAAAAATTGTGTAAAGTTCATTCGGACGTCCAGGAGGCCACCAGTGGTCGAAGAAGGATTTTAGGCTAAAAACCCGAATTCCGCATATCCGGGTATTGCGTTCCGAATACCTTGAAAATCATGAAATTTTAAATTTCGGTAAAAAGTGACTGGATGTACCCGAAAACCCGAATCCCGCATATCCGGGTATTGCGTTCCGAATACCTCGAAAATCATGAAATTTTAAATTTCGGTAAAAAGTGACTGGATGTACTCGTCGGCATCCGAAAACATCCGAAAAATTGTTTAGAGTTCATTCGGGCGTCCAGGAGGCCACCAGTGGTCGAAGAAGGGTTTTAGGCTAAAAACCCGAATTCCGCATATCCGGGTATTGCGTTCCGAATACCTCGAAAATCATGAAATTTTAAATTTCGGTAAAAAGTGACTGGATGTACTCGTCGGCATCCGAAAACATCCGAAAAATTGTTTAAAGTTCATTCGGACGTCCAGGAGGCCACCAGTGGTCGAAGAAGGATTTTAGGCTAAAAACCCGAATTCCGCATATCCGGGTATTGCGTTCCGAATACCTTGAAAATCATGAAATTTTAAATTTCGGTAAAAAGTGACTGGATGTACTCGTAGGCATCCGAAAACATGCGAAAAATTGTTTAAAGTTCATTCGGACGTCCAGGAGGCCACCAGTGGTCGAAGAAGGATTTTAGGCTAAAAACCCGAATTCCGCATATCCGGGTATTGCGTTCCGAATACCTCGAAAATCATGAAATTTTAAATTTCGGTTAAAAGTGACTGGATGTACTCGTCGGCATCCGAAAACATCCGAAAAATTGTTTAGAGTTCATTCGGGCGTCCAGGAGGCCACCAGTGGTCGAAGAAGGGTTTTAGGCTAAAAACCCGAATTCCGCATATCCGGGTATTGCGTTCCGAATACCTCGAAAATCATGAAATTTTAAATTTCGGTAAAAAGTGACTGGATGTACTCGTCGGCATCCGAAAACATCCGAAAAATTGTGTAAAGTTCATTCGGAAGTCCAGGAGGCCACCAGTGGTCGAAGAAGGATTTTAGGCTAAAAACCCGAATTCCGCATATCCGGGTATTGCGTTCCGAATACCTTGAAAATCATGAAATTTTAAATTTCGGTAAAAAGTGACTGGATGTACTCGTAGGCATCCGAAAACATGCGAAAAATTGTTTAAAGTTCATTCGGACGTCCAGGAGGCCACCAGTGGTCGAAGAAGGATTTTAGGCTAAAAACCCGAATTCCGCATATCCGGGTATTGCGTTCCGAATACCTCGAAAATCATGAAATTTTAAATTTCGGTACAAAGTGACTGGATGTACTCGTCGGCATCCGAAAACATGCGAAAAATTGTTTAAAGTTCATTCGGACGTCCAGGAGGCCACCAGTGGTCGAAGAAGGATTTTAGGCTAAAAACCCGAATTCCGCATATCCGGGTCTTGCGTGCCGAATACCTCGAAAATCATGAAATTTTAAATTTCGGTAAAAAGTAACTGGATGTACTCGTCGGCATCCGAAAACATGCGAAAAATTGGTTAAAGTTCATTCGGACGTCCAAGAGGCCACCAGTGGTCGAAGAAGGATTTTAGGCTAAAAACCCGAATTCCGCATATCCGGGTATTGCGTTCCGAATACCTCGAAAATCATGAAATTTTAAATTTCGGTAAAAAGTGACTGGATGTACTCGTCGGCATCCGAAAACATGCGAAAAATTGTTTAAAGTTCATTCGGACGTCCAGGAGGCCACCAGTGGTCGAAGAAGGATTTTAGGCTAAAAACCCGAATTCCGCATATCCGGGTATTGCGTTCCGAATACCTCGAAAATCATGAAATTTTAAATTTCGGTAAAAAGTGACTGGATGTACTCGTCGGAATCCGAAAACATGCGAAAAATTGTTTAAAGTTCATTCGGACGTCCAGGAGGCCACCAGTGGTCGAAGAAGGATTTTAGGCTAAAAACCCGAATTCCGCATATCCGGGTATTGCGTGCCGAATACCTCGAAAATCATGAAATTTTAAATTTCGGTAAAAAGTGACTGGATGTACTCGTCGGCATCCGAAAACATGCGAAAAATTGTTTAAAGTTCATTCGGACGTCCAGGAGGCCACCAGTGGTCGAAGAAGGATTTTAGGCTAAAAACCCGAATTCCGCATATCCGGGTATTGCGTTCCGAATACCTCGAAAATCATGAAATTTTAAATTTCGGTAAAAAGTGACTGGATGTACTCGTCGGCATCCGAAAACATACGAAAAATTGCTTAAAGTTCATTCGTACGTCCAGGAGGCCACCAGTGGTCGAAGAAGGATTTTAGGCTAAAAACCCGAATTCCGCATATCCGGGTATTGCGTTCCGAATACCTCGAAAATCATGAAATTTTAAATTTCGGTAAAAAGTGACTGGATGTACTCGTCGGCATCCGAAAACATACGAAAAATTGTTTAAAGTTCATTCGGACGTCCAGGAGGCCACCAGTGGTCGAAGAAGGATTTTAGGCTAAAAACCCGAATCCCGCATATCCGGGTATTGCGTTCCGAATACCTCGAAAATCATGAAATTTTAAATTTCGGTAAAAAGTGACTGGATGTACTCGTCGGCATCCGAAAACATGCGAAAAATTGTTTAAAGTTCATTCGGACGTCCAGGAGGCCACCAGTGGTCGAAGAAGGATTTTAGGCTAAAAACCCAAATTCCGCATATCCGGGTATTGCGTTCCGAATACCTCGAAAATCATGAAATTTTAAATTTCGGTTAAAAGTGACTGGATGTACTCGTCGGCATCCGAAAACATCCGAAAAATTGTTTAGAGTTCATTCGGGCGTCCAGGAGGCCACCAGTGGTCGAAGAAGGATTTTAGGCTAAAAACCCGAATTCCGCATATCCGGGTATTGCGTGCCGAATACCTCGAAAATTATGAAATTTTAAATTTCGGTAAAAAGTGACTGGGTACTCGTCGGCATCCGAAAACATGCGAAAAATTGTTTAAAGTTCATTCGGACGTCCAGGAGGCCACCAGTGGTCGAAGAAGGATTTTAGGCTAAAAACCCGAATTCCGCATATCCGGGTATTGCGTTCCGAATACCTCGAAAATCATGAAATTTTAAATTTCGGTAAAAAGTGACTGGATGTACTCGTCGGCATCCGAAAACATGCGAAAAATTGTTTAAAGTTCATTCGGACGTCCAGGAGGCCACCAGTGGTCGAAGAAGGATTTTAGGCTAAAAACCCGAATTCCGCATATCCGGGTATTGCGTTCCGAATACCTCGAAAATTATGAAATTTTAAATTTCGGTAAAAAGTGACTGGATGTACTCGTCGGCATCCGAAAACATGCGAAAAACTGTTTAAAGTTCATTCGGACGTCCAGGAGGCCACCAGTGGTCGAAGAACATTTTTAGGCTAAAAACCCGAATTCCGCATATCCGGGTATTGCGTTCCGAATACCTCGCAAATCATGAAATTTTAAATTTCGGTAAAAAGTGACTGGATGTACTCGTCGGCATCCGAAAACATGCGAAAAATTGTTCAAAGTTCATTCGGACGTCCAGGAGGCCACCAGTGGTCGAAGAAGGATTTTAGGCTAAAAACCCGAATTCCGCATATCCGGGTATTGCGTTCCGAATACCTCGAAAATCATGAAATTTTAAATTTCGGTAAAAACTGACTGCATGTACTCGTCGGCATCCGAAAACATGCGAAAAATTGTTTAAGGTTCATTCGGACGTCCAGGAGGCCACCAGTGGTCGAAGAAGGATTTTAGGCTAAAAACCCGAATTCCGCATATCCGAGTATTGCGTTCCAAATACCTCGAAAATCATGAAATTTTAAATTTCGGTAAAAAGTGACTGGATGTACTCGTCGGCATCCGAAAACATGCGAAAAACTGTTTAAAGTTCATTCGGACGTCCAGGAGGCCACCAGTGGTCGAAGAAGGTTTTTAGGCTAAGAACCCTAATTCCGCATATCCGGGTATTGCGTTCCGAATACCCCGAAAATCATGAAATTTTAAATTTCGGTAAAAAGTGACTGGATGTACTCGTCGGCATCCGAAAACATACGAAAAACTGTTTAAAGTTCATTCGGACGTCCAGGAGGCCACCAGTGGTCGAAGAAGGATTTTAGGCTAAAAAACCCGAATTCCGCATATCCGGGTATTGCGTTCCAAATACCTCGAAAATCATGAAATTTTAAATTTCGGTAAAAAGTGACTGGATGTACTCGTCGGCATCCGAAAACATGCGAAAAATTGTTTAAAGTTCATTGGGACGTCCAGGAGGCCACCAGTGGTCGAAGAAGGATTTTAGGCTAAAAGCCCGAATTCCGCATATCCGGGTATTGCGTTCCGAATACCTCGAAAATCATGAAATTTTAAATTTCGGTAAAAAGTGACTGGATGTACTCGTCGGCATCCGAAAACATGCGAAAAACTGTTTAAAGTTCATTCGGACGTCCAGGAGGCCACCAGTGGTCGAAGAAGGATTTTAGGCTAAAAACCCGAACTCCGCATATCCGGGTATTGCGTTCCGAATACCTCGAAAATCATGAAATTTTAAATTCCGGTAAAAAGTGACTGGATGTACTCGTCGGCATCCGAAAACATGCGAAAAACTGTTTAAAGTTCATTCGGACGTCCAGGAGGCCACCAGTGGTCGAAGAAGGATTTTAGGCTAAAAACCCAAATTCCGCATATCCGGGTATTGCGTTCCGAATACCTCGAAAATCATGAAATTTTAAATTCCGGTAAAAAGTGACTGGATGTACTCGTCGGCATCCGAAAACATGCGAAAAATTGTTTAAAGTTCATTCGGACGTCCAAGAGGCCACCAGTGGTCGAAGAAGGATTTTAGGCTAAAAACCCGAATTCCGCATATCCGGGTATTGCGTTCCGAATACCTCGAAAATCATGAAATTTTAAATTCCGGTAAAAAGTGACTGGATGTACTCGTCGGCATCCGAAAACATGCGAAAAATTGTTTAAATTTCATCCGGACGTCCAGGAGGCCACCAGTGGTCGAAGAAGGATTTTAGGCTAAAAACCCGAATTCCGCATATCCGGGTATTGCGTTCCGAATACCTCGAAAATCATGAAATTTTAAATTTCGGTAAAAAGTGACTGGATGTACTCGTCGGCATCCGAAAACATGCGAAAAATTGTTTAAAGTTCATTCGGACGTCCAGGAGGCCGCCAGTGGTCGAAGAAGGATTTTAGTCTAAAAACCCGAATTCCGCATATCCGGGTATTGCGTTCCGAATACCTCGAAAATCATGAAATTTTAAATTTCGGTAAAAAGTGACTGGATGTACTCGTCGGCATCCGAAAACATGCGAAAAATTGTTTAAAGTTCATCCGGACGTCCAGGAGGCCACCAGTGGTCGAAGAAGGATTTTAGGCTAAAAACCCGAATTCCGCATATCCGGGTATTGCGTTCCGAATACCTCGAAAATCATGAAATTTTAAATTTCGGTAAAAAGTGACTGGATGTACTCGTCGGCATCCGAAAACATGCGAAAAATTGTTTAAAGTTCATTCGGACGTCCAGGAGGCCACCAGTGGTCGAAGAAGGATTTTAGGCTAAAAACCCGAATTCCGCATATCCGGGTATTGCGTTCCGAATACCTCGAAAATCATGAAATTTTAAATTTCGGTAAAAAGTGACTGGATGTACTCGTCGGCATCCGAAAACATGCGAAAAATTGTTTAAAGTTCATTCGGACGTCCAGGAGGCCACCAGTGGTCGAAGAAGGATTTTAGGCTAAAAACCCGAATTCCGCATATCCGGGTATTGCGTTCCGAATACCTCGAAAATCATGAAATTTTAAATTTCGGTAAAAAGTGACTGGATGTACTCGTCGGCATCCGAAAACATGCGAAAAATTGTTTAAAGTTCATTCGGACGTCCAGGAGGCCACCAGTGGTCGAAGAAGGATTTTAGTCTAAAAACCCGAATTCCGCATATCCGGGTATTGCGTTCCGAATACCTCGAAAATCATGAAATTTTAAATTTCGGTAAAAAGTGACTGGATGTACTCGTCAGCATCCGAAAACATGCGAAAAACTGTTTAAAGTTCATTCGGACGTCCAGGAGGCCACCAGTGGTCGAAGAAGGATTTTAGGCTAAAAACCCGAATTCCGCATATCCGGGTATTGCGTTCCGAATACCTCGAAAATCATGAAATTTTAAATTCCGGTAAAAAGTGACTGGATGTACTCGTCGGCATCCGAAAACATGCGAAAAATTGTTTAAAGTTCATTAGGACGTCCAGGAGGCCACCAGTGGTCGAAGAAGGATTTTAGGCTAAAAACCCGAATTCCGCATATCCGGGTATTGCGTTCCGAATACCTCGAAAATCATGAAATTTTAAATTCCGGTAAAAAGTGACTGGATGTACTCGTCGGCATCCGAAAACATGCGAAAAACTGTTTAAAGTTCATTCGGACGTCCAGGAGGCCACCAGTGGTCGAAGAAGGATTTTAGGCTAAAAACCCGAATTCCGCATATCCGAGTATTGCGTTCCAAATACCTCGAAAATCATGAAATTTTAAATTTCGGTAAAAAGTGACTGGATGTACTCGTCGGCATCCGAAAACATGCGAAAAACTGTTTAAAGTTCATTCGGACGTCCAGGAGGCCACCAGTGGTCGAAGAAGGTTTTTAGGCTAAAAACCCTAATTCCGCATATCCGGGTATTGCGTTCCGAATACCCCGAAAATCATGAAATTTTAAATTTCGGTAAAAAGTGACTGGATGTACTCGTCGGCATCCGAAAACATGCGAAAAACTGTTTAAAGTTCATTCGGACGTCCAGGAGGCCACCAGTGGTCGAAGAAGGATTTTAGGCTAAAAACCCGAATTCCGCATATCCGGGTATTGCGTTCCGAATACCTCGAAAATCATGAAATTTTAAATTCCGGTAAAAAGTGACTGGATGTACTCGTCGGCATCCGAAAACATGCGAAAAATTGTTTAAAGTTCATTCGGACGTCCAAGAGGCCACCAGTGGTCGAAGAAGGATTTTAGGCTAAAAACCCGAATTCCGCATATCCGGGTATTGCATTCCAAATACCTCGAAAATCATGAAATTTTAAATTTCGGTAAAAAGTGACTGGATGTACTCGTCGGCATCCGAAAACATGCGAAAAACTGTTTAAAGTTCATTCGGACGTCCAGGAGGCCACCAGTGGTCGAAGAAGGATTTTAGGCTAAAAACCCGAATTCCGCATATCCGGGTATTGCGTTCCGAATACCTCGAAAATCATGAAATTTTAAATTCCGGTAAAAAGTGACTGGATGTACTCGTCGGCATCCGAAAACATGCGAAAAATTGTTTAAAGTTCATTCGGACGTCCAAGAGGCCACCAGTGGTCGAAGAAGGATTTTAGGCTAAAAACCCGAATTCCGCATATCCGGGTATTGCGTTCCGAATACCTCGAAAATCATGAAATTTTAAATTCCGGTAAAAAGTGACTGGATGTACTCGTCGGCATCCGAAAACATGCGAAAAATTGTTTAAAGTTCATTCGGACGTCCAGGAGGCCACCAGTGGTCGAAGAAGGATTTTAGGCTAAAAACCCGAATTCCGCATATCCGGGTATTGCATTCCAAATACCTCGAAAATCATGAAATTTTAAATTTCGGTAAAAAGTGACTGGATGTACTCGTCGGCATCCGAAAACATGCGAAAAACTGTTTAAAGTTCATTCGGACGTCCAGGAGGCCACCAGTGGTCGAAGAAGGATTTTTGGCTAAAAAACCCGAATTCCGCATATCCGGGTATTGCGTTCCAAATACCTCGAAAATCATGAAATTTTAAATTTCGGTAAAAAGTGACTGGATGTACTCGTCGGCATCCGAAAACATGCGAAAAATTGTTTAAAGTTCATTCGGACGTCCAGGAGGCCACCAGTGGTCGAAGAAGGATTTTAGGCTAAAAACCCGAATTCCGCATATCCGGGTATTGCGTTCCGAATACCTCGAAAATCATGAAATTTTAAATTTCGGTAAAAATTGACTGGATGTACTCGTCGGCATCCGAAAACATGCGAAAAATTGTTTAAAGTTCATCCGGACGTCCAGGAGGCCACCAGTGGTCGAAGAAGGATTTTAGGCTAAAAACCCGAATTCCGCATATCCGGGTATTGCGTTCCGAATACCTCGAAAATCATGAAATTTTAAATTTCGGTAAAAAGTGACTGGATGTACTCGTCGGCATCCGAAAACATGCGAAAAACTGTTTAAAGTTCATTCGGACGTCCAGGAGGCCACCAGTGGTCGAAGAAGGATTTTAGGCTAAAAACCCGAATTCCGCATATCCGGGTATTGCGTTCCGAATACCTCGAAAATCATGAAATTTGAAATTCCGGTAAGAAGTGACTGGATGTACTCGTCGGCATCCGAAAACATGCGAAAAATTGTTTAAAGTTCATTCGGACGTCCAGGAGGCCACCAGTGGTCGAAGAAGGATTTTAGGCTAAAAACCCGAATTCCGCATATCCGGGTATTGCATTCCAAATACCTCGAAAATCATGAAATTTTAAATTTCGGTAAAAAGTGACTGGATGTACTCGTCGGCATCCGAAAACATGCGAAAAACTGTTTAAAGTTCATTCGGACGTCCAGGAGGCCACCAGTGGTCGAAGAAGGATTTTTGGCTAAAAAACCCGAATTCCGCATATCCGGGTATTGCGTTCCAAATACCTCGAAAATCATGAAATTTTAAATTTCGGTAAAAAGTGACTGGATGTACTCGTCGGCATCCGAAAACATGCGAAAAATTGTTTAAAGTTCATTCGGACGTCCAGGAGGCCACCAGTGGTCGAAGAAGGATTTTAGGCTAAAAACCCGAATCCCGCATATCCGGGTATTGCGTTCCGAATACCTCGAAAATCATGAAATTTTAAATTTCGGTAAAAAGTGACTGGATGTACTCGTCGGCATCCGAAAACATGCGAAAAATTGTTTAAAGTTCATTCGGACGTCCAGGAGGCCACCAGTGGTCGAAGAAGGATTTTAGGCTAAAAACCCGAATTCCGCATATCCGGGTATTGCGTTCCGAATACCTCGAAAATCATGAAATTTTAAATTTCGGTAAAAATTGACTGGATGTACTCGTCGGCATCCGAAAACATGCGAAAAATTGTTTAAAGTTCATCCGGACGTCCAGGAGGCCACCAGTGGTCGAAGAAGGATTTTAGGCTAAAAACCCGAATTCCGCATATCCGGGTATTGCGTTCCGAATACCTCGAAAATCATGAAATTTTAAATTTCGGTAAAAAGTGACTGGATGTACTCGTCGGCATCCGAAAACATGCGAAAAATTGTTTAAAGTTCATTCGGACGTCCAGGAGGCCACCAGTGGTCGAAGAAGGATTTTAGTCTAAAAACCCGAATTCCGCATATCCGGGTATTGCGTTCCGAATACCTCGAAAATCATGAAATTTTAAATTTCGGTAAAAAGTGACTGGATGTACTCATCGGCATCCGAAAACATGCGAAAAATTGTTTAAAGTTCATCCGGACGTCCAGGAGGCCACCAGTGGTCGAAGAAGGATTTTAGGCTAAAAACCCGAATTCCGCATATCCGGGTATTGCGTTCCGAATACCTCGAAAATCATGAAATTTTAAATTTCGGTAAAAAGTGACTGGATGTACTCGTCGGCATCCGAAAACATGCGAAAAATTGTTTAAAGTTCATTCGGACGTCCAGGAGGCCACCAGTGGTCAAAGAAGGATTTTAGGCTAAAAACCCGAATTCCGCATATCCGGGTATTGCGTTCCGAATACCTCGAAAATCATGAAATTTTAAATTTCGGTAAAAAGTGACTGGATGTACTCGTCGGCATCCGAAAACATGCGAAAAATTGTTTAAAGTTCATTCGGACGCCCAGGAGGCCACCAGTGGTCGAAGAAGGATTTTAGGCTAAAAACCCGAACTCCGCATATCCAGGTATTGCGTTCCGAATACCTCGAAAATCATGAAATTTTAAATTTCGGTAAAAAGTGACTGGATGTACTCGTCGGCATCCGAAAACATGCGAAAAATTGTTTAAAGTTCATTCGGACGTCCAGGAGGCCACCAGTGGTCGAAGAAGGATTTTAGTCTAAAAACCCGAATTCCGCATATCCGGGTATTGCGTTCCGAATACCTCGAAAATCATGAAATTTTAAATTTCGGTAAAAAGTGACTGGATGTACTCGTCGGCATCCGAAAACATGCGAAAAATTGTTTAAAGTTCATTCGGACGTCCAGGAGGCCACCAGTGGTCGAAGAAGGATTTTAGGCTAAAAACCCGAATTCCGCATATCCGGGTATTGTGTGCCGAATACCTCGAAAATCATGAAATTTTAAATTTCGGTAAAAAGTGACTGGATGTACTCGTCGGCATCCGAAAACATGCGAAAAATGAAAGAAACCAGTGGTCGAAGAAGGATTTAAGGCTAAAAACCCGAATTCCGCATATCCGCGTATTGCGTGCCGAATACGTCGAAAATCATGAAATTTTAAATTTCGGTAAAAAGTGACTGGATGTACTCGTCGGCATCCGAAAACATGCGAAAAATGAAAGAAACCAGTGGTCGAAGAAGGATTTAAGGCTAAAAACCCGAATTCCGCATATCCGGGTATTGCGTGCCGAATACCTCGAAAATCATGAAATTTTAAATTTCGGTAAAAAGTGACTGGATGTACTCGTCGGCATCCGAAAACATGCGAAAAATGAAAGAAACCAGTGGTCGAAGAAGGATTTAAGGCTAAAAACCCGAATTCCGCATATCCGGGTATTGCGTGCCGAATACCTCGAAAATCATGAAATTTTAAATTTCGGTAAAAAGTGACTGGATGTACTCGTCGGCATCCGAAAACATGCGAAAAATTGTTTAAAGTTCATTCGGACGTCCAGGAGACCACCAGTGGTCGAAGAAGGATTTTAGGCTAAAAACCCGAATTCCGCATATCCGGGTATTGCGTTCCGAATACCTCGAAAATCATGAAATTTTAAATTTCGGTAAAAAGTGACTGGATGTACTCGTCGGCATCCGAAAACATGCGAAAAATTGTTTAAAGTTCATTCGGACGTCCAGGAGGCCACCAGTGGTCGAAGAAGGATTTTAGGCTAAAAACCCGAATTCCGCATATCCGGGTATTGCGTTCCGAATACCTCGAAAATCATGAAATTTTAAATTTCGGTAAAAAGTGACTGGATGTACTCGTCGGCATCCGAAAACATGCGAAAAATTGTTTAAAGTTCATTCGGACGTCCAGGAGACCACCAGTGGTCGAAGAAGGATTTTAGGCTAAAAACCCGAATTCCGCATATCCGGGTATTGCGTTCCGAATACCTCGAATATCATGAAATTTTAAATTTCGGTAAAAAGTGACTGGATGTACTCGTCGGCATCCGAAAACATGCGAAAAATTGTTTAAAGTTCATTCGGACGTCCAGGAGGCCACCAGTGGTCGAAGAAGGATTTTAGGCTAAAAACCCTAATTCCGCATATCCGGGTATTGCATTCCGAATACCTCGAAAATCATGAAATTTTAAATTTCGGTAAAAAGTGACTGGATGTACTCGTCGGCATCCGAAAACATGCGAAAAACTGTTTAAAGTTCATTCGGACGTCCAGGAGGCCACCAGTGGTCGAAGAAGGATTTTAGGCTAAAAACCCAAATTCCGCATATCCGGGTATTGAGTTCCGAATACCTCGAAAATCATGAAATTTTAAATTTCGGTAAAAAGTGACTGGATGTACTCGTCGGCATCCGAAAACATGCGAAAAATTGTTTAAAGTTCCTTCGGACGTCCAGGAGGCCACCAGTGGTCGAAGAATAATTTTGGGCTAAAAACCCGGATTCCGCATATCCGGGTATTGCGTTCCGAATACCTCGAAAATCATGAAATTTTAAATTTCGGTAAAAAGTGACTGGATGTACTCGTCGGCATCCGAAAACATGCGAAAAACTGTTTAAAGTTCATTCGGACGTCCAGGAGGCCACCAGTGGTCGAAGAAGGATTTTGGGCTAAAAACCCGGATTCCGCATATCCGGATATTGCGTTCCGAATACCTCGAAAATCATGAAATTTTAAATTTCGGTAAAAAGTGACTGGATGTACTCGTCGGCATCCGAAAACATGCGAAAAACTGTTTAAAGTTCATTCGGACGTCCAGGAGGCCACCAGTGGTCGAAGAAGGATTTTAGGCTAAAAACCCGAATTCCGCATATCCGGGTATTGAGTTCCGAATACCTCGAAAATCATGAAATTTTAAATTTCGGTAAAAAGTGACTGGATGTACTCGTCGGCATCCGAAAACATGCGAAAAATTGTTTAAAGTTCATTCGGACGTCCAGGAGGCCACCAGTGGTCGAAGAAGGATTTTGGGCTAAAAACCCGGATTCCGCATATCCGGATATTGCGTTCCGAATACCTCGAAAATCATGAAATTTTAAATTTCGGTAAAAAGTGACTGGATGTACTCGTCGGCATCCGAAAACATGCGAAAAATTGTTTAAAGTTCATTCGGACGTCCAGGAGGCCACCAGTGGTCGAAGAAGGATTTTAGGCTAAAAACCCGAATTCCGCATATCCGGGTATTGAGTTCCGAATACCGCGAAAATCATGAAATTTTAAATTTCGGTAAAAAGTGACTGGATGTACTCGTCGGCATCCGAAAACATGCGAAAAATTGTTTAAAGTTCATTCGGACGTCCAGGAGGCCACCAGTGGTCGAAGAAGGATTTTAGGCTAAAAACCCGAATTCCGCATATCCGGGTATTGAGTTCCGAATACCGCGAAAATCATGAAATTTTAAATTTCGGTAAAAAGTGACTGGATGTACTCGTCGGCATCCGAAAACATGCGAAAAATTGTTTAAAGTTCATTCGGACGTCCAGGAGGCCACCAGTGGTCGAAGAAGGATTTTAGGCTAAGAACCCGAATTCCGCATATCCGGGTATTGCGTTCCGAATACCTCGAAAATCATGAAATTTTAAATTTCGGTAAAAAGTGACTGGATGTACTCGTCGGCATCCGAAAACATGCGAAAAATTGTTTAAAGTTCATTCGGACGTCCAGGAGGCCACCAGTGGTCGAAGAAGGATTTTAGACTAAAAACCCGAATTCCGCATATCCGGGTATTGCGTTCCGAATACCTCGAAAATCACGAAATTTTAAATTTCGGTAAAAAGTGACTGGATGTACTCGTCGGCATCCGAAAACATGCGAAAAATTGTTTAAAGTTCATTCGGACGTCCAGGAGGCCACCAGTGGTCGAAGAAGGATTTTAGTCTAAAAACCCGAATTCCGCATATCCGGGTATTGCGTTCCGAATACCTCGAAAATCATGAAATTTTAAATTTCGGTAAAAAGTGACTCTATGTACTCGTCGGCATCCGAAAACATGCGAAAAATTGTTTAAAGTTCATTCGGACGTCCAGGAGGCCACCAGTGGTCGAAGAAGGATTTTAGGCTAAAAACCCGAATTCCGCATATCCGGGTATTGCGTTCCGAATACCTCGAAAATCATGAAATTTTAAATTTCGGTAAAAAGTGACTGGATATACTCGTCGGCATCCGAAAACATGCGAAAAATTGTTTAAAGTTCATTCGGACGTCCAGGAGGCCACCAGTGGTCGAAGAAGGACCCGACCTAAAAACCCGAATTCCGCATATCCGGGTATTGCGTTCCGAATACCTCGAAAATCATGAAATTTTAAATTTCGGTAAAAAGTGACTGGATGTACTCGTCGGCATCCGAAAACATGCGAAAAATTGTTTAAAGTTCATTCGGACGTCCAGGAGGCCACCAGTGGTCGAAGAAGGATTTTAGGCTAAAACCGGAATGCCGCATATCCGGGTATTGCGTTCCGAATACCTCGAAAATCATGAAATTTTAAATTTCGGTAAAAAGTGACTGGATGTACTCGTCGGCATCCGAAAACATGCGAAAAATTGTTAAGAGTTCATTCGGACGTCCAGGAGGCCACCAGTGGTCGAAGAAGGATTTTAGGCTATAAACCCGAATTCCGCATATCCGGGTATTGCGTTCCGAATACCTCGACAATCATGAAATTTGAAATTTCGGTAAAAAGTGGCTGGATGTACTCGTCGGCATCCGAAAACATGCGAAAAATTGTTAAGAGTTCATTCGGACGTCCAGGAGGCCACCAGTGGTCGAAGAAGGATTTTAGGCTAAAAACCTGAATCCCGCATATCCGGGTATTGCGTTCCGAATACCTCGAAAATCATGAAATTTTAAATTTCGGTAAAAAGTGACTGGATGTACTCGTCGGCATCCGAAAACATGCGAAAAATTGTTAAGAGTTCATTCGGACGTCCAGGAGGCCACCAGTGGTCGAAGAAGGATTTTAGGCTAAAAACCCGTATTCCGCATATCCGGGTATTGCGTTCCGAATACCTCGAAAATCATGAAATTTTAAATTTCGGTAAAAAGTGACTGGATGTACTCGTCGGCATCCGAAAACATGCGAAAAATTGTTAAGAGTTCATTCGGACGTCCAGGAGGCCACCAGTGGTCGAAGAAGGATTTTAGGCTAAAAACCCGAATCCCGCATATCAGAGTATTGCGTTCCGAATACCTCGAAAATCATGAAATTTTAAATTTCGGTAAAAAGTGACTGGATGTACTCGTCGGCATCCGAAAACATGCGAAAAATTGTTAAGAGTTCATTCGGACGTCCAGGAGGCCACCAGTGGTCGAAGAAGGATTTTAGGCTAAAAACCCGTATTCCGCATATCCGGGTATTGCGTTCCGAATACCTCGAAAATCATGAAATTTTAAATTTCGGTAAAAAGTGACTGGATGTACTCGTCGGCATCCGAAAACATGCGAAAAATTGTTAAGAGTTTATTCGGACGTCCAGGAGGCCACCAGTGGTCGAAGAAGGATTTTAGGCTAAAAACCCGTATTCCGCATATCCGGGTATTGCGTTCCGAATACCTCGAAAATCATGGAATTTTAAATTTCGGTATAAAGTGACTGGATGTACTCGTCGGCATCCGAAAACATGCGAAAAATTGTTTAAAGTTCATTCGGACGTCCAGGAGGCCACCAGTGGTCGAAGAAGGATTTTAGGTTAAAAACTCGAATTCCGCATATCCGGGTATTGCGTTCCGAATACCTCGAAAATCATGAAATTTTAAATTTCGGTAAAAAGTGACTGGATGTACTCGTCGGCATCCGAAAACATGCGAAAAATTGTTAAGAGTTCATTCGGACGTCCAGGAGGCCACCAGTGGTCGAAGAAGGATTTTAGGCTAAAAACCCGTATTCCGCATATCCGGGTATTGCGTTCCGAATACCTCGAAAATCATGAAATTTTAAATTTCGGTAAAAAGTGACTGGATGTACTCGTCGGCATCCGAAAACATGCGAAAAATTGTTAAGAGTTCATTCGGACGTCCAGGAGGCCACCAGTGGTTGAAGAAGGATTTTAGGCTAAAAACCCGAATTCCGCATATCCGGGTATTGCGTTCCGAATACCTCGAAAATCATGAAATTTTAAATTTCGGTAAAAAGTGACTGGATGTACTCGTCGGCATCCGAAAACATGCGAAAAATTGTTAAGAGTTCATTCGGACGTCCAGGAGGCCACCAGTGGTCGAAGAAGGATTTTAGGCTAAAAACCCGAATTCCGCATATCCGGGTATTGCGTTCCGAATACCTCGCAAAATCATGAAATTTTAAATTTCGGTAAAAAGTGACTGGATGTACTCGTCGGCATCCGAAAACATGCGAAAAATTGTTTAAAGTTCATTCGGACGTCCAGGAGGCCACCAGTGGTCGAAGAAGGATTTTAGGCTAAAAACCCGAATTCCGCATATCCGGGTATTGCGTTCCGAATACCTCGCAAAATCATGAAATTTTAAATTTCGGTAAAAAGTGACTGGATGTACTCGTCGGCATCCGAAAACATGCGAAAAATTGTTTAAAGTTCATTCGGACGTCCAGGAGGCCACCAGTGGTCGAAGAAGGATTTTAGGCTAAAACCCGAATGCCGCATATCCGGGTATTGCGTTCCGAATACCTCGAAAATCATGAAATTTTAAATTTCGGTAAAAAGTGACTGGATGTACTCGTCGGCATCCGAAAACATGCGAAAAATTGTTAAGAGTTCATTCGGACGTCCAGGAGGCCACCAGTGGTCGAAAAAGGATTTAAGGCTAAAAACCCGAATTCCGCATATCCGGGTATTGCGTTCCGAATACCTCGAAAATCATGAAATTTTAAATTTCGGTAAAAAGTGACTGGATGTACTCGTCGGCATCCGAAAACATGCGAAAAATTGTTAAGAGTTCATTCGGACGTCCAGGAGGCCACCAGTGGTCGAAGAAGAATTTTAGGCTATAAACCCGAATTCCGCATATCCGGGTATTGCGTTCCGAATACCTCGAAAATCATGAAATTTGAAATTTCGGTAAAAAGTGGCTGGATGTACTCGTCGGCATCCGAAAACATGCGAAAAATTGTTAAGAGTTCATTTTGACGTCCAGGAGGCCACCAGTGGTCGAAGAAGGATTTTAGGCTAAAAACCCGAATCCCGCATATCCGGGTATTGCGTTCCGAATACCTCGAAAATCATGAAATTTTAAATTTCGGTAAAAAGTGACTGGATGTACTCGTCGGCATCCGAAAACATGCGAAAAATTGTTAAGAGTTCATTCGGACGTCCAGGAGGCCACCAGTGGTCGAAGAAGGATTTTAGGCTAAAAACCCGAATCCCGCATATCCGAGTATTGCGTTCCGAATACCTCGAAAATCATGAAATTTTAAATTTCGGTAAAAAGTGACTGGATGTACTCGTCGGCATCCGAAAACATGCGAAAAATTGTTAAGAGATCATTCGGACGTCCAGGAGGCCACCAGTGGTCGAAGAAGGATTTTAGGCTAAAAACCCGTATTCCGCATATCCGGGTATTGCGTTCCGAATACCTCGAAAATCATGAAATTTTAAATTTCGGTAAAAAGTGACTGGATGTACTCGTTGGCATCCGAAAACATGCGAAAAATTGTTAAGAGATCATTCGGACGTCCAGGAGGCCACCAGTGGTCGAAGAAGGATTTTAGGCTAAAAACCCGAATCCCGCATATCCGGGTATTGCGTTCCGAATACCTCGAAAATCATGAAATTTTAAATTTCGGTAAAAAGTGACTGGATGTACTCGTCGGCATCCGAAAACATGCGAAAAATTGTTAAGAGTTCATTCGGACGTCCAGGAGGCCACCAGTGGTCGAAGAAGGATTTTAGGCTAAAAACCCGAATCCCGCATATCCGGGTATTGCGTTCCGAATACCTCGAAAATCATGAAATTTTAAATTTCGGTAAAAAGTGACTGGATGTACTCGTCGGCATCCGAAAACATGCGAAAAATTGTTAAGAGTTCATTCGGACGTCCAGGAGGCCACCAGTGGTCGAAGAAGGATTTTAGGCTTAAAACCCGTATTCCGCATATCCGGGTATTGCGTTCCGAATACCTCGAAAATCATGAAATTTTAAATTTCGGTAAAAAGTGACTGGATGTACTCGTCGGCATCCGAAAACATGCGAAAAATTGTTAAGAGTTCATTCGGACGTCCAGGAGGCCACCAGTGGTCGAAGAAGGATTTTAGGCTAAAAACCCGTATTCCGCATATCCGGGTATTGCGTTCCGAATACCTCGAAAATCATGAAATTTTAAATTTCGGTAAAAAGTGACTGGATGTACTCGTCGGCATCCGAAAACATGCGAAAATTGTTAAGAGTTCATTCGGACGTCCAGGAGGCCACCAGTGGTCGAAGAAGGATTTTAGGCTAAAAACCCGAATTCCGCATATCCGGGTATTGCGTTCCGAATACCTCGAAAATCATGAAATTTTAAATTTCGGTAAAAAGTGACTGGATGTACTCGTCGGCATCCGAAAACATGCGAAAAATTGCTTAAAGTTCATTCGGACGTCCAGGAGGCCACCAGTGGTCGAAGAAGGATTGTAGGTTTAAAAGCCGAATTCCGCATATCCGGGTATTGCGTTCCGAATACCTCGAAAATCATGAAATTTTAAATTTCGGTAAAAAGTGACTGGATGTACTCGTCGGCATCCGAAAACATGCGAAAAATTGTTTAAAGTTCATTCGGACGTCCAGGAGGCCACCAGTGGTCGAAGAAGGATTTTAGGCTAAAAACCCGAATTCCGCATATCCGGGTATTGCATTCCGAATACCTCGAAAATCATGAAATTTAAAATTTCGGTAAAAAGTGACTGGATGTACTTGTCGGCATCCGAAAACATGCGAAAAATTGTTTAGAGTTCATTCGGACGTCCAGGAGGCCACCAGTGGTCGAAGAAGGATTTTAGGCTAAAAACCCGAATTCCGCATATCCGGGTATTGCGTGCCGCATACCTCGAAAATCATGAAATTTTAAATTTCGGTAAAGAGTGACGGGATGTACTCGTCGGCATCCGAAAACATGCGAAAAATTGTTTAAAGTTCATTCGGACGTCCAGGAGGCCACCAGTGGTCGAAGAAGGATTTTAGGCTAAAAACCCGAATTCCGCATACCCGGGTATTGCGTGCCGAGTACCTCGAAAATCATGAAATTTTAAATTTCGGTAAAGAGTGACGGGATGTACTCGTCGGCATCCGAAAACATGCGAAAAATTGTTTAGAGTTCATTCGGACGTCCAGGAGGCCACCAGTGGTCGAAGAAGAATTTTAGCCTAAAAACCCGAATTCCGCATATCCGGGTATTGCGTGCCGCATACCTCGAAAATCATGAAATTTTAAATTTCGGTAAAGAGTGACGGGATGTACTCGTCGGCATCCGAAAACATGCGAAAAATTGTTTAGAGTTCATTCGGACGTCCAGGAGGCCACCAGTGGTCGAAGAAGGATTTTAGGCTAAAAACCCGAACTCCGCATATCCGGGTATTGCGTTCCGAATACCTCGAAAATCATGAAATTTTAAATTTCGGTAAAAAGTGACTGGATGTACTCGTCGGCATCCGAAAACATGCGAAAAATTGTTTAAAGTTCATTCGGACGTCCAGGAGGCCACCAGTGGTCGAAGAAGGATTTTAGGCTAAAAACCCGAATTCCGCATATCCGGGTATTGCGTTCCGAATACCTCGAAAATCATGAAATTTTAAATTTCGGTAAAAAATGACTGGATGTACTCGTCGGCATCCGAAAACATGCGAAAAATTGTTTAAAGTTCATTCGGACGTCCAGGAGGCCACCAGTGGTCAAAGAAGGATTTTAGGCTAAAAACCCGAATTCCCCATATCCGGGTATTGCGTTCCGAATACCTCGAAAATCATGAAATTTTAAATTTCGGTAAAAAGTGACTGGATGTACTCGTCGGCATCCGAAAACATGCGAAAAATTGTTTAAAGTTCATTCGGACGTCCAGGAGGCCACCAGGGGTCGAAGAAGGATTTTAGGCTAAAAACCCGAATTCCGCATATCCGGGTATTGCGTTCCGAATACCTCGAAAACCATGAAATTTTAATTTTCGGTAAAGAGTGACGGGATGTACTCGTCGGCATCCGAAAACATGCGAAAAATTGTTTAAAGTTCATTCGGACGTCCAGAATGCCACCAGTGTCGAAGAAGGATTTTAGGCTAAAAACCCGAATTCCGCATATCCGGGTATTGCGTGCCGAATACCTCGAAAATCATGAAATTTTAAATTTCGGTAAAAAGTGACTGGATGTACTCGTCGGCATCCGAAAACATGCGAAAAATTGTTTAAAGTTCATTCGGACGTCCAGAATGCCACCAGTGTCGAAGAAGGATTTTAGGCTAAAAACCCGAATTCCGCATATCCGGGTATTGCGTGCCGAATACCTCGAAAATCATGAAATTTTAAATTTCGGTAAAAAGTGACTGGATGTACTCGTCGGCATCCGAAAATATGCGAAAAATTGTTTAAAGTTCATTCGGACGTCCAGGAGGCCACCAGTGGTCGAAGAAGGATTTTAGGCTAAAAGCCCGAATTTCGCATATCCGTTTATTGCGTTCCGAATACCTCGAAAATCATGAAATTTTAAATTTCGGTAAAAAGTGACTGGATGTACTCGTCGGCATCCGAAAACATGCGAAAAATTGTTAAGAGTTCATTCGGACGTCCAGGAGGCCACCAGTGGTCGAAGAAGGATTTTAGGCTAAAAACCCGAATTCCGCATATCCGGGTATTGCGTTCCGAATACCTCGAAAATCATGAAATTTTAAATTTCGTTAAAAAGTGACTGGATGTACTAGTCGGCATCCGAAAACATGCGAAAAATTGTTAAGAGTTCATTCGGACGTCCAGGAGGCCACCAGTGGTCGAAGAAGGATTTTAGGCTAAAAACCCGAATTCCGCATATCCGGGTATTGCGTTCCGAATACCTCGAAAATCATGAAATTTTAAATTTCGGTAAAAAGTGACTGGATGTACTCGTCGGCATCCGAAAACATACGAAAATTGTTAAGAGTTCATTCGGACGTCCAGGAGGCCACCAGTGGTCGAAGAAGGATTTTAGGCTAAAAACTCGAATTCCGCATATCCGGGTATTGCGTTCCGAATACCTCGAAAATCATGAAATTTTAAATTTCGGTAAAAAGTGACTGGATGTACTCGTCGGCATCCGAAAACATGCGAAAAATTGTTTAACGTTCATTCGGACGTCCAGGAGGCCACCAGTGGTCGAAGAAGGATTTTAGGCTAAAAACCCGAATTCGGCATATCCGGGTATTGCGTTCCGAATACCTCGAAAATCATGAAGTTTTAAATTTCGGTGAAAAGTGACTGGATGTACTCGTCGGCATCCGAAAACATGCGAAAAATTGTTTAAAGTTCATTCGGACGTCCAGGAGGCCACCAGTGGTCGAAGAAGGATTTTAGGCTAAAAACCCGAATTCCGCATATCCGGGTATTGCGTTCCGAATACCTCGAAAATCATGAAATTTTAAATTTCGGTAAAAAGTGACTGGATGTACATGTCGGCATCCGAAAACATGCGAAAAATTGTTAAGAGTTCATTCGGACGTCCAGGAGGCCACCAGTGGTCGAAGAAGGATTTTAGGCTAAAAACCCGAATTCCGCATATCCGGGTATTGCGTTTCGAATACCTCGAAAATCATGAAATTTTAAATTTCGGTATAAAGTGACTGGATGTACTCGTCGGCATCCGAAAACATGCGAAAAATTGTTAAGAGTTCATTCGGACGTCCAGGAGGCCACCAGTGGTCGAAGAAGGATTTTAGGCTTAAAACCCGAATTCCGCATATCCGGGTATTGCGTTCCGAATACCTCGAAAATCATGAAATTTTAAATTTCGGTAAAAAGTGACTGGATGTACTCGTCGGCATCCGAAAACATGCGAAAATTGTTAAGAGTTCATTCGGACGTCCAGGAGGCCACCAGTGGTCGAAGAAGGATTTTAGGCTAAAAACCCGAATTCCGCATATCCGGGTATTGCGTTCCGAATACCTCGAAAATCATGAAATTTTAAATTTCGGTAAAAAGTGACGGGATGTACTCTTCGGCATCCGAAAACATGCGAAAAATTGTTTAAAGTTCATTCGGACGTCCAGGAGGCCACCAGTGGTCGAAGAAGGATTTTAGGCTAAAAACTCGAATTCCGCATATCCGGGTATTGCGTTCCGAATACCTCGAAAATCATGAAATTTTAAATTTCGGTAAAAAGTGACTGGATGTACTCGTCGGCATCCGAAAACATGCGAAAAATTGTTTAACGTTCATTCGGACGTCCAGGAGGCCACCAGTGGTCGAAGAAGGATTTTAGGCTAAAAACCCGAATTCGGCATATCCGGGTATTGCGTTCCGAATACCTCGAAAATCATGAAGTTTTAAATTTCGGTGAAAAGTGACTGGATGTACTCGTCGGCATCCGAAAACATGCGAAAAATTGTTTAAAGTTCATTCGGACGTCCAGGAGGCCACCAGTGGTCGAAGAAGGATTTTAGGCTAAAAACCCGAATTCCGCATATCCGGGTATTGCGTTCCGAATACCTCGAAAATCATGAAATTCTAAATTTCGGTAAAAAGTGACTGGATGTACATGTCGGCATCCGAAAACATGCGAAAAATTGTTAAGAGTTCATTCGGACGTCCAGGAGGCCACCAGTGGTCGAAGAAGGATTTTAGGCTTAAAACCCGAATTCCGCATATCCGGGTATTGCGTTCCGAATACCTCGAAAATCATGAAATTTTAAATTTCGGTAAAAAGTGACTGGATGTACTCGTCGGCATCCGAAAACATGCGAAAAATTGTTAAGAGTTCATTCGGACGTCCAGGAGGCCACCAGTGGTCGAAGAAGGATTTTAGGCTAAAAACCCGAATTCCGCATATCCGGGTATTGCGTTTCGAATACCTCGAAAATCATGAAATTTTAAATTTCGGTATAAAGTGACTGGATGTACTCGTCGGCATCCGAAAACATGCGAAAAATTGTTAAGAGTTCATTCGGACGTCCAGGAGGCCACCAGTGGTCGAAGAAGGATTTTAGGCTAAAAACCCGAATTCCGCATATCCGGGTATTGCGTTCCGAATACCTCGAAAATCATGAAATTTTAAATTTCGGTAAAAAGTGACTGGATGTACTCGTCGGCATCCGAAAACATGCGAAAAATTGTTTAACGTTCATTCGGACGTCCAGGAGGCCACCAGTGGTCGAAGAAGGATTTTAGGCTAAAAACCCGAATTCCGCATATCCGGGTATTGCGTTCCGAATACCTCGAAAATCATGAAATTTTAAATTTCGGTAAAAAGTGACTGGATGTACTAGTCGGCATCCGAAAACATGCGAAAAATTTTTAAGAGTTCATTCGGACGTCCAGGAGGCCACCAGTGGTCGAAGAAGGATTTTAGGCTAAAAACCCGAATTCCGCATATCCGGGTATTGCGTTCCGAATACCTCGAAAATCATGAAATTTTAAATTTCGGTAAAAAGTGACTGGATGTACTTGTCGGCATCCGAAAACATGCGAAAAATTGTTAAGAGTTCATTCGGACGTCCAGGAGGCCACCAGTGGTCGAAGAAGGATTTTAGGCTTAAAACCCGAATTCCGCATATCCGGGTATTGCGTTCCGAATACCTCGAAAATCATGAAATTTTAAATTTCGGTAAAAAGTGACTGGATGTACTCGTCGGCATCCGAAAACATGCGAAAAATTGTTAAGAGTTCATTCGGACGTCCAGGAGGCCACCAGTGGTCGAAGAAGGATTTTAGGCTAAAAACCCGAATTCCGCATATCCGGGTATTGCGTTCCGAATACCTCGAAAATCATGAAATTTTAAATTTCGGTAAAAAGTGACGGGATGTACTCTTCGGCATCCGAAAACATGCGAAAAATTGTTTAAAATTCATTCGGACGTCCAGGAGGCCACCAGTGGTCGAAGAAGGATTTTAGGCTAAAAACTCGAATTCCGCATATCCGGGTATTGCGTTCCGAATACCTCGAAAATCATGAAATTTTAAATTTCGGTAAAAAGTGACTGGATGTACTCGTCGGCATCCGAAAACATGCGAAAAATTGTTTAAAATTCATTCGGACGTCCAGGAGGCCACCAGTGGTCGAAGAAGGATTTTAGGCTAAAAACCCGAATTCCGCATATCCGGGTATTGCGTTTCGAATACCTCGAAAATCATGAAATTTTAAATTTCGGTATAAAGTGACTGGATGTACTCGTCGGCATCCGAAAACATGCGAAAAATTGTTTAAAGTTCATTCGGACGTCCAGGAGGCCACCAGTGGACGAAGAAGGATTTAAGGCCAAAAACCCGAATTCCGCATATCCGGGTATTGCGTTCCGAATACCTCGAAAATCATGAAATTTTAAATTTCGGTAAAAAGTGACTGGATGTACTCGTCGGCATCCGAAAACATGCGAAAAATTGTTTAAAGTTCATTCGGACGTCCAGGAGGCCACCAGTGGTCGAAGAAGGATTTTAGGCTAAAAACCCGAATTCCGCATATCCGGGTATTGCGTTTCGAATACCTCGAAAATCATGAAATTTTAAATTTCGGTATAAAGTGACTGGATGTACTCGTCGGCATCCGAAAACATGCGAAAAATTGTTAAGAGTTCATTCGGACGTCCAGGAGGCCACCAGTGGTCGAAGAAGGATTTTAGGCTAAAAACCCGAATTCCGCATATCCTGGTATTGCGTTTCGAATACCTCGAAAATCATGAAATTTTAAATTTCGGTATAAAGTGACTGGATGTACTCGTCGGCATCCGAAAACATGCGAAAAATTGTTTAAAGTTCATTCGGACGTCCAGAATGCCACCAGTGTCGAAGAAGGATTTTAGGCTAAAAACCCGAATTCCGCATATCCGGGTATTGCGTGCCGCATACCTCGAAAATCATGAAATTTTAAATTTCGGTAAAAAGTGACTGGATGTACTCGTCGGCATCCGAAAACATGCGAAAAATTGTTAAGAGTTCATTCGGACGTCCAGGAGGCCACCAGTGGTCGAAGAAGGATTTTAGGCTAAAAACCCGAATTCCACATATCCGGGTGTTGCGTTCCGAATACCTCGAAAATCATGAAATTCTAAATTTCGGTAAAAAGTGACTGGATGTACTCGTCGGCATCCGAAAACACGCGGAAAAGTGTCTAAAGCTCATTCTGACGTCCAAGAGGCCACCACTGGTGGAAGCAGGATTTCGGGCTAAAAACGCTCAGTTTTCCTTATGCCGGCATCGTCTGCCGAAAATCCCGAAAATCACGAAATTTTCAATTTCGATAAGAAGTGAATGGTTGTACTCAACGGCATCTCAAAACATGCGGAGGGGGCCACCAGTGGCCGAAGAAGGATTATAGGCTAAGAACCCAAATGTTTTCGGATGCCGAAGAGTACATCCAGTCACTTTTTATGAAAATTGAATATTGTATATTTTTTGCATAGTTCGGCGTGGCAATGCTCCAAGACTTAAATAAATGTTTCACCAATTGTTAGAAAAACAAATAAGGCTTTTTCATTTTTCCTAGTTTTCTATACTCATTTTTTCTATACGCGTCGTATCATTTCCCTCCCCCGAAGTACATGCAACAAATACATTACATTAGTTTAAGGAAACTCTAATTCTAGGAATCAACACAAGCTTTTATCCGTTTTAAAACCCAAATACCACTCAAACTCAGCCCCTACCTACACAGCTTTTTTTTTCGTCTCACAGAAACCTTCAAAACTGTATCACTCATTCATCATACCCACATTTATCTCTAACACTTTCAGAAATATTTTCATTTCTCAAAATTCGAGATAATCCTTTATTTCGATTTATTAGTTTCTAATGTTCACCACCTTACAGTGCAAGTAACTCGTCTCTTTCCTATTCTAGTCAAAAAAAAAACTTCTTTTGAATTGTCTAAAATGCTCTTTTTTCAAAGGATGAATGTGCACAAAAAAAAGTAAAATGAAATCATTTTTTCGACGAAGTGGCATTAGCTTTTCAATTCTACATATTTGAGAACCTAGAAAGCCAAAATCTTGTTGACTTATAATAAGCCGTTTCGGTGTACGACTAGCCCAACGACGGGACTTTGAAATTAATTAAAATTTGATTTTTTTTAAGAAGTTTACATTTAACCTTTAAGCTGCCTAATTTTGTTCAGTTTGACCGCCAGTTTTATAGACTTGGCTTTTTGTTGAGACCACTTTCATGTAAAAGTGAGGCTCCACAGGGAAACTACATATTTCCTGATAGCTTAAATTATTCTCTATCGATGGTAGAAAAAGATAAATTCACTTTTTCACACTTTGAGAGAGCGATTCTTTAAACTGAAGCAATCTCGGATAGTTTTCGTTCTTTTTTTTTAATTTATCTACGATCACCCTCTGTATGCTGGTATTGAACAACCACCATGGGCATGAACCACTGATTAATGAAGCACAAGCCTTTTTACACTAAAATGCGATTTAAGTAAGTGTTGAAAGTAACTTTTCTATATAGATATGAATTCCAGCTTTGTTTTAAGCCTTAATTTGTCATAAGTTGTAATAAACATATTTTTGTATGCAACTGAAAAATAAGTGGCCGCCGTGGCATAGTGGGTAGCATGCGACGCTCACACGCCAAAGGGTCTAGGTTCGATTTCCGGCTGAACACGTCGAATTTTTCACGGCACCACCTCTTTCGAGTTGCTGACAACACTCAAAGAGTAATAACTGTCTTAGAAAGCTTCTCAAACTTCGCCGTTCAGAATGGGCAAAAAACTGTAGGTCCCTGCTACTCGTGAGTGAACAGTAGCGCGCACAACACAAGTAGTTGATGAGCAAGCTAGTCCCTGGTCCCCCTGTGGACTGTCGCGCCAACAATTATTATTATTACCTAAAAAATAAGAGGTAGGTGTTTTTTCAATTTTCAAACTTAGGACTACTCTGTTAGTTCTTCATTCGATATCGATCATTACTTTTAAAGCAGGGGGATTTTACGATACAATATTACAAATTTTATCAAGATCGGTCAACGGGTTCAAAGGTTACAGATATATTTCCGCGTCCCCAATACAAAAGCAGCACTATCCGATGTCAGGTAATTGAATTTAAAGTAACTATGAATAAACAACTACATACAAAGAAAGAAAAATCAACGGATTACAGAATAAAATGTCCGACTCTATTTAAATAGAGTCTTAGTTTATGTAGGCAGTCAGTTTGTATATATAATTAATTCACACTGAACTTAAAACCTCTCATAGTCTACGAACACATACGAACATAATTTATGAACATGCCGCTGTCAAACGCAAAAGAGAACCAACTTGGTAAAGTGTCACTTTTAACTTCGCCACTGACATTTCAAAATTGGCAACTAACCTCCGTGGTTTGTTTAATCGTCGGTACATTTTGACTTTCTTAAGAACGTAAAACTATTTTCACATAGCAAAGTAGCCATGGTTAAATTAACACCAGAACTCATAAATCAGTCAATGCAGTTCATAAACCCGTGTAGGGAGCGTGAGTTAGATCTCCGCGGTTACAAAATCCCACAAATCGAGAACATGGGTGCAACGCTGGATCAATTCGACACTATAGACCTCTCTGATAACGATCTGCGCAAATTGGACGGATTTCCCTATCTCCCACGTCTGAAATGCCTCCTGCTTAATAACAATCGCTTAGTTCGTATCGATGAGTATGTCCACGAATCGCTGCCAAATATCAACACAATTATCATGACTGGAAACAATATTCAGGAACTGTGCGACTTGGACCCTCTTACGCATTTCAAACACTTGCACACTTTGTGTCTGCTAGTAAATCCGGTGTCTACGAAACCATATTACCGCGAATATGTTGCATACAAATTCCCCAATCTTCGCTTGCTGGACTTTAGAAAGATCAAATTAAACGATAGGAAAAACGCGCAGGAATTCTTCCGCTCCAAGGCTGGGAAAGATCTTCTGAAGGAGGTAGCCAAGAAGGCTAAGGTGAATAACCCAACTGTACCTGGCGATAATAAGTCTGGCCCTGGAAGTGGAAACACAATAGCAAATCAGGCAGACATTCAGCGCATTCGAGAAGCTATAAGGAATGCCAATTCCCTGCAAGAAGTTGAGCGCCTGACTAGGATTCTGCAGTCTGGCCACCTTCCGGAGAACTTTGGCACGGACAACGGTAGAGGCGACGCGATGGAAATGTGATTTTAGCCAAAAAATACAAATATGTCAATTTTTGAAATAAATGAAGTCACACACTGGAACACAGTGCATCCAAATGCATTCCTATTTATTTTTCACAGAAAAATTAACCACGATTCAACAGATTCTTAGACTATCCATATACACGTGAGTAAAATTTGAGCAGCGTCCTCCCCTATAATTCTTTTCCCGCTAATATCGTGTCGTAATGCAGCCCCGTGTAGAAGATAATCCATGTAACGAGAAACCCAGCAAATGATGTCATAAATCCTTCTTTTACCAATTCCCAAGCGCCCCCAAATGATTCTTCGTCCACCGCTTGAAAATTCAAAGAGTACAAATATACGATTCCACAACTGATTCCAGCAAATCTGAAAGAGGCACACTTTCAATCACAATTTTGGTCAGTCATTAACAAGTTATACTCACAAAACAAGCCCGAGAAAACCTTTCAGCGGGATAATTCCCCAAATAACACCAAGAATAATTCCGAAGACCTGCCTCGACCAGTAGATGACGTCGAGGAATTCATCCTAAAACAAATTCAATTAGCATCAATTGAACATCTCGCTTCTGCCTCAAATGAATCATGTTCAATGGAGACAAGTAAACACATGATTCTTTGTATGGTCATTTACCTTATCAGGCCACTCCGACTTCGCTGTTAGTGCACGAGTGCAAATATTTTTCAATGAAGCACTCTTCACGGTGCCGTTTCTTTCAATAGTATTGGTTTTTGTGGACATTTTGTGTCAAGATTTCTCAAAAATTGTTAATAAATTCAAGGGAACTTAATTTAGTGAATTTCGATATCAAAAACTTCTCTGCGGACCGATGAGGTGTATTTTTGACGACAAGAAAAAATTGTCAAAGTGACATTTCTCCAGAGTTTTGCTCAAATTGAGCTACAATTTGAGCTAGAAAACAAGTTGGACGAGCTCCATCTATATGTGAAACTTATATTATGCGGTTGCAGCGAGTATCTGTTCGCATATGCATGCAGTGGCCCAGATTCTTGTCTCACTTCAAAATAGTTTTGAATTTGTTCATTTTGAATTATTTACAATTCTTAACATCTTTGTGTCGATGGTGTTCCTTTGTGGTATTGGGTTGTAAGTGACAGTTCAACTTTAGTGGTAGTGGAGTAAAAGTGATGTAAAAATGTATTCTTCCAACATTTTGCTCCCGTTAATATATCATTTTCCAGGAACTGAACTTCTCAAGTGCCTAATCTTTGGGTTTGGATGTTGGGTTTGGATAAGTTCCAGTTTAGCCTAGCTGCTTCTTGAACAGTTGTACCGGAAACCAATAAAGTCTGTGTTGCAAAAACTTCTGTTTCAGGGAGAACTTCTTGTTGGTACAGTGCTTTATCAGGTCCAACACTACAAATACGTTTTACTTCCATTAGAAAATCGTTAGTTTCTCCATTGTGTTCCTAGAGACGCTGTGCTCATAGAGAAGCAATACGTTTTGATGGCTTGTCCCCTGACCAGTCCGTTCAATGGGTAGATGCTTTGTTAAAGCAAAACGTATCTCTTGAAGTATCACTCTTAAGTAAGACTTGAACTTCAGCTACTTAGTAAAGTTAACTCCGATTGTTTTTTCGTTGGGTAGCACTACCTTGATGCACCGGCATTTTCAAGCTGTTCGGGAGCCTCGTCGTTTTTTTGTTTGCAGACACATAAAGACCGATTTGTTGACGTTGGTCCGGATACCGCACTTTTGTTAACAGAAGTTGAGCTTCTACATTTATTGTTCGAGCCTACGTGTTGCGAACTGTACTGGCGAGTCATCCGCGGACAAGCAACGGTTAATAGATGGAGATAATAGCTGTTGATCTGCGGTATAGATGTTAAGCATTTTTTGTAGAACGGATATTTACAGTATCGGATAAAACAATACCACTTCCAGACAAACTAACCTTTATGTATACATCGGATGACAGAGAGAAATGGCAAACCTAAAACAATCGTTACTTATTTTTTAAACTTTACTAAACAAAATAACTGTTGGAATATTTGTATAGTAAAACATAACTTTTATTATTACTGATACTTATTATTCTTTTATTTTTGACTTCAATTTTACACGGTAGATCAGGTCCGTACACTGCGAATAGCAAAACGAGAATGAATACAAAATATACAAAATACAAGAAACAATAAAAATCGTTCAGTTTACTTGGGAAAACAAAATTCTGTTTCCCGATTCAAGTCCAGGAAACCAATGAACCAATTCCAAGTACTGTGTAGATTAATGTTGCTTTTGCTTTACACAGGAATTTCACACTGTTGTAGTTATTTGTTTCTGACGATTGAGATGAAATTCGTGTGTATCCAAGAATAGACATAAAAAGTAACATATAGTCTTAGCAAAAAAAATTTTAAAAAAAATTTAAAAATTTTAAAAAACAAAAAAGTAAATACATCACCGCGACGAAACTAAAGCATCCCCCACAACACAAAAAACATTTAATAAAACTAAGAAAAGGATTAAATGTTAATATTAGGTATTTTCCACGAAATTAGCCGAAAAACTGTCAAAAGGCGTTCCATTTGCAGATTTTTTCGAAGAAGAGAGAACTAATGAGGGAGTAAAATATTTCCCCTTCCTACAAATTTCTGCAAAAGAAAATTCTGCAGGCAGCAGATAACTGTCAAGGTGAAAATAAAAACTCTCTGACATTTCATATATCTGATAGCTGTTTACACTTAATTCTGCGAGTCGTTTCACAAGTTTCGGCGGAGTTACTCTCTCCAGGAGAGATTTTTACCCAAATTACTCAACTACGAATTTCTGTGCACAAATGAATTGGAACCGACCTATTTTGTTGCAAATCCTTTCGCCTTAATTACCGCCATACATACCTTTTTAACATAATAATAATCATTGTACGGCGCGACAGTCCACAGGGAAACCAGGGCCTAGCTTGCTCATCAACTACTCGTGTTGTGCGCCCAACTGTTCCCTCACGAGTAGAAGGAACCTATAGTTTTTGCCGACTCCGAACAGCGAAGTTAGAGAAGCTTCTTCTTATACAGTCAATACTCTCTGAGTTTTGTCAGCAGCTCGAAAGAGGTGGTGCCGCGAAAAATTCAAGGTGTTCAGCCGGAAATCGAACCTGAGCCTTCGACGTGTTGGTGTCGCACTCTACTCACTCCCAACGGTAGCCACAGGTGTTGCAAAAAGTCACCTAAAATCGGACCTTCAGATTAGACTACGTTCAAGCCAGCCGTGGGCTGCTGTCAAACATCATATATATTATAATTATAATGCCACAAAGTAATTTTTTTTTTTGTTATTTTATTTTGAAGTTCTATACCTCTCAACTGAACGCCCTTTACAAAGCTAACCTCATTACCATAAGCTTAGCTTATATGGCCCAAGAATTTCCTGCATTTGCTTAAACTGTAATAATCGTTTGGGGGAAGATAAATTGAATTGAATTTGAATCCGAGCCATTGGAACAACGCAACAGAGGACGACCTAGACTAAAGTGGCGCACACAAGTGGAGAAGGACCTCAACCAACTTGGAGTGCGCAACTGGAGACAGCTGGCGAAAGATCGTGGTGGCTGGAGAGTCATGTTGGTTGAGGCACAGGTCCACCCCGGACTGTAGCCCCACAAGAAGAAGGAGAAGAAGAAGGAAGATAAATTTTAAGAAACTATATTTTTGGCATATTTCTCCGATATTAAAAAGAAATCAAAATAAAAAAGATTCGTACTTGAAACAGAAGTTTAAGATAGCGAGAGGCGTTATGTATAAAATCCTAAATGACTGAATGATTAATGTGTAGGCACAGTACCACAGACACACGATATTCTATCTAATCTGACTGATAAAGAACTTTTCTATGTTTGCTTAGAGCAAAAACTAGTAGCTTTATTATCTGTTTGTTCTTATCAACCAACTGTTGGCAATAACCTCTCTTCACATTGTTTTGAATGTGTGCAAATGTTTTACCTTACTTGGAAATCAATCTCTTTGAAATGTGTGTGATGACCGATTAGAAGTGTGCCCATTACGTAATGTAGTCTAACTTATCATCCACAATCTCAGCTTTTCATTTTCACTAGGTCAAACATATAAGCAATTCCTTCAATTATTACGTAACCAAATTGAATTGACACTCAGTTCCATCGCTGTTCAAAGGAAATGCAGTGTTGGGCGTACAGTGTAAATTGAATTAGCTAAGTACGTGATTTGCCGCCCATGTTTACCGCTTGCAAAGATGTAATTGCAAGTCATTTAAGCAATCATGGGCTGACTATTGAAATAGGTCTTCGAAAACATCGCATGCAAGGTAATCAATTGCATTCAAATTGAGGTGACTTGAATTTCAATTAGACGTGTTTAACTGTGCTGAGCATAGTAAATCACCGGCATTTGCATGTTTGATTTATTCAACTGCTGTAAACTGATGGTACACACGTGCCATAGAAAAGAAATATCGACTTTGCCAAATTGTTAAACTCATAAAATACTCACGCCTATGTGAGAGTGCACAAGATGCCAAATCTAGTTCACAATTGGAAAACATTCCTGATTTTTTTAGAAAACTGGCTGTATTTTCTTTGTCTGTCGGGTCCAACTACTAAATAGCATTACTTACGAATCGCCAATGCTCCTGAGCAGTCGGTGTCGTTTATAATAATTGTTGGCGTAAAAGTCCACAGAGGCACCAGGGCTTAGCTTGCTCATCAGCTACTCGTGTTGTCCTTCTATTGTCCTTCGATTGTTTAATACTAATAATATTAATTATTGACGCGACAGTCCACAAGGGGACCAGGGACTAGCTTGCTCATCAACTACTCGTGTTGTGCGCGCTACTGTTCTCTTACGAATCGAAGGGACCTACAGCTTTTTGCCGACTCTGAACGGCGAAGTTTGAGAAGCTTTCTTAGACAGTTATTACTCTTTGAGTGTTGTCAGCAGCTCGAAAGAGGTGGTATGAAAGCCTCATTATTTTCTGCTGACTTCGAAGGACGATAAACGATAGACAGCGAATGTTGGCATCAAGTACAATAGAAAGAGATAGTGCTGTGAAAAATGCGAGGTTTTCAGTTCAGGAGTCAAATCTTGAACCTAAAGCTTGTGAGTGTTGTAGTTTCCTAATGTTGTCGTTTTCCACGTAGGGACCAACTTCTGATCCCTCCATCATTTAGGAAGCGTTCATTAAAATCCGACGGAATGTACCCTCTACGGCTCGTGAGTTTTGTACTGTCGATAAAAAAAAATGTTTAAACTTAAATAAAATGCAACGACTCATATGTTCAGTTACTGAACAGACAAACTTAAAAAATAAAGAAAAGCTTCTATTCATCTCGGAGAAGGCAATAAACTGTCACATCTTCCATTCCTCGTGAGGGAGAAAAATGGTGTTTTGCGATACGAGCAGTTGCTAAAGAAGTAAGGTTTTGGTCCCTTTCAACTAAAGCACTTTAAATTTACACATTTTCAGAAGACAATATCCTTCCAACAGACACTTGCATTGCCAAGAGTCATTGCCCAATATTTTCTCCATACATGGTCTGCTCAAAATATAAGGTGAAGGTCTAGTTCCGCGGGCTATGTACACTGTCAAAAGATTTAACTCTATGCCTTTCACAAAATAAATAAATATGTTATTAATTAATAAACATTAAGTTTATTTATTTTAAAAAAATATTTTTTTTATTCCGTTAAAAATTGACGTAACACATCACTCAATAAGTTCCGAGGGCGCTACTAAGAAAAAATCCATAGTAGGCTATGGACTTTTGTTTGTTCGTGGCGTCCCCTATATTTCCGCAGACTTATTGAGTGAACAGTTAGTTTGTCCTACACGCTAAAAAAGACTGTATTCATACAAAATTTCTTACTCTATCTTAAATACTGAATCGCCTGCACCGATGTATCGTTGGGTTGCGCTGCAGTTCGACGGGTGTCATCAGATTACATATGCCGCGCGTGATGGAATGTGCAGGTATGGCACTGGCCTGGACGTTGCGTCAGCAGTTTCATGTGCTGGCAACGGTGACTGGCTCTTGATGCGATGTTTGCTGACGTTTTAAATCTATTGTTCTTCTTGCGGAGTCTACTCTGAGGATCTCAACCTTAGTCTAAAATTCATTCTTTCCAATCACTGTAGCGTGTTCCAAGCTGAAGTAATGGCCATTCGCGAAGCACTGTCTTGGCTGAAAATAGTATATCCTCAGCTGATATCCTTATTCTTACGGATAATCAGGCAGCACTCAGGGCCCTGGAATCTGTCTCAACAAACTCCAAGACGGTCATGAACTGCCGCACATCCTTAAATGAGATGGCTGAGCAGTTCAACATTAGTCTGTGCTGGGTACCAGGTCACAGAGACATTCCGGGCATCTGCCAAGCAGACGAATTGGCCAGGCTTGCCACAACGCAACCACTACTTCAGGAAGACGAACATCTCGGTGTCCCACTCGTCACATGCAAGTTAGTACTGCATTAGAATGCGATGCATCAGACTAATCAGATATGGTCTATCCATAACCTTTGTCGCGTCTCCAAGGAGGTGTTTCCCTCTCTTGAACCCAAACGCTCCAGACTGCTACTATCGATCAACAGATCAGACATAAGCCTGGTCATGGGAGCCATAACCGGGCACTGTCTAATCGGTGAGCATGCTAGCAGGCTAAAGGCTTCCTCAAATGAATTTTGCAGAAGCTGCAGGGATTAGGAAGAATCAGAAACTCTCCTACACCTGTTATGCACATGCCCAGCGCTCTCTCGCCTCAAGCACAAGCACTTTGGAAGCTATTTCCTCAACGGCCTACATGACCTCAATAAAACCTCTCCCGCCGACATTTTAAACTTTATTATCGGCTCCAGCTGGTTTTAGATTCTTCCCACATGATGTGGTAGCACAATGGTCCTGTATGGGACTAAGTGCATTCATCAGCCACCTTAACCTACCTACCTACCTACCTAACTTCTTCACCCTTAAAAGCAAACATCCGTGTTTGTACTTTGTCAAAAGAATGGAATTTGACTCAACCTTGACACTTTCGGATTCTCGTCAGAATCTCATGCATATGTTTCTTGTATTCGATACCTCCTTTTCCTGCTAGCTCGAAAGTTTCCTTTACTTCTGCTGCGACTTCCACTGGACGACCTTCTGATGATTTCTGCACTGTTCTTGGATCGTTTGGTGCGTAGGAAAATTATTATAACTAAAAAACTAACAAAACAACCATTATAACGCCGGTGAAGGGACCGGATTTAAATGATCGTTATAGCCAAAATGTCTCTACATCCGAAAGTCAAAAAAAGTCAGTAGGTTAAAACACATACATATGTACATATGTATAAGGTTGCCAAATATCTCCCTTCCGCCTTTTTGTCTTTTGAATTTTCCAGCTATGTACAAAGCGCTACAAAGCTCGTATCTAGCAATATTACACATCATTTGGAAGGTCTTGGCATAACCTACAAAACGACGCTATGGATGATATTGCGTTCTACAGTTTTAGACGTGTAAACTAACGCCGAATTTGAAGTGGCCGCCGTGGCGTAGTGGGTAGAGTGCGACGCTCACACGCCGAAGGGTCTAGGTTCGACTCCCAGCTCAACACCAATTTTTTGAATTTTTCACGGCACCACCTCTTTCGAGCTGCTGACAACACTCAAAGAGTAATTACTGTCTAAGAAAGCTTCTCAAACTTCGCCGTACGGAGTCGGGAAAAAACTGTAGGTCCCTTCTACTCGTGAGAGACCAGTAGCGCGCACAACACGAGTAGTTGCTGAGCAAGCTAGGCCCTGGTCCCCCTTTGGACTGCCGTGCCAACAATTATTAGTTGATCGGGAATATTGCGAATGGAATGTTACGAATGGTACAAAAAAGACGCAGCTTCAGGGAGACTAGTCAACTGACGCTACCACCAAGTGAAACACATTTTAATTAGCACATTTTCTAACTTGGTTAGAAAGGTGTTCAAGCTTTTATGATCTGGTTATGCGCATGCAACAGCTCATCTGTAATATATGGTCGGAGAAAAGCATGCTTCTTTTGAAATGATCGTGCGTAACTCATTAATCAATATCAGAGGCACCATCTTCCCAGGGTTATCTTAATGGTTAGGTAATGCCGAAGACATTAACGTGAATGAATGAGACTGCCTTGTTATGAAATTTTAAGGTACGTCGGATAAATATTACAACACATTACGAACAACTCATAATATTAAGTAAAAAACTCATTTGAATTTGTGGAGAAGGCGATGTCCTGGTAAAATACGGCGCTGTGTCGTTTCTACAAACATCCCTTCACAACTCGCTATTTATATCGTTAAGAAACGATTAGATGTCATAAGCCTTAACACAAACTCAACCAGTTTCTAACTTGTTTCAAAAAGTGTTCAAGCTAAGTGACTGAAAATTGCATCAAAAACCGAACAAATTGTCACAAATATCCCTATGGGCAATGGTTATCCGGCAAAACTTGAACTATGAGGAACTTAATAACACAAAACAAACACACCATACACTCTGAAACACAGTCAAACACCGCAGTGGATTACGCCCTTAAAAGCATGGTGTACATCCCAACATTGTCGACAAATTTTATGAAGATAATTGTTGATGAAACAATATAAAACTTGCGTTCAAATCTTGGAGTACATCGGTTTTCACCAGACTCAGACCAGAAACAGACAAAGGAAGCAAAACTGACGTTGTTTACAAAATCAATTGTAAGGGCAAAGACAATGAATCCTGTAATTTATGTTACATACCACCAAACAGGTTCTTCGTCAAAGACAAGCTGGTCATAAATCGGACATCAACTACAAGAACTCAGTGAAAACATCATTAGCTAATCATTGCGTCCGGACTAAATACCTACCCGACCTTGATGACGTCAAAATCCTGCAAACAGAGAAACATACCAACAAAAAGTACAAAGACAAAGACCAACAACAATATGAATAGGAAACAAGACATACAGAACATATAGAACATATCTGTCATATATTCAGCGCTTGTAACGAATTAGACATATTCTCTTAAATTAAAAATTCAAATTTCACTTCATTTTATACTGAACTTCACACAAAGAGATGCTCAATATTTTGTTTTTTGTCGATCTTTTGTTTTGTAATAATTTTAAACAACATCTACGAGGGTTGCCTTTTATATTTCGGGATTGGGTAACCCTAGTGTTGCAATCTGGCAACTGTCAATTCTATCGTAAAGTCTGACATTTTTGGGGTTATACGTACTCAGAACGTTTTGACATACGAGCGCTATTTGTGTTGTTTACAGTTACTTAAAAGATTCATCTCGCCCAAAAAATGGAATTAAATCGTGAAATCTTTCGTGTGATTATTTCTTACAACTTTCGCTGTGGATTAACTCAACAACAGTGCAACAGTCCATCAAGGACCAGTTTTTATCGGTGGTATGGTGAATTCAACCGAGGTCGTAGTTGCAAGTTGCATTTGACGTGAAAGTCGTCCAAAATCAGTTGTTGTTCCGGAAACCATTGATGCTGTGCGTCAACTGATATTGCTAGATCGTCATGTGACCTACCGTGAGATTGAGACAGTCTTAGGCATTAGTGGGACCAGCATACATTCAATATTGCATGAACATTTGACCGTCAAAAAAATTTATTCGCGTTGGATCCCACATAATTTGCCAATAGCCCAAGAAAAGGCTCGTGTCGATTGGTTGAAAGAAATGCTCCAAAAATACGATCGCGGTGCTTCAAAACATGTATATGACATCGTGACAGGTGATGAATCGTGGATTTACGCGTATGAGCCTGAAAGTAAACATCAGTCGACTCTATTGCTCTTTCAAATTGAGCCAAAAGTTGATCGCGCACGAAGCAGTTCCAATCAAATGGTCGTCTGTTTTTTCGAAAAAAAAAAATTTACATGTCGCACGCGTACCACCACACAATCATTTGTTTGCCAGTTGTCTTCCAAAAAATCAGGAAAACCGACCGCCGAAGCCGGATTACTCTTCACCACGACAATGCGAGCTCTCACACATCGGCTCAAACAACTACATTTTTGAGAACTCAAAACATCGATTTGATGATTCATCCGCCGTATAGTCCTGAATTGGTACCGAATGACTTCTGTCTATTCCCGTACGTAAAAAATAAAACGAGAGGTCAACGTTTTTCGAAGCGGTTGATGCGTTCAGAATGCATGTTTTGGAGATACCTCAAGCATAGTGGCAGAAGTGCTTCGACAATTGGTTCAAACGCATGCAAAAGTGTATAGATCTTAATGGGGAATATTTTGAAAAACAATAAAGCTGATGATTAATATTTGTTTTTGTTCTCTAGTCAACCTCGTATAAAAGGCAACCCTCGTATTTCCTTTTTTCAGCAAAAACTTTTTCTAGTCGTTTTTCACTTCTTATAAGCCACGTTTTTCTTCACCAAATAGAGCAAATCGTTATAAAACAAAATATCAGCTAGGGTATCTAAAGGGTGTCCCAACAAGAACGCAAGATTTAAATTTGGCGCCATTCGAATTGTCACTGTTTGACATTTGAACAATTATTATTGTTCTATTCTACTAGAAGGTATAAGGTTAATAAAAATGGAGCGCTACACGAATGAACACCGTATTCTCATTGTGAAATTGTTTTACCAAAATGGTGAAAGTTTTACGTCTACAGTTCGCAAATTGCGATCAATTTGGGGTTACAATAACTCTCCAAAATGATCAACTGTAAAGCGATTAATGGAAAAATTTGCTGAAACTGGGTCTGCAACTGATGTAAAGACAGACAAAAACGCACCTTCGACCAGGTCGATCGACCGAAAATATCGCAGCAGTACGTGATGACGTCGCTCATTCCTCCATCCACCTCAATTCGACACCGAGCTAAGCAAATTGGTGTTTCCAAATTCACTATGCAGCGAGTTTTGACGAAAGATTTGCATGTTCATGCATACAAAGTTCAATTGACTCAGGAACTGAAGCCAGCTGACCATGCACAGCGAAGGGGGTTCGTTAACTGGGTATTGGAGAGACAACATGAAAAGGCGGATTTTGCCGTCATCTTTAGTGACGAGGCTCATTTCCATCTTGATGGCTTCGTCAATAGGCAGAATTGTTGCATTTAGGACGAGGAAAATCCTCGAGTGATTTGCGAGAAGCAAATGCATCATCAACGTGTCACTGTGTGGTGTCGATTTTGGGCTGGAGGAATCATTGGACCTTTTTCTTATGAAAATGAGTCAGGTCAAGCGCAAGCAGTCAATGGTGTTCGATATCGGGAAATGCTAACCGACTTTTTCTTGCCTAGAATTGAAGAAATGAATGTGGAGGGGATGTGGTTTCAACAAGACGGCGCCACATCTCATACAGCCAGCGAAACAATTCAATTGCTGCATCAGTCATTTCCTGGTCGTGTTGTTTCGCGTTTTGGAGACCAGAATTGGCCGCCTAGATCGTGCGATTTAACACCATTAGACTCTTTCGAAGTTGATGGCTTATGCGAATAAGCCGACGACGACTCAAGCCTTAAAAGAGGAAATTGGACGCTGCATTAATGAAATACCGCATCATTTATGCAAAACGGTCATTGAAAATTTCATTAAAAGATCGCGTATGTGCCAGCAAACCTGTCGCGGCCATCTGGCCGATGTGTTATTCCACACATAACCTCATCCTGTCTACTCTACGATATAATAAAGAATTCACGATTTTTTTTTTAAATATCTGCGTTGGGACACGCTTTACCAGCATTGGAACTCCTTCAGGTATGAGACTCATCCTCATCAGATAAAACTTTATGCATATTTATTGCTAAAGCTGATAATACTACCTTTTCAATAATCTCATGATCTCTAGGGTCACCCTTTCGCAAAAACATTTTTTTACCATTCACTGCAGTCGCTGTGACACACATTTGCTGCTTCACCACAAACTTCGCCGATCACAATGTTATGCCGCAGTCGAAACCGATAGATCCAACTTACAGAACATTTAAATCGGTCCAAATTGATTTGACATTTGACGTTGAAAAGCTCAATTCAAAGCCGATTGCTGGGAACTGTGCCGACCAAGTCTTCCCGAAACTCGAGGAAATGGAGATGCACCGGCTTCTCAGAAGGAAGAAGAAGGAGCATGGGAAGCGCGCGGTCCAGGAAATGGAAAGGTGCTTTGGCAGGAATGAAGTCCGAAAGTTTTACCGAAAGGTAAAACAGCTATCCGTAGGATACAAGGTTCACACCAAGGCCTGCCGGGACCAAAATGAAGAACTCGTAGTAGAGTGGCAGTCTGTGCTGAGAATCTGGAAAGATCATTTCTGCAGACTTCTTTACGGTGATGAAGGCCCAAATCCCGCTGTTAGGCAGAATGTTCCACTCAATTTGGACGATGATAGTCTCCCCGATTTAGACGAGGTGAAGATAGCAATATCCAAGCTGAAGTTGAACAAAGCCGCTGGAGCGGATGGACTGTCCGCAGAACTATTTAAAGCAGCTGGAGATGACCTGGTTGAGCGCATGCACCAGCTCATCTGTAAAATATGATCGGAGGAAAGCATGCCCGATGAGTGGAATCTCAGCATCGTTTGGTTCACAAGAAAGGAGACCCCTTTGACTGCCCCAACGTCCGAGGGATTAGTCTCCTAAACATCGCATACAAGATCCTCTCTGCCGTATTGTGTGAGCGTCTGAAACCATTTGTCCATGACCTGATAGGTCCCTATCAGTGTGGTTTCAGACCAGGGAAGTCCACAATAGACCAGATTTTCACATTACGGCAGATCCTGGAAAAGACCCAAGAAATGCAAATTGACACACACCACCTATTCGTCGATTTCAAGGCTGCACATGACAGTCTGCATAGAGACGAGCTCTACAGTGCCATGTCTAGTTTTGGCATTCCTACCAAACTCGTCAGATTGTGTAGGATGACGATGGAAAACTCTCGCTGCTCCGTCAAGGTCGGTAGTGAAATCACCGAGACCTTCAATGTCAAAAAAGGTTTTAGACAAGGCGACGCACTGTCATGTGACTTCTCAACATCATCCTGGAGAAGATCGTGCGTTACTCACAAGTCGACACCAGAGGCACGATCTTCGAAAAGTCAGTTCAATTGCTAGCTTACGCTGATGACATTTACGTGATTGGACGAACACAGCGAGCCGTCAATGAGCTGCGAAAGCAGCTAAAATGGGTCTGGTGGTTAATGAGGGAAAAAACAAAGTACAAGCTGCCATCAAGGAAGGACACACAACATCGACGTCTCGGACAGAGCGTCACACTAGGCAGCAGAAACTTCGAGGTAGTCAAGGACTTCGTCTACCTCGGCTCTGCGGTAAATAGAACAACTACATCAGTACCGAAATCAAACGCAGAATCACTCTTGCCAATCGCTGTTTCTTTGGGCTCAAGGGGCAATCGAGTATTAAAGCCCTCTCTCGAAGGACTAAACTCGCTTTATATAACAGCTTGATTATCCCAGTCATATTTTATGGCGACGAGTTTTGGACGTTAGCACAGACGGATGAGGAAGCCCTTAGGCTTTTCGAAAGAAAAGTTTTGCGTGCGATTTTTGGTCCTGTTTGCGTTGATGGCATCTGGAGGAGAAGATTTAATGACGAACTCTATGGGCTGTACAGCGACATGCGCCTGGTCTAACGTCTACGAATACAAAGCTTAAGATGGCTAGGCCATGTAGAGCGTATGGACACCACTACTCCGGCCTTTTAAATCCGTGCCATTGGGACAAAGCAAAAGAGGGCGACTTAGACTAAAGTGGCGCACACAAGTGAAGAAGGACCTCAACCAACTTGGGGTGCGCAACTGGAGACAGCTGGCGAAAGATCGTGCTGACTGGAGAGGCATGTTGGTTGAGGCCCAGTTCCACCCCGGACTGTAGCGCCACAAGAAGAAATTGATTTGCTTCTTCTTGCAAAATGCGACTGCTGAAAGGGATATTTTAACTTTGCTGCAAATTAAAACATATCAAAAGTTAATTATCACTATCTTTATACTCCGATTTACGATTTCTTTTAGACATTAAAGAATTTGTCTCAATAAGTTGTTACATATATTTTTTCTCGGTTTTTCCAAATCGTAGAGAGAGAGGAATGCTTCGAATTGTAGTTTCAAAACCAATGGAGCACAATAAGCATAAGGAACAAACTGTAATTTACTTTGCCGCTAGATTACAATTTCCCACAAGCAACTACAGACACAATTTTAATTTCGTCGCCTTAGCCGAAAGCAAAATTGTAAATTTTTCAAAAAAATGGACGCTTTATCCGCAATCGTCATTATAATTGAAGTCGCTATGTCCGGATGAATTTCTGTGGAAAATTTGTTGTAAAATCATGAGACTCAGAATTTATCCGCATGGCCAATATAGGCGAATTTCACTGTATCTTGAGCGCAATGCCCGATGATGACAACCCAAAGTTTATTGGCTGCTTCTTTGAGTTTTCTTCCTCGATGAGTATTATGAACGTTTTGTTTGACGGGTGGAGCTCCTTAACGAATTCAAGAGAAAAACTGCCTTCAATATTCGTTGTAGATGATCGTTGCTGAAGTAATGCTGGAATTGGCTGTATTGCAATGATTTCTGTTGACTGAAATACTGCGCTCTCAATTTGTACAACCGCATTGTGGAACTAAATTATGAAGAATCCAAACAGGTTCATCTTATCGCCTTTTATAATAATAATAATTGTTGGCGCTACAGTCCAAAGGGGGACCAGGGCCTAGCTTGCTCATCAACTACTCGTGTTGTGCGTGCTACTGTTTTCACACGAGTAGGAGGGACCTACCGTTTTTTGCCGATTACGAACGGCGAAATTTGAGAAGATTTCTTAGGCAGTTATTACTCTTTGAGTGTTTTCAGCAGCTCGAAAGAGGTGGTGCCGTGTAAAATTCGAAAAATTGGTGTTGAGCTGGGAATCGAACCTAGACCCTTCGGCGTGTGAGCATCGCACTCTAACCACTTAATAAGTCACATTGTCGACTTTGCAGTTTTTTGAATGGCACCCCTTCATGCCCCGGGACTTATTGTATTACATTACATTAAACTGATTTGGGACGTAGTTCTTTCTTATGGCTGTGTACTCAAATGCTGCCGTTTGTTCGAAGGAATTTCAAAGTCGAATCTTTTAATTGCCCAAATTTATTGTTTTTTTTCGCCAGCACAACAAAAATCTATTTTTATCACCTCGTCTACCTTCGTTCGATTGAAGATCTGCTCGGAGACCTACATACATTGATGACTAGAAAAATACTCAAACTTCAAGAGCGATTCCATGTTTTGAGGAGAATTATTGAGAAAGATGGCTATCAGTCAAATGACTGAGACGCATAGTAGTTATGATTGACGGGGAGTAGCCGCAATCATCAAAGTTATGTCATCTTCTCTTGTGGACAAAAAGAACGAAGAAAGAAAGGTGAACTTCCGTTTGGTCGGAGAGGAATGCAGGCACGTACAGATTCGCAGATTGCAGATTCGATTTAAAAACTGCAGGTGGTTTTGTATTGACGATGTTAAAAATTCAAGGAACAAACAAGGAAATGAACGACCGCATCAATGGTTTCAGCTAAACATAATCACGCCTTCAATTTTTTTGCGTACCCAAACAACTTCCAAAGCAACGGAAACCTCAGCCACAAATGAAACATAAAAGATGCAGTTAAAGCTCAAATTGTGTGAAGAATTGTATTTATTTTAGAACAAAAATAAGAGATACATATAGAAAACATAAAGCTAGTAATTTTCGGTGGTTCTTAAATAATTAACACCAGAAGGCATGGACACCTTGTCGTAGCCTTTCGGGAAGATCTTCTTCGCCTCCTCGTCGGTAACGCTAGGTAGAATCATAACCTTCGTTCCGGGCTAAAACAAAAAAATGCGTTTTGAAATGAAAACAAATGCAAATAAGAGCCAAACTCACCGTCCAATTAGCCGGAGTAGCAACCACCTTCAGTTTATCAGTCAATTGAAGTGAATCAATGCATCGAAGGATTTCACTGCGAAGGATTAAAGAATGTTTGTTACCAGTTCGAGATGAATGATAGCTATACTCACTCAACATTGCGTCCAGTTGACATGGGATAGAACATTGAGAGACGTACTTTTTTGTCGGGGCTAATGATTAGAAGTGCACGAATTGTCTTGCCAACCTCTGGGTCCTTTTTCTGATCCTCGTCGAGAAAACCGAAAGAGACGGCCAAGTCACGAGTTGGATCAGCAATGATTGGGTAGGGGAACTCTCCGGGAATATCCAAGCAGTATGACTTGATGTCATTCACCCACTTTGTGTGCTCCTCCAATAGATCGACGGAATGGGCCAGGAGTTTGGTATTGCGCTTTGTAAACTCTGGTTGATGGACGGCCATGCGACCAAGTTCAGTTGTGCACACTGGAGTGAAGTCTCCTGGATGTGAGAACAAGACACACCATCTGAAAGTTGTAGATATTGTTGGATGGTTAGCAAGTTATTTTTTGCAAGAAAGAATGAGTAAATAATTTTTTTTGAAAATAAAACACTAATTATTAATGGGACAGTAAAAACAGTTTATTCAAAGTATTGTTTTCTACACATTTTGATCACCTTTCTGGCAATTTGTGAATACCACGCCAATAAAATTGTTCGTCTTTTAAAGCAAACCAATCAGACACCCAATTTTCGACCTCCTCGTAGGAATCAAAGTGCTGCTGAGCCAATGCGTGTCCCATCGATGAAAACAAATGGTAGTCGGAAGGAGCCAAGTCTGGTGAATACGGCGGGTGGGGTAGCTGCTCCCAGCCAAGTGTTTTGATTGTATCCTGAACCGGTTTTGCTTTGTCTGCAGGTGCATTGTCATGGAGCAAAATTACCTTGCCGTGTCTTCTGGCCCATTCTGGTCGTTTCTCGATCAATGCATGGTTGAAATTGATCATTTGTTGTCGGTAGCGATCAGTATTAACGGTTTCACCAGGTCTTAGGAGCTTGTGGTACAGCACACCTTTCTGGTCCCACCAAACACACAGCATTGTCTTCTTCCCAAATCGATCTGGTTTTGCAGTCGATGTTGATGGTTGTCCCAGATTAACCCATGATTTTTTCCGTTTAGGATTCTTAAAATAAATCCATTTTTCATGGCCAGTAACAATCCGATGCAAAACCGATTTTCTTTCGTGTCTTTGAAGCAAAATTTCACATGTGTTTTTTCGGTTTTCCATCAGTCTTTCATTCAACCCACCCATTTTCCACACTTTTGGATATTTCCCATAGCTTTTAAACGGTCAGAAATTGTTTGTTGTGCAACATTTAACATTGCTGCAATTTGCTTTTGACTCAAAGTGTCATCTCCATCCAATATCGTTTGCAATTCGGCGACTTCAAACTTTTTTGGTGGTATTCCACGTTCTTCATTTCTCGCATAAATATCATTATTTCTGAACCGTTGAAACCATCTTTTGCATGTTGCTTCTGAAAGAGCTTGATCACCATATGCCTCGACAAGAATTCGATGCGACTCTGCAGCACTTTTCTTCAAATGAAAATACAAAATTAATGCTTTCCACAAATCATCACTTTCTGGTACAAAATTCGACATTTTTAACACGATGAAAAAATATGATGTTGTCTGTTCAATAACTTGATGTATACTAAATATTTTTCACAGATGTCATAGAAAACAAAAAAAACATAAGGGCTCGTTCATAACAAATGTTTCCTATCGAGACATTTGTATATTGACGCTCACTTCATACCGGATACCTGGTATTTGTGCTTAGTTAACAAAGTTAAGCTAACTGCTACCGTTTGAATTATAACTTGAGATAGAGTTTGCATGACGCACTTTGCCGATGCTATCACAGAAATTAAGAGATTGAGTTAAAAAATGAATAAATGTCTCTTCCTTGGTTAACATTCCAGAGTTGAAACCTTATAAAATGAAGCTGCGACAAGATACCTTTGTCTTTCTATTATTTAATACTAATAATATTAATTGTTGACGTGACAGTCCACAGGGGGACCAGGGACAAACTTGCTCATCAACTACTCGTGTTGTGCGCGCTACTGTTCTCTCACGAGTCGAAGGGACCTACAGATTTTTGCCGACTCCGAACGGCGAAGCTTGAGAAGCTTTCCTAGACAGTTATTACTCTTTGAGTGTTGTCAGCAGCTCGAAAGAGGTGGTGCCGTGAAAAATTCCAGGTGTTAAGATGCGAATCGAACCTAGACCCTGCGGAGTGTGAGCATCCCACTCTATCCACTACGCCACGGCGGCCACCGTTTAATACTAGTACCACTTAAATACAAAATTACGGATCGCGGAGCGATTGTGTACGTCAAACCCTATTTTGCAATATGCATAGATGACTAATGTGTTCCTATGTAAAGTTTGGGAAATGTAAATTCTACTTGCTGCTCGTCTCGAGTTAATTTTATTTTCATTCCATCGCATTTCAAGTATTCGAAGCAGAAGAAAACATCAAACCCCAATTTCAGACGACCTGTCGGCCAATGTTCATAAATTGTACGTTGTTTATTTTTTTTAGAATAATTTTTTATGAACTATAACGCCAACAAACCCACTTGAAAGACGGATAGAAGGTTTCGTTAGTGTGTTTATATTGTATTGTGTTTGTTGCCAATATCAATTAAAAATTATCGCAGTTCGTGAATGCCCTCGTGCTACACTAGAAAGCGTCGCGTTTGAATGAGGTATATTAATGCTCACTCTAAAATGTGGGAAATCTTCAATTGGAATCCAGTGTGGGCTAAAGATTAAAATTTCAGAGCCCCGCCTCGCGCTAAAGAAAAAATGGTGAAGAGGCAGGTGAAATATCTACTTTTCCCTTTGTTAACTGAATCGATATCATATCCTTCAACTTTCTAATAACACTCTAAATTTAAATGACCCGCTATAGGGGTTACCTTCTTCAACAACTATGCGTGTTATGCGTGCTATTGTTCTCGCACGAATAGAAGAGACCTTCAATTATTTGTTTTGAGAAACTTTATAGACAACCTCTTAAATACAGGTTTTTTCCATAGTTTTTCCTCCAAGATAAATTCAACTTACCGAATTGTATATCTTACTTGTAAAAGAATTGTATTCTCAGTTGTAAGGTTTCTATAAAATCGTATCTCTGTGCAAGCTAGAGCAAACTTTGTTAAAATATTGTTACACTATGCAGCCAATAAATATATCTATCTATCTATCTTTATAGACAATAAGTACTCTTGGATTGCTGTAGGCGATTCGGGAGAGTTGGTGCCGTGAATAAAAGTGTGTAGAAAAAGTGGTATAAGAATCGAACCTGATTTCTTCGGTGTGTGAAGACTACTGCGCCGATGTGGCCACTTTTTTAATGTTTGTGTTTTTGAAGGATCTCTCTACAAAAAACTGTGTGATATCTTTTACACAAACCTAAACAATTAGACTCAAGGATTGAATTAATTGCATTGTGTTTCTCATAGTTTACTTTGTGGTTCTTTAGAGAACCGAGAACTTTAAAGTGTTTCTACCATAATACAAGTTTGACGAGTTTTTTTTTTGTTTTTGGTTTATATTCGTGCTGTATCAGGTGGCCTTGTGGGCCAAAAAATATGTGTTCAGACTTTTTGCGCAACTCCAAGGAAAACTAACAATTTAAATAATTGCCTGGGGCAAAGGTATAGAGAGATTTCACAGTAATTATTTTACACAACCAAGAGCTTTGGCGAATTAATAAGTTGGAACGAAATTGTCTGACGAAATTGGTATTTCCCTGTTCCTTAGTGGGGGTCAGTAAATATGGGAATATAAAAAACTTTGACCACATACTCGCTTAGAGAAGGTTGTAAATGGAAGTACAATGGCCCCGATTAAGTATTGAACTTATTAACACTGAAATTTATAACATATACTCATCCTTTTAGGGCCTTGCTGGTGCATACATAATATATACTTAATAATTGTTGGCGCTACAGTCCAAAGGGGGACCAGGGCCTAGCTTGCTCATCAACTGCTCGTGTTGTGCGCGCTACTGTTCTCTCACGAGTAGAAGGAACCTACAGTTTTTTTGCCGACTCCGAACAGCGAAATATGAGAAGTTTTCTTAGACAGTTATCACTCTTTGAGTGTTGTCAGCAGCTCGAAAGAGGTGGTGCCGTGAAAAATTCGAAAAATTGGTATTGAGCTGCGAATCGAACATACATCCATCAGCATGTGAGCGTCGCACTCTACCCACTATGCAACGGCGGCCATAATATATACTTCCTTCTTAATAATAATGTTAAAAAATATACCGACGGCTATCAAGTTTTTTGGCTGTAAGGTTCCCACAAATGTTCATTTTTAAGAAAAAATTAAATAGGAACCATAGGAAACTTAATGTTTCTTCTTTTTCCAGGACGATGGTTGGGCACCTACAAAATCTGATGTGTGCTATTAGGTATGTTCTAGTACTTTCTGTACCAAATTCTGAAGTCTGTCATTTATTAAGGAGTGGAGGTAAATCTCTCTTAGAAAAAGGAAAAGTACAGGAACGCATCTACACCAAATGTGTAAAGTATGTCATTAAGAAATGTCCTATTCACTTTTTCGATACAGAAAACAAAAACAGCAACAAAATTTGAGACACATATGCAGCGATAATGGGTCAATGCTCACTTATATCTGTACGCACACCATTTAATTTGACAGAAAGCCAACAACTTACCCACAAAACAGGGTGGGGAAATACTTTACTCTTGAGAGAGAGCGCTCATTTGACGTAAAACCCATTTTTTCGGAATACCGGAACGGACATGGACATTGTGTTGTTTGTTTTGGGTACGGGAACACACCTAATATTTTGTTTACTTACATTTTTCTTCTTCCCTTAAATATTGTATTAGAAAAATATTCCGCATCACATCAAAGGAGCAACAGATTTCTCAATCACTTCAATTGTTAAGCAAGATATTCCACAAACTGAAAAAAGAAATCCTTCAGAAAGCAGCATTCCTATTATTTTAACGTCCACCGTTTACGGGGTATGGTTCAAAACGTATTTCAGGATTGTTCAAAAAATAAAATGAATTTTCAAATTTCAGGTTCGTTCAAAAAATAAGATGGATTTGAAAATTTTCAGGACTGTTCAAAAAATAAGATGGATTTTTAAATTTTGCGGGTACGTACATTCGATTATCAATTTTTTTATTTTATTATTTTAGTACAATTGTCTCAAACATATGCTTACAGTTTCAGCTATGTAGCATATTTAATTTGTTTGTGTGAGGCAAACAATTTTAGCGTGTTCGGTGATTTCCTACTGTCAAAAAATAAATTGGCATTCAATTTTATGTAAATTAAGTGCTCAAAACACGTGACAGTGGCATACGGTGAGTGTAATTTGAGTCAAAAATTGTTTACAATTGGTGCAAGCTTTTCAAAAAAGGTCGAGAAGGTGTGAATGACGATGCTAGCCTTGGACGCCACAGCACATCAACAACCGATAAAACTGTTGAGAAAGTGAAGAAAATCGTTGTGGAGATTCGTCGCATCACTATTAAAAAATTATCGGCATATCTGTTGGCTCATGCCTTACAATTTTTTCGAAAATTTTGGGCATGACGCGTGTCGCAGCGTAGTTCGTTCCAAAATTAGTGAATTTTGACCAAAAGAAATATCACATGAGCATCGCTCAGGAATTGTTGAATGACGACAATGGCCATCCAGATTTGCTTAAAAGGGTCATGACTAGTGACAAACCATGGGTATGTGGTTATAACATTGAAGGACCCATGAAAGGACGGTATTTTGAGACGATTGATAAGATACAAACCGAATCACTGAGAGATTCGGTTGGCGCGAGATTGTTGGCGCGACAGTCCACAGGGGGACCAGGGCCTAGCTTGTTCATCAACCACTCGTGTTGTGCGCGCTACTGTTCTCTCACGAGCAGAAGGGACCTACAGTTTTTTGCCGACCTCGAACGGCGAAGTTTGAGAAGCTTTCTAAGACAGTTATTACTCTTTGAGTGTTATTAGCAGCTCGCAAGAGGTGGTGCCGTGGAAAAAACTCGATGTGTTCAGCCGGGAATCGAACATACCCCCTTCGGCGTGTGAGCGTCGCACTCTACCCACTAAGTCAAGACGGCCACAGAACTACTTAAAGGAAAACCAAATAAACATTGATGAATAAATCTTTTTTTTTTTTTGTTGAGCAGACCTCGAATTTTCTAAAGCTGTTTTGGTGCTTTGTAGCTTATTATTTTTCCAAGGATATGTTAGAACAATAATCGGATGACAATGAAGCCCACAAAGGGCCATGGTCGTGTTGTAAGTTTTATTGGTCTCTCGCGAGCAGTTCAATTTTTCGCCGACTCTAAAGAGCGAAGGTTAAAAACCGATTTTAAAGCCAACTTACATTCTTTGAGTATTGTAAGCAATTTTAAAGAGTTTGTGTCAAACATATATGCGATATGTTTAGTCTTGAAATCGAATTTAAGATAATAACCGTCCTGGCGAAGTGGATAAGATAAGACGGGTATTGTAGCCGCCATACGTCCAATTTAAAATTTACGCCACAAAAATGAACATAGTTGTGAAATATTTGATTGTAATAATTCAATTAGAAAAGCAACCGCCACATCAACGCAATTGAGGTTTTGTTTTATGGGCAAACTCAAAAAGCCATTAAACTCAGCCAAGCAGAAGAAGAAAGTCATCTGCAAATATTGCCACATTCACACACAGGTACCGTCTGTATTTAGACAATCAAATCAAGTCTTCACCTGTATATATATGATTAATTGCATAATCGTGCTTTGCCTGTCAATCATCAACTTTTTCCATAGACATGATCTCCAGTCAACCATACACCGCCTTCTGTTTATACCCAACAGAGACTTAAACGAAATTTGCATTTAATTCAGTTCACTTTGAATTTGTCTGACCTTCTTTTCTACTGTACACGTATTCTTTTAATAGAACCAACTGCTAAGAGACACAATCTTCAAATGTATCCCGCTACGCCTCCGTAGGTATCAACTTTCCCACACAAAATTGCTCAGAAACAAAAGGTCAATTCAAAGTCAATTAAAACTTGCATCCAAGCTGCATCAACGGAGTAAACACAAAACACAAAAAAATTGTAACACTGCACTGCCCTTGACGCATGATCAAACAGAAAAAAAAAATGAAACACTTACGAGTCACCCAACCAGTCGTGGAATTGGATGGGCCCCTTAGTGGTGCTGGCCTTGAAATTAGGAACCGTTGATCCCAAACGCATTTTGATTTCACTTTATATTTAATATTACTTTTTTTCCACACTACAGAGACCACTCGCGTTCAGCTGTACTGACTGAGTAGACAGAATTAAGCTTTTCCGTCTTTATATATTGAGAGGAAAGTCGGTTAATCTCCCATACATGAAACCCTAGCATTGCCGCTACGAGCGTTTGCTCTACACTACCACTACCTAGCTTCCTCTCAAAACAACAATTATTCTCGGAGCTTCAATGCATTTGTTGCTGTAGTTGTTCTAGTACGGTCATGCAAAACCTACAATTGTTGTGTAAATGGAAGTAGGAATGCTAGTAAAGTTGTGCATCGAGTTTGATGAGCCAGCTGGTGCTATGATGGACATAGCAAATGCTTGAAAGCTTTTGAGATAATCAACATGATTTCATTTTAGGAGGGGCGTGACATGCATCTGGCTTCTGTCGGAATTCGAATAGAATTGGTCGTTATCTAGTACTCGTATAACAAAGTAAATTAATTTTAAAAGCCGGCGTTGTCTGACTGGATTTGACGTCTCTTGCTGTTTTGTTTTCATTACACAAATTTGATAGAAGTTTCATAATTTGTTGTTGTTTTCAACATTCGACACAAGTAATCGCCATGACAAAAATATTCAAAGAAAACTTTATAATCACATTTCTCCTGCTCCAGATGGATGACGCATAGTTTCCGTTGTTAGTTTCATAATAATAATAATATAAATTACCGAACAGGGTTTGGTCACAAATGTGACGGGGAGTTAAAGTAAAGAACAGGGTTTGGACTTTTAAGAAAAGTAGCTGAACTGAGAATGCCTTCTTTGGTAAAAAAAAAAAGAATCATTCTCTGACTGGAAAAAAAATGTTGATAGGTATTAAAGCATCAGACAACTTGACAGACACAATAATGGTTGGTTGGAATTTTTCAAAATTAACACACGAATTGCTTAACCGAAAATCTACAGTGACGGTTCACATTTCCGGGTTATTGCTTAAGGTTATAAAACAAAGGCAGTATCGCATAGAAACTTCTCTTTGTATTCAACATAAAGTCAACAAGTCGTTGCGTTGAATTAAAAGATCTGGATTACGATTTTGTTTTGTAAGAAAAGGGGATTTTCTTTCTTTAAAATTGGTCAAAATTTTATGAAAACTTAATCAACATACAGCCCAAAAGATATCTGCCTTTTTCGTCTCTGATTACAATTAAAACTTCGTTTAGTTCATATTCCGTTGATTTCATCCCAACATTTCGGCAGGGACTGCTATTTCCATCAAGGGCATACATACACACGTGGTAAAAATGCACTTAAATAATTTTGTAACAGATTTCACTGACAGTGCTTTTTAAAAACAAAATTATTTAAATAAATTATTGAACTAAATAAAAAAAAATGAATTTGAATTTAATATTTCTAAACCTTTACAAGGTGGATGCCGTGGCGTAGTGGGTAGAGTGCTACGCTCACACACCGAAGGGTCTAGGTTCGATTCCCGGCTGAACACCTCTTTCGAGCTGCTGACAACACTCAAAGAGTAATAACTATCTAATAAAGCTTCTCAAACTTCGCCGTTCGGAGTCGACCAGGTCCCTTCTACTCGTTCAAGAACAGTAGAGCGCACAACACGAGTATTTGATGAGCAAGTTAGGCCCTGGTCCCCCTGTGGACTGTCGCGTCAACAATTCATATTATAAACCTTTACAAGGGCCGTATATACGGCAGATTTGTTCTATGTGTCCTGTTTCCAATTCATATTGTTGTTGCTTTAAATTATGCGTAGGATTTTCAAAATTTACAGTTTGCTGGTGTTTAAATGATCAAACCAACCAAATTTTAGAAAATGTTCTGGCAAAGGAAAAAGAGCCAAACATGTCTGGAAAAGGCCATTGTCCAAAAAACCAAACAATTGACAACCGTTTCTGCTTCAGAACGATTTTAATTTAATTTTCTTGAAGCCACTGTTTCACTGACTTAACAGTATGTTTCATGAACAATTGCACTTCATCGGCAGATTTGCGAAGCAAACGGTTCCATTTTGGACTCTCTTCTTCTTGTCGCGCTACAGTCAGGGGCGGATCTTCGCCTCAGCCAACATACCTCTCCAGCCAGCACGATCTTTCGCTAGCTGTGTCCAATTGCGCATTCCAGTTAGTAGAGGTCCTTCTCCAGCTGTGTACGCCACCTTAGTCAAGGTCGTCCTCTGTTGCGTTGTCCCAATGGCTAGGATTCTAAGACTTTTCGGGCCGGATCAGTGCTGCCGATACGCTCGACATGGCCTAGCAACCTTAAGCGTTGTATGCGAAAACGCTTGACCAGGCGCATGTCGATGTACAATGGACCATGATTTGAGTCATATCCAGTGCAGTTTATCCCATGTCGCTGTACAGCCTATAGAGTTCGTCATTAAATGTTCTCCTCCAGATGCCATCAACGCAAACAGGATCAACAATCACCTTACTTACGTGTTCTTCATCTGCCTTTGGTAACGTCCAGGTCTCCGCGCCATAAAGTAGGACTGAGATGATCAAGCTGTTACATAAAGCGAGCTTAGGCCTTCGAGAGAGGGCTTTATCACTCAATTGCCTCTTGAGCCCAAAGAAACAGCGATTGGCAAGAGTGATTCTGCATTTGGTTTCGGTACTGATGTTGTTGTTCTATTTACCGCGGAGACGAGGTAGACTACCTCGAAGTTTCTGCTGCCTAGTGTGACGCTCTGTCCGAGACGTCGATGTTGTGTGTCCTTCCTTGATGGCAGCTTGTACTTGGTTTTTTCCCTCATTAACCACCAGACCCATTTTAGCTGCTTTCGCTTCAATGCCAGCAAACGCCTCATTGACGGCTCGCTGTGTTAGTCCAATCACGTTGATGTCATCAGCGTAAGCTAGCAATTGAACTGACTTTTAGAAGATCGTGCCTCTGGTGTCGACTTGTGAGTAACGCACGATCTTCTCCAGGATGATGTTGAGAAGTCACATCACAGTGCGTCGCCTTGTCTAAAACCTTTTTTGACATTGAAGATCTCGGTGAGTTCGGTACCGACCTTGACGGAGCAGCGAGAGTTCTCCATCGTCACCCTACATAATCTGACGAGTTTGATAGGAATGCCAAAACTAGACATAGCACTGCATAGCTCGTCTCTATGTACATTGTCAGGCCTTAAAATCGATGAATAGGTGGTGAGTGTCGGTTTGCACTTCTTGGGTCTTTACCAGGATCTGTCGTAAAGTGAAGATCTGGTCTATTGTAGACTTCCCTGGCCTGAAACCACATTGATAGGGATCTATCAGGTTATGGACAAACGGTTTCAGACTCTCTCACAATACGGCAGAGACAATTTTGGACTTTAAGATGTTTTCATATTGGTGCTGGTCCATTTTATCGGATTTACGAAAAAGCTGCCCAAACTATGATACTGCCGCCACCATGTGCCAGCGTCTACAAAGTGTACTTCGGATTGATATCCTGACCTTTAGGGAGATGAACATGTACTTTTCCAACATACTGAGAGCCCCATTTAACTTCGGATCATCGGCTCAAACGTCTTTCCAAAAATAAGGGGTTTGTTGAAATGTTCTTTCGCAAATTTTAAGCGTTTCTATAAGGCTTGCACTTGAAATATGTGGCTTTTTTCGAGCTTTGCATTTGTTTAGCGATAACAGACAAGTCTTGTGGAAATAGTAACATTATAACCATTCTGATTTGTAAATGGGTCCTCCCCACACGTCGCTACAATAGCGCAATCGTTGGTTTTTTTCGTTTTTCGAACTCGATGTTTCCTTCTCAAATTACTTATTTTGTTTAACATTTTTTTAAGAACAATTTAGATCCCGATAATTCTTTTCTTTTCTAATACCAGGTATTTCAGGTATGAAGTGAGCGTCAATATACAAATGTCTCGATAGGAAACATTTGTTATGAATGAGCCCTTATTTTTTTTTTTTTTTGTTTTCTATGACATCTATGAATAATATTTAGTATACATCAAGTCATTGAACAGACAACATCATATTTTTTCATCGCGTTAAAAATGTCGAATTTTGTACCAAAAAGTGATGATTTGCAGAAAGCATTAATTCTTTATTTTCATTTGAAGAAAAGTGCTGCAGAGTCGCATCGAATGATCTTCTCCTCTAAATACCATCAATGGAAAATCTGTCATCATGTATAGATTTTCTCTCGAAAAGAGTGAAAACAGATCTAGGATGATTAAGCTGTTATGGAAAGCCAGGTTAGGATCCATTACTCAAATGCCTCTTAAGCTCAAAACAACAATTGGCAAGAGTGAATCTTCGTTTGATTTTGGCGCTGATGTTGTGGCCCCTTCTTAGTGCAAAGCCGAGGTAGACGAAGCTTAACTAAATCAAAGTTTCTGCTGTCAAGTTGTCCTTCCTTGGTGATAGCATATGCTTTGTTTTGCCCTGATTTAAACCGCTTCCGCTTCAATGTCAGCAAAGACATAACGGCTCGCTCCACTACTACGCAGGGAAATTGTTTTTTCCTTCATCAGCTTTTTTAGTCACTGTTGGTTTTCAATGAAACCAGGTTATTCCATTGTTATTTCGACAGGAGTTGCTGCCTTCATCAGGAAAATATTTTACATACATACATAGAAAAAATGTAATTAAACAAATGAACAATAAACTTACATTAATTGTGTTGTTGTTACAAGTAGATGGGATGTTAGAGACCTTTTATATTTCGGGATTCGATAACAAAAACAAAAATTAATCATCGTTTTTCAAGATATTCCCCATTAAGATCTATACACTTTTGCATGCGTTTGAACCAATTGTCGAAGCACTTTTGCCACTCTGATTGAGGTATCTCCAAAACATGCATTCCGAACGCATCAACCGCTTCTTCAGGTGTCGAAAAACGTTGACCTCTCATTTTATTTTTTACGTACGGCAATAGAAAGAAGTCATTCGGTGTCAATTTAGGACTATACGGCGGATGAATCATCAAATCGATGTTTTGAGTGCTCAAAAATGTAGTTGTTTGTGAAAGCTCGCACTGTCGTGGTGAAGAGTAATCCGGCTTCGGCGGTTGGTTTTCCCGATTTCTTCGAAGACAACTGGCAAACAAATGGTTGTGTACCACTCAGAATTGACAGTTCTGCGTTGTTCTATTGGTACGGTTGCGACATGTCCAATTTTTCCGAAAAAACAGGCGACCATTTGCTTGAAAGTGCTTCGTGCGCGATCAACTTTTGGCTCAATTTGAAACAGCAATAGAGTCGACTGATGTTTACTTTCAGGCTCATACGCGTAAATCCACGATTCATCACCTGTCACGATGTCATAGACGTGTTTCGCAGCGCCGCGATCGTATTTTTCGACCAATCGACACGAGCCTTTTATTGAACGATTGACAAATTGTGTGTTATCCAACGCGAACAAATTTTGTTGAAGGTCAAATGTTCATACAATATTGAATGTATGCTGGTCCCACTAATGCCTAAAGTTATCTCAATCTCACGATAGGTCACATGACGATCTTGCAATATCAGTTGGCGCACATCATCAATGGTTTCCGGAACAACAACTGATTTTGGACGACATTCACGATATCCGTCTTGGAGTGAACTAGGACCTCGGTTGAATTCACTATACCATCGATAAACACTGCTCCTTGATGGAGCTTCATCACCAAAAATTGAATTAAGTTTATCGATACACTGTTGTTGAGTTAATCCACGGCGAAAGTTGTAAGAAATAATCGCACGAAAGATTTCACGATTTAATTCCATTTTTTGGGTGGGATGAATCTTTTAAGTAACTGTAAACAACACAAATAGCGCTCGTATGTCAAAACGTTCTGAGTACGTATAACCCCAAAAATGTCAAACTTTATGATAGAATTGACAGTTGCCAGATTGCAACACTAGGGTTACCCAATCCCGAAATATAAAAGGCAACCCTCGTAGATGTTGTTTAAAATTATTACAAAACAAAAGATCGACAAAAAACAAAATATTGAGCATCTCTTTGTGTGAAGTTCAGTATAAAATGAAGTGAAATTTGAATTTTTAATTTAAGAGAATATGTCTAATTCGTTACAAGCGCTGAATATATGACAGATATGTTCTATATGTTCTATATGTTCTGTATGTCTTGTTTCCTATTCATATTGTTGTTGGTCTTTGTCTTTGTACTTTTTGTTGGTTTGTTTCTCTGTTTGCAGGATTTTGACGTCATCAAGGTCGGGTAGGTATTTAGTCCGGACGCAATGATTAGCTAATGATGTTTTCACTGAGTTCTTGTAGTTGACGTCCGATTTGTGACCAGCTAGTCTTTGACGAAGAACCTGTTTGGTGGTACCTATGTAACATAAATTACAGTATTCATTATCTTTGCCCTTACAATTGATTTTGTAGACAACGTCAGTTTTGCTTCCTTTGTTTGTTTCTGGTTTGAGTCTGGTGAAAACCGATGTACTCCAAGATTTGAACGCAAGTTTTATATTGTTTGATCAACAATTATCTTCTTAAAATTTGTCGACAATGTTGGGATGTACACCATGCTTTTAAGGGCGTAATCCACTGCGGTGTTTGACTGTGTTTCAGAGTGTATGGTGTGTTTGTTTTGTGTTATTAAGTTCCTCATAGTTCAAGTTTTGCCGGATAACCATTGTCCATAAGGATATTTGTGACAATTTGTTCGGTTTTTGATGCAATTTTCAGTCACTTAGCTTGAACACTTTTTGAAACAAGTTAGAAACTGGTTGAGTTTGTGTTAAGGCTTATGACATCTAATCGTTTCTTAACGATATAAATAGCGAGTTGTGAAGGGATGTTTGTAGAAGCGACACAGCGCCGTATTTTACCAGGACATCGCCTTCTCCACAAATTCAAATGAGTTTTTTACTTAATATTATGAGTTGTTCGTGATGTGTTGTAATATTTATCCGACGTACCTTAAAATTTCATAACAAGGCAGTCTCATTCATTCACGTTAATGTCTTCGGCATTACCTAACCATTAAGCTAACCCTGGGAAGATGGTGCCTCTGGTATTGATTAATGAGTTACGCACGATCATTTCAAAAGAAGCATGCTTCGCTCCGACCATATATTACAGATGAGCTGTTGCATGTGCATAACCAGATCATCAAAGCTTGAACACCTTTCTAACCAAGTTAGAAAATGTGCTAATTAAAATGTGTTTCACTTGGTGGTAGCGTCAGTTGACTAGTCTCCCTGAAGCTGCGTCTTTTTTGTACCATTCGTAACATTCCATTCGCAATATTCCCGATCAACTAATAATTGTTGGCGCGGCAGTCCAAAGGGGGACCAGGGCCTAGCTTGCTCAGCAACTACTCGTGTTGTGCGCGCTACTGTTCTCTCACGAGTAGAAGGGACCTACAGTTTTTTTCCGACTCCGTACGGCGAAGTTTGAGAAGCTTTCTTAGACAGTAATTACTCTTTGAGCGTTGTCAGCAGCTCGAAAGAGGTGGTGCCGTGAAAAATTCTAGCTGTTCAGCCGGGAATCGAACCTAGACCCTTCGGCGTGTGAGCGTCGCACTCTACCCACTAGTCCACGGCGGCCACCGTGGACCCGATCAACTGTTAAGTCAATAAATGTTATTGCGTTCAGCTCTTAGTACTCTAGTGTGAACTTTATTTTTTGAACTTTTATTTTTTCATTAAAATTGTTGAGACCAAGTAACAAAATGTCTATGCTGTTCCGATCTATCCCAGATGATGTGACTGGATTTATGAATCACATGATTCAAAATCACATCCGTATCACTATTTATAGTGACAACGGAAACACTGATGGAGGAAAGACCATCTGTGGCGGGATGGCGGCTAACAGACCCAGGCTTAGAGGAAACCTGACTGATAGTGACAGCTTAACCAGAGGCTATATTCTGGTGCCACGGGAGGTCAGGGGCCCCTGGAACTTCGGTTCCAGCCTGACCATTGCGGTAGGCCCCCTTGTGGGAGTTTCGTGGTGGCTGTGGTTTACCACCTAACATCGCGGGTAGAGTCGAGGATAGTGTACTGTGCTAACTTGTCTAGCCCATTGTTTAAGCAAAACTAGGCAAGTCGGTTAGGGGACTATCCCTTCTCAGTGTGGAGTTGCATTCTCAACCGGGCGCTGCGACCCAAAGAGCGGAAGAGGTTTTAGGAAGGCTTTGCATCAAAGCAAGGTGGGGTGATTGCCCCTCAAGCATGATCCCAGTTTGGTACTTGGGTAACTAAGGCGTTTAGTCTTGCGTTACTTACGACTCTTGGGAAAAAGGTTCCCCGTGATATAAGCCGTTAAGGCAGGTGATCACGTAAAACCAAATCCCACATCTGTTCCGATCTATCACAGCAAATATGTCATGCACATATTTATATATTGCTTTCGGCTTTTGTACCTTTTCCAAACAGACATCTAAAAGGTAGCCCAATACCAAATCGGCGATGGCAGGCAAGAGTGGATCACCCATCGGCATGCCGTGATCCTGTTTGTCGTTGTATTGCTGGAAGTTGTTTTCTTTTAAGCAAAACTCCAAGATGGCAAGGAGTTTCCTCTGGTTGAGATTTGTGTTAATGCAAGTGACATCTAATCGTTTCTTAGCGATATTAATAGCGAGTTGTGAAGGGATGTTTGTAAAAAAGGGACACAGCCTCGTATGATACCAGGACATCGTTTGAATCTAATTTAACGTGTCTAGCCTTTTCCCACAAATTCAAATGATTTTTTGGTAATGTTGATTTGTTGGTAATGTGTTGTAATATTTATCCGACGTACCTTGAAAGTTCATAATACGGCAGTCTCATTCATTCACGTCAATATCTTCGGCATTACCTAACCATTAAGTTAACCTTTCGAAGATGGTGCCTCTGAATAATGAGTTACGCACGATCATTTCAAAAGAAGCATGCTTTGCTCCGACCACATATTACAGATGAGCTGTTGCATGCGCATAACCAGATCATCTCCAGCTGCTTAAAATAGTTCTGCGTGCTATCCGTACGCTCCAGGTGCTGAGAACATACCTACTTTTTTTTACTTTCCCCCTGGTCAATGGAAAACGAGTAGTAGGAATTACAAAACTGGCTTTAAAATAGAGGTTAAAGAAGTGTTGGTGCTTTACAAAAAGCTCATCAAATACCATTCATTCACAGTTACCGCTGTGGCGCTGAGGCAATGAGGCAGAAAAAAGCAATCACACGCCGCGGGATTCTGGTTCAATTTCTTCACTGAATACCTCTCATATTTTCACTGCATACGAAAACTACTTAAGACTTATACCTTTCTTGGAATTCTAATGACTGAAAGTTTTAGTCTCAAGGAAAGGAAATAACACAGCGGTTTCCATATCACTGTATCTCAAATATCTTACATCTAATTGGTCTCTCATTAATCTTCACATAATGTTTCTCATTTATCTTAGAAAACTACTTAAAGTTACAATCTGATGTATACATGTTGGATGATGCTGATAAATACATTTTTGGAGCGAATGAATTACGTCAGATAATTAGCCGAGTATTACTCTGAAAAACTATTAAAAACATATCCCCCATCAAGAGAATTTCACCACGACAAAGTTTCTCTACCATATAGAAACCAATTCAAAACTCAACACAAGCGTGTTATTTGATTGTTTTCGCTTCAAAGTGACAAAACAATGTTCTTGGAGCTACAAGTCAACAAGCATTTGTACGAATGTGTCAATTGTGCGGATTGTGGAACAATTGGTGACATATGTAATTTCTATTAGTCAGAAATGTATTCTGCCGACCGTAATCTCTTTAAGGGGATCTACAGTTCAACGGCCGTTGTCGATTTTTAAATTAATCAAAACCTGAACTTCGAGCTCATTGATAGCACTCAGCTTCTGGTTTTGAGCGGAGGAAAAAAAGCAGAAAGGAGGAAAATATGACAGTTGAAGCCAAGTATATGAAGAGCTTGTGTACACCACCACTCCGGCCCAAAAAGCCTTCGAATGCTATTGGGACAACGCAATTGAGTATGTCCAAGGCTCCGATAGCGTAAGCAGAGAAGGACCTCAATAAACTTGGAGTGCGCAATTGGAGGCAGCTGGAGAGAGATCGTGCTGCCTGAAGAGGCATATTGGTTGAGGCCCAGGTCCGACCGGCACTGTGGCGCCACATAAAGAAATTGAATTCACAACAAATACATTTTATGCTTTGGCGGTAGATGTTGGGAGGTACATGACTGGTTGCGACAGCTTACCCAGAGAAACGGGAAGTGACAACAGAATATAGCTCTGTGTAAACTGGGAAAGTTGCGAAATTCTCTTCAACTATGTTCTAAACTGAATATGACTTCATGGTAGGACATTCGTGATGAATTAGGTAGATAAATAGATAGATAATTTAATTTCGCCCATAAGTATAACATATTACAATAAAGTATCACGCACTTTATAGAGATTTGATATACTATATCTTTCTTCTGAAACATTATTTAGTTTGATGATGAGATGAGTATGAAGAAAATGGACAAATTACAATTACAATTTTAATTTATTCAGTAGCCAATTCAATACAATTCATGAAAGTAATTACATAACAAGTTAGAGATTTAGGAGAGTTTCCTTTACAACTGTAATTCAATGTTTTTATAAAATGAAGTCTCTATTGCTGGATTAATTTTACTTTAAGGGAAAAGCTACCAACAAAATCCCTTACTTAAATCTTAAACCTACTATTGCACATTAACCCTCTTGCACACTTAATTGAGCAATTAGTCTATGTTCCGAAAAAGAACAATTATTGTAGAATTTTATTTTAATTTTATTTAACATAGTTATTATAAGGTTGACGCAGGTTATATCATGAAGACGAGCGGTAGGAAAATCTCTAGGCAATCCAATCATCATTTTAAGTAATTTATTTTGACATCTTTGCAGTTTCAATATATGTGTTTTTGCACAATCAAACCAAACAGGGCAACCATATAAGAGTATGGGTTGAAAAATAGTTTTGAACAAAATGATTTTGTTAATATTGCTAAGCCTAGATTTCTTATTTATAAACGGATAAATGATTCTGGTTACGTTATTTACTTTATCTATACGATTGGCAATATGCTTTTGGAAGGTTAGTTTTTTATCTAGGACTACTCCTAGGTATTTGCACGAGTCCGCCCATTCTATTTCGATTGAATTTAGACTAAACCCTCTGTTAAGTATAAAACATTCTTTTCTTCGTTTAGTGAACCAGACAGCTTGAGTTTTTTCAGGGTTTTACTTTAGCTTCCATTTTGTGCAATAATGTTCAATTTGATGAAGTGCATTTTGTAACGTCGTGAACACATCCGAGAACTTTAAACCAGATGCAAATACGGCGGTATCATCAGCAAACATTGCAAGTTCAGAATTTCTAGCTTGTATTTGTATGTCGGATACAAATAGGTTGAATAAAATAGGTGCAAGATTTGATCCTTGAGGAACACCAAAAACAGCACTTTGCATGGATGAATAGGTATTACCCAAGCACACCATAAACTTCCTATCTTTTAAAAAACTTTGTATTATTTTTATTAATGGAATTGGAAAATCATGCCGATAAAGTTTATGAACAAGCGCATCATGCCACACCGTATCGAAGGCTTTTTCTAAATCCAGCGATACCAAGCCAGTTGATTCTTTTGTCATAAATTTGTTTTTGATATGTCGCTTAATTCTTACAATCTGATGGCAAGTTGAATGATCTCTGCGGAAACCGAATTGGGTTTCAGGAAGGATATTATTTTCTTCAATATGTTGTTCGATTCTTACTTTGATTATTCTTTCAAATATTTTACTCAAACTGCTTAGTAAGCTAATAGGCCTGTAGCTAGTATCATCTTCCTTGGGTTTACTTGGTTTGGCTATTGGAATAACCTTAGCAATTTTCCAATCGGAGGGAAAATAACACAGTTTTAGGCATGAACTGAAAATTAGTTGCAACAACTTTACGCCTTTTTTAGGTAATGCCTTCAAAAGCGTATTATTTATTTTATCAATTCCTGGCGATTAGGTTAGGAAAATAGGTTTCGTTAATGACAAAAGGAATATCAGAAATTGTGGATAGAGAGGAGAGCACCTGATTTTCGGTAGCAATATCGCTGAGGTGAGCTCCTGATAAATAATATCCCTTAAATGTAGATGCCAAGATATTTGCCTTTTCCTTCTGAGAGATATGAATATTGTTGTTCACTTTAAGTGGAGGCACAATATTGCCTCTGTTCTTAATAACTTTGGTTATTTTCCAAAAGGGACGACTTGCCTTGTCAAACGTGGAGAGAAGAAGGTTCCAACGTTCATTCCTGAAAGCTAAAATTTTGTCTTTAATAGTTGAGTTAAGCATTTTGGTATTCTCATAGAAGCAATCCATTCGATAGCGTATCCACTTCCTTCTCTCTGCATTTCTGCGACGAATAAGATCTTGGATTTCAGTAGGAATACGTAGCTTATTGAGGGTTGTAGCTGAACGTTTAGGAATAGCAAAATCCGCGGCATTGTGAATGACATCAACAAAATCTCTTAACAAATTATCAACCTGACCTGTTGTGTTTAATTCAGCAATTGTAATCGTGTTGATAATATTAACATTTCTGTTAATGAATGCTTTGAATCTATTCCAATCAGCTCTGTGGTAGCACAACTTTTCTTCGCGAGTAATCTTTGAACTCAAACTCGTGACCATAGAGACAGGTAGGTGATCGGATGCTAGACTGTTTATTGTTCTAGGACATGAGCAGTGTTCAGGGATATTTGTGATGAAAAAATCCAGAGTAGATGGATTACCAGAAACAGAATACGGAATATATGTAGGTTCAGGAGGATACAATATATTGCAGTTTGTAGCTGTGGTGGAAATATCGTGAAGAATATTGCCCCAACAATTTGCTCTGAGTCAACCCCAGGATCGGTGACGACAATTAAGATCACCACCGAGAATGAGCTTGTTATTGCACCTTAGTAACCTAGTGAGATCATTTCTAAACTGAGCCTTTTTCTCCGCGTTACCGTTTCCTCCAGGGAAATAGGCGGAAATTATACTCAGTTTTGAATTATCTAGAAGCGTAATTTCAATGCCAATGGCTTCTACCACACGTAGATGAAATGCTTTCAGAAGGGAGTGTGGTAGCCCTTTTCGGACAACGATGGCAACTCCTCCTCCTCTATTAACAAGTCGATCTAATCTGTGACATACAAAGTTAGGGTGACTAAAATGCTTTGATTCCTTTAACAGTGTCTCGGTAATTAACGCTACATCAACCTTTTTATTTATTAAAAAATCAAAAAATTCAGTTTGTTTGTGTTGAATGCCTCTTGCATTCCAAGTTACTAATTTAAGGGAGTTAATTAACATAGTTGGAATATACATACTTGACAGCAAGCGTGGTTATCATATGAAATTGCTCATTTCTAGAGCGACAAGAACTTAATTTAGAGATAACTTCAGATATAAGAGAGTTTATCTCTTCAATTGAGAACAATTGGCTGCTTTCGCGAGGCAAGTGTGTTGGAATCGAACTGGGCTTGGTTGCATGCTCAGCTCGATATTGAGTAGACATCTGAGATGTTGGACCTGAGCTTGATGTGTGGGCAATTGATATGTCCCATGGGTCCGTGCCGTTGTTGAGTTATTAAGTGGTGGGAACTCGGAAAGGGAAAGGTGGTTGAAATGAGTTGTATTAGGTTCTGCCAATACATGTGGTTTATTTTTGATTTTTTTATTGCGCGAAGCGATGTTGTTGCGTATGTCGAGAAAGTGCTTTCGACTGATGCACGATGGATCGGACGATTTGTGAGGGCCGCTGCAATTGGCGCATTTTATGGTCTGAGGAGAGTCGCAGTCCTGGGTCAGATGCTTTCCTGCACAATTAGAACAGAAGCTCTGCACGTGACAGTGCATGGCGCCATGTCCATACAACTGGCAGTTATTACACTGAGTAATTTTTGATGGATTATGTTTTTTGAAATCCCATCTCACTATAGTGTTGTAGATACTGGAGTGATTGCTGCGAAGTTCGTTCAATTTTATTGTATCTCGTTCAATATAAATAACGTAAATGTATTGGGTGCGGTTATTAAATTTTGATTTGATTGTGATTGGTTTGACGTCGATGCATTTGATTCCGAGCTCGATGAGATAATTCTTCAGTTCAGCTGCGTTGTAGGAGTCAAGTCCAGCGAGCGTGACTTTAAAGGGTCTATTTTCTTTAGTACCGTGAGTATAGAATTGTAAATTAAGTTTTTTAAATTCATTTAAAACTATTTCACGGGAATCGTTTGATTGACAAATTATCTTATGGCCCAAGGATATGTTTTTTAACAAATAGTCAACATTAATTTTTTTGAGAATTGAATGCAAAGTTTCACTTTTAGCTTTGAGAACGATTATAGGGGGAACAATTTCTATTTTCTTAACTATAGGCTCGAGTTCACTAACACAAGTATCGGAGTCGTCATTCAAAGTCTGAAGCGACTTGAAGTAGTTAGTATAGTTCGGACCGGCACGCATTTTAGCTCTTGAACTATCAGGGAAGAGAAGATTCTCTTCTCCTAATTCTTTCCGCTGTCGTTTACAAGATATTTTGGGACACTTTTCAAGACACGTGTGTTCACTATCACTGCCAACTACGGAATATGAAAATGGACAAAAATTTATGAGAAAAATACGAAAAAACAAAAACCATCTACATGAACAAAAAAAAATAATAATAATTGTTTGCACTACAGTCCAAAGGGAGACCAGGGCCTAGCTTGCTCATAAGTTACTCGTGTTGTGCGCGCTACTGTTCTCTCACGAGTAGAGGGACCTACAGTGTTTTGCCGACTCCGAACGGCGAAATTTGAGAAGCTTTCTTAGACAGTTATTACTCTTTGGGTGTTGTCAGCAGCTCGAAAGAGGTGGTGCCTTGAAAAATTCGAAAAATTGGTGTTGAGCTGGGAATCGAACCTAGACCCTTCGGCGTGTGAGCGTCGCACTGTACCCACTACGCCACGGCGACCACTACAAAAAAAAAAAAAAAATAATAATACATAAATAAGTAATAAATAAATAAAATAAGTTACTATATAGTAGAATAATTCATTTTATACCCAACTGAAATTTAAGTAGTTGACGAGGGGGTTTTGAGCAAGATCACAGTTTTTTAAAAAGCGTTGTGTAATTTTTTGTATTCTTTCAGCGATCAATTCAACATTCGCTCTGTTATGAATATCTAATGTCGAATGGTGCCATGGTAAATTCAACAACATTTTTAAGAGTTTGTTTTGAGCTACTTGCAATTTCTTGTCATGTTACAAATTGAACGATTTCCCCATACTTGGCATCCGTATAGCAGTATGGCCTGAAAGATTACTTTATGTAAAATAAGTTTATTTACAGTTGACAGTTGGGATTTCCGATTAATAAACGGATATAACATTTTAGTAGAAGCTAATACTTTTTTTAAGGTTTCTGCTATATGAGTGTTGAAAGTTAATTTGGACTCCAGATGAATTTCTAAATACTTTATTGAGGATGACCAATTGATGTATTTTCCAATTATTTGCAGTTGTCCACTAGGCAATTAGCAAGCTTTTCTTTTCCTAGTAAAGATGATGGCTTAAATTTTGATTTGATTCAATTTTAACTTCTATTTGTTGCAGTAGTTAACGAATATTCTCATCGCATTGCTTAAATTCCTCTCAATATCAAGAGCGAGTTCATGAGTTATCGTCGGTGAACATAGCAACTTCATAATTTGGACGGGAAATCAGAAGTATATAAATTATACAATACAGGCCCAAGAACGGAAACTTGAGGAAAACCCATATAAAAATCAATAATATTTGAGACACTACTATTTACTTTCACCTTAAAAGAACGATTTGATAAAAAGCTTTGAATAATTCTACATAATTTGAACGGAAAATTGAAGCACATTTTATATATTAGACCATCATGCCAAACAGTGTCAAAAGCTTTCTCAATATCAAGCAAAATAATTCCCGTTGACTTACCAACTGAACGACTCGTGATGAATTAGAATGGAGATTAATGTACCGTGCTGCTTTATTCATCTCAATACAACTAAGATCTGGTGCTGGTCTTATGGTGCTGTTAATGTCTTATTTATAAATATTTAATTAATAATACAGCTCTGTGCAAAAAAATAGCACCACGTTGAGGTCTGCACTTTGGATGCTAATTACTTTTCTCCATGCTCATGAAAAGACACGATATTTATTGTAGGACATCTGTTGGGTATCAGGAATAAAATGTCAAAAACAAGATAAGCGAAGATGCATTTTAAGATAAGAAAATTCCGATTATACGAAATGAAACCGAAATTTTGGTGTGCAAAATAATAGCACCACAAGTAAAACGTCGTAAATAAAATGCAAAATTTAGTGGAATAGTACGGTTTTTATTTTTTTTATTTATACTACTGTTCTAGTCCTTCGTCTTATAACCCTTATTTTTGAGCACAGCGGTACAACGTCGTGGCATAGAGTCGATTAGTGCCTGCCATCGCTGAATTGGACGCAGCCTGCATAGCTTTAGTGTATTTTTTGGTTTCGCTTTAAAAACAGCTTTCTTAACATCTGTCCAAAGATTTTCAATGGGGTTTAGGTCTGGAGATTGCGGCGGCCATTCCATAACTTGAACCCCATTCTATTTAATGCAGTTTGTTTTTAAATCTCCGATTTGTATCCGTTTTATATTACTTTTGATTCAGAATATATATTTTTTTTACTCTCTTTGGACTATAACCTTGTTCAGATTGATTGCCTCTTGTTTTAGCTAAACAAAGCATGCATTCATACTTTATAAAAGCTCGATAGGAGTCACCTGGTTTTGAATGTAATCAAAAACAGGGCAAAGAGTCGAGAGGGTCAAACGCAAAATTATTCTTTTGTGTTTGCCTTATTAATCACTAAACGTACGTTTGTGTTAAAATTGAATACCAAAGAAAATAAGTTAAGGTTTTAGATAAAAACTAAAATTAATGATCTATGTTATGGCCTAGCTGTCTTATCTACTTGTTGTTGTTAAAAGTTGGCATTCGTTTCAAAAAAAAAAAATATGTTACGTTAACAAAGCATACTTTTAGAGATACGATCAATAAAATTGACTTGAATCTTTTACGTTAAGCTGTTTTGTTAGTACATATTTTTTTTTAATTTCTGAACTAAAAAATACAATTAAATATATTAATAAGCTGTTTTGTTAAAACATATTTTTTTATAAAATTCTGAATTAAAAAATATAATTAAATTTATTAATATAAATATTAATTTATTATTTTATATTTATAAGTCATATTTTATAAAAATTTGTATATGATGCTATTATAATTTGAACAAGTTTGTATTCATATGCTTAGTTTGTACGTTTGCAAACATGCCAAGTGGAAGATGTTGCTTAGTAAAAAACACATTTCAAACACAAAAGAAAGGCACTAACTCAACTATAACGCAAACTGTTGGAATTCAACGAATTTAAGAATTCTTTCAGCTTTTAAAAGACAAATGATACGGCAGAAAGTACGAAAGTGAACTGATGAAAAGCCCTGTTATTTGGCGTAAAAACACTTGGCATTATTACACGACGCAAATTTAGTTGCTTATGGCTATTTATGGACATAAGTAAACGACTACTTAATCAAAAGCAGACTTCCCAACTAAACGTGTACAGTTGAATGAAGTACAATCCAGTTCAAAATAAAATCAATACTGATTTTCCTGCTATAACAAGTGAAATTTCCTTTAATTTTAAATTCTGAGTCGCAAGTGCTTCATTTTGCTATGAACATATTTGGAAATCTATTTGGAATAGAAAGAAATACAAGACATTTGACTTGTCTGCTCTTCAATGTGAATAATCCTACTCTTGTGATATGTCAACATTACCTTGAGTGTATCAAAATCTTTCGGACGGATATAAATAAAAACGGTTAACCTTACAGGCTGCAATGCACTGGGGCCTTGCTCTCACAACTAGTATTGAACGTGTTACTTTCATTCACGAGTTAATTGTCTAAATTGTATAAAAGGCATTGTGAAAAATAGGTCAGCCTTTGTGAAACGTATTTTGCTTGGTCAATTTTTAGGAAAAACTCATAATTCAAAATTATTTCAATAAAGTATGTTACATATTTATCATTTCTGTCTAAATTTTCATTGACCATATTCAGTGACAGGCCGACTAGTCAAAGAGCACATTTTTTTTATCGAATTGGAATTGAACAACCCGAAGAAACCCGAGACAGACGTAATTTCATAGATTTCTTTGAATTGTTCCTGCAGCCTTTTTTTTCTTTTTTTATATTTATAAATTAATACAGATACTTTGAGACAGCTGGCTTCTTTATTGCCTTTCAGATGCTAGCGAATAAGATCTGTTATCTTATCAGCGAAAAGGACTTTAGCGTTGTCCAGGAAGGAAACGTATATAAAACATTAACTCTTAAAATGTTGGGGTTTTACTTTTTGTAAAGTTTACATTTTCTTTAAAAAAAACGGGTAGGATCAAACTCCAGATGTACGAGTGGCGTTAAATATATTCTCGGTATCGATATGTAGGGAAATGCGAATTCAATTTAAATTGTTTTTATTTTTCAGTGTAAACTCCCCTAACATTAATGCATTTGTTACACATTGAGATAAGCTTTTTTAAACCCTCAAAAAAATAAATTTGCAAAATACCCATTTATTGCCGGCTTGAGTTCTTCATCATCCGAAAATCTTTTTCCATGAAGACATTTTTTCAAATCCGTAAGCAGAAGATAATCACTTGAGGCAAGGTCTGGACTATAGGGCGGGTGTTGGATTTCTTCGAAACCACAATCTCACGCAGCAGCCTTGGAGACTCGCGCCGTGTGAACAGGAGCGGTGATATGAAGAAGTAACACACCCGCTGCGAGTTTACCCCGTCTTATCTTTTTAATTTCCTCCCGCAAATTATGCAAAGTGGAAGCGTAGGATGTGGCGTTAATGGTTTCACCTTTTTTTTGGGCTCAATGATCAAGATTTCATTTGAGTCCCAAAAAACTGTGGCCATGAGCTTTCCGGCAGATGGAGTTACTTTGAACTTCTTCGGGGGTCTGTTCCTTTTTTATGTCACTGCATGGACTCTTGTTTGCTTTCAGGGTTATAGTGGTGAACCCATGTCTCGTCCCCAGTAACAATTCAATCCATAACACCGTCCGTGTTCTCACTACACATCTCCAAAAGCTATCTACAGCATGCGACTCTCACTTTTTTCTGAGGCGCTGTGAGCATTCGCGGCACCCACCTTGCACTGATCTTTGAAAGATTAAGATGGTCATGAAGAATGGTGTGAATTGTACCAGTTGAAAGTTTGGTGATCTCTGCCATCATTTTCACCTTTATTCGGGAATCCTCAAGAACAAGTTTTTGGACTTCTTTCATGCTTTTTTCCGGTACAAGCAGTAGCCGGGGCACCGAAGCGGGGGTCGTCTTCAACGCTTTCTCTGCCTCTCTTGAACTCACTTAACCACTTTTGCACAGTTGATAATGAAGGAGCGGAACCCTGGTAAACAGCCACCATCTCTTCATTACTTTTTCCTTGCTTAGTGAGAAACTTAATTACAGCGCAATGCTCAATTTTCACCATCATCGTCTTAATTGCCATTATGATTCTGTTTAACTAGAGATAAAACGCGAATTAATAATCACATATATTTGAATACACTAGAATATTAGTATTACTTGAAAAATAAGTCAATTTATACATACAACCACACACATGTTTTCATAAACGTTAGATATTGGATGACATGTTTAGGCGAAACATGACAACTCAATAAATTACGTGATGCGTAGATTAGATGGGCCACAGTTTAATCTTAGACAGTTTTAGAACACTATTTTGACACTAATTACTGATTTAATTTTCTTTTTCCAGATTACGTAAAGAAGATGTATTAGTTCCAAATAATACCAAGAGGGTAGTATATAAAAAAAAAATTATATAATTTATATAATATATATAAAAAAATATATAAAAAAAATTATATAATTTAGTTCCCAGAATCATTGTATATTCTGACAGCAGCATGCAGCTGTAGGATTGGTATAGTTATAGTTTCGAAATACAACAAAACGTATTTACCTAACAGTGGTTAATGGTTACAAGATACAAACAGTCTCCCCAATCGATAAACACAACCCGCCATCTATTGCCATCTTTCGATAATAATGCGGTTTTAATATCCGCCATTTTCGTTCAGATTTCCTCACTTTCTTCTTGGCCAACCCTGATTTCTCCGATTTTTCTCCTCACGATTTCGTATTTTGCTCATTTTATACTAGTTGTCTCCAGTTAAACGGGCCGTTCGCTTCATTGTTCATCTTCGTAGAGACACCAGCAGTAAGTCGCACTGCACAAGTTGAAACGCAAGACAGACAAAAATTTTTGTACAGGCCAAATAGAATTGAAGAGAATTTTTCTTCTCATTGTTCCTGGCAAGTCTCCGCAGTGATATCTTCCTTTATTGCGTTGAAAAGATGAAATTTCTTTCAATGCAAATGTGTATATATCAGTCAATCACAGCTAGTGAGTGAGAAAATATAAAAATTGAACATTTTTCTTTATTGCAAAGACTTCAGAAAGAAAAAAAGGAAAAGACCATATAGAGGAAGAAAATCCAAAGCATAACAAAAGAGAATCATCTGTGTGTTAGTAGAGTGTGTGTCCAAATGTGTTAAAGAAAAGAAACGAAGAAAAAAAAAACTTTCATGGCCGATAATTATTGTGATGATTTAGTTCAACGATTAATCGAAGAATATTTCATAATTTCGAGACCAATAGTTTTCGACTCGTGCCAGAAATATACAATACGCAGAACCAAGCAACAAGCGAAGAATTCTACGTGTTAGATAAGTCATCGGGTTTGTGGCAAAAACAATTAAGCAGAAAAAACAGCAGCAGTAAGAGGAGGAGTTAGGTTTGGTTTGGGAGAGAAGTGAGAACTGCGAAAAGAAAATGGACGGACATCATATGCATCACAACAATTCGTCGTTCTCGACTCCATCCTCGTCGTCGTCGTCTCATCACCATCATCATCATAATACCCAACCACTGCTGCAGCAGCAACAACAACACAGCAGCAGCAGTAAACACCACCATCATCATTCTCATCAGCAGTCACAGAATCAACAGCACCAGAACTGTGGTGGCAGCCCCACAAATAACTGTAACAATAATCAAATTGATCGACTCAAGATGTTATATCCAAATGTCAATGAAAATGAAACTCCTCTACCTCGGTCGTGGAGCTCCCATGACAAGTGCCATGCCATTGGACTGTCGATGAACAATTTACGTGTTCACTACAAAGGTTAATAATATTTTGCTTCTATTCGTTCTTTTTTATGTTTAATCTAAATAAGTTTTCTATCTCCCTTTGTTGGTCCCTTTCTCCAAATGTATGTTTGCTCTCTCCCCTTTGCCATTTCGTCGTTAAACAAACATAGGGACAGGGCAAGTTCTATTTGGTGAACATTGCATGATTCTGGGCTGACACATCATTCGTTTCGGTGATAACCTAAAAAAGATATTTTTGATACGAGTACTCTTTCATATTTATTTTGCGTTCGAGTAATGTGGAAAAAGTTAAAGAAATTTGTTAATGCCACTACTGCAGCTGTGTGCACCAAAGACAGATTTCCTACTGATTAGACACAAAAAAAAAACAAAAGAAACGCAAAGTTGATAGGGAATGATGACTGATGCAGCTTATCACTGCTTGCTGGGGACAGGGGCAAAGTGATACATGTAAAATTTGTTCTGCAGACAAAGAAAGGTATGTACATACATAGATATACGTCTGTGTATAAGCGCCCTTGTTTTTGTCGCGTCGTCTGAACTTGTGTTCTTATTATTGTCCACTTGAGGGTTGAAGCGAAAGGATTTTGTTGATTACTTTTTACCTGTGGCTTTGTGACATTTGCATGCAGTCCCGGTTTCGTTTTCCTTGCTAAATTTTGAATTTTAAGCAGAGTTAGATTGGAAGTATGCCACCTACCCCTCAGTATCAAATGTTTCAGATTTCTTCTCAACTGACGTTGATTGTTTAAGGCTGGGGATGCCAGACGTTTGGTTGGATCATTGAACTTTTAACAAAGAATACTTTGAAAAATCAATGTCACGCGAGGAGGGGATATTTTTTAAGGGGAGAAATTCGCATGTAATGTGAACGACTTGCAAGCTGTTTGTTCTCCACAGGAGTTGAACATTCTTTTGTGTCTCATTTTTAGTGGTTGAATTTGTCTGTTCGCATGATGATTCTTAAATTTAAATTGACTTGTGAATTTTTAAGAACCCTTTAACTTAAGTTGATGGACAGTTCTATATTTCATGACTTCAAGAAGAACTTGTAGGTATGTCAAAAAACTTTAGAAACTTTTTTATTTCTTATTTATTTAAAACCTCAAAACAGATATCGGGAATTGGTACAAAAATCAATCTCACTATATTCAGTGCTTGAAATGATGCATTACTTGTATTTGTTGCATTTGCACATAAGCTAATAAGGTCTTACAGAAATATGTGCGTTATGGATAAAATCAGCATGACTTGTTAAAGTTTAGTTCTTTGCTGTTGAAAATTTATTTATATGTATATTTATTTATGCCCAATCGATTTTAGGATTCACGGATAAAGCAATGTTCCAACGAAACAGAAGAAATTAAGTCACTTATATTATCTCAGAGAACGTTTGGAGAAATTCGCCGTTTTCTTGCTAGTTCCAACAAATATAAATGTAATGCCTGCAACTGAACCTAAATAAGAGAGGAATCTTGTAAGTTCCATGAGGCTATATTTATGAGTATTGAAATCAAAAAAACAGATCAATGCAAAAATAAAATTATGCTATCAGTTGGTTTAGTTCATGCTTATGGTGTTGACGGTCAAATTCGATGTCATAAATGTACGTGTACCGGTTTCCAAACTCTAATAAGTAAGCAATACATATACCTTTTTAATGCGCAGTTATGATAAGGGCCTTGACGCAAGTTTTAATAAAAGCACTTTCGCATATTATCAATAAGACCCATAGCCGCTGCACATCACATTTTAGAACGTCTTCTATGTAACGGAAACCGAATACATATGGCGCATATTTTGTCTTGAATTTCCTGAATTTAAGTTCTCGTAATCGACATTTGCTATAAATCTGAATACAACGCAATTCCTAATCTTTATGTCAAAAGTGAAGAAAACAACTCCAAAGTTTTCGCAAATATTTTGAGAATTAGGAGCTGACTTTTTTTCAAGACTGTGGTCGCATTTCTATTTTATTGCTTTACGGCCATTATCTGTGTTGTGTCGTTGCCAAAACAAAGACCCCGTCCAAAAACGAAACCACGATGAGCAAAATAAATGTAAGAAAGAGGAGATGTAGAACAAGGAAGGTAGACAACTTTGTATCGTCAAACGGAGGCTACAGAATTGACGATGTGTGAGTACTGACAAATGCACACAATTGAGCACTTTTCCAACAAAAATGTTACTCCTGCGAAAACAAAGGCCATTTTTCCATATTTTCACCCGTCAGAATGTGTCAGTGAGTGTGTTTTGTTGTTTACTATTTGGACGTGTGCGTGCGTGTGCGCGAATGTGTATATGCCAACAAATTTGTTTTTCTTCTCCATCTGTTTGTGCCTGTCTCTTTGCTCACTTCACACATATGTTTTTTAAGTTTGCTTTCTCCCTCATTCGTGAGTTTTTTTCGTATTTTGGTTTTATTTTGATTTTAGTGCGTAAATAGAAACGATATTTATTTTCTACAGAATATCATTTTTGTGGATGTGCGTGGGAGTGTGTGGAAGTATTGACTTAACGAAAATTTAACGGCGAGAAGGAGGTTTGTTTTTCTTTTGGTTCGGACAATCGCTGTTTCTCTCTTGGCATTCATATTCATGTTTGTTGTTGGTGGTTTGGTGAATGGCATCAGCTGATTGTGCATGCTATCGAACTGTCAAAACCGTGACTTAGGTATGTGTGAGTGTTGTTTTCGTGCAGCAGCTTTGAAGGTGTGAGAGCAAGAATTACCCAAAGTGGATGTATTGTCCCGTTTCTGTTTTCTGCTTCTGGGAAAACAAAGAAAAACCTTCAATGATATGTTTTATTTTGTCTCGATTCATCTCCTTTCTCAGTCCCTTGGATAACTTTTCTGTTGGCTGCCAGGTATGGTACATATATAGACCTGATGCCATGCAGAGGGATGGTAATATTTCAAAGATAGTTGGAAGCAGAACAAAAGCTGCTTCTCGGTGTATGTGGTCAGTTGGTGATGTGTGAATAATGGGGAGGAAAATTGATCGTGCATGCCATACGCAGTGGGTGGAAAACAGACAGCAAGTGGAGTCAATGAAAATGATCATTTGTGCGTTGCAAAGCGAGTGCGGGGGATATTTGCTCAATCAATTTCAACTACATCTGAGATTTTCTGTTTGCAATAGAAGCGTTGTGGTAAACACGTTTTTTTTTATAATAGATATAGCCTCACTTAATGGAACATTATCTAAGTATTCAGTACGCAATACTGGTAATAAAGTTGAAGAACTCTTTTTAGCTCAGAATTTCGCAAAGATTAAGCGTAGAAAACATGTTTCTTTCGGAAACGTGGCCATATACCTTATATTTAACCATAATTTGCCTGTACGTGACACAAATATAGGCAGGCTACCACTAAATATCCAGTTGTATTAACATAAAGATTAGAGAGGGAAGGGTGGCAACATCCCCACTCATATTAGGCCGTCACGGACTACGTACTTAAAACTTAGGCAAAAAATTCACATGCTGAAATTAATTTCACTTTGAACGTGGTATTCAAACGGAAGCGTTTGTTAAGCACTATAAAGTCCGACCATGGCAGCAGAACCGATTGAAGTGTAAGAAGAATAAAGTGGAATTTAACGCTTCTTTAACCCATTGGTTACTAGTGGCATTTAATCATGTTTAGAATAACCACCCGTTATTCATGAATGCTTCTTACATCCTCTGTATTTGATTTTCTGTAAATATATTCACTCAACACTTAGAAGGGAATGACCACACGTTTAAGGTCGCCAAAGATGCAATCAAATGTCTAGACTTCTTAAAATGATCCAAAAATGTATCCACCTCTTGGGATACAATTTATAAGGCGTATATATGGTATATTCTTTTCGGGTGCTCCTAAGTCCTGCTTGCATGTACTCAATACTTAAGCAGTGGAACAAAAAAGACATAGGTAAATCAAATATTGGCAAGTCAATCGACCCAGCGAGTCGAAAACTACCGTAATGTCGCGTCTTTATTACTTTTTTGTCGCTTTTTCAATGTCAAATGATCCAATGAATTGGCAAGTAATATTTCTTCTTTTCAAAAAATGCAGAATACTTGTGGACAAGTTTTATGCAATCCTTATTCGGTTGGACGATCGATGACTTCGTGTCATTTATAATTCGAATTTATTGGTCATGATACTCGTATTGCAAAGTTTCTTTCGAATGATTTATGTTGTTGTCACTCTAAGTCCCTATTCCTCCATCGTTTAAATAATAATAATAATACTTGGCGCGATAGTCCCTAGGGGGACCAGGGCCTAGCTGTTCTCTGACATGTAGAAGGTACCTGCAGCTTTTAGGCGACTCCGGACGGCAAAGTTTTAGAAGCTTTAATTTCTTTTAATGACTACAACTAACTGTTACTAACTGATGAACTAATGCAACAGCAATTGCAAGTATAAATGAATTAATTCAGTATGAATTGAAATTCTATTGTTGCATTAATCTGTAGCCATAAATGCATCATCCGAGTATAAGTATGCTGAAGAGCATCATCAAATTATGCAAGTATGTGCGTTACACGATTACAGTCCACCCACGTATGAAAGTAAATCCAGTTCCAGAAAGCATTGAAAATGGATGGAAACCATTTGCAGCCAAAGGAACAGTTTGTTTGGGTTGGTTGTTTTGGTTGTTGCTTGTTGGGTTGGCTTTTAACAGAAAAAACTGCGTGAAGCTTACAAGAATTCTTAGCAATGTCAAAATACAGGAACTCACTTGCATTGTCAATATTTATTTCAAAAGCATAGCTTTGCATCGATTAGCATTAGCTTGACTAGTTGATCGAAAAGAAAAACATAAAACACTCAAACAGCGCTCTCAGTTTGGTGTCTATTCCATCTAAACATTACGCGATATGCTGTACAAAGCAATCTTTCTCATCGAGTATATAATTGTTGTCAGTCTGGGTGAATCAATGAAATGACAAACTTCTCAGGAAAAGGATCTTCAATAGTCTTATTAATTTAAATAACCTCTCATTAAGGAAATCTTAAAAAAGACGTACTAATGTGACCTCTGAAAAACGAATGAGTCAAACACACGCACGTCATTCGAAAAATATAACAAAATACTACAACCCACTGCAACGTAATGAGGAAGGATTTGCTATTTTTATCCCCTCATCGTGTAATTTGGTTCAGTTTTGACGTTTTTCATTTTTATCCACGACCAAATCTGTGCCTGCATTTGCGTATGCAGGTCTTTTTTTTTTTTGATCACGACTACAATGTTGTTGATAAATTAAAAAAATTAAATCTCTTGTGTGTGTTCTATTCGTACTATAGACATATGATTTTCAGTTATAACTGCCGTTTGTCCACCACTGAAGAGCATGAGCTTTTAATTCTTCAGGGAAAACACAGGGTCCGTGGTCTTTTTACACAAGGTACGGCCTTTGGTTTGGAACATGTTAGATAGTTTGACTGGAGTCTCGCTGTCCTATAGTCTGATATGACTGAATTATTGGAGTCGTCTTCCAGACGCCATTTGTGATTTCGTCTTTTTTATACCCATCTGTTGCAAAAAATCCCGTTCCACTGTGCTAAGTGGTGAAAAAATATTAAACGATGAGTTCAAAGCAAACCTTTCTACATGCGTTGAAAACGATTTCATCTCTTCTAGAAAACAATATCAAAAATGCTTATTAATTTGTAAACTCTTTCTTCTTTCAATAACAGGAAAAAGTGTCAATGATGCTGCTGCGTCAGTGCGTACCCCACATCCAATTCCGCCCGCATGTGGACTGTATTACTTTGAAGTTAGAATTATATCAAAAGGAAAGAACGGCTACATGGGTATAGGACTAACATCTGAGAATTTTAAAATGAATCGATTGCCAGGTTCGAAAATAATTTATTTTAAATCCATTTCTTCAAAAAATAATATCTTTTCTTTTGTTTTATTTCTTAGGTTGGGATAAACACTCCTACGGTTACCATGGCGATGATGGTAATTCATTTTCGGCATCAAATCGAGGTCAAACCTATGGACCAACATTTACCACAGATGACATCATTGGTTGCGGTGTAAATTTTGTTAACAACACATGCTTCTACACGAAAAATGGCATCGATCTTGGTATTGCATTTAGAGACTTACCGGTAAACAGGACAAACCAATAAAAAGTCACGTGCAAAACCAAACATTGTCTGTTTGTCTTTATAGTCAAAACTATACCCAACAGTTGGCTTACAAACCGCCGGCGAAGAGGTTGATGCGAATTTTGGGCAGGAACCATTTAAGTTCGATCAAATCGAAGACATGATACGACAAATGCGAGCCGAAACAAAAGCAGCCATTTATGATTTCCCAATGCGAAGCGAATACGGTGATCCAACAACGTTATTGCACAAGTAACAAAACCTCATATTACATTTGCCACTGTATTCTCTGAATTTCGACTCTTTTGAAGAATGGTCTCATCATATCTAGTACATAATGGATATAGTCTTACAGCAGAGGCGTTCGGGCGGACCACCGGGCAGAGTTTCACCGAAGAAATAGGATCAATAAAAAATCGTCAAAGTGAGTAAAATCAATGTCAGCACAGATGTTTTTATTATGAGTTGTTGTTGTTTTTTTCCCCCCCAGAAATTCTCAAATTAGTAATGTCTGGTAAAATGGGACAAGCAATAGAGCATACTGTACGCTCATATCCTGGACTGTTAGAGAATAATAAGAATTTGTTATTTATGCTTAAATGTAGACAATTCATCGAAATGGTTAATGGATCAGACATAGAAGTAATACAATCCACTTAGCATTGCTGTAATATTAAGGTTCATTTGTGTCATTAAAATTTGTTTTTCATTCTGTTGCAGTGCTCTCCTGCCAAAACAAATCAAACTTCTGTAATTCAATCAACTAAGTCATACCAAAATGGCACACAGAATAGCGCTGTGATAAAAGCAGAATGCGTTCAGGATAATCAACAAGATATAAAAAACTCGTAAGACCTCCTGTAAACCGATGTGAATTAGCAGTTTGATGTTTGTTTCTCTTTTAGAATATTTAAAGATTATAATTCCGATGATATAAATATTACTAAGTGCAACGATCTATCGAACAGTGATTATTTAAATGATGTTGAAATGGAGAATGGACATACAAATGGTGAGTTTTTAACATTTTGTATTTACAGGTAAACGCTATTATAGAAACAATTTAAGGGAATCTCGTATTATTTCGCGATTTACACCAAGGCTTTTTACATTAAACATACCACACATCCGATAAATTGTTTACCTTAACAGAAGAACTCCTCCAAAGCTCTTTCTAGAATCGACATCAACAAACTCTTACGTATTCCCAACAAATGTCTTCATTTAAAAGAAAGACCCCTTTAAAAAGGGCTAGTTCTTTATTTCCACCAGGACCTTTCCCACAATTTTTGTTCTTTAAAATCAAAAAACAGATAATGTGCATCAACGGGTAGAAAATCTGGCTTTCTTCATTTTCAATCTTGTGAGTGGCCAGAGTCCGCCATAGAAGATAGCTTTAGTGACACCCACACGCGATTTTCTGCAGGAGATAAGCCACCAAGGCTTTTTTGAATAGTGATCCTTCAACTAAAAGGAAAGCCTTAAACAAAATAAATGATTTTTTGATTGATTTAACTATCCCGTCCTTTATGCAATATAACTTTCAAGCTACCCATGAACCTTGTTGCACTTGGTCGCATACTTTGACGGTTTGAATGAGCTCTCTTAATTCAGATTGGCTGCTGTACATTATTCAAATGCGGCAGAACGAATGTCTTACTGAGCTAAGTTTACAGCACTGTGCAAAATAATAGCACCATGTTCGACTTTTTCACTATTTTGCTAAATACTTTTCCTATGGTCAGGATACTCATATTTATTATATAACATCTTTATTTCACCAGTCACAAAACCCATAAATAAGATAATAAAAAAATGCATCTTGGCATTAAAAAAGTCCCGTCACCGGAAATGCAACCGAATTTAAATTGTGTAATATGTGTACACCAGTATATCTACACATATTTATGAAAATACTTAAAGATATTATTACAAAGTGCAGCGTTGTTAGCAAAGTAAAATGGGTCGTGGTGTGCATTATACTCCCGAAAAACGTGCCTTAATAAAAAAAAAAATTATTTCCTGAAAAATTTATAAATGAAATCGCAAATGCCAAAAAATACGTTTAAATTGAAGAAAAAAGAGGAAGAAAAGAGGAACCGAAACTTACTCTTGCCGATGAATGACAAACAGTAAGTATGGTCAAACGTAACCCGTTTACGAACGCTAGGAAAAGAAAAGAGGAGTTAAATTTGCCCGTGGTGACATCAACAATAAGAAGAACGCTGGTAAAGAAGAATTCACCTGCTAGAAGTCCCAAAAAAGTAGCACTACTGTCAAAAATCAACCTACTAAATCGAACCAAATTTGCGAAACAACACGTGAACTGAGAACCCTCTAAATGGCGCAATATACCATATTATGGACGGACGAATGCAAAATAGTTTTACTACTCCTGTACCAGGACGTTTGTTCTCAGGTGAAAAAACCAAGAGTTTCAACCGGGGTGTACTGTCAAGCTGTAAAGCAAGGTGGAGTACAAATTAAAGTATGGAGATGATTTTTCTATTATGATACTGGTCCCATTTTTTTTGGATAAAACCGATAATGATTGCTGGAGTCTATGTTAGCATAATGAGCAAAACCATGCTACCTAACTACGCAGAGTGGAATATGCCGCTTAGACGGATTCGACAGCAAGACAATGATCCCAAACATACGTGCAAAGTGGGTAAACAATTTTTCCAAAGCAATAGAGTTCAAGTTATGGAGTGGGTGCCTCGGTCTCCCAACCTGAATTCCATTGATAAGCTTTGAACAGTTGTAAGGAAAGCTGTATATGAAGCAAAACCCAAAAAGACAAAATAGCTATGGGATGCTGTGTAGGTTGTGTGTGGAAGAATATCCCTGCTCAGTGTTGTCAGACTTTAATCGACTCTATGCCACGACGTTGTGACGTTGCACTTAAAAATAAAGGTTATACGACCAAGTACTAACCCATTAACAAAAATAAAAAGAAAAAACTTCACTATTCTATTGACTTTTACATCATATTTATGAAGTTTTGCACTTGGTGCTATTATTTTGCAATGCTAAATTCGGTCAGTTCAGAATGCACTTTTTCTTACCTTGTAAATGGTTTTACTGAATACTGGAATAAGGATGTTGTGCAGTAGATATAATATGTTTGCAGATGATAGGAAAAAGTTATTAGCAAAATACTGAAAAAGTCGAACACGGTGTTACAGTGCCGTGTAACTAAGCCACCACGGCGTATAATGAACATAATGCTTCAACCTTTTATCTACACTTAAAAGTAAATAGCCTTTTATTGGACATGCTCTAGTGTGTTTGGTTTTTTTCTTTACCTTCTTTCGCCAAAATTCTTGATTTTTTTACATTTGTCTGTACAAAAATACATAAATTCATATTTTGATACCATGCTCCTGGATTTAATGCAAAATAATAATAATTGTTGGCTAGGGCCTAGCTTGCTCATCAACTACTCGTGTTGTGCGCGCTACTGTTCTCTCACGAGTAGAAGGGACCTACAGTTCTTTGCCGACTCCGAACGGCGAAATTTGAGAAGCCTTCTTAGACAGTTATTACACGTTGAGTGTTGTCAGCAGCTCGAAAGAAGTGGTGCCGTGAAAAATTTGAAAAATTGGTGTTGAGCCGGGAATCGAACTTAGACCCTTCGGCGTGTGAGCGTCGCACTCTACCTACTACGCCATGGCGACCATTTAATGCAAAAACAGGTGTTTTTTTGTATTGTATATATTGTAGAAGTTATCTTTCCCATTCTACACTTTTAAACGTTAATCATACCTAGGTAGGCTTAAGAACTAGCCACAGGAGTGTAATTTTGTCAGTTCAGTTTCCTTCTAAAAAACTTATCAAACATATGGCTTTTGAGACAGTATGGTTTAAAACAATATTTATAGAACGACTCAGCACTTGTAACGGCTTAGACATATTGTATTTAAATCGAAGTTCAAATTTCACATCATTCTAGACTGATCTTCACACACAGTAGTGCTCAATATTTTGTTCTTTGTGAACATAGTTTTTTTTTTAATTTGTAATAATATTAAACAACATCTAGACTCTCACATCCACATCTACTTGTAGCAACAACAAAATTAATGTTGTTGTAATGTTTTACTATGTTCGTATGTAAAATATTCCTCCGATGAAGGCAGCAATCCCTGCCGAAACGTGGGGATAACAATAATGAAGTAATTTTGTTTCATTGAAAATCGACAGTGACCAAAGAAGCCGACGAAAGAAAGACAGTTTCCCCTGCATAATGATACGTGTTTTAGTTTGATTTAAAAATAAAAATAAAAATCACTGTTTTTCTTCGTTCAGTGCTGGGTGAACGTGAAGTTTTTCGTAATCCCTTAAGTGAACACTACTTGTGAAAAAAAAAAATATTTTTACAGATGTAACTTTAATTTTTTTTTCAGGAAACTCGTGTAAAAATGAACCTCTCTCTCCGCCAAACTTTACTAACATCCTAGATGTGGATGAGGACATGGGTAATTGAATCAACTTCACAAACACTTTTACAAAATCCTCTGATTTGCATTTATTTTGCAGATGTTGATCTATCGCCATCACGTAAATATTGCCATGGTTTTGAGAGAATACTTGAATTCGGTAGGGAACTCTCGCAAATGGGACAACAATTAGAGAAGGAAAACAAAATGAACGACGACGATAAAAAGATGTTAGAAGTAAGTGTAAATTTATATCAGTTAAACAAAAACTGTCATGCACGTGTCTTTTCTTAGGATGCATTTAGTCTTATAGCATATTCGAATCCTTGGTCAAGTCCGCTTGGCTGGCAACTGTGTCCGTCAAAACGGGAAACAGTCTGTTCAGCTTTGAATTCGGCTATTTTAGGTAAGTCCATTCAGATAGTAAGTTCTTATCAAAATTTTCGAGTACTTCAATTTTCTACAACAATTTCAATGAACGTTGAAGTACACGAACGGGATCAAAGTGGAATTTTTGAGTTATTGAACAGCTTTGTTATTTGATATCTGCTTATAAAATACTTTTTTTCTGTTTTACAGAATCAATGAGCTATCCTTGGAGACCACCACTTGAGGTGTGTGTTGCTCATGCCAATGAGTTGCTTAAAGTTATGGCCAATGCATCGTTGGGCTCGTGCGCCTTTGTAAACATAGACGATGTGTTTCCACAAAATTGACCGTGTCCCGTTATGACAGGGTCATCATCCAATGTCATGTTTGCTACTTTAATTTAAATGGAACAGAAAATGGAGAATACAAAAACAAACGGATTTTCGCATGTTTATTTTGAAATCTAATTTAATTACAAAATTTATACATTACTCTTCAACTGTCTAGTTTAATTGCCTTTTACATTTTTCCCTCTTAAGTTTGTCATTCTCAATTGCGGTTCAAGAAATATAAGTTTACGTTTAGCACTTAGTTCTCATTATATACTTTAACTTTATTAAATAAGTCGACTTATTTTTTGTTTGCTGGAATTGAACGAACACAGAGTTCTTTGTAAATTGGTTTGCGTATATTTTTGAACAATTTATAAAGGAAGACTAACTGAAATGAGTTTTTGAATTTTTGTCATGTAAATACGAGAATCATATATAAGATCAATTACCACGTAGTCTCTTCTGTTTTATTTTCGTTTTGCTTATCAGTTTAAAGTTATCCGATTTCGGAAAGTGCTTCTGTCAGTGGATATCCACACTTATTACCCTCTTACTTATACTTACATTTCCTTGTGTTCGCCTTAAGCAGTTTCATGAGAATGGTATAACACGTTTTAAGCAGTCAAGTGTTGTTGAACTATCATGTAGATACGATGTGCAAATTTATGACCGTGTTTTAATCAATTTTTAAAATTAGGTTGCCAATGTTTTTAGTTTTCCATTGTTTCATTTTCTTGTTTTATTCTGGAAATATGAAGTTTTATGAAACTAAGAAAACAGTTTTTCCTTCTTCTTGATATGCTTTTGCTTTTCTTTTTTGATGATGATGGCGGTGTGAGTCATAATGTTTATGTTTTTCTTCATTATTTAGATTGTAGAACACTAAAGCGAAAATGCAAAGACGGTTATGAAACTAACCTTTTAATTATTAAAAAAAACTTTAACTTTCCATTCACTCAGAAGTATCAAGCTTCTATAAATATCCTTGGAAATACTTCGAAGTCTATAAAGAACAATTATTTAGCTATTTTGAGAAATATGGAGTACAGTTAAAAACGGAGGAATTTCAATTAACAATAAAGGCTACTTACATGATTAAACCTGTGGTCCATGGAACCTAAGGCAAGACAGTCTTTTATCCTTGGAGAAAATGGCTTCTTGCATTTGCCAACAATTTTGTATAAATTTTCACGTTTCGGTTCCCGAGGTTCCCTTCTTCGTCTTAGGAACACATTCGGTAGCTAAAGTTCACTGCTTCTTGTCTCCCGTTTAGTGCAATAGACCTCTGTATTGTCGAATGTCATGAAGCAACGCAGAAATTTTGTACTGCTCTGGTGTTATCTGACGGTAGTGAGGATTTCCACAGCTAACTGTTCCAGCCTTTTGAGATACATACTGTGTTATCCGTTTCATGGGCCGTCTGGTCCCCACATTCGAGATAGTGAATTTTTTGCCTGTTGTTAGAGACGTTTTGGGTGCACCTAGACGTAAATCTAAGGAAACTTTTATGTTCCATTTTCTTGAAATCAGTGGACAAGTCCGATTTTTTACATTTACCGTCTACAACGAATATAAATACATTTTATTAATGGCTTATGGCACATGAGCTTAAAGTAAGATTCTTAGGTCTAGGTCTCTCAAGAATAAGTCTAAACCGACATACTGATTCGACTTCGACTCTTCCTTCCAGATACAAAAAAAAAAAAAACATATATGCGACTGAGGATTAACTTCACGGTGGGATCTTGAGTACGAAAGTTGTTCTCAAAAATGAGGTCAAGAATATATAAAAGTTATTTCGTCTATAACTCTTGTCTTATGGAAAAGAAGGGGAGTAGGATAAGTCGGCGAAGAGGATGGCTTGAAGGACAATTCTGACAGCGTACAAAATTACAGCTTTCTCAAGTCCAGAGAGAAAGTGGAAAAGTATGGTTCTAGCACATCCAGTGGACAATAAGGCCCCGCAGTCTTTCATTTCAATTTGAACTCGCTACTGTATTCTGGGAAGGGTTCTTTAAGTCAGACGGGAATCTTATTTCCAAGTAAATAGTAATGCTTCCGTTTTTTCTTTGTTTAGGAATGTGGATAACAGACGGTAAAATTTGATGAAATTTAAATTCACCTAAATAGCCATCCGATAAACGAAAGCTAAAGACAATTTGTGTGGATACTCTGTATCTCGACATCCAAGGACTAGCACAGATTCGATTTTTAGGGCTTAGGTACTGGATAGACCTAAAGGGCTGGATGCCTCAAACAGTTATAAAAGGATTTGTTCAGATATTTGTTTTATGTTTAAGATATCTAATTATTTTTGTCAATAACAATAGGGTTGTGAAGTTTAATAATAGTTAATAAGTCTAAAAGAACCCTTCAATAAGTTTGTAGGAAATACACAGCATTGCAGCATATATTTGAAACAATGTTGAAGCAGCTGAATTCCTACTTTTTTCTTGTTTAGTAGCACATTCTTGAGTGAATATGGATGTACACCTTTTTAGCCACTGCAATCTTTTGAAAGCTATTTCCACTTGGTTGAGATATCCTCTAGTTTTATGACTTTTATGGCGTCATTTGTTTGCGTCGTTGCCACTTCGAAGTTATCCTCTTAAGCGTTGTATCCGTAGGTGATGGAGCAGACCATCTGTCCGCATTGATGATGACAAATTAAAATTATGGAAACAGCTCACAAGGCATTTACTTTTATGATTCTATACCATAAAACAGGAATAAAAAGATAAGTGACGTATAAGGTGGCATATCTAGAGATATTTTTACCATTTAGTTTCCGGCGTGGCCGCCGTGACGTAGTGTATAGAGAGCGACGCTCACACACTGAAGGGTCTACGTTCGATTCCCGGCTAAACACCGAATTTTTCGCGGCACAAGCTCTTTCGAGCTGCTGACAACACTCAAAGAGGAATAACTGTCTAAGAAAACTTAAACTTTGCCGTTCGGAGTTGGCAAAAAACTATAGGTCCTTTCTACTCGTGAGAGAACAGTAGCGCGCACAACACGAGCAGTTGATGAGCAAGCTAGGCCCTGGTACCCCTGTGGACTGTCGCGCCAACAATTATTATTAGTTACCAGTGAACTCAATGATACAGCTTTTGTCGAGAGTGATTCAGTGCTTGTGGTCGTTTCTGAAGATGTCAATAAGCATTGACAGCTGAGCCTAAAAAGAGGTATTCAAATATTTGAAGAAAGCCAACAAAGCTGGCTTAACAGTTTTCATTTTTGCTATAAAATATCGTATGAAATTACAACTCTTCGGTGTGATAAAAAAAAACTATAATTTTATAACAGGTGTTTTACAATAAGCTTTATTGTCCTAATTTCGATACGTCTTCTGTCAGTATATATAACATTTATGTAGAAAATATTTTATATTGTTGAGCGACTGTCGTATCTGAGTTGATTACTACGGTTCACTCTACAAAAATCACCATAGTTCATTGGGCATTGGTATTATTGTTATGTTTAAAACCCTTACTTTTTAGAAAAAAAAGAATAAGAAGTAAAGCGTCTACCGCATCCGCTTATGTTTATGTGCACTAATCTACATTACTCAGATTTAATCAAACGAATTAGTATTCGTAAGCTTTGATTTTATTAGACATAGACTTATATACATGAATGAAGATATAAATTCGAGTTAATTTCAAGGCAGGACATTGTTTATTAGGTTGCCGCGCTCATAAATTAGGTAAGTCTGTCAAAGATATGCAAAAATTTTAGATTGGATAGGTGTCAGTCTCTTGCTAGAATAAAACTGATCACTAACTACTTCAACTTTAAATTCATTTCGCACAAGCCTGTAAATCTTTTGTTCTCGTTTACTCAGACTTTAAGTTTTTCACTATCAACGAAGGAGGTCTATAAGAGGACCATTTACATTATGTTATGCTTTTTCATTTTTTTTTTTTTCACTAATAGACTTTTTTTTAATGGACTTTACCTGGAAATGAGTGTAAGTCAGGCTGAAATGTAAACATTTTAAAAAAGCAATAGCATATTGCCTTTGTCTTTCGGAGATGACCAGTTGGCTTAGTATAAAACTTCGGTTTCTTAAATCATTTAATATCAGCATATAATGTGAATAGTTCGAGATTTCATTTCTTTTTTTAAGCTATAAAAAAAACTAAGAAAACAAAACTATAACACCAAATTCAAAACCAAAAGATGCAAAAAGGCATATTCTTTATACAATAAGGAAGTTAAAAACTTGTAAAAAAAAGAACTGGACTTAAATATATTTGCAAAAAAATCTAAACATTACAAAAAAAATAAAATGCATGCTAACAAATTGAATATTTACGAAGAAGCCTAAACCATTTTGTGACTAGATTTATGTGACAATTTCAAATATATAAACATACGTGTAACAATAAATTTGTCTAGAAATACATATAGATTTTAGAGCAATAGATGAGATTAACCGAAATGCATACAGCAGATAACTTCAATGTATCCAGTAGAAGTTTGCCATAAAATTTGTTATCAGTAAAACGTTAATTAAAATTATTTTCAAATTATTATCCATAGATATCCAAAGTTGAATTAACAGTTTAAATTTAAATGAAAATCTGAAATCTGTGCTGTTCTACAGGTTGAAAATAAAAAATGATCGTTCACTAGTTTGTAAGAGAAGATACGCTGTTGGGAAGTAGATGACCATACAAGTGGGGATGCGTTTATATGATTTCAATTTTTTTTTGTATGAAATACGGGCTAAATATATAAATTTATACAATAAAGATGCAGATTCGTAGAAAAAATAAATTATTTTTTGACATGCAGTCGATGACTAGAGATTAGGGCAATCGAATAAATTTTTTCACGTTAGGGAACGTTTTTCTATTCCGTTAAATACTTTGATTATTATTTAATAATATACTTAATAGTTACAATAATATACTTTGATTAATATTTATCACCCATTTTGTTTCTCCAACAAGCACGGTCTCACACAAGTTAGTCATTTTTTGCTGTGTTGTCTCAAATGCCCAGATAAATATGTACATTCCCTAGCTATCATAAACGCATTGACAAATAATGTGTTTATAATTTAAACTTTTCTTATATTTATAATCCTTGGACGTAGAGTGATAGAGTCAGCTCAAAATGTCCTCGTAAAAACACAATACTTTCTCAAAAATCAAAAGTTCATTCCATTGCATTCCATTACTTGGAACCAAGTTTATGCTACACACTGTTCTAAAGATAATTATCCCGATCTTGAGTTTACATTTTTTAGATGCATTATTCTAAAACTAAATTAGGATTTCATCTTAAATTTACTAAGAAAAGTACTTCAGTACTGAGTACTTTAGTAGAAAAGTGAATAGAAAAGTCATGAATAATTATAACCAAGCCATGCGCAAAAATCTGATGCAGACTTTAAGCCTGGTACTTTTTAAAACTTAAAAGACATTCTTAGTGCGAATATGAATAGCATGTGGTTTGTACGACCAGCACTCCTTTATGAGGAAACTCTCCGGAAAGAACGGTAGTTGTCTGTAACAAAAAACGCTTTGACCAATCACTGTTCTTATATTACTCCCATTCGATTGCTAAAATTGACTGCAGGCGTCTTGTCACTGCAAATACCATATTTTAGCGACTTTAGTACTTTACAATAATTCTGTGATAAGGCGCCTATGTAGGCGCATCTTCATGCACATACAACCGCCTCCACTGACTGCAGTAAATTCAAATTTCTACTGTTGAAACACGCATTGAACTAAAGTAGAGATGTATAAAAAAAAAACACAAATGTGCACGTTACCGTCAACTTGCAATTTTATTCTGCTCTAAATGTTTTTGTTTTCAACTCAAGTCCTTTCTGTGCTGTGTCTTACAGCTTAGATTTAATCATTTAAGGACATTTAACATAAAATATAATAATAAATAAAGGAAATAACCATCACCCGTTGTTTCATTTCAACAGTTACAAACAATTTCAATTCAAGACATTGCTGAACAGGAATAGAATCAGAATCCCTGCCAGTCGTTGAGATTCAAAACATCATCCTCTTAGTTAGTCACTGCTTCCTTAACAATCCTACACTTTAAAATGTGTTGCTGTAGCCGTTTTATACGATTAATACAAACATTCTTCAGTAAATAAGCTAAATATTCACAAAAGGAAATTGCAACTAATCTTTTCTGTTAAAAGGCCAGAATGGGTCTTATGAATATGCGCTTGTTTATTAAATTCAACATAGTATTCATTTATGGAAGAGAAAAAAGAGAAAATGAAGCAGGCACGAGATGACAAACAAACGGAACTACGTTACGTATTTCAATAATCGCCAAGAGCGGAGATAAGAAAACAATAATAAACTAATTTTTAAAGCTTAGTGTTTAAGTTGTATTAGTTCACCTTGAGTTTTATGGTATAAGAACAAAAAAATATATTCATATAAAGAACGATATATGTAAAAGTAAACTGAAGGTTTAATAGGTTTACATTTAAGCTGCTCATTTGAACAGAATAAATCGAAAATGTATTTGAATTGCAGTTAAATAAGACAAAGAAAAAATAAATTACAAAATTTGAATGTATTGAGTTTTATTTAAACTTGCAGTTATGGCAGAATTATTCACTTCGCTGGGTTTTTTTTTTATAACTGGCGCCAGTTAAAGGGATTGTTTGGTACCCTTAAGTGTTCGAAATTATGTCACGGCACGAGCCGGATGTATAGAGGAAGAGAGGAAAAAGAGGTACCGGTACAAATTGGTTTTAAATCCCTAAAGATTGTAATGAAAAGGAAAAGAAGAAGAGTTGAGCTGGAAAGAGCATTCCATATTTTTATTGATGCGGCTGAAGAACAAATTTCTAAACTTGACTGTAATTGTAATTGTTGGCGCGACAGTCCAAAGGGGGAGCAGGTCCTAGCTTGCTCATCAACTACTCGTGTTGTGCGTGCTACTGTTCTCTCACGAGTAGAAGGGACCTGCAGCTTATTGCCGGCTCCGAACGGCGAATTTTGAGAAGCTTTCTTAGACAGTTATTACTCCTTGAGTGTTGTCAGCAGCTCGAAAGAGATTGTGCCGTGAAAAATTCGAGGAGATCAGCCGGGAATCAAACCCAGATCCTTCGGCGTGTGAGCGTCGCACTCTACCCACTACGCCACGGCGGCCACTGTACGTATGAATGTGGGTTTAAAGCATAACTGGTGGGCATTCCTAGCAAGGTAAGTTGAAGAATGCAGCTGGCTAACTCATAATAGCGATAAAAGAAAGATAAAGCCGCAATAACACGTCGATGTTCTAGCGACTTAATTGACTTCACAGCATTATTATTCCAAGTAAGTTTTATGGCTAGTTGTTGAATTTTAACTAGTAGGCGCAGGAAGGTCTTAGAAGCTTCAGACCAGATAGGAGCGTTATACCCAAACTGTGGGTGACGGCTTATATATTGTTGGCAGATCAAACGGGGTGAAAAAATTCTTGCATCGCTTTAAGAAACCTAGAAACTTCGCTGCACTTTTGGCGATCTCGAATATGTGATCGTTCCAACTTGCCAGGTATACCGGTATGAGAGTCAGTATACAAATGTCTTGATATAGAACATTTGTTATGAACGAGCTTATTATTATTATTTTTTTTTTTGTTTGCTATGACATCTGTGAAAAATATTTAGTGTACATCAAGTCATTGAACAGACAACATCATATTTTTTCATCGTGTTAAAAATGTCGAATTTTGTACCAGAAAGTGATGATTTGTGCAAAGCATTAATTTTGTATTTTCATTTGAAGAAAAGTGCTGCAGAGTCGCATCGAATGCTTGTCGCGGCATATGGTGATTATGCTCTATCAGAAGAAACATGCACAAGATGGTTTCAACGGTTCAGAAATAATGATTTTGATGTGAGAAATAAAGAACGTGGAAGACCACCAAAAAAGTTTGAAGACGCCGAATTGCAAACGATATTGGATGGAGATGCTTTGACTGTGAGTCAAAAGCAAATGGCAGCAATGTTAAATGTTGCACAACAAACAATTTCTGACCGTTTAAAAGCTATGGGAAAGATCCAAAAGTGTGGAAAATGGGTGCCACATGAATTGAATGAAAGACTGATGGAAAACCGAAAAAACACATGTGAAATTTGGCTTCAAAGACACGAAAGAAAATCGGTTTTGCATCGGATTGTTACTGGCGATGAAAAATAGATTTATTTTAAGAATCCTAAACGGAAAAAATCATGGGTTAATCTGGGACAACCATCAACATCGACTGCAAAACCAGATCGATTCGGCAAGAAGACAATGCTGTGTGTTTGGTGGGACCAGAAAGGTGTGCTGTACCACGAGCTCCTAAAACCTGGTGAAACCGTTAATACTGATCGCTACCGACAACAAATGATCAATTTGAACCATGCATTGATCGAGAAACGACCAGAATGGACCAGAAGACACGGCAAGGTAATTTTGCTCCATGACAATGCACCTGCAGACAAAGCAAAACCAGTACAGGATACAATCAAAACACTTGGCTGGGAGCAGCTACCCCACCCGCCGTATTCACCAGACTTGACTCCTTCCGACTACCATTTGTTTTCATCGATGGTACACGCATTGGCTGAGCAGCACTTTGATTCCTACGAGGAGGTCGAAAATTGGATGTCTGATTGGTTTGCTTTAAAAGACGAACAATTTTATTGGCGTGGTATTCACAAATTGCCAGAAAGGTTGTCAAAATGTGTAGAAAACAATGGCCAATACTTTGAATAAAATGTTTTTACTTTCCCATTAATAATTAGTATTTTCATTTCATACCGGTATACCTGGCAGTGTTGAATTGTTACACATACCGATGATGGAAAGTCGTTCGGTTTCAACAAAGCCAGTTATGGAAAATGGCTGGATATTTAAAGATCGCTTGAGTGCCAGTTTTGGAAGCATTAAATTATTTCCATTCTTTTTATCCCATTCAATAAAGCGGTCAAGATCGGAATTAATTGAGCTTAAGTCTACAGTCGAAGAGGAGGGTCGAGAGCCAAGAAACGAATATGAAAATTAAAGAAGTGAATTGCATTAAAAGTGATAGTCAGGAGATCATTTATAAAAATGAGGAATAGTGTCGCAGATAAAACGGAGGCTTGAGGAACACTAGCGTTAATAACAGACATATCCAATACAACACGGAACTAACGGTTCAAAAGGTTATTTTTAATCTATTGAAAAAGAGATTTATCGACACTAAAAGTACGCATTTCCGACAAGAGAGCCTGATGCCAGGCTCTGTCAAATGGTTTTGAATTCTTGCTTTCTCACACATTGTGCAAAAAATGGTTCCATTTTTCGGTGAGATATCTGTTATTATGGAAGCCATACTGTCATTCATTAAAATTCCGGGATTCAAGATATACCAGAAATGTAAATCAATCCTAAAGTGCATATTTAGGATATCAGTATATGAACCCGGACAACACTTTACATTAATCATTGCAAAGTGAACTAATATGCGAATATGTCAAAAAAATGAATTCTCTTCAAAGAAAAATATTATTTAAGTGTAGGAATTAGAAATTTCGGCCAAGGACGACAACACTGACATATAAAAAGAAATGAGTGGTCTCCTAATATGTTACGAATGATTACAGAATTCCATAAACAATTCCATTAAACAATTACAATTACAATTTCCATAAAATTGTATTAAGAAAAATTAAAAAAAAAAGATCTAACTATTAGAACACATGTGCGATACTTTCTCTCTTTACTTTAGATGCAAGAGACCAATAACACCCAAGCTGCGTTAACCACAGTGGTTGGCAAAGCAGCGTCTCTTCGGTATCTTTTATTCGATGCAGATTCAGTTAAAAAATGTAAGCTTACCATAAATAGAGAACGTTTCATAAAAAATCGCATCTCACTTTAATTTCGAGAAAATGCTCCAAAGTACATATATTCCTGTAGGTTCCTTTCTTGTTCATCGAAACGAACGTAGCCTATTTGACTTAAATGGTTTCTGGCTTGATCTTATTCTCGAGGAAGAATTTCTCCATAAAACGTTGAGTAGATTACTCGTTCATCAACAACGAAAGAGGCACCACCTCTTTCGAGCTGCTGACAACACTCAAAGAGTAATATCTGTCTAATAAAGCTTCTCAAACTTCGCCATTCGGAGTAGTAATAAAACTGTAGGTCCCTTCTACTCGTGAAACAACAGTAGCGCGCTCAACACGAGTAGTTGATGGTCCCCTGTGGACTGTCGCCTCATACAATTATTATTATTATTTTTAGACAACAATCAAGTTGGGAAAAACACGAGTGTAAAAACAAATAATTAAGCTCTCATCATTCTCCTATAATTCGTTGCAACTTACAGAAACAAATAAATAAAAAATGAGCTATCAGCGATGCTCTGAACGAGAATACCGTTGTACAACAATACTTTAGAAGTACTTGAATAAGAATTTCAAAAGATAATATCTTCAGCCTATTGAATGTCGTTTAGCTAACACCGTTGCTTACTGCCTTTCATTTCTGATTTCCTTTCTAGTTGTCTTACATCTGCGAGCACTTTGTCTCAATACAGAGGTCGCATCGACTTTTCGCTTTGCGGACCCGAAAGCTGGGATTCGAAGACTCTCTTAGTTGCACTATTGTTCTCCCTTCGCTTGCTGTTGCCGGTTTATTGTAGTCGTTCACTTTTTGCCTATATTACAAAACGTAGAGATTGCGGTTGTAACATTAAATTTATTTAACTCAATTCGGGCTACGATGGATAAGAAAACCTCCTTCGATTTTGGCGCTGGAAAGATGTCACCAAACGACATAAGTCGAATAACGTCTTAACATTTTGACAGGTCCCGATCAAATTTCAAGAAATATAACTCTACTGACACCAAATTGTCAATTTCAAGGCTGCACATGATAATATAAATGGAGATGAGATATACGGAAGTGTTTTGGCATTCCTTCTCGAAAGGTTGTGCAGAATTAAGAGAAGCAGTTGCTGAAGAAACCGAAACATTCAACGTCTAGGAAGGTTTCGACCTGGACAAAGTGCTTTTATGTGGTTTCTAAGCATAATTTTTCAGAAAATCATGTGTAGATCACAAGTCCACACTAGAGATACAATCTTCTAAAAGTCCATTTGTATGGCTTTGTCGGCGCACACTTTCAAAAATTAGAAAGCGTAAATAGCTGTGTAATAAAACCCTTCTTAGACTTTGTCAATTGGTTCCACTGAATATTTATCGTATTTTCTTATTTCGCTTAATGACTAAAATGGACATTACCACTACGAACACTGTTTCTATTTAGAAAATTGTTTGTGACAATTAAGGGGTCGCTAGAACATGGCATATAATTATAATTTTAGAGTTGGCATTTTTTACTACTTCAGCCAATAAATCTTACACTGGAATATCACAAATGGAACCATTTCAGTCATAAATATATACTGCTATGTCGCCATTTGAATTCAAAGCTTTCATAAATTGTGGACGGAAATGTGTTTTTAAAAATTATGTTGATTAGTTACGATCAGTTACGATGCATATATCACGCAATATAATATTGTATTCTATTCCAATAGTCTTTACTCCACCACTAATATACATCTACTACAATTTTTCTGCTATGTACTTATTTTCGAACGCACCTTTGTGTACTTCTGCGAACTGTCAAACGTTCGATTTTTTTCCACCCTAAATATCACTGATTCGCTTGACGAAGTGCAAAAAAAGGAAAAAGAAAGTAAACCGAAGTTGAGAAGAAAACTTGTGGGCGGGTTCTGAAATTTCACACCTAACTTCATAAACAAATCTCAAATTTACCAAAAGATAAAATTCAGTTTCAAATTCCTGTGAAAATAAGTGAAAAATCCCTTAATATATCGCGAACGAAAATCCCCCCGACTGAGAGAACATCAGAAAAGAAAAGAAAAAAAAACGTTGAATACATCAAAAATCATCATCGGCTTTTGCAGAGTGAATTCTTCACAATCGTACTATCGCAGTTGGATATTTCTTTTGGAGTTTTTTCGCGACCGAAATAAGCGACAAAACTAAATTAAACATACAGTGAATTCGGTAACATTGGCATTGGGTTGTTGTGCATTGTGGTTTGTGCAAGTAAGTGAAGTGGTTCAGAATGATTTTCGGTGCAAAATCGTCTTTAAAAGATTCACCAGTGTGTCCCACCCACTTTTTTCATCTCTTTCTCCTTCACTGACAGCTGCTGATGGCCTATGTGGTATCCTTCAATTCGAATGGGTGGTGATGGGAGTCTTTTAAGAGTGTTAGCAATGTTTCATTGAATTGAAATTCATTGAATAAAATGAAATAAAGTGAAAAATTATCCAGCATTTCATTGAGGAATGCTGCTGGAGAATGAACTGATAAGATAAATTATTTACCCTCCCTTATTGGGGCACCAGCACCAGTGTTAGCACCATCAGCAGCAGCGGTTCGGTAGTCTGCGAAAAAAGGTGTCGGCAATATACATATGCATACATAGAACGTGATGTCTAGGTAGCCACTTGGTTTGGGTCACACTGCCGCGAAGTTGATATCCATTTGGATTTCGAGTTGCTTGTTATCAGTGCTAGCAAGTACATGCTATTTGGGAACACTACGTCATTTATGAAACGCAACAGCTGTAGAAATATTTTCTTGTTTTCACTTGGTTACATTGAGGTTGACACATCATTTGAGACAGCTGCTTTTGGGTGCGATAAAAATTTCTGGAATTTGGATAAATTTAGAGACGATGAGAGATGGAGAATTCATGCTTTGGTTAAGTATTTACAATTTGAGAACAACTGATTTTTTTAAAAGATCGTAGAGAATGTTCTCTACAGCTTTAAGGGATTTGAGAGGGTATTCCCGAACGGATCCGTTGGGAATATAATAATCAAGTTATATTTTCCCGCATTAACCAAAAGATGTGTACTTAATGGGTCCGAGTTCTATGGACTGTTGTTTTCTAGTTCAGACCTTGCACAAATTATAGTTATAGGACCGTCTACGTGTATAAGTCACTACGACTTTGTATGTAGATAAATGCCGCTAAAATTGTTTGACTAATGCGGGCATGACTGCTAGGGTTAGTGATTCATGTAGTAAGAAAAATGCTAATACTTTGAGTCTGCATTTAGTTTTGATCACATAGAACAAAACTTCCATTTAGTTCATTTTTTAGACGTCTGGACTTGCCGACAATGCTAAGGGGATAGTAGTTTTCTAGTTACTTTTAGTTCTTAGATGTTAGATCAAGCTTTTGTAGACATGCGGCAGTTTGAACTGCACATTGTCAATCTAGAGAATCTTTTCGAGTCTCAAATACTTTTTGCTTGCTCACAAATACTGACAGACGGTTATCATTTTCCATTTCTTTCAAGGTTTTCATTACTACAGAATTAAAGTGAGTTTTTTTTAGACGATTTCATGTTGAACTTACACTTACATAGTTTTGAAAGTAGTTGGAATTGAAGTTTACCTTTGTTTGTGTCTGATTGAAGAAAGTAGGGCCCAAAATGCACACTCATGGTTTCGTTTTTTTCCCAAAGAGGATTTAGAATCTTCGTCTAAGTCACCAAAAACAGCTAGCTGTAGGTATATTAGCATAAATTGTATATTTTGTGAGGCTGTTTTAAATTAGTGTGAGAGAGTGGTATTGTCACCGGAAAAACCAGGACATTTCACAACTGAATACTCTTTCACTTGCAAAAGCACTAGAATTTTTAAAAATCAAAAAAATAAAAGGGAATCGGTCTGTGCCTCTCCTTTTGATATGACTTTTAACCAAGTTTGTTCAAATACTCTACTTTTGTATGTCTTTCCTTCTCTCTCATATTTTTTTTTTTCAATGACTCGCAACCGGTTTCATGCAGTATTTGTCGCGATAGTTTGTCGTTTTCTGCTGTAAATTGTTTTTTTTCAATCTACTTTTTCTGTTGCTAACTATAGTTCAATTGCATCTAATCACCCCGCGCGTGAATCTGCTTACCTAGTTGATTGTTCTAGTGTGTTATCGCTTTTCCAAGTTATTTAACTACTTCCGATTACATTTTAGAATGTATTAAGTCCTATGGTAATATTCAATTTGGGCAGGATTTAAATCAGCTTGTCGTGTGGCACTAGAGGAAGAGTTCATTTGCTAAAATCTTCTGATTTTACTTTATAGTTTTTTATCTGTATAAGCTCATAAGAAGATTACGACTTCCAATCAGTATCCATGGCTAGTACGCTTTCGACGTACTAGCTTACAGTAAGAGAGTGTCAAAGCTGCGAGGTGAAGATTACCTGTTTCTTTCTAGTTTTGTTCAAAAGGCTTTTATGGCTTCGAAGGCTTTAAATTTCAAACTCCATCAGAATGAATTTAAATAAATTGATCCAAATCATTCAAAACAAATGTGCCACATCAGTTGAAGGTCGTGTGGCCACCCAACATATGAAGCAAATCGAAAAGGATCTCAAAAACGATAATTCCATCTAACAAGTTCATATGTATAAAGTTTACATCTCATCAGCGGATGAAAATGAGCAACGATAGCCCTCGGCTTGAACTATGAACTCATTATTCATCTCAAAAAATGTTTCTGTCTATACAATGATTTCCACAGAAAAGCCCCTCAACAATATATGGAAAATGATTTATCGCCGTTCAATACGAGCACTACGTGCGTTAGAATCTGAAAAGCAGCACACATGTTTCCCACACACCACCCCGCCGTAATCACTGCCACCATCATAGACATGAACACCGTCTCTCAAACAAGACCAGTTCTCGACATACTCAAATGCTGTTCCCTATTGTTGTGTGCAAAACCGAAGCTAGCAAAGAAAATGCACTTATGACTCGCAATTTTGCCTCTTCCCTTTCTCTTCTAATTGCAATTCTTAGTGCACAATGCTCTTGTATGTACTTACTTCAGGCCACCTAACGCATCCCCATGCCCACCGTCTAGCTGCCAATAGTAACTTGTTGCTGGTTTTCGTTTTGTTTCTCTTCTCCATTTTTCCATTGATGTGGGCCGGAACCTTCAATAAACACATTGCACACAACCGCATACGCTCACGCAACAACACATACACATTTTCACATCAGTCGATATCAATTAATATTTTGATCGCATTCTGGATGGAGAGTGAACTCACTTGTAGTGATTTTGATGTTTTCAAGTGCCAAACCACATTCTTGACGCTACTGACAGCACCGGTGGCCAATTCACTTTTTTTGTTTACAAACACATTCCCATTTCAGCGTTACCTAGTGTTACTCATGCCAATAGTTTGTTCTTTACAGCGACTAATTAACTGAATAAAAAAAAAATATATAAACCCGAATTGAAAGGAAACCAAAAAGAAAGACCGATAGAAGAAAATACTAGTCAAGAACAAAAGACGAGTGGAATTTGTTGTAGGCGAATCCGAAATTCATTCAAATCAGCAACAACAATGGGATGTACCACATCAGCTGAAGAACGTGCTGCCATCCAACGCTCGAAGCAAATCGAAAAGAATCTCAAAGAGGATGGCATCCAAGCGGCAAAGGATATAAAGCTGCTACTTCTCGGTGAGTAGTTTTTTTATTTTTCAATTTTTTAACTTGCATATGATTTTCTTTATAACGAATAGCCTCCTATTAGTGATTATAGAGTGAAACATGAATGAAATGGGGCTTAGAAAAAAATCAGTATCATGATTGCACTTCATATGAAGACCCAACTGTTGAGTTGGGTTCTAAATGCTGAAATTGTTCTTGGTCGTGGCTGTTTTTTCTCTCTCATTTGTGATTTAAAATGCACTCGGGATGGAGCCGTAAGTGAATGTGCCACCCCAGTTCCATGCTGCTTCTTCCATACGTTGGCTGTATTCCAAGAGGGGAGACGAGAGTATTTTTTTTTTTATTTCGAAGGTGATTGCCTTGGTGATAGGAGTGCTTATGAAGCTGGTAATAAAATGTGATATGCAACAGTTTAGATGAAGGGGTCATATCCAATTGGAGATCAGTGCAGTCTGTTGACCTTGTTCTTAATGACATCTCTGATTGGGTACATTCAGTGGTTCACGGGAGAACTTTGAAGTAGTTGTTCCTTTCAGGCAATTCAGGCCTTGGAATGGATTCGAAATTTAAAAGCCAGTAGAACTGCTGAATTGTGTAGATTAAATATAAGTCGATCTCTACTCTGTATGATACTTATTAGAAATACTGAACATGCAAACATGCAGTCCCGCATCCTGAGCAGAGAATTTTCACATAAAAATCTTAGAAATTAGATTTGTGAAGCGCAAGTGGTTCGGTTGTCATCTGCAAACTGTTGAATGAAATTCCCTGTGCAGATATTCTCCCTTGCGGTGTTGTGGTGCAAGTTTTTTGTTCGTTTTGTAGATTTCTGTTGCAATTTCCTCTTTTGTGGATGTACCTGGGAGATTTGTTTCGGATTTGTGCACAGAATTTTTGATCTTTTGTGTTGCACTTTCTTACGTAGCAGATTAGATTGCAGTTGCTGTTATTTTGCTACCACTGTGTTTACATGGAGGGGTGGACGGATATCATTGTTGAGTATTTTCTTTGATTTTGATTTGTGTATTGAAAATAGTCAACATTCCTTCTATCGATGTACATTTCCCAATAATCAAGTCCGAACCAGTTCGAAATCCCCGTTTCACTTTATTAATGCTTGCCAGTGGCAGCAGGTTGTGGTCAAATGCAGGTATTAAAGGAGTTTCCTTTAATACCTGCATTGGCCCACCTAGTAACTAACGTCAAGTAATAATAAAATTGAACTATGGAAGCAGTCCATCGAATAGATAGTTTCGTATGGGCAGCGATTAACGTGTTAAACCAAGTAATCGGGGCGTCATTGACTCATCCTTTTTTAACTAGAGAGGATCAGATAACTTGGAACGTTGCAACTGGTGGTTCCAAATCCATATCCTAGCCGATAAAAAAAGGGGGTCAAACGCACATTTGGGATGGAACTTTTTATAAGGCCCTCTTAAACTTCTCCAGGTACCAGAATATTGTTCTCAGTTAAGCTGTGCAATTGGGATACTGCCAGTGGAAAACCGAGAACTGGTGGTGCTGTGACCCATCTAAGTTTAAACTTGATACATTCTGACTATCAAATGTTTCCTTTTTTTTGACTAATGGTATCTTTTTTTTTTCTAGCCTGAGTTTTCGATTGAAGTTACTTTTGTGCAATGAATAATCGCACAATAATTGCACCCAAGACTCAGAGTAAGACCTGCAGAAACAAGGAGTTCTATAAGGAGTATAAATTTCGTGTCAATCATCCAAATTAGTCGTTTTTTTTGTTCTTTGATTAATAACCTCAAAATGTGCTTTTGGGAAACACTTCTTCATCGCCAGAGCTGTTCTCAAAATTTCAAGGTCAGTTGCCATGACTAGATAGGAGGATTTGGAGTTGGTAACAAAATTTGGCAATCTGGTTGAAACCCAAAATATGAATTCGTGCAATGTCACGACGTCTAAACAAGCTGCATAAGTTGCGCAAACAATGAATCGTCTAAAATATACGATGCTTAGCCTTCAGTTTTATAATTTTTTTATCCACAAAATGTGGTCTACATCTTTAACAAGCTTAATAATAATAATAATAATTGTTGACGCTACAGTCCAATGGGGGACCAGGGCCTAGTTTGCTCATCGAGCTCGGGTTGTGCGCGCTACTGTTCTCTCACGAGTAGAAAGGATCTACAGTTTTTTGACGACTCCGAACGGCGAAATTTGAGAAGCTTTCTTAGACAGTTATTACTCTTTGAGTGTTGTCAGCAGCTTGAAAGAGGTGGTGCCGTGAAAAATTCGAAAAATTGGTGTTGAGCTGGGAATCGAACTTAGACCCTTCGTCGTGTAAGCGTCGCATTCTACCCACTACGCCACGGCGGCCACTTAACAAGCTTAATACGTTTTGAAAATTGAGACCGATGTATTTTTACTCCGTCTCCGTTCAGAGAAATGTTACGAAGATCTTGATTTTGAAGACAGCCTGCATTATAATATCAACATGGGAATTTGCAACTGGTTTAGTTGCATGTCTCTGGGTTGTCTGGTTTAAGTTCAGGGTTTTCCTGTCCATCGATCATGCTTACCTAGGAGTAGTTATATGAAAGGGAAAGGGATCGTTGATAAAGATGGACCGTAAATAAAACCCTGTGGACAGGCACGAACTATCGCAGTGTGCTAGTCAATAGTTTTGTAGAATTCCTGCCTATACAAAATTCCATCAAAAATGATCTTAACGTTGACTCTATTGTGGAGTGTTGAGATTTAAATTTTTGTTATTTCTGCGACTCAAGTGAAATGCTTCTATTTTTTAGTGCTGAAATAGATAGTATCGCTCCCAATTTATCAATTTACTTACTTTTACACGGAAAGCCAAGGGAACTTATTAACTTATTATTTACCCTCAAGTGACCGGATCAAGTCATAGCATGGGCTGAAGGTATAGAGGAAGAGAGGGAGAGGAGGTACCGATGCACATAAGTTTTAAATGCCTGTGAATTGTAATGAGGAGGAAAAATCGAGCTGGGAAGAGCATTCCAGATTCGTGTAGTGCGGCTAAAGAACGAGTCTCTGAATTTGACTGTACGTCCGAGGGCTTGAAGGTGAATTGGTGGGCATTCCTAGGGAGGCGTGTATTGCGGGTGAATTCTTGAAGGGGAGGAATGCAACTGGCTAATTCATCTGAGCATTTCTTGTTAAAATAGCGATAAAAGAGCGACAACGACGCGACATTACGTCGGTGTTCTAACGAGTCAATCGACTTCGCAATATTACTGTCACCTATAAGTTTTATCCCTCGCTTTTGATTCTATCCAGCAGCTGCAGGGAAGTTTTAGAAGCACCTGACCAAATAGGAGCGTTATACTCAAGTTTTGGGCGTATGTAGGCCCTGTATATTTTACCCAGATCAGAGGGGATGAAGTACTTCTTGCATCGTTTAAGGAAGCCTAGACATTTCGCAGCCTTTTTTGGCGACCTCAAATATGTGATCGTTCCAACTAATTGTTGGGTGGATACACATACCGAGGATGGAAAGTCTTTCAGTTCATGGGTAATGGCTGTTTATTTTGTGATCGCTTTAGCGACAGTAGATAGCACTGGGTCTTAAAAGCATTCAATTCCACTCTATTCTTATTTCCCCAATCGATTATGCTGTCAAGGTCAGCTTAACCTACGCTGCCGTTCCGAGTCTATGGCCGAAGTGGAGGGAGTGAGCCAAGGAGAGAATATGAAAAGCTGAGGGTACTGTCATCAGCGAAGGAATGAATAGGATTAGAAGTAGCAGACAAGAGATCATTTATAAAAATGAGGAAGAGTGTTGGAGACAAAACTGAGCCCTGGGGAACACCAGTATTAATATGGTGAACATCAGAATCCATCTAAAACGACTTGTATTGAACGATTCGAAAGGTAATTTCTAATCCATTGAGGAAGAGACTCGTCGATCCCAAAAGCACGCATTTCCGACAAGAGAGCCTGATGCCAGACCCTGTCAAATGCCTTTGAAATATCAAGCGCAACAATCTTGCTTTCTCCTACATTGTGCAAAGATTGGTTCGACTTTTCAGTGAGATATGCCATCAGATCGCCAGTGGAACGGTTGCTTCTAAAGCCGTACTGCCGGGACTCAAGATATTTCATAAGCTGACGGTTCATTATTCTTTAAAATGATACTGCTTTTGAGGGCAAAGCTATTGCCTCTTCAGAAATGCATGTTTCAAAGCCAACACATTTGATAAAGTTGCACTGTGGCCTTTTACGAATTTTGAATCGAAGCGGTGAGAGGACTAAAATGATTGTGGTAGAAGTGTGGTTTAAAGGATTTCTTTACAGTTTCAAAGCATTGATGTGCATTCGAGTGCTTGTGATGCGGTACAGGTTCATACACAAATAGGACCTTATACTTCAGTAGATCCAGTAGATCACATTTGTTGTTGTAAATTATGGTATTCCTTAAAGTCTCCGTTTATTAAAAAAAAAAACATATCCTGGGTAGAGTGTAGCTTTTACAACGATCAATGGTAAATTGGAAAAGTGTAAACTTGTGTTTGGGTACCTTGTATGTGGCCGCCGTGGCGTAGTGGGTAGAGTGCGATGCTTACACGCCGAAAGGTCTAGGTTCGATTCCCGGCTGATAACCTCGAATTTTTCACGGCACCACCTCTTTCGAGCTGCTGACAACACTCAAGGAGTAATATCTGTCTAAAAAAAACTTCTCAAACTTCGCCGTTCGGAGTCGGCAAAAAACTGTAGGTCCCTTCTACTCGTGAGAGAACAGTAGCGCGCACAACACGAGTAGTTGATGAGCAAGCTAGGCCCTTGTCCCCCTGTGGACTGTCGCGCCAACAATTATTATTATTATTATTAAGTACCTTGTACAATGTAATATGGCCTCATCATTCTTAAGAGTTTTGACGTTTGAGGAGGTCTGTAAAAACCGAATCAGACAGTTTTCTGATGGTGCAAGGTCTTTACTTTATGTTGGTTGCATCAATCGAACCAATCTCTCGCGCTTAGCATGTGATCAAAGATGTAAGCGGACAAGCGTGGTCTTGGTGTAATTTGACACATTTGCTCACCATGCTTTGACCATGATCGTGTTGGATTAACGTTTTTGTAAACAATCCGTGTTTTATCATCAGTGAAGATTTGTTTTAAAATCCAATCGATGCAAATCACAAGCGATAATGCGGCTTGAATTTCTTTCAATTCACAAATATCAGGGTTTTTTTAAGAGTCAAAGTCGCTTTATAACTGAAAACTGACTGTTTCTTGTTAAACATTTCTTCAGTCTAATGCAGAGTTATATGCCGATCCACCTGGATCAATGGTTTGATTCGATCATCATCAAATTTAGTTTGGCCGGTCTAGACGTGGCTCGTCTCTTAATGAAAATTCAACTCAATAGAATTTGACAAAACAATTTCGACACATCTTTCTTTTAGTGCTTCCTCACCATAAACATTACTTAATTTTTTAGCAACCTGTGCTGTGAGTTTTCCTTTGCAGAAATAATAAAGTAAAACATGATTAAAATGCTCGTTTTTGGACTCCATATTAAAAGTGACACCAAAAAAACAAATTTCATGATTGTTTTACTAAAAAGCATTTAGCTTGATATAATAATACATAAATGTCAAAAGAGAATGATTCCGTTAACTGAGGGTAAGGTTGGACTTGGTTTAGAAGCTGTTTAATTGACGTAAGAAAAATATATGTCGGTGTCGGAGTGCAAGACTCGGATGGTGAAGGCCTCAGGTTCAATATCCGTTTTAACACCTCGCATTTTTCACGGCACCACCTCTTTCGATCTGCTGGCAACTCTTAAAGATTTGTTACTGTCAAAAAATATGATTATCAATCTTTGTCGTTCGCAGTCGGAAAACAACGGTAGGCCTCTTCTACTCGTGAAGAAACAACGCGAGTAGTTGATGAGTAAGCTAAGCTAGGCCCTGGAGTGCTGTCGGGCCATCCAATATATATTTAATATTTATTTAAAATTGATTATATTAAAATATATATGTATTGGATTCGCAAAGAAGATTTTAGGAATGCAAACAAGCATCCAGAAAATTGGGTCAGTCTCACGGTACGACACATGTCTCTCTATGTATGTGGAAAAGCAGAAGAAATGCCAGAACAATTTTGTGAGGGCCTTGCCTTCAAACGAGAAAAATGCCTCAGTAAATACATAAAGATAGATTCTTTAATTCTTAAAAGAAACCATAGGTATTCTGTAGAATACATTTCTTTAACCCATGCACAGTACGGATATGAGACATGAAGCTCTCAACTATTCCTGGAAAGAATCATGTAAGATGGGAGTTGAAAATGCACAAGTATTCAAAAAGGGCACAATATGTCTAATGGTCGCAGTGCACTGCTTACTTACCAACAACAGAACATAACATTTCAACGATATTTCATAAATTGCAATTTACGAGGGTTGCCTTTAATATTTCGGGATAAGGGAACAAAAACAAATATTAATCATCGAAAATAGCTTTATTGTTTTTCGAAATATTCCCCATTAAGATCTATACACTTTTGCATGCGTTTGAACCAATTGTCGAAGCACTTCTGCCACTATGCTTGAGGTATCTCCAAAACATGGATTCCGAACGCATCAACCGCTTCTTCAGGTGTCGAAAAACGTTGACCTCTCATTTTATTTTTTAAGTACGGGAATAAAAAGAAGTCATTCGGTGCCATTCGGTGATCATCAAATCGATGTTTTGAGTGCTCAAAAATGCAGTTGTTTGTGCTGATGTGTGAGAGCTCGCGTTGTCGTGATGAAGAGTGATCCGTCTTCGGCGGCTGCTTTTCCTGATTTCTTGAAAGACAACTGGCAAACAAATGGTTGTGTACCGCTCAGAATTGACTGTTCTGCGTTGTTCTAGTGGCACGGTTGCGACATGTCCAGGTTTTCCGGAACAACAGACGACCATTTGATTGGAATTGCTTCGTGCGCGAGCAACTTTTGTTGGATTTGGCTCAATTTGAAACACCCATACAGTCGACTGCTGTTTACTTTCGGGCTCATACGCGTAAATCCACGATTCATCACCTGTCACGATGTCAAAGACGTATTTCGAAACACCACGATCGTATTTTTGGAGCATTTCTTTCGACCAACCGACACGAGCTTTTTTTTAGCAATTGACAAATTGTGTGGGATCCAACGCGAACAAATTTGTTTGACGGTCAAATGTTCATGCAATATTGAATGTATGCTGGTCCCACTTATGCCTAAGGCTATCTCAATCTCACGATAGGTCACATGACGATCGTGCAATATCAGTTGGCGCACAGGATCAATGGTTTCCGGTACAACAACTGATTTTGGACGACTTTCACGTCAAATTCATCTTGAAACTACGACCTCGGTTGAATTCACTGGTCCTTGATGGAGCTTCATGGCCAAGAATTGAATTAAATTCATCGATGCACTGTTGTTGAGTTAATCCACGACGGAAGTTGTAAAAAATAATCGCACGAAAGATTTCACGATTTAATTCCATTTTTTGGCGCGATATGAATATTTTAATTTACTGAGAAAACAACACAAATAGCGCTCATATGTCAAAATGTTCTGAGTACGTATAACCTCAAAAATGCCAAACTTTACGATAGAGCTGGCAAGTACCAGATTGCAACACTAATGTTGCCCAATCCCGAAATATAAAAGGCAACCTTCGTACCGTGGTATTCCTTGCTTATTAAATTTTAAAGCACTTTTATAAGATAGTTTACAAGATTTAAAAAAATCCAAAGTCAATTTTGTTTGTGAAATGAAACCTTAAACAATTGGCAAGACAATTAACTTATTGTAGTTTTTCAATGAAACCTTTTATTAACGATGAATACCACATTGCAATGTCATCAAACTAACTTCAGCCACAACGTAACGTGTTTTGAAAAAAGGTTTAGAACATCATCAGTGAAGGGTAGAACTAACCGATGAATTGGAAGTGTACATTCAACACTGAGTCGAACGTTTTTTTTTCCTTAAAAGCCAAGAATTCCCAATGACAAGGTGCTGTCAAATTAACCATATTAGACTACACCATTTGTGGTGCAGTTAATTCAACTGCTTAAACAATTTTTTATTAAGTCTTACTGTTTCCTTCCAATTGCTACTTGCATCGTTGCCAAAGTAGTATTTCTTCAAAAACAAGAAGCACTCACACAAAAAAATCATATCTTGATAGAGAACTCGCAGCGTAACAAGTTGTGTCTGATCCATTTTCATTTCATGTAAGGAGTTGAAAAAGTTGTTCCTTCAAAGTGCAAATAATTTTTCGAACTCTGATGCATCCTTGTACTTTTTGATTAACCGTGAAAGTTTCCCGCCGGCTGATGTTATTTTAAATGCGTTTGCTAAGTCTGTTCACGGCAGACAGTCGTGGGTGGCAGTCAAGAACTGAGTAAGAAAAAATCGAGGTCATCAGCATAGTGACTTCATATTTGAAAATCAAGCACCGGTAAGTGTCAACCCCAAAAGTCCTGATTTTTCATTTTATCAACATTTGAAACCGCTGAAGTTTTTTCTGTCAGACACACGCACCAGTCTTTTATTCGGGGGATGTTATATTTGATTGCGATGCCTTTCGATGGTACATGTGCAAGGAATCCTCCAATTGATATGTAAACTCGACGGGGGTTAACCTTTTGTTGACTGCTGCCTTTTTGGAAAGAGACACACGTGCACTGCTACAGAGTAGGTAATTTATACGTGGGTTGACTAAAGGCACTTTAAATGGTTCACCATTTGAAATTGACAACTCTGCAGAAAACTGAATGTCACCGAACAGTGATTGGAGCTGATAGGAATGTCTTGATTTGACCAATTTGCATTTGAGGATAGCAATTGGTGGAAGAACAAGTGAAGAATGACTTGTTAGGAGATGTGAACAACGAGGGGCAAATGGGGGAAACGCCGGGAAGAGGAAGACCTGGTTCTGCGACAAAAGGAGACATCGCGAACCCCTAAGGATCGAAGTGACAGGGCTGCAGGAGATGGAGTAGAATGCTTCCGATGTCATCAGATTGGTCTCTACTGACGGCGATGTGGGATTTGGTTTTACATGATCACCTGCCTTTACGGCTTATATCACGGGGTCCATTTTCCCAAGAGTCGTAAGTAAGGCAAGACTAAACGCCTTAATTATTCAAGTACCAACCAAGCCACCTTGGTTTGATGCGAAGCCTTTCTAAAACCTCTTCCGCTCTCTGGGTCGCAGCGCCCGGTTGAGAATGCAACTCCACACTGGGAAGGGATAGTCCCCTAACCGCCTTGCTTAGTTTTTGGGTGAACAAGCAACTAGACAAGTCAGCACAGTACACTATCCTCGATTCTACCCTCAATGTTAGGTGGTAAACCACAGCCACCACGACTCTACCACAAAGGGGCCTAGCGCACGGTCAGGCTGGAACCGAAGTTCCAGGGGCTCCTGACATTCCGTGGCACCAGAATATAGCCTCTGGTCAAGCTGTCACTACCAGTCAGGTTCCCTCAAAGACTGGGCCTGTTAGTTGCCATCCCGTCACAGATGGTATTTTCTCCATCAATGTTTCCGTTGTCACTATAAATAGTGATACGGATGTGATTTTGAATCTGTGATTCATAAACCCAGTCACATCATCTGGTCTACTGACGGAGAGTAGTAACATACAAGAAATGAGTAGAAAACGACTAGAAAGACCCTTTCGGACAGAAGGATCTACTTCTTCTTCTCCGGATGGTGCTACAGTCCGGGGTGGACCTGGGCCTCAAACAACATGCCTCTCCAGCTAGCACGATCTCTTGCCAGCTGCCTTCAATTGCGCACTCCAAGTTGGTTGAGGTACTTTTCCACTTGTGTGCGCCATCTCAGTCTAGGACGTCCTCTGTTGCGTTGTGCCTGTGGTTCGGATTCGAAAACTTTTCGGGCCGGAGCCGTGCTGTCCATGCGCTCTACATGGCCTAGCCACCTTAAGCGTTGTATCCGTAGACGCTTGACTAGGCTCATGCCGCCGTACAGCCCATACAGTTCGTGGTTGAATCTTCTCCTCCAGATGCCATCAACGCAAACAGGACTAAAAATCGCACGCAGAACTTTTCTCTCGAAGAGACCAATGGCTTCCTCATCCGCTTTTAGTAGCGTCCAGGTTTCTGCGCCGTAAAGCAGGACTGGACACTTTGGTCATTCGGGAAAGGGCTTTATTACTCAATTGCCTCTTGAGCCCAAAGAAACAGCGATTGGCAAGAGTGATTCTGCGCTTGATTTCGGTACTGATGTTGTTGTCCCTATTCACCGCGGAGCCTTGATAGACGAAGTCCTTCATTACCTCGAAGTGTCTGCTGTTCATAGTGACGCTCTGTTCGAGACGTCGATGTTCTGTGTCCTTCTTCGATGACAGCATATACTTCGTTTTGCCCTCGTTTACCACCAGTCCCACTTTAGCCGCTTCCGCTTCAATGCTAGCAAACGCCTCATTGACGGCTCGCTGAGTTCGGCCGATCACATCAATGTCATCCGACTTGTGGAAGATCGTGCCTCTGGTGTTGACGTGTGAGTTCCGCACGATCCCCTCAAGGATGATGTTGAAGAAGTCGCATGACAGCGCGTCGCCCTGTCTAAATCCTTTTTTGACATCGAAGGTCTTGGTGAGTTCGCTACCGACCTTGATGGAGCACTACAGTTTCGCGAAAGGAGTCGGAACAGAACGTTAAATAAGGTCAGGGAGAATTAGTTTGTACGTTTTTTTGTATACATAACACTTGAAATCGATATAATGGATGGTTGCGATAAAAAGAATATAAACACGAGCGGTTTGGCCAGTAATTGTGAGTTCGGTTAAAGGAGTTATAGAAGAAAGGAGTGCGGACATTCTAATATTTTTGATGGACTTCACTCTGATTGAGCAATCACTGAAAGTGTAATGATAAAAAAATGAGACAGACTAAAAGAATGGGCATTACTAGGCATCCAACTCCAAGCATTTATCAGCAATTTAAAAAAGCCCAAAAATACAAAGAAGCTCGAGGTGCCATGCAGATAAATTAACAGTGAAAAATTAATGGACCAAATTTCCATTTTCGATTTACTGCTTAAACATTACAAAACTGAAATGTTCTTAAAACAAATGACTTAAGGCGATAAAATTTAGATCACGTACGGCAATAATTTGCGAAGAAGATCCTGAGTGTAGGCGAAGTTTCAGTGCCTAAGCCGGGATTGACATAAAGAAAGGAAGGAAGGTATTGCTGAGTATGAGAATAGATGAGGATTGCTTTGCTTAAACCATCGACATTGTTCATTACTTAATAAAATATAAGAAAGCAATTTAATTACGACGGGGATTCCAGAAAGAAAATGGTCCGGATGCCAACGACAGACTGCACACATGATTGGTGCATTCACCAAATAATTACAACTTGATCTCTTAGATGACCCTAACTGCTTTACACGTGTCAGTACATTGTATGGCATTAAGGTTTATCTCTGGCCGAAATGTTACTTTTTTTCAGTTTCCTTCAAATTGTCATTTGTTTGTTTTTTTTGTATAGAAGTGTATACAATTTTTTTAAACTCTTCAGTAGACCTAATGACTTGATGACCTTACGACAAATGACAAAAAAAAATATCAAATATACAGTGACTCCAAGTTGAACTCGGACAGTTACTCAATAACACAATTGAAGGTTAATAATTAAGCAAGGAAAAGAATCAGACACAATTCGGAAGAAGTTTTAAGTAAAACAAATATTCGTGGCCACCGTGACGTAGTGGGTAGAGTGCGACACTCACACGCCGAAGGTCTGTGTTCGATTCCCGGCTGAACACCTTGAATGTCTCACGGCATCACCTCTTTCGAGCTGCTGACAACACTCAAAGAGCAATAACTGCCTAAGAAAGCTTCTTAAAATTCGCTGTTCGGAGTCGGCAAAAAATTGTAGGTCCCTTCTACTCGTGAGAGAACAGAAGCGCGCACAACACTAGTAGTTGATGAGCGGCCTAGCTTGCTGGTCCCCCTGTGAACTGTCGCGTCATACAACTAATACATATAAGGTCTTCCTTCCGCTTTTTTGCTATTCATTCATTGCTTCAATAAAAATGGTACAGTGATCGGATTTAGTTCAAATATGCGCCGTTTTGTTCGATAATCTGTTTCCATCTAGACGGCAACTTCATAATACCCCCTTCGTAAAAGCCCCCTCCTTATTTACGAAGAACTCGAACCGCCACTTTTCACAAGCCTCTTTTGAGTTTAACTTCACACCATCAAGAGCGTTCGCCATGGACAGGAACAGGTGGTAATCACTTGGCGCTATGTCCGGGCTATATGGTGGATGCGATAAAACCTCCCATCCGAGCTCTAAAACACTATATCTATCTCTGTCTAATAGAAAATGTGCAGTTTGAATCGGTGTATTCACCAAATAAGCCTTCAAAGTAAGAAATTAAATTTTTTACAAACGAAGGAAAACTTTGAAATAGTGCAAATTTCGGCTTTAGTGAACTCCATGTTTACACGTCTTTAACTGTTGAACGCAATATCAACAATCATACATCGTTTTGTAGATTATGTCAAGACATTTCAAATGATGTATAGTATTGCCAGATACGAGCTCTGTAGCGCTTTATACTTAGCCAGAAAATTCTAAGGACAAAAAGGCGAAATCGAGATATTTGGCAACCTTATATGTATATTCATTTGTTAGCTTACCAAATTTTATAAACAAATTCGATTATTTAAAAAAATTGAACTCTATACTTCAGGGAATTGAAAAAAAAAACAAGCAACAATCCAAACTTTGACGGCTATTAATAAACTTAGTAAAATTTAAAATTATTGCGTTTTAAAAAAAAAATTAATATTTTGTGTGAAGGCCTTTGTTCTTTACAATCATTTCCAACCTTAGAGGAAGTGATTGAATTAACTCTGTTCAAAACTTGGGTTCAATTTTATTCCACTCCTTAAGAAAGCATTGTAAAATAAAAATTACAATATTATATAAAAGAAATGATTTCGAATAGGCGGCATGGCTTCATGCGGGGAAGGTCGTGTTCTACTAATTTAACATTATTTTTAAATTATATATTTGCAAATTTAGAAAATCGATTGCATGTTGATGTACTTTACACTGACTTCATGAAAGCCTTTGATAAGGTACATCATGCGCTACTACGCCGAAGGGTCTAGGTTCGACTCCCAGTTTAACACCAATTTTTCTAATATTTCACGGCACCACCTCCTTCGGGCTGCTGACAACACTCAAAGAGTAATTAATGTCTAAGAAAGCTTCTCAAATTTCGCCGTTCGGAGTCGGCAAAAAACTGTAGGTCCCTTCTACTCGTGAGAGAACAGTAGCGCGCACAACACGAGTAGTTGATGATCAAGCTAGGCCCTGGTCCCACTTTGGACTGTAGCGCCAACAATTATTATTATAATAAATGTAACATCTGGTGTGCCGCAAGGTAGTCATTTGGGTCCATTACGGTTTCTTTTATTGATAAACGATGTTCAGGAAAAATTTAAATTCTGCGAAATTCTAACATCCCCCGACGACTTCAAACTATTTTTATCGATTAATAGTATAACCGACTGCATTAAATTTCAGTCGGATATACATAATTTAGCAAAGGGGTGTAAACGTAATGCGATAGGTCTTAATATTTCTAAGTGTAAAGTTTTCACTGCATTTAGAACAATATCTCCAATAGTATATTATCATTTCATTGATAACCATATACAAAATCGACTAGAAAAAATTAAAGACCTCGGAGTATTATTTGATACTAAGTTGGATTTCACACTTCATTATAATTACACTATCACGAAGTCTAACGTTATGTTAGGATTTCTTAAAAGAAGTAGCAAGCATTTTCGGGACACATCTAGTTTAAAGTCTATCTATTGTTCGTTAGTTATACCATACTTGGAATATTCGTCCATCATTAGGGATTTGCCATATGAGACACAAGAACTCAGACTCGAAAGAGTTCAAAAAAATTTCACGAGATATCCATTCCGCAAACTATAATCCTACGAAGGATTACCTAGCAATGACGAAAGATGTAAAACAATTGGATTGCAAATCTTAAGTTTCAGTCGTAAGGCAACGTCAGCCATGTTTATTATATTGTTTTTATTTATTGTTATTATATATTGTTTTTATATTATTTATTATTGTTATAAATAACCATACTTATTCGCCAGAACTACTTTTTCTTATGAATATATTTGATCTCCAAAGATCTCTTCGGGTGAGGAAGTTACTGCTTGATAAAAACATAGAACCAATTACGGTTGCAATGCACCCATTACCAGGTGCACTAAAACCTCTAACGACCTTTGCAACGAAATTGATTTAACCTTGCCACTATCAGAGTTTGAGAAGATTGTGTGTACTTTCTTGATTAATATTGTTTATTTGGTGTAATCTGTGAGATGAAAGTCGGTAGATGATCCTTAGTCGCGTAGCAAACATCAGCTGTGTAAAGCGATACTGAGAGCTTAGAGAACGTAGTGTTTTGTGTTTTTTTTTTGTATTATATCCATCACAGAGTAACACAAAACACTACGTTTTCTAAGTGTTAACTATCAGTATTGCTTAACACAGCAGATGTTTGCTGAGCGACTAAGGATCATCAACCGATTCTTATCGTCTTACAGATTACTTCAATAAATAATATTAATTCAAATACGATGCAAAAATCATGTTTTTAAATTCTAATCGTGGCAAAATAAAACCAAATTCGTTGCAAAGATCATCAAATGTATTGATACACCTTGTAATAGGTTCATTGCGACCATAATTGGTTCTATTCCTTTTGTGAAAAAGTAAAAGTTTCTCACCCGTAGAGATCTTTGGGGAGCATATATATTTATGAGAAAAAGTAGTTCTGGTGAATTTAACTAATAATTAATAATATCACGAATAAACATGGCTGACGTTGCCTTATGCCTGAAACTTAAGGGTTGCAATCCAATTGTTCTGCATCTTTCAACGTAATTAGAAAGATCTTCAAAGGAATACAACTTTCGGAAAGCATATCTCGTGAAATTCATTTGAACTCGTTTGAGTCTAAGTTTAATGACAATCAATCCACACAATGGATGCATATTCCAAATAGGGTCTTACTAACGAAACAAAGATGGTCTTTAAACTGGATATGTCGCGAAAATCTTTACTATTTCTTTTTAAAAATCCTAACATAGAATTAAACTTCGCAATGGTGTAATCATAATGTTGTGAGAAATCCAACTTGGGGTCGAATATTACTCCAAGGTCTTTAACTTCTTCTAGGCGATCCAGTTTATGATTATTGATAAAATAATCATAAACAATTGGAGATGCTATTCTATGTGCCGTAAAAATTTTACATTTTGAAATGTTAAGATCTAGAGCATTATGTTTACACCATTCCGCTAGGTTATGTATATCCGACTGAAACTTTATGCAATCGGCTATACTATTAATCGACAAAAATAATTTAAAGTCATCCGCGAATGTTAGAATTTCGCAGAATTTAAATATTTCGTGAACATCGTTTATAAATAAAAGAAATAGTAATGGGCCCAAGTGGCTACCCTGTGGCACGCCCGATGTTACCTTTATTACGCGAGAAAAATAACTATCGACCTTAACTATTTGCTTCCTCTCCTTTAAATAATTGGAAAACCATTCTGGCATTGCTGAATGAATTCCCATGGACTTAAGTTTGTTTAAAAGCAAAGTGTGATGCACTTTATCAAAGGCTTTCGAAAAGTCAGTATAAAGTACATCAACTTGTAGGCGATGTTCTAAATTTGTAAATATATAATTTGTAAATAAAGATAAGTTAGTAGAACATGACCTACCTCGCATGAAGCCATGTTGCCATGTTATTTGAAATAAGCTCTTTTGCTAGAAAATACTTTTTTTCTCTTACGAGGCTTTCAAACAATTTTGGAATGGAAGAAAGCTTTGATATAGGCCGATAATTTTCTACTTTTTGTTTCAACCCGCTTTTACAAATTGGTGTTAAATAGGAATACTTCCATTCAACTAGGAATTCACCCTTTTTTAGCGATTGATTAAATATAATTCTAAGAGGTCGATACAACGAACTCCAACAATTTTTTAAATTGCTGCCGGGACCCCATCGGGGCCTGGGCTGTAATTAAGTTTAAGATTTCTTAATTCGTTTATTAGATCGTTATTCGATAGTTGCAGCGTACCTATGTCCAGAATTTCAGGTATATTTGAGTAATAGTTCGTCGTTAAATGGTGCTGTTTCATTATAAACTGACTCAAATAAAGTCGGCAAATAAATCACAAGTTCCATTTAAGTCATTTGAAATTACGTTTCCAAGTTGCATTGATTTAGGCAAGCCTAAAGAATTTCTCTTAGAATTAACGTACTTCCAAAATGCTGAACTATCGCTCTTCACCGAAGATTCTACGGGCAAGATATATTGCCTGTATAGATATCTATTCAAGAACTCATAATCTTTCACGGTTTGATGTCGATTTGATTGAAACAAAAATAGAATATGCTTTCCTTTTGACATTTCTTAAATTCAGCAACTGTTTATTTGCCCATAAAGTTTTGAACCGATAATTCCGACGCGTTTTTGGAACAAATAACTCTATACCAGAATTCAATTTATTCATAAACATATTGCCCTGTTGTTTTTTTGTTGCCCTGTGTTGGATGAAAAAAAGTACTAGTCCAGGTACTCCTGGACTAGGTCTTGTGAAGGAATTTCCATAACATGGGAATAGTTATTTAACAGTCAGGACCATGTCTATAAGCCGTATGCTTGTGGTCATTATTTTAAAATAAATTACAGCAATTTCCAAAGTAATGTTTATTAGCAGAAAGAAACAAATTCTGTTTTAAAATGTTCAAGTAAACATTTTGATCCATTTTTTCTTCTATGAAATGTAGTCATTCAGGGCCAGAATCAGAAAAATATTTCCACACCATTAAAGATAAGTTATGAAGCTGATGTGAGCAAAGAGCACAAAAAATAAATTCACCAACTCTTAAACGTCATTGAACCCGAGAGCAATTTTTCTAAAAGATCGCGTCCTATATGCTTGGGCTTTTAGGCAGCTTGTGACATCCGTTGAGTAATGGATGGAGAGCGACACTCACATGCTGGGATTCGATTCGCCGGCGGAACACTTTCCATTTTTCATGGCACCACCTCTTTCGAGCTGCTGACAACACCCAAACATTGCCTATCGGAGTCGGTAAAAAAATTGTAGGTCCCTTCTACTCGCGAAAGAATACGAATAGTTGAAATGGAGGCTAGGCTCTGTTCCTTCTGGACTGTTGCCCCATCCAATATATATGTATATATATACATATATACATTTATATATACTTCGGGTAGCAAACGTATGCAAATTTAATTTTTTCTGACCATCTCGGTGAATTTTTAATGTACAAAATTGCCGGATTTTGAGCTCGAAACTTCGCAACAGAGAATGACCTAGGGTTAGATGGGGTACACAAGTGCAGAAGGAAAAATTGGTGTTGAGCTGGGAGTCGAACCTACACCCTTCGGCGTGTGAGCGTCACACTCTACCCACTACACCACGGTGACCACACAACTAATGTGCGAAAAATCCGGTGTGTTCACCTTCTCTACAGTCGTCGCATACCGGGTACCGTCACTAAGCTCAAGCAGCCTAAAGTGCTTAGCGAAAGTGAAGTGCTCCTTTGGTACTCCAAACCGTGGATTTATGCTGGCGTTTGGGAGCATGCACTAGGACACTCTGCATCCTGGAGAGTATTGCCATTTCTGGTTGTGCTGTGGGGAGACCCAACCGTCGATGAAAGCCCTAACCAAGGGTACGGGTTCGGGCCCTATGAATGCCTCTTTTGAACCTTGCCCAACTAGTTCATCGGCAATCTTGTTTTCACGATCCCGTGATGTCTCCGACCAAATTAAGAGAAGACTTACATTTCTGTACAATCTTAGAAATGATAAGAGGGCTGAGTAAGCCTTTAGTACTGCTTGACTGTCGCTACAGACGCTGATACTTTGCGCCTTCCACCTATTCTACACAACGTAGGTAGTAGCCATTAGGATCGCAAACGTTTCCGTCTGAAGGACCGACGCGAAATTACCTAAAGAGTTATGTAGTCTAACGTCGTCGTTTTCCATGTAGGCCCAGCTACAGTTCCTTCCAACGCCTTGGAGTTCTCCATGAAAATCCGACTGCATTCCCTTCCTGTCTCAGTTTCTGACCCGAGCTAATCCTGGACACAGGGCAAGTCGACTTTGTGTGAACGATGCAAGTGGATTGTCGGTGTCCGTGCATCAGGCGGCATTTCGGTAAGAGAAGTGTTATAAGAGATGCGGTGCGTGAGGTTGTAAGAACTCCAGTGCAAGTTGAACCAAAGACCATTCGTTTTTAGTTGAGAGATGACCTGGATTGTGCATACCATGATGTGGGTGTCAAGGGGAGGGAGGTTTAGCAGTGCATCGGAGCAAACCGTGTTAGCAAAAGCCCCTGTGCAGCCAACAGTGACTGTTCTTTAAAGCTTGGTGAAAGCAGCAGTCACGTTCTTGGGCGAAATCTTGTTCCATTTAATGATTGATGCATAGAAAAGCAGAAGTCTTATCATTGTCATGCTCATGTTCGTTTTGGTTTTAATCCCTAGGCGGTACTGAAGACTCTCTTACACTGTTAGAAGACTGACAGCGCCTTGCAAGTTTTCATCTCAATGTGTTTTTTCCAAAGAAATTTTTTATCAAGCTTTATTTAAAAAGGGACAATTTTAAGAATTAGTTGGGATTCCACCTCTTCGTGAAAAGAACAGCTTCGATACACAAGTCATCGATCGTGTCTTGAGCCGCTTGCCTACTTGCACATTCAGCTGCAAGATTTGGTCTAGGGGTGAGAGCGGCTCCATCATCCGCATAAGCTGGCCGGATGATGGCGGCAGGCAAAGAGTAGACCAACATGCATAATAAATGTAATAATTGTTGGCGCGACAGTCCTTAGGGGACCAGGGCCTAGCGTGCTCATCAACTACTCGTGTTGTGCGCGGTATTGTTCTCTCAGGAGTAGAAGGGACCTACAGTTTTTTGCCGACTCCGAACGGCGAAGTTTAAGAAGCTTTCTTAGACATTAATTACTCTTTGAGTGTTGTCAGCAGCTCGAAAGAGGTGGTGTAGTGAAAAATTCGAGGTGTTCAGCCGGGAATCGAACCTAGACCCTTCGGCGTGTGAGCGTCGCACTCTACCCACTACGCCATGGCAACCACGAAAACATAACATATATTATGCAAAAACAACGCCTGCAATGGATGACCTGATTCGTGTGCTCAATCAAAGATTTATTTTGTTTTCTGAAACCTCCATGTCAATAAAGGAGTCAAAGGAAATTAAGATAACATTAATCTGATTGCGGTTTATAAATCATTTAAATCCAGTTAACTAATTTTGTGGTCACAACATTGACATAAAGTCCGCATCACCACCTCCACGAATTGTCTTAAACACCCTAACCTCCGGGGCTGCCATGTAAAGATGCTTTAACTTAAACATATCCGGTGTTGACATTAAATTTCAAACCCTTTCCCACAACAGATAAAACAGCACATACCAAACGAGTGGAGGCCGTCTAGGTTGGGAAATTATGTTCCATAAGCTGTGATGGTAACAAATACTATTTTTTGATGTATTTCGAATGCTGCCGTTCATTAAAAATCTGGGTGGGCAAATATTCGTATGGGAAATTGGAAGGAAGTGTTCCGCCCGTGATTCGAATGCAATTTCTTATATTTTAAGAGATAATGGAAAATTTATTGAAACACATTTCATATTCAGCTTTTCCGCAGACGATTAGATTGTGTCTTGTTTATTCTCATGGTTACGGTCAACATGAACTTCAAGAAAACACTCAAATTCTGAGTGAACACAAAGATATCTCTTGCAATAATGTAGGGTAGGCAAGTAAGTAATTGCCGACTCTGCAATTTGACCAGGGTAGCCAACGACTTGTGACGCGGTGCATTATCTTGGTGGAAGAGAATTTTGTTCCTTCTTTATATCGGACCGTTTTTCTGCCATTTCTTCCTTCAAATACGCCAATAATGCCATGAAGTATTCGCTGTTGATCCTTTTGCCTTTCTCAAGATAACCGATGAATAAAATTCCGTGTGCATCCCAAAGTACGGATACCATAACCTTGCCAGCCGACCTTTATGTTTTTGGACGCCTTGGGCGTGGTTCACCGGCTGCTGTCCACTCCGCTGACTGCCGATTTGATTCTGCAGTGGTGGATCTATGTGGCATCCATTGAAACATACCGATGCAAAAACTTCTGTTTATTCTGGCGAAACAGCTCCAAAGCTTCAGAATCATCGATACGTTTTTGTTTCTGATCCATTTTGAGCGAACCCGGCACCCATTTCGAAAACAGTTTTCTCATGTACAAATTTTCATGCAAAATAGTTTACAAATTAACCGAGGCCAAAACACCACACACTTAATACATTCACCTCACACTTCGGTCACACGTTCCCAGTACATTCACCGCAATAAACATTGCACTTCCCCCACACGCTACACTTTTTTCAATCAGCATTTCCCAACCCTAGCGCGATCACCCAAAAACGCGTATCCCCGAATCAGCAATTCTCGCATAAGTCCCAGCACCGCTAATTGTTAAGGTAGGTTAAGGAAGATGAAAGAGCAATAAAAATTAATCAGTCTTGATTTGACTGTAAAAAGAAAACCAAGTGTTCTAACCTTCTGATATATTTAAGGTGCCAGCTATCTCACGCATTTTCACTTTGCGGTTTTCGAAAACGATTTTGTGTACCTTTTTGACGTTTTCTGGCGTAACCATTTTAATCGGTCTTCCAGAACTTTCAGTATCGTTGGTGTCTGTACTTTCACGTTTAAAGTCAGCATACCACGGACAAATAGTTGTATTTGATGGAAGAGAGTCCCTGTAACACTTTTTAAACCATTGCTTGCATGGTATTTTTTCCCCCATCATAAGGCAGTGCTAAATCAACATAAGAAATTCTGTGTTTTTTTTCATTGTAAAAATCGGAAAAATAGCATCACTTGAAGGACTTTAACTTGTAACCTAATAAACAGATTGTCATGAAAATTTTACAGGTATCATTTCAATGTTTGTAATTAATAACTGGATAGCGAATATATGTTGTTTACAACAATGTTAATCGGAAAAGATGGTAAAGCAAGCCAGGTGAATCAGCCCAAACAACACCAAAAGCTGATGTTCATCAAAAGAAAGTTATGTTATCAGTTTGGTGGGATTACGAAGGAATTGTCTTCTTTGAACTTTAACCACCCAACCGAACGATGAATTCAGATGTCTGAATTGAACAACTATCAAAATTGAAGCGGGCTATATTGCAAATAGAGTAGATAGAAAACGTGTTATATTCCATCATGACAAAGCAAGACAAAACAACATCTTTGGTCACTCGCTAAAAATTATTGGAGCTTATTTGGGATGTTTTGCCACATATACCATATACTCCTAACCTGGCAGCATCTGATTACTTTTTATTTCGATCTTTGCAAAACTCCATGAATGGTAAAAATTTAAATAATGATGATGATGTCAAATCGTACCTGGTTCAGTTTTTTGCTAGTAACACATCATTCAAAAAGTCCCGGGACTAACATATAGAGGGCACCACAAACTAAAAATCCATGTTATTTTTGGGAACATTCAAATGGCCGCCGTGGCGTTATGGGTGGAGTGCGACGCTCACACGCCGAAAGGTCTAGGTTCGATTCCCGGCTGAACACCTCGAACTTTTCACGGCACCACCTCTTTCGAGCTGCTGACAAATCTCAAAGAGTAATTAATGTCGAAGAAAATGCTTCTCAAACTTCGCCGTTCGGAGTCAGCAAAAAACTGTAGGTCCCATATACTCGTGAGAGAACAATAGCGCGTACAACACGAGTAGTTGATGAGCAAGCTAGGCCCTGGTCCCCCTGTGGATGTCGCGCCAACAATTATTATTAATATTAGCAGGTACGTAATTAATTCTTTGGAAGCTTAGCAAATTTCTGTTCAACCCTTATAGAAACTAGTGTAACCTTTTTGTCTAGTTGCGTTATAGGTGGTAAGTAAGACCTACGCCTCCCATCAGACGTATGCAAAAATTGCTTTGCCCGATGAGTCCTTTTGTCCATGAGAGATTAATTTTTGTCGCTTATGTACGTATCCAGTTCAATTAAGCAACACTTGGTTCATTGGTATGTGATTGCCATCCCCTTTAGAGAAGGAAAGTAAATTTTGCATCACCAAAAATTTTGTACAATGCATTTTCAGGGTCCTTATGGCCGTTTATCTGACAATCCTGGAAAATTTACGGGCAGAATCAGGGTTTGTGATTGAACCTTTTTGTACAGCTAAATAGCATAGAACTGTTTTGTTAGTTGAATGAATGAGATTAATAACGTAGAGACATGTGCTAATTTGAGATGTCTAGTTTCAGTTAAACAATCAAGAAATTGAATCCAAGCCAGGTGCAAATGAAAAAAAACTCAACTCAGTAAGTTCCCATTGACGGCAACCAGGCAATTACACGAATGTCTCTCAGCAACTTTACTAATTGAACCCCAAACTGCATTCTAAACCATGGAATTCGCATTTTCACATTTTCAAAGAAGTTCTGTACTGGTTGCTTTCCCTTGTGTTGCTAGAGTTTTGCACTCATAGAGGAGGTCAGGTATGGATTAAATATAGTTTTTACTCATGCAGCTTTCAGCCACTTATACAACTTCGCTGCTGCATATCCTTCATGCCAAGTCACAAGCATGCTGTGCAGTATTCCTATCCTTTTGGTTTTATCGTCTCTGGTTAAAACTGGTGTGAGTTATCCATCACAAGTTGCTCATCCAACTGAATTAAATATTTCGTTACCTTACTGCAAACTAGTGATGTACATATCTTACACAAATCGAGCTCTTTAAGAAATTGGTTTTTCTCGCTTTAACGCCAAGGATGAGTTTAAAGATCCACCGCATCATCTGTAAATTACAGTGCATACGCATGAAAAAAAAAGACATAAAAACGATAAGGAGAGTTAATGCGTAATGTTGTATCCATCCCAAAGAAGATATTCCCCTCATAAACTCACTGTTCTCCATCAACGCAAATACCATTTGCGGAAAGATGGGGAGCACGTGCCCACAATACACGGGATTGTGCTGAAGAGCCCTACGTCAAGCATCAATTCGCATTCAATTCTGTTCAATTTTTCACATGACAAACTGCACGTTCTTCATTCGTTCTCTGCACAATGCCAAGCCAAACACAAAGCACACCCACAGCCGTACACAGATTCCGGTCCGTATCCATTTCAAGCATTTCCTCACCGGTTATTCCATGATAATTATTCGATAAAGCAAACCCATTATCGGATAGGCAAAAGCCTCACTTGTAATAAGCTTAAGTGGGATATTATTGAACCGACAATGTTGAAAGATCCGCAGCACCACTACCGACCTGGGCTTAGACAGCTCCCCATTTAGCGCGTTGCTCCGTCCAAGTATCTCCGAGTTCAATTTAATAATAATTTCATACTTCTGCGAGCATTACGGTGCGACGCAGCCGGCATTTGAATTCACAACTGCGACTGCTGCCGCTCTTCGTCACCACCACTCGTCGTCGACTGTCATTTGAAAATGCGCGCAGTTTATTGCGTCTATATAAGGGCGTTCGACATGGTCCCCAACGAGCTATACCTGGCGCAAGGTGAGCGCATAAAAAGCTCGTTTCATTAAAAGCAAAAACAACAACGCGTAGACAAAGCGAGAAATAGGTTATGTTAAGGTGCACTGTGAATACGCTTTACGAGTTCGTCTCGAGCGAGCATCACGCGGTGTCAGTCAGGAGGCAGTGCCGTGTAGTATTGAGTAGCCTAGCAGCAACTCGTTTATTTTTAACGCCCCCATTCAGAGAAACACACAAATTCCCACGCATATTTACTGCGTGAGCGTGCGGACTCTAAAGGGATATGCCCGGGAAAGGCGGTAATAAATTTACTGATATACTTTCTATTCATGTCCGTAGATAAATCGGGGCTGGGCGAGGTGTATTCAATGCTAAGTGAGTGCGTCTATGACTGCCAGCGAAGTGGTGATGGTCATGCGATATTTTCGATGCTCCCTGCTCATTCATTTTCATCTGTGACCGCGAGCGATCCTTTTCACCCGATGAGAGAAGTGGAGGAGAAAGAACTTTTTAACAACAGTTCAAATGCGAGTCTGTGCTGTGTGAGCTGAGAGTCCTGCAACTGGCCCCAGGCTGATGGGTTGGCAGATTTCAATGAATACGAAATGCATGCGGGTTCAAATTTAGGGGGAGTAAGCACTTTGCATAGTTTTTCTCCACGTGAACGTTCGCAACTAGTGTTAAGTTGAGTTGGGGAGGTTTTTAAGGCAAATGCTGCACTAATTGTGCTAGACATTTGCCTCAGGTAATCATTTGCGGCAAAATAGTTAAGCGAAATATAAATCTCTCGAAGAAAATTTCAACCAAAATTATTCTGCTTCCCGCTTGAAACTTTTTCCATTTGTTTGGATTATGAATGCAACGGACGCCGAAGCCGCTGTAAACCTTATCGTTGTGAACGAAATGGTTTGGAAACGGAGCCGATGTCAATATAAGAGGTTTCATTTTTTGGCACTGGCTTTGGATAAACATGAGAACAAAATGAAGTCGTGATAAGACGAATGAAGAGCCGCCTTACATTTCAATTTTGTGATTTACATAATTCTCGAAAACCCTTTGTGTAAGCCAACTCCAGATAATAAAACAGCAACAATGCAATTTTTTGCTTTTTGTGGCCGACTTGGGATAGTTGGTACTATGCGACACTCACCTGCAGGAGGTCTTAGGTTCGATTCCAGGCTGAAGACCTCGAATTTTCACATTACTGTCCCTTTCAAGCTGCAAGTAGTAAAAACTGCTTAAGAAAACATATTTCAAAACTTCGCCGTTTGGAGTCGGCAAAGAACTGTAAGTCCCTTTTTCTCGTGAGAGAATGGAAGCGCGTACAACTCAAGTAGTTAATGAGCAAGCTAGGCCCTGGCCATTGGCGTCTTATTACTTCTTATTATTTCCAAAGCAAAAAAAGATGTCATTTTGGTTACCAACCGCTGTATATTTCATATTAGGTGATGTGACTGGATTTATATAATAATTTTCATGACACTAAATCAGCAGCATATGATCCACTTATGGAAACAAAGACCATTCGTTGCGATGGCGGCTACAAGTGTTGAGTTGTAGTAGGATCTGAGGGTGTGTTCTGGTGCCGTAAGGTTGGGAGCCACTTAAACAAGCCTGGCAAAAAGCTCCCTTGTGGGTAAATAGTGGTGGCTGTTCTTTAAAACTCAATATTGCGGGCAGAGTCGCTGTTAGTGTACTGTACTGATAGGTCTAGTTTATTGCGAACCAAGGACTAGGTCAGACGGCTGGAGGTAAGTGTGGACTGTTGTATTAAATTCCCAAACCGAGAAAGTACCAGAGGTTTTAGAAATGCCTCGCTAAAAACTAAAGTGGTTATCTGTATTTGGATTTACGTGATCACCTGCCCTTAAGGCTTAATACCAAGGGGTCCATATACCCGTAGTCAGGAGAACGCTGACTAACGCCTTGGGAACCAATCTAAGTTCCTGTCTTAAGGGAAAGTTACTCCTCTTTGGTATAGAAACAAGGCCTTTCCAAAACCTCTGCTTTTCTGTGAGTCACAGCACCGGGTTGAATGCAACTTTACATTGAATCCCAAGTAAATTGCCATAACCATACGATCTCATCCAACCAGGCGACTGATAACCCAGGACCGATAACCTATAGTCCTACTCTAACCTATTTATGCGCTGCCGTAAGGGCAGCCATTCTTACACGTCGTCTGCTGAAAGCTTCACTAGTAAAACCCCTGATGGTGCTTGTACTCTGTCGGGTCTGGAGAACCAGACTGACGTCGTAAGTCCCACCGGCGGAACATATGTTCAGAGCTCCAAGGTCCTGAGTGTCGTCATACAGAGGACAGAGGACATTGGCACATCATGTGCAACCAATCTTCGGAGTTGTAGCCACACAAGAAAGTCTATAAGTCGCTTATGAACCGCTTGAACAAGAATAAGTTCAAGGAACCGTGTCCGGTAAGGAAGTAGCTCAAATGCATACTCAAATTAAGACCACCAATGGACTTAACAAGTGACACATCGCGTTATTCTGTCATTTACGCAGGTCTCCCATCTATCCTGCCATTTTTTTCTGAGCAGCTGATTTAGGAAAACTATGGTGGAGATTCCCAAACATGATCTAAATTTGGTACTTGTGTAACTAAGGTGTCTAGTCTTGCGTTATCTATGACACTTGGTATGAGCCGTTAAGGCAAGCAAACACGTTAAACCAAATCTTTTATCTGCACATTTCATGAATTCAATCAACATGAATCTCTGTGGAATTGACAATTAAATTTAAAATTTATAAGCTTTTCGAATTCAACTTCGGAATGCCTGATTTGGCCGCCGTGGTGTAGTGGTTAGAGTGCGACGCTCATACGCCGAAGGGTCCCGACTGAACACCTCGAATTTTTCACGGCACCACCTCTTTCGAGATGCTGACAACACTCAAAGAGTAATAACTGTCTAAGAAAGCTTCTCAAATTTCGCCGTTTGTAGTCGACAAAAAACTGTAGGTCCCTTCTACTCGAGAGAGAACAGTTGCGCACACAACACGAGTAGTTGATGAGCAAGCTAAGCCCTGGTCCCTCTTTGGACTGTGGCGCCAACAATTATTATTATTATTAAGCTTTTCCAATTTAACTTCGGGATGCCTGATTTGCACTCAGAATCTTGCAGAGAAGACGGGGCGTGAGTGCAGAAGTAGATCGCAGGAGCTAGAAAGAACAAGCGATCGATCCGCATTTATGACACCAAGTTCTTTCTAGGAGATTTCATTGTTCAGATGGGAGAAAAGGGGAACTCAGTCATCAGGAAACGCGGACTAGATGAAAATACACCGGAAAACACACGGAAACTGACTCTCTGTAGCTTGCGCGATTCCCACGCTTCAACATTTATAAAAGAACCCGGCGATCTCCGGATCGAATCAGTCAACAGTGAATCAAATTGATAACGTACCGATCGACGTCAGACACTCCACCAGTATTCTAAATTTTCGCACTTTCCGAAGTATGAATATCGATTCCGATCATTTAATTGTTGTAGCGAAGGTAGGAATGCGATTCTTTATCCTGCTTGGGTTGATGGCGTTTGAAGAAGAAGATTCAACAACGATCTTTTTGTTACTGGTTGTGACTTCGGACCGTATGGACAGCACTGCTCCGGCCGGAAAGATCTTCGAATCCGAGACAGCGGGACAACGCAACGGAGGACGTATTATGCTGAGATGGCGCACATAGGTAGAAGGTGAAGTTCAACAAAGAGAGACATAATGGTTGAGCCTCAGATCCACCCCTCAGAAGATCTGAAATAAATATTATCCGAAATTTCAAAAAGACAAAAATCCTAAATAAAAAAAACAAAGTCTTCGAAAAATCATGGCAACGAAAAGATTTAGATCCTGAAAGAAAAAATGATCTTACAGGTAATAATTCGATAATCACAGATTCATACCCAAGCTTAACAAATTCTCAAGAACTCGACCAGCAACATTTCAAAATTCCAGAAAAACAGAATATTTAAATTTCCGAAATGATAAAAACTTAGAAAATATTTAAATTAATAATAATTGGTGGCGCGACAGTCCACAGGGGGACCAGGGCCTAGCTTGCTCATCAACTACTCGTGTTGTGCGCGCTACTGTTCTCTCACGAGCAGAAGGGACCTACAGTTTTTTGCCGACTCCGAACGGCGAAGTTTGAGAAGCTTTCTTAGACAGTTATTACTCTTTGAGTGTTGTCAGCAGCTCGAAGGAGGTAGTGGCGTGAAAAATTCGAGGCGTTCAGCCGGGAATTGAGCTTAGACCCTTCGGCTTGTGAGCGTTGCACTCTACCCACTACGCAATGGCTGCCAAAATATATTTAAATTGCGAAACATAATAATCCAAGATCCCGAAATGATTAAGAACCCAAAAGAATTAAGAGATAGCCAACGTCATGCAGAAAACAAAATCACAAGATTCCAACAAGATAAACATGCGGTCAGACAAGTTGCTAAAAAGAAGAGAATAAAATCATTTTGAAAGGACCTTATTTTTCTATTTAAATCATGGACACAATTTCTGATTTGTGCAAAATTCAATAATCGAAAATCTCGACGTACTTCCAAGTGAAGTACCCAAAAAAAAGTTTCAAAGAACAGACTATAGACATATCCACTATTTCAAATATACCAGGTATACCCGTATGAAGCGTCAAGATACAAATGTCTCGATAGGGAACATATGTTGTGAACGAGCCCTTATTTTCTTTTTTTTTTGTTTGTTTGCTATGACATCTGTGCAAACTATTCAGTATACATCAAGTCATTGAACAGACAACATCATATTTTTTCATCGTGTTAAAAATGTCGAATTTTGTACCAGAAAGTGATGATTTGTGGAAAGCATTAATTTTTTGTTTTCATTTGAAGAAAAGTGCTGCAGAGTCGCATCGAGTGCTTGTTGAGGCATATGGTGATCATGCTCTATCAGAAGCAACATGCAAAAGATGGTTTCAACGGTTCAGAAATAATGATTTTGATGTGAGAAATGAAGAACGTAGAAGACCACCAAAAAAGTCTGGAGACGCCGAATTGCAAACGATAGTGGATGGAGATGACACTTTGAGTCAAAAGCAAATGGCAGCAATGGTAAATGTTGCATAAAAAACAATTTCTGACCGATTGAAGGTTATGGGAAACATCCAAAAGTGTGGAAAATGGGTGCCACATGAATTGAATGAAAGACAGATAGAAAACCGAAAAAAACACTTGTGAAATTTTGCTTCAAAGACACAAAGGAAAATCGGTTTAGCATCGGATTGTTACTGGCGATGAAAAATGGATTTATTTTAAGAATCCTAAACGGAAAAAATCATGGCTTAATCTGGGACAACCATCAACATCGACTGCAAAACCAGATCGATTCGGCAAGAAGACAATGCTGTGTGTTTGGTGGGACCAGAAAGGTGTGCTGTACCACGAGCTCCTAAAACCTGGTGAAACCGTTAATACTGATCGCTACCGACAACAAATGATCAATTTGAACCATGCATTGATCGAGAAACGACCAGAATGGACCAGAAGACACGGCAAGATAATTTTGCTCCATGACAATGCACCTACACACAAAGCGAAACCGGTTCAGGATACAATAAAAACGCTTGGCTGCAGCTAATCCACCCGCCGTATATCACACCTTTCTCCTTCTGACTACTATTTGTTTTCATCGATGGGACACGCATTGGCTGAGCAGCACTTTGATTCCTACGGGGAGGTCGAAAGTTGGGTGTTTGATTTATTTGCTTTAAAAGACGAACAATTTTATTGGTGTGGTATTCACAAACTGTCAGAAAGGTGGTCAAAATGTGTAGAAAACAATGGCCAATACTTTAAGTAAAATGTTTTTATTTTCTCATTAATAATTAGTGTTTTGATTACAAAAAAACTCACTTCATACTGGTATACCTGGTACTATAACGTGCTGCAATGTCCCATAGTCAGCAAAAACGTTTGGTCAGTCGTAAAAAACGTAAAGAATTCCGCCTCGTCTTCAATTCCAACGCTCATTTGCAATGACATTCCAGCTGTCAGCTCTTTGGACAAAGCAAATCTGTTAGCTGCACATTTTGCAGCCAGCTTAACGCTTCCAGATTGCACTCTGTCCGCGCCTGTGATCGAGAGCGTCAAATTTTCAATGGGACAAGTCCATTTTCACCCTCGTACAGTTGCAAGAGTACTTAAAGATCTAAAACTTAAAGATCACAAATCCGCTGGCCTAGATGGTATCCCCCCGTTCTTTTGAACAGGTGCTCTTCTACGCTGGCAAAACCACTGCGTAAGCTTTTCCATCTGTCCTACTCTTTAGGGCTCTTTCCGAGTAAGTGGAATACAGCATTTGTCCAGCCCGGGCGAACCATCTTCATCCACATGCATCCGGTCCATAGCACTTATATCCCTACTTTCCTAGTTCATGGAAACGCTGATAAATCGTCAGCTTATGAAAGCTTATGAAACTTGGAAGCTTCTTAATGACCGGCAATACGGCTTCCGCAGCAACAGGTCCACTGGTGATTTGATGGCTTATCTCACCGAAAAATGAAACCAATCATTGCACAATGTAAGAGAAAGCAAGATCGTTGCACTTGATATTTCTAAGGCATTTGACAGAGTCTGGCATCAGTCTCTCTTGTGGCGTCGACGAGTCTCTTCTTCAATGGATTAGAAATTACCTCTCGAACCGTTCGATACAAATTGTATTGGATGGGTTCAAGTCAGATGTTCACCATATTAATGCAGGGCTCCGTTTTGTCTCTGACACTCTTCCTCATTTTCATAAATGATCTCCTGTCTGTTACTTCTAATCCAATTCACTCCTTCGCTGATGACAGTACCCTCAGCTTTATAAATTCGTTCCTCGGCTCTCCTTCCTCCTCTTCGGCCATTGACTTGGAACGGCAGCGTATGTTAAGCTCATTAAATTAGGATCTTGGCAGCATAATTACTTGGGGTAAAAAGAAGAGAGTGGAATTTAATGCTTCCAAGACTCAGTGCTGTCTACTGTCACCCAAGCAACCTGTCATTATCTATGAATGGCTCCTGCATTGTTGAAACTGAACGACTTTCCATCCTCGGTACATGTATCAACCCAACACTAAGTTGGAACGATCACATATTCGAGATCGCCAAAAATGCAGCGAAGTGTCCAGGCTTCTTAAAGCGATGCAAGAAATACTTCACCCCTTCTGACCTGACAACAATATATAAGGCGTACATCCGCCCTAAGCTTGAGTACAACGCTCCTATCTGGTCCGGTGCTCCTAAGACCTCTCTGCACCTATTAGATAGAATCCAACAGCGAGCGATAAAACTTATTGGTGACAAAAGTGCTGCGAAGTCAATCGACTCGCTTGAACATCGACGAAATGTTGCGTCTCATCACTATTTTATCGCTATTTCAACAAAAAATGCTCTAACGAGTTAGCCAGCTGCATTCCTCCCCTTCAAGAATTCACCCGCAATAACCGCCTCGCTAGGAATGCTCACCCGTTAATCCTTAAGCCCACCTTCGGACGTACAGTTAAGTTTAGAGACTCGTTCTTCAGCCGCACCACACGAATATGGAAAGCTCTTCCCAGTCCAATTTTTCCCCCCATGACAATCCACAGGCATTTAAAACCAATGTGCATCGGTACCTCCTTTCCCTCTCGTCTTCTTTACTTTCGGCCCGTGCTGTGACTTAATTCCAGTCATTTAAGGGTATAAACAATCCCTTTAGTGCGCGCCAATTATAAAAAAAAAAATGCCGTGAAAAGTACAAATATTGAAAAAGTTCAAAATTTAAAAATATAAAAATAAGTATATTTTACTTTTAGGCTTTTTTCTTTCGGGCTTTTAGACTTTCATTAAACGATTTCTCTGCTGCATTGTGCTAATGACTAGGATTGGAAAATGTTTGCGATGAATTAAAAGAAAACTTGAATACAACAATTGCTAGGCCAATATATCAAACACTTGGAAACTTTACTTAAGAACTGTCACATGCGACACAATGACAGTGTGTACTGAAGACACTAGGACGATGACCGAAAACATTATTCCTGGTTAATATTTTCAACAATATTCATCATCTGATTTAACACTGAGTTAAGAAACGATCCTCCTTACTACTGATCTACGAAGCTGCTTCAAAATTGATCCATCCTGGCCAATTCTACAAGAAAGCTCTGTGTTACTCCTCCAACACTTTTTGGGGGAAAGTTTCGGAGATAGTTAAACTTCTCCCCCTGATTCAATAGGGCTCCACTAACATCTTGAGTGCATTGGACAGGTGTTTTTTAAAATTACAATTACTTCGGATTTGTCCACGTTCAGCTTCGTTCCAGCATCCGTACATCCCACCACAAACCTATGCGGTGCGCGCTAAAGTTCTGCCTGGGGGGATGTGAGGACAACTTCAAATCCATCACGTATGGGCACGCGACGAAAACCCAATCAATTCAGATGAACAAAGTTAGCCCCTGAATTGCAGCAACTTTGCATATCTAAATGTCCAACTCACCATAACTGTCGATTTTATTTTGAGTAATTTTAATCGACGGAATAAGTTTTATCGCATCCACTTCGAAAAAAACAGTCTTGAGTCACGAGAATCTCATTAAGTAAGCGCGCTTAGCTCGTAAACTAACCAAAGAAAGGGTCATCGAACGATTTGAGTTGATTCCACACCGCCCCACCCATAAAAACGGCGACTATTCGCGCCTACGTTTGGACACATCAAAGTCCATTAAGTTGACGAAACGACCACGAAATCAATAACATCAAATCAACAAACGTTAACTACCAATTGACACGGTCAAAGCACCGCTGCCCGCTCAAAGGTAGAACCAGTTATCAAGTTCATTAAATACTTTATTAATAGATGCCCAAGAATTTGGCCGCGGAGTGACCTCGCAATTGATGAATTTCAATCCAATTACAACGAGAACGCTTACGGTCATACTGTGCGATGCGCACCTTCGTGTTGCCGGGACTGGGACAATCAAAATTTTACCCATTTTCCCAATCACTGGAGCCTCCGCACAAGTTGTAATTTGATTACACATGCAAGCCCCGTGCACAGACAGGCTGTCTGTCGATTTTCTACACACCCGCACGCTGTATCGGTCGGCGGATGTGGTTGAGTGTTGTGGTCAATTGGAAATTCCATTAGCACGTAATCGATGTATTATCAGATGCATATACGGTGACTTGTGATTGGTGCAGTTCGGCCAACTTTCGATGATATGGAGATTTGCCAAAAAGGGGTATGCATGTGATTGATGGAAGGGGAGTCGAATTGTGGAATTGCTGCTGCGCAATTAATTGAAACTCGAATGCGATTGAGTAGGTTTCATCGACAGGACATCAACTGGAAGTACTTTGAAATTGAAAAATCAATGAAGCGACAATTTTCCGGGAAAGACTGATGAGTACAGAAGCTGATAATGCGATTGCGAAACATTTCCTTGTTCTGAAGGGGTCTATCTTTCCATTATGAAACAATTGATAAGAATTCAAAGTTGAAGTTATTTCTGGGCAAAAATGTGCCTTCTTTCAGGTTCTTTAAAGAAAAAGCGGTGTTTCATCTTTACAGGAAGTAATTTATATAGAATCATGCTGCCAACGAGACAGGTAAATGACAACTCTATTTCCTTCTTGAAATGTACAACAGTTCATGTGGTAATCTCATGTCTACATTCTGAAGTTCTTCGTTTTTTCTACTTAGCTTAAGTCGGGGGTAGACCTGGTTCTTCGTTTTTTTTACGGAGCTTAAGTCGGGGGTAGACCTGGTTCTTCGTTTTTTTTACGTAGCTTAAGTGGGGGTAGACCTGGTTCTTCGTTTTTTTTACGGAGCTTAAGTCGGGCCTGGGCCCTAACCAACATTCCTCTCCAGGCAGCACGATCTTTCGCCTGCTTTCTTCAGTTGCACACTCCAAGTTAGTGTAGGCCCTTCTCCACTTGTGTGCGCTACCTTAGCCTGTCGTCTGTTGTGTTGTCCTAATGGCTTAGATTCGGGGACTATTCGCGCCGGAGCAGTGAGGTCCATAAGCTCTACAAGCCCCAGTCACCTTAAGCAATGTATCGGAGGACTAGGCGCATGTCGCTGTACAGCCCATATAGTTCATCGTTGAATCTCCCCCTCCAAATACCATCAACGCAAACAGGTTCAAAAATTCGCACTCAGAAATTTTCTCTCTAAAAAAACGTAGTTCTTCCTCAACCGCTTTTAGTAACGTCCAGGTTTCCGTGCCATGAAGTATGACTGGGCTGAGCAAGCGAGCTTAGTCCTTCAAGTGAAAGCTTTATTACTCAATTGCCTTTTGTGTCCAAAGAAGCATTTATTGGCAATAGGGATTCTGCGTACTGATGTTGTCCCTAACTAACATTTTATTGGACTAGCCAATAAAACCAGATAAAAATAAATCTAGTTGAAATTTGACTTTATTCATCAACATAGTTTCGTTGATACAAACAGTCCAACGCCGCTCTTACATTTCGATACCTTTTTTTTAGAACAATTTGTGTTTGGCCTCAAAATGTGCTTCAGATTCGGCGATCACCTCCTCATTTGAGCCATATTCTTTTTGTCCTACCATCTTTTTCTGGTCTGAATAGAGGTAGATGTCGCTGCGAGCCAGATCTGGAGAATACGGTGGATGCGGAATCAATTCAAAGACCAATTCGTGTAATTTGGCCATGGTAGCCAACGACTTGTGACACGGTGAAGAGAATTTTTTTTTTTCTTCTATTATTATGTAGCAATCGCTGTCGATCCATTTGCCTTTCTCAAGACAAGAATAATAATTGTATGGCGCGACAATCCACCAGGGCCACCAGGGCGACCAGGGCCTAGCTTGCTCGTCAACTATGGTACTCGTGTTGTGCGCGCTACTCTTCTCTCGCGAATAGAAGGGGCCTACAATTTTATTCCTACACCGAACGGCGAAGTTTGAGAAGTTTTATTAGGAAGATATTATTCTTTGAGTGTTGTCAGCAGCTCGAAAGAGGTGGTGCCGTGAAAAATGTGAGGAAAAACCTGAGGTCCTCACCGTGCGAGTCTTGTACTCTACCTACTACGCCACGGCTTACACCGACATATATTTTTCTTAGGTCAATTAAACAGCTTCTAATCAAAGTCTAACCTTATACTCAGTTAGCGGAATCATTCTCTTTTGACATTTATGTATTATTATAGCAAGCGTAATTCTTTTTAGTAAAACAATCGCGAAATTTGCTTTTTGGCGTAACTTGTAATATGAAGTCCAAAAACGAGCATTTTAATCATGTCTTACTTTATTATTTTTGCAAAGGAAAACTCACAGCACAGGTTGCTAAAAAGTAAGTGTTAAAAAAGTAATGTTTTTGGTGAGAAAGCACTAAAAGAAAGATTGTGTCGAAATTGTCTTGTCAAATTTTATTGAGTTTAAATTTTCATTAACAGACGAGCCACGTCTAGACCGGACAAACTAAATTTGATGATGATCGAATCAAACCATTGATCCAGGTGGATCGGCATATAACTCTGCATTAGACTGAAGAAATGTTTAACAAGAAACAGTGAGTTTTCAGTTATAAAGCGACTTGGACTCTTAAAAAAAACCCTGATATTTGTGAATTGAAAAATATTCAAACCGCATTATCGCTTGTGATTTGCATCGATTGGATTTTAAAACAAATCTTCACTGATGATAAAACACGGTTTGTTTACAAAAACGTTTATCCAACACGATCATGGTCAAAGCGTGGTGAGCAAATGTGTCATATTACACCAAGACCACGCTAGACCGCTTACATCTTTGGTCACATGCTAAGCGTGAGAGAGATTGGTTCGATTGATGCAACCAACATAAAGTGAAGATCTTCCATCATCAGAAAACTATTTGATTCAGTTTTTACAGACCTCCTCAAACGTCAAAACTCTTAAGAATGATGAGGCCATATTACATTGTACAAGGTACTTAATAATAATAATAATAATTGTTGGCGCGACAGTCCACAGGGGGACCAGGGCCTAGCTCGCTCATCACGAGTAGAAGGGACCTACAGTTTTTTGCCGACTCCGAACGGCGAAATTTGAGAAGGTTTCTTAGACAGTTATTACTCTTTGAGTGTTGTTAGTAGCTCGAAAAAGGTGGTGCCGTGAAAAATTCGAGGTGTCGTCACACTCTTCCCACTACGCCACGGCATCCACCTTGTAAAAATTTAGAAATATTAAATTCAAATTTAATTTTTGTTTTAATTTAGTAAATAATTTTGTTTTTAACAACAGTGACAGTAAATCTGTTACAAAATTATTTAATTGCATTTTTTCCACGTGTGTATGTATGCTTGAAATAGCAATCCCTGCCGAAATGTTGGGATAAAATCAACGGAATAAGAACTAAACGAAGTGTCGATCTGGGAATCGAACCTAGACCTTTGACGTGTGAGCGTCGCACTCTGCCCACTACTCCACGGCGGCTCAAGACAATCAAGAATAAAATTCCGTGCGTATCCCAAAATTTTGGACACTTTGGATGTGGTTGCTGTCCACTCCGCTGAATGCCGATTCGAGTGCTGTGGTGTGCCATGTTTCATCGACTGTGACACACCGACGTAAAAAGTCCTGTTTAGTCTGGCGAAACAGCTCTCAGAATCATCGATACGTTTTTGTTTTCGGTCCATTGTGAGCAAACGCGGCATCCATTTCGAAAACAACTTTCTCATGGACAAATGTTCATGCAAAATAGTGTACACCTGTCTTCTTATATCTTTAAGGTGTCAGCTATCTCACGCGATTTCAGTTTGCGGTTTTCCAAAACGATTTTGTGTTCTTTTTTGATGTTTTCAGCTGTAACCACCTCTATTGGCTTTCCAGAGCGATCGGCATCGTTGGTGTATGTACAGTCACGTTTGAAGTCAGCATACCACCAACAAATAGTTGTTTTGGATGTAACACTTTTTAAGCCATTGCTAAGCTTGCACGGTATTTTTTCTATCAAAGGAGTGCTCATCAACACACGAAACTCTGTTTTTTTCCATTGTTTAAAAAATCGCAAAAGTAGCGTCATTTGAAGCACTATGATTTGTGACCTAATAACCAGATTGTAATGGAAATTTGACAGGTATCATTTGAATGTTTGTACTTCCTAAGAGTAATATGAAATTTTTGTTAGTGGGGCCCCCTATATTTTAGTCCACAGACTAATTGAGTGACGCGTTATTTACCGCGGAGCCAAAGTAGACGAAGTCATTGACTACTTCGAGGTTTCTGCTGCCTAGTGTGACGCTCTGTGCGAGACGTCGATGTTGTGTGTCCTTCCTTGATGACAGCATCTACTAAGTTTTGCCCTCATTTACCACCAGTCCCATTTTAGCCACTTACGCTTCAATGCCAACAAACGCCTCACTGACGGCTCGCTATGTTCGTCCAAACACGTCATTGTGGTCAGCATAAGCTAGAAATTGAGTTGACTTTTGGACGATAGTGCGTCTTGTCTTGATTTGTGAGTTACGCACAACCTTCTCAAGAATGATGTTATAGAAGTCACATGAATTTGTGTCGCTCTGTAACAAAACATCTTTTTTTGTCATTGATTGTCTCTGTGTGTTCGCTACCGGTTTTAACGGAGCAGCAAGAGTTCTCCATCGTCATCCCACATAATCTGACGAATTTGGTAGGAATGACAAAACTAGACATGACACTGTACAGCTCGTCTTTATGCACACTGTCATATGCAGCCTTGAAATCGACGAATAGGTGGTGAGTGTCAATTTGCACTTCATGGGTTTTGTTCTAAAGTGATGATCTGGCCTATTGTGGATTTCCCTGGCTTAAGACAATAATGATATGGATCTATTAGTTTGTGACGACCAGTTTCAGGCACACAAACAATATGGCAAAGGGGATCTTAAAGGCGATGTTGAGATGTCTGTTTCCTCACAGAGGCTTCGTTTCTTGTGAACGGGACAACGAAACTGAGATTTTACTCACCGGACATGCTTTCCCTCTTCAGGCTATAAAATGCGCCTAACCTGATCATCTTCAGCTGCTTTAAATTGACCTGAGGCAGTCCGTCGACTCCAGCAGCTTTGTTCGATTCGGATCTTAGTCTTTTCGAATACGAATGTATGGTTCTCTGTGCCCTTGCCTTTTCATGTTTTTGTGTAATGTCGTTTTAGTGGATTTTGAATTTTCTAGGTTACAGACTCACAAAAGTTTGCGCATTTTTAACTTCCTGTTTTCTTTTTTAACTTATTACTGCATTGTCTTGGATATAGTTATATCATATGCGTAATAATTAATGCATCAGTTGGTGATTGAAAAAAAATAAACGTGCAAATTCAAATAGGCTGCAAACTTTACTGCCCACACACGTACCTCTTATCGTGTTTAAGACTACTTAAGAAACAATGAACGGCAGCAGCAGCTCCTCTCAAATCCCACTTAAAAATTGCACATCACCCCACTCTGATTGGCAATTATCTCATCGATACATTCATCCCCCATCCACGTCCAATTTCTCACTAATTACTTCATACTTCTGGTTCTGCATTAATTGAGACATGCTCCTCCAGCGGCAGAGTCTCTAGGAAACTGAATGGGAATTGTGTAGGAGTAACCATCACAAGGGAGAACGTGTACATCTTCGTCCAAGCCATTCTGACGCTCTCCGCCCACAAGTGGAACTCGTATCGTGAATACGAAGTAATATGCCGTCTAGTTCACCCTATTTAAAATTGAAAAGGTCAGCCGTGTCAATTCGAGATCCAAGTCATTCATTCATCAATGAAATGATTTCACAGATACTCTGCTTCGTTTTGCCCTGGAATGGTGTTCATCTTCTTACGTGGCCATTTGCTATGAGAGCAGTTGTGAGTTGGAAATGTTCTTGGGTGCTTTCTGTTGGACAACATGGGTGGCTTAATTACACCGTGACATTTTCCTGAAGAAATACTGTGTCTGGTTGGGGAGATTGAAGGTGCGAATGGTTCTGATGGATGGACCGGATGGAATAGTTTTCCGGCTCGACGGAGATGTTGCAAATGAGCTAATTGAAGTTGTTGAAGGGAGTAAATGAATGTAATTCTAAAACTGAAGTGGTGTAAGTGTCAATAGTGCTCTGGCCTCGAGTTGAATTTAAATTATTGAGTGTTGGAAGGTTATGTTGGATAAGTTGTTCGTTGAAAAGATATATACCACGACTCAGGAGGAGATACAACAGGTTCTCCAAATTGGGCGTTATCTGCAAAGTCATTGAAAACTACTCGTTTATCTAAGGTGTTTCAGACAATTTAGATTGCTAAGATGTCTGCTAGCTCGATGTTTAAGTTTGAGTTTGTTACATTTGCTGGACGATTGGAAATAGGTGATTTGAATTTGTTCAGTATCCTTGTAGGTGCTCCGATGCCAACCCAACTTTGCATTTTAAAATTTTTGCCTTCTTGACCGTTCGGATAAAACTGCGTTGAGCTTATTAAATTTTCATCGTAATAAACTTTTAGGCGGATTGATCTTATTCGCTGATTCTGCATGCTATTATCCGCGGGAATGGTATACACAGTGGTCTAATCACTGATGACGACTATCGTGCTGCGATATCGTTGAAACGAGAGTTTTGCATCGCGTAAGCAAAAAAATACGATATTGACAAAACGATATCATTTTGGTTGCTTCAGGTACTCTCAAAACTGTCAATCGCTATTGTCCTGACGATCGGTTTTTGACGATAGCTACTTCCCTATCGTTTTGCATTGGCCTGGCATGCAACTGGTGAAAATTTGAAGAAGGGGCAAGAAAAAAATGTAATCAGTAATTACAGAATGCTTTTTATATAATCCTCAGCTTACAGAAGTATGAATGTACATCCAAAATTATTTAAAAAATATTTCCTGCAATCAAACCTCACACATTTTAAGAGCACCACTCGTCATTCGTTCATTCGTAATGTGTACACACACAACAAAACAATGAAAATTATCAGGCAGTCGTAATTCATTGTTTTGTTGTGTGTGTACAATTATGACAAGAGATATGTTGCGTTCAGTAGCGCTCAAACTGTGTTTAAAAGAGACCGTAGACGAGACGATAGTGGTTAGGTTTCCTGATGCAAATTATCGACGTTATCGCTTTGGTGGATCGTCAGGACGATAGTCGCTTGAAAAGTTAGATGATTACAGCCCAGGTTTGCATAACACGAGTAGTTTCGGACGATGCTTGTCCCTAGTCCCTTGTAAAATAAAGCGGAATGCAATTAATTTATTTCTTTACAATCACCGAATCAACAACGGGTTTTTATAAATTATTCTTTGCCTCCACCGTGAAACCAGCTCAGACCTGTCCAGCTCCAAATAGATCGTAGATCGCCTGATGCCTTCCTCAGCTTCAGTTTCATCAGCTGTCTGTGGGCAGGGTTATAGTCGTATTTCTTACATCCAATATAGACAGTTAATTTCAGATCGGATGTGCTCCGCTTTTGTGGACGAAGCTTGTAGCTTAAGACGGTTGTATTGTAGAATTTTGCTTCCTCTTCCTCTAACTTTCTTTTATTGCCTTGCGAAGGACTTAAGTTGTGTATAACATTACAATTGCCTTCTCTCTCTAACTTTCTTCTATTGCCTTGCGAAGGACTTAAGTTGTGTTTAACATTACAAGTGCTTTCTGGTTTTCATTCCGTCAACCGTTTATAATCTTTATGTTGTGTATAAAATGAAGAAAAGGTTTCAACTTCCGCTTGCTTATAACAAGGTGGTGTTCTTGGGAAAGACGGTGCTGTCGTAGCGACATTTGCTTACGATTTATAGCTTCACCTAGCAATGTGCAAAACTAAGCAAAGTCAACGAATAGGCAAGATGCGACCGGTACATAAAATGTATTCACTTGTAAGAAAATTGATTATGGACGAGTTTTTTAAAAGTCGGCTAAAGCCTTTTCGCAAACACGACAATGTACATGAGTGTTATGGTTGACGTGAAGCTGAGTATGAAGAAGTTTAGTTGTTGAACCCAAACTTTGAACACTTTTTCGCATTGACGAAGTTCCTGTGCTACTTAATATTGGCTCCGAGCTTTTTGATTCTTGACAAACCTATTCAACTAAATATGCGTTTCATTGCTGAAGATTAAATTAGCATCAATTCAAAACGTACTTTAGCGTAAGTGGTCTAGGCTAAGTGGTCTTTATGAATTGGCGACGTTTCAAATGATCCAACCGCTTAAGTGCTTGTTTCAACTTGATCAAAGAAGAATATAAACCAAGATCCATCACACGGACAAAGACCATCCTATTTAAATATAGTCGACCTTTTGGCTGTGCAGATTTCAATATATGGTATACTGTCGTCTAACCGATCTTAGGTGAGCCATAAAGTAAATTTGGCAAGACATTTCCATATCAGAGCTTTGCGGCCCTATAACATTAACACCAAAATGCATGGAAGATCACATTCCGCTGGCCGCACACATTGAACACAGATTTGAATATTATAATTTTAAAAATACGCGTTTTAACTTAATTTTAAAGAATTATTGTTGTTTGTTGAATTCGTAGAATTTTGCTTATTTTTTCTTTCTTATTTTTAACGCTTTCATTGTTTCTTAACAATAAGTTATAACACGAATATTCCCGCAAAGTCTTCGCATCTGAGCCATTGGGACAACGCAACAGAGGACGGCCTAGACTACGGTGGCACACACAAGTGGAGAAGGAAGTTAAAGATCGTGCTGGCTAGAGAGGCATGTTGGTTGAGGCCCAAGTCCACCCCGGGCTGTAGCTCCACAGGAAGAAGAGTTTGAAGTGTCTGAAGTTGCGGGCAAACATTCGACACGCAAAGCACTGAACTCTGGTTTCGTTTATCTTCAAAGGTGGCGCCAAAAAGCAGGTTCCCTATTACTTTGTTGGTTGAGGGCCAAGTCCACCCCGGGCTGTAGCACCACAGGAAGAAGAGTTTGAAGTGTTTGAAGTTGCGGGCAAACATTCGACACGCAAAGCACTGAACTCTGGTTTCGTTTATCTTCAAAGGTGGCGCCAAAAAGCAGGTTCCCTATTACTTTGCTGGTTGAGGGCCAAGTCCACCCCGGGCTGTAGCACCACAGGAAGAAGAGTTTGAAGTGTCTGAAGTTGCGGGCAAACATTCGACACGCAAAGCACTGAACTCTGGTTTCGTTTATCTTCAAAGGTGGCGCCAAAAAGCAGGTTCCCTATTACTTTGTTCAAGCACTGCAACATATAGCTCGTAGCCCCTGCTTTGGTCATTTGTTTCATCTCCATTGGGGACCGGTCGCCTTCTTATGTGGTATTCGAATATTCGGGTTTTCAGCTCAGCTAAAAAGTTAATGGATTTCCAAATCTACTCTTCCAGTGATTTAAGCAATATAGCAAAATGTCCTTCTTCCTCGTTGAAAGCTTTCCCTCTTAACGAAATGTGCGAAAAGGATTTTTGGCGCTTCTTGGAACAATTGAAAATTAACAAATTACAGTCGCCATCCATTTCTTCATGTGAAGTCCAACAACGCGTATTCATTTGCCCATCATTGCAAATTTCGGAAAAAAAGGAGCAACACCCACATCACCCTCTCAGACGACATCAAGTGGCCTAAGGCGACCTCATTAAGCTTTTCAAAATTCAGCACATCCCAAGCGAATGCGTTGCCGTCCGATACGTGCTCTTGACATCTATTTAACTAATCGCACGGATGCGCGACAAGTGCTTGGAATGAGAGACGTGAATGGGTCGTAATTTACCTGCAGTCCACCCCGTCCTGCATTCCCGCACAGTTTAACGCCCAATACACCTCGTTTCCGAACGAGGAGCTAAGGACTTATCCGACGAAGTGGTCTGATATACAAAAGACCCCGAAAGGATGTGGCGTCGTCTCTCTGAATCAGTCCCTCTTTCTGAGGAGACACTCAGCCCACTCGATAGTGTGATGCGTGCCATCACCCACTCAAGTGAACAAGGAAAACCCTTTCACAGAATGTTGAGAAAGAAAACCAGCCAGTTCCATGGCACGGGTGAATCAGAGTGCCTTCACCGCCTTCCGCCACCCGCACTCGGACGTATGAATTGAAAATTCCAAAATAACTCGAAATAATAAATTTCAATGAGTTTTCCGTTTCGGGAGCGACTTCTCGTGCAGTCCTCGCCTTTTTCGTGCTTGTTCTCAATGCGCGAAGCGCATGTCCGTTCTCGGATGAGTGTCATAGTTTGCAGGAAATTGGATGTGCGTTCCCGGTTGGTATGTGGCTGTGTGTGAGTGTGTCTGTTTGTCTGAGCAAAGGAGATGAAGCGTTTATCGACGGCTGTTGCCAATTGCCTCTGGAAGACGGCTACCCGCTAGTCGCTTATCGAAGCGTTCGTCGATTGGTATACCTCATCAATCTTTCATTTGCTCTGACCTTTCCCCCGATGTCGGCGCTCTGGTGCAGTCTCGTTACGTGTTTCCGTTTTCTCAGGAACCGGACCGTGGTCGGTTGAGTGTAGGGTGCCCCATTTGTGTGTAGCGCAGCTTTATCTGAGAATAATGATAACAATTGAACCGCGGCTGATTAGTAGTGGCCACTGCAGAGGCATGGCATTCCACGGATAAGTCTGGTTCGTGATCGTTTGAAGTTAATGATGGCCGGCAGACTACATGAATGTTGAGCATTGTTTATGCTGCGGACAAGTTGTCTCTTCGGCAAATGTAATTACAGCGCTGCTTCGCTTTCGAGTTCCACAATCGCCAGCAAAGAGACCTGGGCTTTGCTGCTGGTGTCGGCTGCTGTACGTATGTGATTGTTCAATTTTAATACCTGCTGAGGTGTATGTAGGAGCAAATTTAAATTCCGCTTGCGTGGAATATGATGCTTATTTAAGCTTATTCCGGTGGTAGGTTGACGGTAGATGCATGGTAAACGGGTAGGGACTTTAATTGGATTACACGGTTGGTTTTTTCACTGACGTTGGCTAATCCTCCTCGCTCTACTTTGAAGTTTGCAATGCAGTCTTCAAATAGATGAAGATTAAGAATGTACCCTTACTATCGTTGGTTACAATGTTCCCTACACCATTAAGGGAAAGGCGCTGCGAAAAAGATTAAATGAATGCTTGGTGTTACAATTTGTGCCATTCGACATCTGCTACAAAAAGTTTGGGCAAAGAGTTTGCTGTTCCTTACGCCGGTTTCACAATGATCAGAGTTAAGTGCTTATTGGAGTTCAAGCAGCTTAGGAAAATGTTATTTGGTGCATCTCAAAAAAAGATTTGAATTGTCAATATTCACGTCATAGTGTGATGTTTTCAGGCAGTTCATCATCCTTTAGCTGCCAAATGAAAGCCTGTTAAGCGCTGACTTATTTGTTTTTAAAGTATGAGTCTTACAGCTCTGTGGAAAAAAATAGCACCACGTTGAGGTCTGTACTTTGGATGCTAATTACTTTTCTTCATGCTCATGTAAAGACACGATATTTATTGTAGGACATTTGTTCGGTATCAGTTATAGAATGCAAAAAACAAGATAAGCAAAGATGCATTTTAAGACAAGAAAATTCCCTTTATACGAAATGAAATCGAAGTTTTGGTGTGCAAAATAATAGCACTATATCATTCTAAAAATTGTTTTCGAAGTGTTTGGTGTTGTTTAGTTTTTTTGTGCGTCAAAAGATTTAAGCAAAAATATTTAAGTATTTTGAAACTAGTATTTTTTAAATATAACGTTATAAACAATTAAAATGGGTCGCGGTGTGCATTGTACTCCTAAGAAACGTGAACTTATAAAAAAATTAATTTCTGAAAAACGTACAAATTTATTCGGGAAATCGTTGGTTGTTCGAATAAAATGATTACTAATACAAAAAAAAAAAAAAAAACGTCGAAAAAAAAGAAACTAGAGGTATAAAATCGAAATTAACCTCTACCGACGAGCGAAGAATGATAAGATTAGTGACACAAAACCCATCCATCACATCAAACAAAATAAAAGAGGAACTAAGTCTGTCCGTATCAACATCATCCATAAGAAGGAAGTTGATAGAGAAGGAACTACCTGCCAGAAGTCCCAGAAAAGTGCCCTTGCTAACAAAGGTCCATCTGGAAACCATGTTGCCCTACTCCGAGTGGAATATGCCTCTCAGATGGGTCCTGGAGCAAGACAATGACCCGAAACATACGAGCAAATTGGCCAAGGAATTTGTTTCGAGGAATGGGGTTCAAGTTATGGAATGGCCGCCGCAATCTCCAGACCTAAACCCCATTGAAAATCTTTGGACAGATGTTAAGAAAGCTGTTTTTAAAGCGAAACCAAAAAATACACTACAGCTATGGGAAGCTGTGCATGCTGCGTGGAGGGATATTCCAATTCGGCGAAATCAGGCACTAATCGACTCTATGCCGCGACGAAGTACTAGAACAGTAGTATAAATAAACAAAAAAAATAAAAAACCGTACTATTCCACTAAATTTTGCATTTTATTTACGACGTTTTACTTGTGGTGCTATTCTTTTGCACACCAAAATTTCGGTTTCATTTCGTATAATGGGAATTTTCTTGTCTTAAAATGCATCTTCGCTTATCTTGTTTTTTGCATTTTATTACTGATACCCAACAGATGTCCTACAATAGATATCGTGTCTTTACATGAGCATGGAGAAAAGTAATTAGCATCCAAAGTGCAGACCTCAACGTGGTGCTATATTTTTCCACAGAGCTGTATGTGTGTCGCCATTGTGTGACGACGCCATTTTACATTGAATGTCGAAAGCAATGCACTGTGTCAGCATGAAAGCATTGGCCATAGCGTTAAGTCGACACCTACAGTATCGGACAAAACATTTGCAACTCGAACAGAAACTAGGAAATTTCACAAAATTCATTATACTTTCTATCCGAATGCTGTAGGTCTGTATTTAAGGAAAACAACAAAAAAAATTCATGACAATCCAATAAATATTTTTTTAAGTTATGATACATTATGCTAAGGAACTTAAAACTGTCTCGCGACAAAACATTTAATAATAATTGTTGGCGCTACAGTCCAGAGGGGGACCAGGGCCTAGCTTGCTCATCAACTACTCGTGTTGTGCGCGCTACTGTTCTCACACGAGTGGGAGGGACCTACAGTTTTTTGCCGACTCCGAACGGCGAAATTTGAGAAGCTTTCTTAGACAGTTATTACTCTTTAAGTATTGTCAGCAGCTCGAAAGAGGTGGTCCCGTGAAAAATCGAAAAATTGTTATTGAGCTGGGTATCGAACCTACACCCTTCGGCGTGTGAGCGTCGCACTCTACCCACTACGCCACGGCGGCCACATTTGCACCTTTAATTTCAAATGGGAAAATATATAAATATATTCAATATTTTGTGACAAATCCTTTGTTTTCAATCACTGCCTTGCATCGTCGTGGCATGGATTTAATTAAATTCCTAAAAATATTCGTGGAAATTTCATTCCAAGCTTTCTCTATTTTTGAGAAAAATCGTCCGAATTTCGTACATCAATCCGATTCGTTCGTTGTTTTACAATTTCCCAACGATTCTGAATGGGGTTTTAAATTGGGCGACTGCGGTGGCCAATCCATAACAGTGACATTTTGGTCACTGAGCCAATATTTGACCAACTTTGATGTGTGTTTTGGGTCATTATCCTACTGGAAGACCTAACAATGGCATTTCCCATTCTGCATATGATAGCGTAGTATCTTTTAAGATGTTATTATATCCGTGTTAGTCCATTATACCAATTATGCGACGCAATGAGCCCAAAATAACAGCAGAAAAACAACCCCACACCATCACATTACCTCCACCATGTTTAAAAGTTTTTAGGCAATAGCGACTTTGAAGTCGCTTGCCAAGTGGTCTTCTAACGTACGAAATTCCATCGCTAGACATAATATTGAATTTTGACTCATCACTAAAAAGGACTGATTGACTAATTGTCCCAACACAGAAGTTCTTTTGCAAAATGAACCAACTTTTTCTGATTTCGGATCGAAATCAATGGTTTTTTAGCAGGACGAAAGGTGTCCAAATTAGCTTCGATCTACCGACGATTTATCACTTAATGTTAGCTGGAACTCTTGAACCAATTCCAACGCAGATATGAAGGTAATTTTTTTTTCACTTTTCGTGCCAATAAACTGTATATTCGGGAGCTTGTTTCACGTGGTCGACCGCCACAATGCACAACAGCTACTCCTTTTGTTTTTTTGTATCGATCAATAATTCGGGAAACCGATGATTTATGAATGATAGACCATATTTTATAGCTATTTCCTTTTGTGAAATGCCAGATCTGAAATCGTCCACAATACGCTGCCTTAACGCATTACTAAATTTATTATGTGCCATTATTGAAATTTGCAAGAACACGCGAGGTCTGGTGTGTTCAAAAATATTTACGCAAGTGAACCTGCAGGTAGCGAGCTTCTAACAAATGATCAATACAATATTACTCAGAAATAATGGGAAATAACTGCGATGAAACGATAAAAATGCTGTTGAGCGTTGCAGTCACTTCAGTTGCAATTGTTTTGTCGCGAAACAGTTTTAAGTTCCTTAGCATAATGTATCATAACTTAATAATTATAATAATTGTTGGCGCTACAGTCCAAAGGGGGACCAGGTGCTCATCAAATGCTCGTGTTGTGCGCGCTACTGTTCTTGAACGAGTGGAAGGGACCTACAGTTTTTTGTCGACTCCGAACTGCGAAATTTGAGAAGCTTTCGTAGACAGATATTACCCGTTGAGTGTTGTCAGCAGCTCGAAAGAGGTGAAAAATTGGTGTTGAGCTGGGAATCGAACCTAGACCCTTCGATGTGTAAGCCTCGCTCATTACCCACTACTCCACGGTGGCCACTATCATAACTTAAGAAATATTAATTGGATTTTCATGATTTTTTTTTCTTAAATACAGACCTTCAAAAGTATGAGATTTAGTGTGGATTTGGATAAAAATTTATTGAATTTTGTGAAATTTCCGAGTTTCTGTTGGAGTTGCAAATGTTTTGTCCGATACTGTATTTTCAATAGGGAGTGTGGAAAAACTGTGGTCGCCGTGGCGTAGTGGGTAGAGTGCGACGCTCACACGTCGAAGGGTCTAGGTTCGACTCCCAGTTCAACACCAATTTTTCGAATTTTTCACGGCACCACCTCTTTCGAGCTGCTGACAACACTCAAAGAGTAATAAATGTCTAAGAAAGCTTCTCAAATTTCGCCGTTCGGAGTCGGCAAAAAACTGTAGGTCCCTTCTACTCGTGAGAGAACAGTAGCGCGCACAACACGAGTAGTTGATGAGCAAGCTAGGCCCTGGTCCCCCTTTGGACTGTAGCGCCAACAATTATTAATTATTAGTGTGGAAAAACTCCACAATTGGATGGGGTACTAAATCTGTACTGCTTCAGACACAAAAAATTCCTGTGTTGGAAGCCGGAAGAGGCTTAAGCAGTGGTTGTATGCAGACGAAAACATACAAACTTGATATTCACTGAGAAAAAGTTATGCGGATCATCAAAATCACCCGTCCACTTTACAGTGGTGGGAAAATTATAGAACAAAAGATTTCTTTAATGGGCAGCATTTAAGTATACCATAAGAAAGGTATTTCTGTACTACCCCTTGTGTAAGTAAATGCTACCCATCTACACTTTAAGATTATACAGTAATTTGGCTATATCTAATAATCAAAACTGCGAGTACACAGGCCGACATAGTTCACCGTATGACGTTCAAAACTGCTCGTTTTCCGTACCAAACGTGTTTGGTAAAATAGTGATTTCAATACCAACCGTATTTGGTAAAATAATGGATTACATTTCAAAACTGTAATAAGAAACAAGGATTATTTATGTATAACAGAAAATCCAGTTTTAAATTTTTGGCCTTTATTAAAAAAAGGAATAAATTCTCAATTCATTTACACAACAAAACTCATCGTACTCCTGCTAAAAAAATGGGTAATTACACCGCAGTAAGTTGTTGGACCTCCACGGGATTTGAGGACATCTTTTCTTGTTCTTAGTTTACGCGGTTTTGAACAAACCAGCTTCTGGGTTAAATTTTCGAGTACCATATCCCATTCTACGAGGGTTGCCTTTTATATTTCGGTACTAGAGAACAAAACAAAGAAAATATTAAACATCGAAAATAGCTTTATTGTTTTTCGAAATATGTACAAACGAAGGCGATGGTTGAGGAGTCTACTCTGAGGATCTGAGCCTTAGTCTAAAATTCAGACTTCCCAATCACTGTAGCGTGTTCCAAGCTGAAGTAATGGTCATTCGCGAAGTACTGCCTTGGCTGAAGAGGAATAGTATATCCTCAGCTGATATCCTTATTCTAACGCAGCACTCAGGACCCTGGAATCTGTCTCAACAAACTCCAAGGCGGTCATGAACTGCCGCACATCCTTAGATGAGATGGCTGAGCAGTTTAACATTAGCCTGTGCTGGGTGGCAGGTCACAGAGACATTCCGGGCAACTGTCAAGCAGACGAATTGGCCAGGCTTGCCACAACGCAACCACTACTTCAGGAACACGAACACCTCGGTATCCCTCTCGCCACAGGCAAGTTAGTACTGCACTTGAACGCGATCCATCAGACTAATCAAAGATGGTCTAAACATAACCTTTGTCGCGTCTCCAAGGAGGTGTGGGCCTCTCTGGAACCCAAACGCTCCAGACTGCTACTCTCGCTCAAAAGATCAGATATAAGCCTGGTCATGGGAGCCATAACCGGACACTGTCTAATCGGTGAGCATGCTAGCAGGCTAGGGGCTCCCTCCAACGATTTTTGCAGACGCTTCAGGGATGAGGAAGAATCAGAAACTCTCGCACACCTGTTATGCACATGCCCGGCGCTCTCGCGCCTCAGACACAAGCACTTTGGAAGCTATTTCCACAACGGCCTACATGACTTCAATAAAACCCCTCCCGCCGACATTTTAAACTTTATTATCGGCTCCAGCTGGTTTTAGGTTCTTCCCACATGGTGTGGTAGCACAATGGTCCTGAATGGGACTAAGTGCATTCATCAGCCACCTTAACCTTTTTTTAACACGATGGAAAAATATGATGTTGTCTGTTCAATGACTTGATGTATACTAAATAGTTTGCATAGATGTCATAGCAAACAAACAAAAAACAAATAAGGGCTCGTTCACAACAAATGTTCCCTACCGAGACATTTGTATATTGACGCTCACTTCATACCGGTATATCATGGAGACTATTACTTTTTCCAAAGTTTTTATTGGCAAAAGGTGTTTCAACATTTAAAGAGGGCTACAGCTTAAGCTTTCTACAAGAAGTTTTAAAGTTACCTGAACCACGGTTCATAATTTGATAAAAAAAAATGTGAAAAATGATTTTTATAGAAAAGAATCGTATGATACACCTCTTGTGTCCCCTTTAAGATTTATCAGCTTCGTTTGACTTAACTAAATCTAAAATGTGTTAAAATTTCTCATAGACATTGATTAAATCCTCTCATCATCAAAGAATGAATTTTTAATTAAAATTTTAATCGATAGCCGACTCAGGTTTGGAATCTGGACCTCGAGCAGAGACGCGAACGTAAATGCAGATTTCAATTAAGGACACTCCTCTGCACAGGCCAACATTTACTTAATTAAACATTCAACCCCCCTCCAGGATACCTCATTGCACAACTTTCTGTTTCCCATTTCTCAAGAAAAGCCACAAGCAAGTCTTCTGCGCGTTAATTTTCTGTAATTAGTCACCTGCCAGGAGGGCAAAAGAACGTTTCCATGCACCGCGAAATCCAGGTGAAGGGGAACTCAATTTGTTTTGAAGTCATTTGAATCTGTTAACTATATGAAACCAATGAAATTGATTTCATCAAATGACTTCCGTCACGAACGCACCCCAAGCACATTGACCTATTAGTGAAACTACGCAGGTAATCGTTATGTACGCCTTTAATGCCGGTATGTAGCCTAATGATTTGTTTACATCGTTTGTGGACGATAGGCTTTTGCGCTAAAGACTCTGACTGATACATATTTTATGTTCTGTGTATGACAAGCCTATGATGTGCGATAGTTGTTAAAAACAAAAAAAAAAAAAGAAGTCTACAAAGAAACTATACCTTAATGGACACAAACTATACAATAAAACATTTCAGATACTACTTGACACACTTTTGAACTACGTATATGTGAATTTTGCAGGCCTGCAATGTTCGATTGTATAGTGCTAACGTTTGTGTCCAAAAAGCTGTGCAGAATGCGACATATAAGACAAGCCATTCCAATGCGAACCGCCAGAGACGAGGTACCACAGGGGTAAAAAGTTTTGCCCATCATGTTCTACGGTAATCCAAAAGACGGTTTTTCACGTGGAAAAAGTTTTTTCGCAACATGAGACTAAAAATATTAATTAACATACTTTGCAGGTGGCTCCTCACTCAGTTAAAAATTGGGGTTACACCAACGCGTAAAGCAACGCCATCTGTTCGCATTTCATGCAACTCAATCAAACTTCCCCGATTCCATCGTCAATTTACCACCACTCGACGCATAATAAATTAACCCTCTTCAAATATTCCACAGTCCAACCCCTACTCACACCGCGTGCACCTCTTCCGTAAAGAATGGCACGGTTAATTCATATTCATAGCCATCCGAGCGCTCAGCCTCAACTCAGACAAAAAACTGCATTCATTAGACACCTTATCTGATTGAAATCCCGAAACAACAACCACGGACTGACTGGTTTGTTGGCTGTCGCTTGTTGTCTCCCAGCCAAGTCGTGTTGTGTGATGAGATCGTAATACTCATCGGGCACGGCAGACAACAGCAGCGGAGGTATTTGAATTCACACCCCACTGCACATTGGACGATGGATGGACACCAGCGCTGGGGACACACTGCTGTTGCCGCGCGTGCAATTACCTTACCGTCGACAGTGTTTCTCTGTCCCTCTCACTCAATCGGACTTTTACTCCCTCCCCAGCATCTTCCTGCCTTTCACCCTTGACAAGCTAATGCGCATGCATTCCTATTTACACTTCCAGCTCGCGTAGCTCCAGCCAGCCGGCCTCACTTGGGCAAATCGAGAAAATTGCTCCGTTTTGTGTTTTGTTGTCGATTTCTATTTTTTCGCTCTTGTTTGCTTTCGCTCGATGACTCGCCACAAAATTTTCACAATCATTCGCTGGATGGTTCCTTCCTGCCGCGTGTTGGAACCAGGAAGGGAGAAGCAACCATAAAGCTGTCAATATTACTCGGGTTGAATTTTGAATCACACTAGCTCCAGAACGTGGGTGATGAGATACAGAACGGGAGCGAAAAAGAGAGAAACAAGTTCCAGTTCCATTTTTACCACTATCAAGTGGAAAATCTAGAAAAAAAAAAACACCATCCACCACCCCAACTCGGTGGAAAGGAAAATATGTATGAGAAAGAGCAAGTGTCAAAGTGAGAAGTGTTGCCGAGATGGCGTTGCGCAAAAACGGAGTAGTTAATTGAGCTACTTGTTTTGCGGCGGGAGGGAGTAGTCTTCGAGTGTGGTAACTATTTTTATAGTCGTTTAATAGACAGACGATTATCTGTTGAATGCTAGGCGGTCTGACAGACAGTTACGTTAGGGTCTTTCAAGGACATTCGTCGATTTTTTTATGTTTGCGGGATTCTAACTCCGGTTTAAATAAGTGTTTGACGGGCATTTGGTGAATTGACATTTAACCACAGGTTTTAGAAAGAGTATGAAAGAAGACTTGTATTGATCTGTATGTTTTAGAAGAGGATTACAGTTTTGATTTGATTTTTGAAGAATATATTTAATGTAGAAAAGTTTCTCTGCTGAAGATTGTGGTCGGTAGTGAGAACTTTTGCGCGTTATTCACTTTCCATAACTGACATTGGTGAATCTACACAAGTGAGACTACAAGTTGGACGAAGTTCTAAAATTAAGGCGTAACTAAGAACCCAATGTTTTATGATGGATTAATTTTAATGCCGCTACAGCAAGACATACTGACCTTATAATAGCGTAATTATTAATAATAATTGTTGCCGCTACAGTCCAAAGAGGGACCAGGGCCTAGCTTGGTCATCAACTCGTATTGTGCGAGGTATTCAGCTGGAAACTTATGCATTCCTGTTAATTTACTGTTGATTTAATTGCTTTATATACGTAAACAAGTAAATAACTGGGGAATTCATGGACGAAATAATATTAATAATTGTTGGCGCGACAGTCCCCAGGCGGACCAGAGCCTAGCTTGCCCAAATACTCGTGTTGTGCGCGCTACTGTTCTCTCACGAGTTGAAGGCACGTACAATTTTTTGCCGACTCCGAACGGTGAGATTTGAGAAGCTTTCTTAGACAGTTATTACTGTTTGAGTGTTGTCAGCAGCTCGAAAGAGGCGGTGCCGTGAAAAATTCGAAAAATTGGTGTTGAGCTGGGAGTTGAACCTAGACCCTTCGGCGTGTGAGCGTCGCACTCTACCCACTACGCCACGGCGACCACTAATAATAGCGGATTTACTGAAGTAAAAATTTGAAAGTTTATATTACGGTTGAACTGGCGGTTAACAAGGAAATCCGGTCAAATATGAAATAATAAAGAAATATTGGGTATATAAATAAACCATTTCCTTTCTTTTGATTACATCCAGCCGCTTTTAAACATTTTAAAATGGCTGCTTTATCGACACCCAAAGATTCTGTGAGCTCTTCTTGTGTTTGGCAACAATCTTCATAGAGTAATACTTCCAGTTCTTCATTTTCAAATTTTTTTGAGCTGCCCAGGACGTTCATCGTCTCCCAAGCCAAAATCATTGCTTTTAAATCTTGCAAACCACTTTTGGGCACGTTCACTTAGCTAGAGCATGCTTACCATAAACTTCCATTGAAACATGATGATCTTCGGCAGCAATTTTTTCATATTAAAGTAATGAAGAAAAACTCCCAGCAGAAACACTTTTTCAGGAACACTGTTCGTGTATTTGAGTGAAGAAAATGATTGTGGTTTACGCTTCAATGACACATTTAAAATGACGTACAATGACAATAGCTTTCCAACGCATGTTTCAATGGAATAATACAAGTTATGCCATCTCTTAGCAATTCGCACGAACTAATTTAATTATAGACTCAATCAATAAAACTCTACATCTTTTAAGATTAGGCTGGACTCAACGCGGTGAGTAAGGCAGTTTTACGTTTAATGTATGGGGAAAAATAATAACACCCCCTTAAGAATTATGACGTTCTTGCTTGTAGCGGATGATACAGAGAAGCTACGAGGATGATCTTCTTCCTGATTTTAATAATTTCACTTCAAACAATATAAACACACAAACATTTTAACTTTTCTTCTTAAAATAATATAATACAAGTTCATTATACAAGGAAAGTCAGAAAACTACCGTGACAATAACTAAAGCTCCCCCTAGTAAAAAAGAAAGCATATTTCCTTTGAGTTGCAGGGCTCTGCCAATACTTTTTGAAATGTATTTGAATTTTCCTTATTTCCTTATTTATTTATTTAGAGTATAAATTGATTGTCAGATTTGAAAATGGCTCAGTTTAAATGAGAATTGTTTGAGTGTAATGATTTGCTTGAGATATTGTCAATGTGACGCAAAACATATACAATAAAGACTTTAAATAAAAAATTGATACAGACCTTAACGATGGCTTATCCAGGCTTAAGATAAGTGAAAAATATCGAATTAATAGGTCGATTATATACCGGCTAAGACGGGAACATGGATAACTTGTAATACGTTTACAAAGCATTCCGCGTGAAGGTCCTTAACGATAATAAGGGATGACCATCTGGTAAAGCGAGCAATCACCAAAGATTCCTTGATTTCCGCATACCGAAACGTGCGAGAATTGCAACTGCCCGTGGATGGTAGGACGGTTCAACGAAGAGCTGTAGAGTTAAGTCTGTTCAGTCGACGGCCAACAACCCGAAAAAGCGATGAGCCTCTGCAAATAGGCATATAATTTGGATGATTGCAAAATGAAAGACGGTCCTTTTTTCTGATGAAACCAAATAAAATAAAATGTATTCAGATGGAATCACAAAAATAAGGAGATCAATGGAGATTCACGATACTGCATCCTGACAATTAAATTTGGAGGAGAAGATTTGCTCCTGTGGGCTTGTTTTTCTGGTTGGGGATAGGGGTCAATTCACAGAATGAATGGTGTTATTGGTCTTTTCAAATAATTGAACATCTTAAAAAGAATTATGTTGCCTTATGCCGAAGAGGTGATGCCGCTAATCTGGAGGTTTCATCAGTACATAGATCCCAAACACACCAGCAAAGTTGTTAAAGAATGGTTCATTAGTAAAAAAGTTTTAGATTGGCCTGTGCAGTCTCCTGAGCTCAACCCTATTAAAACAGATAGATGAATTAACCGGCAGCTGTATAATCATTTGGACCAGATGTATAAGGCGATAGGAAGCCTATAAAGAGATAATCTTATTGACTCTATGCTGAAAAGGTTATGGCGGTAATTAAGGCGAAAGGATTTGCAACAAAATAATAAAAATTAACCCTTCTTTTGTTTACTTCTTTTTAAATATTTGTTGCGTTTTAACCTAAATATGGTCACCGCGGCGTTGTAGAGGTAGAGGGGACTCTCACACGCCGAAGGTCTGGGTTCGATTCCCATCTCGAATTTTTCGCGGCACCACCTCTTTCGAGCTGCTGACAACACGCAAAAAGTAATAACTGTCTAGGAAAAAGCTTCTCAAATTTCTCTTTTCGGAGTCGGCAAAACACTGCTAGGCCTTGGTCCCCCCGTGAACTGTAGCGCCACCCAAGTATTATTATTAGACCTTGGGGTGCTTTAGTTTTGTCGCGATGGTTAATTGCCTTTTTCTGTTTAATGATTTTTGTTGCTTTGAATATATGTTATTTTTTATGTTTATTTGGTCTATTGAAATTTAGAAAATAAGTAAAAGAAAGTTTTCGTCATCCGATACAAACAAAGGTTTATTTGCTTGGAGTGGTCGCTATTGTTTTTTTAATACTGTATATCCTAGACTATATTTTAAGTAATTGTCTATCACTTCAATGTGTTACCTTTTAAAGTTGTTGATTGCCACATGTCTTGGATGAATAAATTCTGTCTTTCAGGCATAAATTGTTAAACAACTAATTCAAACTTAAGACATTCTCTTGTTTTTGTTTTCCCATCTGTACGAAACTAACCGATACCACCACTGTCAAAAGTGCTTTCCATCCCACTGCTTAACTTCCACAAATCGGCAACACCGTGTGAACGCAACAGCGTTTGCGCACCCCCAACCCCGAACCGAGTAACCCATTGAATACTGTCTTACACGCGTTTCACTATTTCACCACTCACTCATTCGTGCTCTATGGTCTACTGAGGCACAACCTCATGCAGATGAATCCGCGCCTCCATCTCGTACATCAGTGCTTCTAGGAATATCAAAGAAAATCCGGAAAGAAAAGACTTCGCTTCCCAAAAAGAAAATTCAAAGAAAAGTGTGTAATATAATTTTCCAGTACGCTCCTCCTCATCTGACGGTTTTGTTTTGTTTGATTTGATTTATTTTCACACTTGAATGTGCGTGTGTGCGTCATTTTCCGTCCGATGCTCGTGGTCATTGTTCCCTCTGCCCTCAATATCCAGTATCTCGGTGCGCGAAATATTGAAAATATAAACGTTTTCAGCGACGACGAGACGCGTCTTCGCACAAGCCCGCACACATTCATTTGTTCGGCCGTGGTGAAACTGTATCTCTATTTGTCGGTGGACGTCGTGTGGTGAAACTAGGAAATACGCAAGAGAGAGAATATTTCATAGCTAAATATTTAGGGCGGCTCCACTTCAGCACTTTTTCCCGGACGAACTTTTCCCTCTCAGCCGTCTCATCGTCATCGGCACACAGCTGTGTTAAATTTGAAAAAAACAACAAAAAAAAGCAAAAAAAAAAATACCGTGAATCTTTATTTTTTTGTTTTTGTATCAGATACAGTCTGTACTCCGGGGGTTTCGTTGTTGAATAGGAACATACAGTCGTAAATATTTTCGGGGCTGGTTCAAAGAGTTTCTTGTATCGTTGGTGTGTTGAATCTCGTAGTTTGTGTCTATACGCGTAGCGGATTCTTCTTCAGCTGAAGGATCTGTTAATTTAAGGTGCTGCATATTGGTGTGAATAGTGACTAAGTTCAGTCATGATTATCCTTGGGTAACACCTAAATCGCTGCCGTGGGAGCTTTAAATACCTCAACCCGTGCAACCTTCAACTGGAGAAGCAGCGGTTTTTTTTCTGTTTCGTTTTTGTTTTTATTGATTTTTTCACCATTTCTCGTGACTGTGTGTGGTTTGTTCGAGAGGAGCGGAATAGTACGAAACGCACCATACAACCCTCTTTATTTTGGGTGTACGGCGAATCAGTACAACATCCCTCATTTGCCGCCGTCGCTGTTGCAGTTGCTTTGCCGTAGCCTTGTCGTTGTCGTCCATCGTCGTTTGTCATTTTGTCGTGTTCTTCATCGTCGTCATCGTGGTTGTCGTTGCCGTCGCTGTTGTTTTTTCGTCCTCGTCCCATTCGCCATAAGTGCGCGCGCGTATGTCCATGTGTGTGGGTGTGTGTTTGGTTAAATGTGTTTATTTGTTTGTTCCACATAGATACACCATTTTCACCTCGCCTTCATCGACGTGTATCTATATGAGTCAAAGGAAGATTTGAACATCCGAAAAAGTGCCAGTTTTACCTATTTCCTCTCCACCGCACCCATTTCCCTTCCGTTCTGTCAGCTTTGTGCATCCTGAGTGGTGGCCTAAACTGAAGTCTGAAGGGGCAATTTTAAAGTTTGTCATCCTCCCTGAGTGGGTGAAGTATTCACCTTCCCACTCCCCCACACACATCCAAACACACGCACATGCAGTGTTGTCGTTGAATGAGTAGAAAATTGTGTACACACCTTTTTGTTGTTGTACGCGTCTGCTGGTGTACGGAATTTATATGAAATCCTTTTTTTTTTTGTTCCCCTCGCTCTATTTCTAGTGTGGTGTCATAAGTGGTATTTGTGAGAGAATCAAGGATATGTACATCTTATCTAGTGAAGAAAACTGAAGTGAATCTGTGAATAACAAAAATCAAAATCGTCAACCTTTTCCTTCCTTTCCCCGTTCAGTTTTTCAAATAATTTGAGGCTGGGAAGGAATTCTAAATCTAACAAGTGCAGCGGATTCCAAGAGATCAAAGAGGAGAGACAAGTTATATTACATTGTACAGTGTGTATCGAACAGCGCCATCCATCTAGGGCGGTTTGGTTTTTGGATTTGAATTAATTTCTCTCAAATTAAACGTCGTCGGCCATTCACGGCCGATTTCAACGACCTTCAAAACGTTTTGTGTCGAAGCAATACGCACAATGGGCTGCGCACAGTCTGCTGAGGAACGAGCCGCAGCCGCTAGGAGCCGCCTTATCGAAAGAAATCTCAAAGAGGATGGGATACAGGCAGCTAAGGATATTAAACTGTTGTTACTTGGTGAGTTTACTTTCTTCGTTTTTTTGTCTCTGTCCTGCTTCATTTTCCACTTCACCTAATCTCGGTCTCTCGTTCTTTGGTTGTGTGATGGACTCTTTCTCTTTCACTCTCTTTTTGTAAAATGTATATTCACCTCGAAACGTCATAATTGCTTTATTCAATCCAGGCTAACAGGGCTGCCAACGAAGGAATATTTTGGGTCTACCATAAACTAAAATTTGCTTATCTGATGGCATGTTCTCAAGTCTTGTGGTGGAGGGGTTTTGTACTCGACAGAGGGTATGCGGGATTGTGAAAAGTGTGAAATTTTGAAATAAAGGCTCGTTTACCATCACTTGTTGTTGAGAAATAAAATTATACTTGAAATGGGCAAATTACACAATTCGTTTCAAAAGTTTTGTGCATTTGGAAACTTCCATGACAGCCTGTTCAAAAGAGGCATTCAAACAAAAGGAAGGCAAACTAAGCAAATGTTTGTCGAGTGACAACAGAGATTGTCTGATGGCTGGGGAAAATAAAATGCCCCACCCAGTTTGCGAAACATGAAATTTAATTTGAGATGGATTTTTCTGGTGATGGTAAATGATACAAATTTCGAACAAGGGTTGTAACTAGCTCCAAAGCTTCTATTGGCTCTATTCCTACTTTGAGAAGGTCACACTTCCTTCGAAAGTGTATTTTATTTTAAACTACGAAGCAAGAAGTGCCTTACTCGTTGGAATTTATGCATAATCGATGGTTAAGTTTAATTTTTTAACTACTGACACGCGTGCAATCGTCATGAATTTTCATTATAAATAAATGTCCGTTTTAGAGAGGCGATAATGGTGGTCTCAGATCAGTCGAATACCATGCCTACATACACACTTTCTGCACTCATATGCAGTTACGCTTAGGTCCTACGAAGATTTGTAGTATCAATTTGTGCAGTTGATCCAATGAATCATTAATCAAGTTCGTTCGTTGTTCATTTCCATTTCGTTGTCCATTTCCCTCGCTTTTACTAAAACTCTTGGCGAATATAAAGATTAACGTGCTCGCACTTTGACCGATGTATGGAGAAAGGCTTAAATCATTAGGTTTTTTTAGTTTTTACGACAATCTACACCTCGATAGGTATCGACAGTTTGTAGGCGGAACGACGAACTCAACTCAAGTTGATGTGGACACATGACTTGCCTGAGAAACCTGTTTTTCTACCTCATTATGGTCCAGCTATTTGGGAGGGACCATCAACGTTCCATCTGCAAAGCATGGATTACCACATTCAGGCTCATTAGAGAGCTCAATGTGTGTGGGTCCTGGTATGAACTGCATTATGGTCCTAAGCCGAGAAAGCATAAAGGGCGAAGAAATTGAGCTGTGGCTTTGGAGTCATGTTTTGTTTATGACTGTTTGCAACTAAAGTGCCAGAGTTTATTCAACATTTTGGAACCGATACCGAAAAACTCAAAATCTTCGAGTTTCCCAGCTTTGATTTAAGAAATATGTTGTTGGATATTTGCTAACCCTCGAAAAAAACGTGATGGAAGAAACCGCACTCTCGATCGAAGGTCAAAAGAAGAAGTATTTTATTTCATACCAATTTTGACAGCTAATAGTTCATTATAAGACTAATTCACAGTTGATGTGATTATTATGATGTGATTATTATGATTAGTATTTCATTCTATTACAATTCACAATAATCTCTTATACATATGTAACATATGTTTTCATGGAAAAATAGGCTTTTGGTGTCGCCAAATTTTTTAACTCATTTAACTCACATAGTAATTAACCTTAAAAATTGGATGCCGTGACAGTCCACAGGGGGACTAGGACCTAGCTTGCTCATCAACTCGTATTGTGCGATTTGTTCAGCCGGTCTTTTTAATTCACTGTTGATTTAGTTGATTTATATACGAGAACAAGTAAATAACTGGGAAATTCATGGACGAAATAATAATAATAATTGTTGGCGCGACAGTCCACAGGGGGACCAGAGCCTAGCTTGCTCAAATACTCGTGTTGTGCGCCCTACTGTTCTCTCACGAGTAGAAGGTGCCTACAGACTTATGCCGACCCCGAACGGCGAAGTTTGAGAGGCTTTCTTAGACAATTATTACTCGTTGAGTGTTGTCAGCAGCTCGAAGGAGGTGGTGCCGTGAAAAATTCGAGGGAATGGACCCTTCGTCGTGAGAGCGTCGCACTCTACTCACTACACCACGGCGGCCACTCAACAAAGAAATACAACGGACAAAAATTGTGGCAGCCTCGGCAGATTTATTAAAAGTTGTCTTTTGAGAGAGAAACTACATAATCTTTTAAGCACACGAACACATTTTTGTCCTTGACGCAAATTCTTAATCAGCGCGTCGATTGAAGCAGAGTTGCAGTCTGACATTGAGTCGCTAGCGGTTGTAGGTACACTTTTACAGATCGAAAACGAAGAAGGAATTGAAATCCGTTCTTGGAAAATCGTCCAGTCTAGACTAGTCTCTCAAATTCTTGCGTCATATAATTTGTAGGGCTAGCGTTCAAGTGTTCATTTGTCATGTCATCTTAGGTGCTGGTGACATCATCTCTACCAGCAAAACATGCCTGGTTTGTTCCTCTACAAGACTACCACGGCATTCAGTTTACAGAGTTTACTGATATTTTAAGATTTACGCATTCGTCCCAAATTGAACAACAACAAAGTTTCCTTCTTCCAATTTTGTATTTTTTTATTTCTTCGAATGCTTTTGAACTTTGTGTCTGAAATAAAAAATCAAAACGTTAACCGGCTGGGTCGTCGTTTATGTTTTTTTTTTTATAGATTTTAAGTGCTTTGCAATGAATCGGGGCAAAAGTCGTTACATTTAAAGTTTTCATTTCTATACGGTGCTTAGCCTCGGTGAGCTGGTGATTGTGGAGCGTTATACGTATTTCAGGAAAAATAAGAATCATCTCACCACAAATCCCGACTTTTTTGGCACACAGTGTTACGCCAGCAAAGTATTATATCCAAGTAGTGTTTTCTTTGTTTCTGACTTTTTAAAAGTTTACCCATGTTACATCCTCTTTATTTTTGTCGTGCTTTCATGTTTGCTTTGCGATCTCGATTCTCCTTTGGCGCTATACGAGGTCTGTTCAAAAACCCAAGAGAGCCAAGGCTAAAATCGACGAACGCTCAACTTACGTATAACTTTTATGCTTCACGAATATTCAAAGTAGCTGACACTGTAAACATAACAAAATAAAGAAAAACAATAATCGGCGTAGCCAATAATGTTTGAAATTTGACTTTCGCCTTATATCCTGAACAGACCTCGTACATTGGCTGCTTTATTCCGGATTGCAAATGTTTATAAAAATCTTAATAACTTATTAGTTTCTTCATTTTGACTATTTCGTTATTATTCTCTGGCCCAAACAGTTGGTTGAAATTGTTTTCATCAACCTTTTCGATATAACAGTTGAGTCAGTAATTCATTGACGAATTTGAAGCTAATCCTTTGACTTTGTGGACGTGTAGCTCATGTCAGGACTAATAATAATTGGGTGGCACTACAGTCTACAAGTAGACCAAAGTCTAGCTTGCTCATCAACTACTAGTGTTGTGCGCGCTACTGTTCTCTCACGAGTTGAAGGGACCTACTATTTTTTGCCGACTCCGAACGGCGAAGTTTGAGAAGCTTTCTTAGACAATTTTTACACTTTGAGTGTCCTCAGCAGCTCGAAAGAGCTGGTGCCGTGAAAAATTTGAGGCGTTCAGCCGGAAATCGAACCCAAACCTTCGGCGTGTGAGTGTCGCACTCTACCCACTATGCCACGGCGGCCACGTCAGGACTGTACCTTGTTTTTTGACACTCACAAAATTTTGTTTTCAAAAGAGCATGCTTTTTACCTTTTACTTCATTAACAGAAAATCTATCCCGCGCACAGATTTCAATTGACGTGATTTGTTGAATAATTGGAGACAATATAAATTCAGTAAAAAATGTTCCAATTTAAAAGAAAACCATTGTCTGCTCAGAAATCACAATAAAATGATTAGAAAGCTTGTAATAAATTCCACATAAAGCATTTTGAAGGCATCTTGGCACGCTTAAGAGTATTTAACCTTCGCCCCTTTTACGCTACCTCGACCTGGATTCTGGCAAATCACATTGCATGAGTCGAAACGCTTTCCGCGACGACCAGTCTCGAAATTCCGTCTTTCACTCAAGCACATTTTTGACACTTTTGAATTTGACCGCCAGTGTGCCAAAAAGTGTGCATACGTTTGGTATTTGATGGAACTTTCCTCAAAGGACAGCATGAAGAGTCACACCACGGTCTTTGATATTTGAATTTGATGCATTTTGCGTTTAAAACGAGGTGTGGGCAAAATTAAAACACTGCAGACTAACATAATTTTCGACGACCGCAATTGACTTACAATGTTCAAGAACAGTTACATTCAGCCAGTAGACAACATTTCCCCCCTTGCACTTCTTTCCACTATATCTCTCAAGAATTACCATCAAAGTTGACATCAATCCAGCCCAATACCGAAGAACTGTGTCAGGCACGCTGTTTGTTTCTCTCTTAAAAACGTCAGACGCCATTTGTCTTCAAAATACACGCGGTCCCTCATGTAAGTCATGAACACAAGGCCATGAGACCAACCATCGTCTGCGCACATTGCAACTGAAGAACACACCACTAAAAGCTGCAACTAACTTTATTTACATACAAACACCTTAAAATTAGGACAATTTACAAAATGAACATATTTTACACATTGAACACATTTTACACATTTCACACACTGCTGTCGCTGTGGAACTGCAGAGAAACCGCTCAAGTTCGCCGCATTCGGTGGATGTTCGTCATCAGACGAATGGTGATGTGGTAGACAATCTCAACGACACTGAGCATTGAGAAGCCCGTAAAGAGACCGAAGAGGCCGCCGCAGTTGGCCACGAAGTCGGTCATACCATAGAGTTCGGAGCGCTTCGAGGTTATGAATTGATTCTCCTTGAAGTAAAGTGCGAGGCGGGACATCTTGACGCCGGGGTTCTCCTTGAAGTAACTGGAGTCGCCGTGGGAGGCTAGGAGGTGCTTGATATCGTAGTCGCCCTGGGAGATCTCAGTGCTGTAGACCAGTGAGGTGCAGGCCGGCAGGCAGTTGCACTTCGTCTTTCGGCGGACTTGCAGCTTCTCATCGGTGAGGCCCTCGGCGAACTCGTTGATGAGGAGGTCGTCTTCGGCTAGGTCGAAGCAGTGGATCTTAGTCTCATCGCAGACTGGGGTTTCTGCAGTTCGCGGCATTGAGAATTTGACGCAGCCACACTTGCTGAGCGTGTAGTTGGTGAGGCATTCGCGCTCGCAGTTATCTTGGGTGTAGATTTTGAAATAGCGCAAGTATCGCTCTCTGGCGAAGAAGCACTGCCGCCGATTGGGCTCGTAGTCGCTGATCGCCCTGAGAGTTGTGATCATGTTGGGCTTCAGCAGAACGACCACTTCCTTTTCGTTGGGCACGCGGATGAAGTTCCTCGTCACCTGTGGAACCTCGTCGGGTGAGTGCAGGATTACCTTAAAGCCATTTACCGCTCCTCGGCAGACATAGTCCTCGTTCTGCTCGAAGTTCTGAAGACTGACGAAGAGACCGGCTCTGGGACCAGCGCCAAGCACACGCTCCGGATAAGTGTGAATGCCAGTGAAGTCGTTGTAGCCCTGCTGTAGAGACCACTCGGTTGGATGGCTCCGCATACCTCGGGTGGTGTCGTTCATGAAGTGTTCATATTGGACGGTGTCTTCTCTGTAGATCTCCGAAACGTTTAGTCCGTTAAACGTGTAACAGATGCCCTCCTCTGTGAAAGTCTTATAGAAGATGTTTTTACAGCCGCCCAAGTGCGTGACCCACTTGCAGAACGGAAATGTCTTCTCGAAGGGCGGCGTTATCTCCTGCAAAGAGTTGTATACCTCGAAGTTCATAAATTCGGGGAATTTGACGCCGTTAACCAGATGGTTGCCGCAGATTTGTAGAAGACTGCGCATATTGTTCAGCTCGGCGAGGGTCATGTTTTGTGGCGGCTCGTACGTTCTACCATGGAATTGCTTCAGGTGGTTGTAGAAGAAAGTGAAGTTAATTTTCTCGTTCTTCACGCTCTTGGTCTCCGAACAGATGGTGACCGCCGGAAACGGAATATTCCAGACGGGAGTGGACTTCTCCGAGAAGCTCACAATAACCGGTGTCTCGCACCATTTCATATATATGTTGTAGGTTAAGTTTGAGCAGCACACTATCGAGATAAAGAACACAATGATCCAGAATAGCTTCTCGTGAAGCGGTCGCTTTTCCCTAAGGTACTGCAGGCCGTGAATGGAGGTGTTGGCAAGGTACTCCTTATACATTTCTTTAATGGCGCGACCGTGTTCGTACTTTTGTCTAGACGACATTTTCACAGTGAAGTCCAAGGAGTCTGAGGAGTCACCCACGGTGAAAATTTTCATACGGCTCTCTAAATGACGGCCTGGATAGCCAGGATCCCTTAGATTAATTGAACTTCGTGCCGACTTCATGAAGAAATATTGCGAAGGCGCGGTACAAAAAAAAAATTAAATTTCAATTACACTTACGGGTGTTTGACAGTCCACATAAGCCGTTAGCGACGCATTCACAACAGCAAATGACTTTCTCAAGAAATACCCTCCTCCTGAACTTTGCACAAGACGGAGGTTTTTTTTTGTGTCCGTCGAATTGATTAAGACAATTTTTTTTATTTGATCACGTTTAAGGTGGAATTCGCTCTTGGGATTAATAAGGGTTCAAATTTGTTCCTTAAGCAGGGCCACGTTGACCCTCGTAAAATGTCCGTGGCATTGCGATTTTCGTTAAGTTCCCTAAAGTGCTGCCAAGTTCGCAAGAAAAACTTTTAGAATTTATTGCTTCAACATATTCTTCCGGGAGAAACTGTAAAGGTTCACTGACATTGCGAACGTGGACGACCTTCTGCGAATGAAACAAACAAAAAATGAAGGGTTAAGCGATTGGGAAATTTCGTACAATCACAAGCGACCGATGGCAACTGATAACACTTTGTGCGGCACTTAAAGAAGTTAGTTGTAATCGATATGAGCTTGGAGTGTAACCGTTCTGCTTGTTTCCTTGGAAGTAAATGGATTTTAAGGTTGATGAACTTTGGGGACTGGTAATTAGAAGTCGGGAGAGGAAAGAGTTTAATGAGATGACGTGGGAAACAACAGAACACTGTGCAGGCGGTTGAAAAATTGAAAACTTCGTATTTTATGCAATTTAAAAACAAGTTTGAAAGAAAAGTGTTCACTGTGTGAAGAATATATTTTGAAGGTTTCCTTTTGTTGCGTAACCCAGCACACCATAATCTGACACTACTTTGCTGGTTTATTTCAAAATTAAGCACTTATTAAAAATAAGTTACTAAAATCCTGACATTAAATAATGAAAACTGCACAGCAAGGACCATAAACCATTTCCTTTGTCCATTCAATCAACACTCGCATCAAAAAATCTGTTTAAAGAACACTGATTGACCTTTCCCAGGGAACTGGCCCCCACGGGGATTAACTGAATTACGTCAGAAATGCATTTTTCTGCAACGGAACGTATGGATATCCCCTTCAGATTGGCACATCCATCCTGGACAGATCTCCATTCCGGTGAATCGAATTCGATTTTCTATGTATTTGGTTGCAGGGTGCAATAAAGAAAAAACAAAAACTGACACGATGCTGTCCCTGACATCCAGTTGTGCTCAGTTTCTTTTTGACATTTCGAGTGTGTCTTGGGGGTTGTTGCTGCATCCATTATTCAGACTCACCTCGCGCAGCAGAGACGCACACGTGTGATGTGTCACAGAGTTCAAGGTTCACCAGTAAGGAGAATACAATTGGGCTTCAGTTCGCTTGGCGCTCACCCACTTTCCCATTCCGAAGGCAAACAGCAACTGGTTGTGTGGGTAGCATTGATGAGGATGTTGCAGCGCAAAGGTTCATGAACATTTCAACACAATGCCCGATGCTCCCGAGGGCTGTAAAGTTATTAAATGGGTTCCGTTTGGAATCTCGTACGCTGACAGTGAGTTGGGAAACCCTTTCAAGCAAGTTTCCCCTCCGGTGCGGAAGGGCATGTGTCCAATTGATAATAAATCACGCATTCAACTCGGTTAAGTGGCTTAATTAAACCAGATTAATAATAAATCAAACTTCTGCGGACACTGTGGCGGAGTTTCTCGAAATTGCTGCAGAATCAATTGCTTTACCACTCATGAGGCAGCCATTTTGATTGAGGCACGTTTCGCTTGATGCGTCGGCGACTTAATGGCCGCTCTCGATGGGTTAGTCTAATCCGTCGCGTTGGATTCTATATGTTGGTAAAGTTAAGGTCAAGGTGGCTGAGATGATTTCGATGTGAGCTCGTGAAAGACGTGTTTGCGTGTGAAATGCTCTGTTTCAGCACTTTTCACATTCGCTATTTTACGTGTAAATGGGTTTTCTGGATGCAGTTGAAGGGTGGAAAATGGACTGTCGAAGGACATGTCGCATTGCCCAAAGTGTGTGAACACATAAATAATTGTGTGGACGGGTGAATTAACTAAGTGAAGGTTTATTTTCTATTTCACAAAAGAAGGCCAGAACTCGCGTTCAAAAGTCAGGTTGGTTTGAGGTTATGTGCACTTCAATTTAATAACCCAAGACTGTTTCGTAAGGGAATCAAGTTTTAGGTTCAAGAAGTATTTCTGAGAATCGCAAGCAAGTGCAAATCAGACGAAGGAATTCGAAAGAGTTCAAAGCGTGGCAACAACAAAGGAAAGAGTCCCAAAATGGTAAATTTTTTGATAAGCGCCACGGTCAAACATTGGATAATTCGGAAGCACAGCAGTTAACGCATCATCTCTTCTTTTTTAAGTATCAAATCGAACGAAACGGCGAACATGACAGGCATGGTGTGTTTGAAACCAAATACTTTATGCATGGAGAATAACGGTAAAGATAAGAATGTTTAATGGAATTCAAACATCATTCTGTGCAGTTCGAATCGTATGCGCTCTCCTAGACTCTTAAGAAAAAGAGGTCCCTTGCTATTAAATTTTAGACGAAGTTCTCAATTTTATGTGCTGGTTGGTTGAATGGAAGAGGAACTGATGAATTGAAAAATGCATGAGCAATATAATAATATACTAATAACTTTTGTTAGTGGCGCCCCCTATATGTTCTGGGACTTATTGAGCGATCTGTTAAACTGCTCACCCAGGCTACCTGTTCACAGCAGTGTAACCTACATTTCTCGTTTAACTGATTATGTTGAACCAATGAACTAGTACAGTTGTGTTCATTAAAATAGCAGTGCTCCCCAAAAAAGACAAATAACTTTCTATTAATTCAAATTGTTTTACTATATTTTCAAAAAGCGTATACAAAAGTAAAGTATTTCAGTCTTAACAGGTACGTCACAAAATAAACGTTGTTCATAACTTGTAACTATTTTTTTGGTCATAGAAATATTTCGCAGTTGTTCGTAAAAATAGCAGTGTTTAGAATTATGCTGTGCCTAGACAACAGAAATCAATGAAACAATATGAAATCATTATTTACAGCTAACCATTAGTACTTTGTAGTAAAGCCTTTATTTTTTATCACTGCGCTGCATCTTCTTGGAATTGAGTCAACCAGACTGCGACATCTCTCAACTAGTATAGCTTCGCATGAGTCTCGCACTAACTCCCACAATTCCTTGGCGTTTTTTGGTTTGGCCTCATGGACAGAATTTTTAACATCGCCCCACAAGTTCTCAATGGGGTTATGGTTAGCGGGTTGTGCTGGCCACTCCATAACGGGTATTCCTTTTTCATCAAACCAAGATTTTGCCCGTTTTGACGTACATATGTTTTGGGTCATTATCTTGTTGATATACTCAAACTAGTGTCATTTCCTCCTCGGCGTATGGCAGCATAACTTCTTCTAAAATGTTAACGTACTCAGCGCCGTCCTTAATGCCCTTGATATGACATATAGGCACAATCCCATTATATGAGCAACAGGCCCAAATCATTAGTTTTGCTCCGCCGTGTTTAACAGTTTTAACTGTATTCCCGGGGGATTATTTTCTTCATTCTTTGGTCTTCTTACATATTCCCGACTACCCTTGGACCCAAATAAGACTATTTTGCTTTCATCGCTCCACAGAATATTCCTCTATTTCTTCTTAGGCCAATCTTTGAGAAACTTTGCGAATGCCAATCTTTTCTGCACATGCTGTTTTGTCAAAAGCGGTACTTTTCGCGGGCTTCGAGCTGGTAGTTTAGCCTCTAGAAGACGTCTTCTAACCGTCACAGCATTCACCGGAAGTTGGAGTTCATCCCTTATCTGTATGAAGCTTATTGAAGGGTTCTCCTTTGCCATATTGTTAATTTTTCGGTCAGTTCCCTTAGCCGTTACTCGTTTTGGATCGCGTATCTCGGGTCTAGCTTTCCAGTTAAGCGCATTGCTGACCATTTTCGCTGATCATCCTATGATTTCCCGGATTGAAGCATATGTTTTTCCCTCCGCACGCAATGTTTTCATCAAATTCCGCATATCTTCGGTACCATGTTTTGATCGACCCATATTTCTAACTTTAAAGTAAGCCAATAAAAGACAACATATACAAAAACATTCACTTACCAAACAAGAGTACACAAATATTTTTTAAACTCTAAACAACAATTTCTGAGACACTTTATGGTAAAACCAAAAAACACTGCTATATTTATGAACAGGCTTCAATCAACAGATTTCAATCAATGAGTGAAAAAGGAGAAAGTAAGCCTTTATTTTTTACTTTTTATTTCTGGTATGGTAACTTAGTTACTGGAAAATACAATAAAACCGGATATACATTTGGAAAAAGGATCTTTTTAGAAATATGTTGCTAATTGTCCAAGTCGTATAACTACTGCTATTTTTATTAGCACAACTGTAACTTACAATGCAAAAGTAAAAAAAAAGAAAGTTTATTTGTCTCACTTGTGATTCAATGGTCCATTGTGATACCCTGGACAGATGCTTGTAAATGTTGACTGCTGGGCGAACTTTGGTTGTAAGTAGAGCTTGAAGTATGTATCAGAAATTCTTAAACGTGTTGTGTACGCTTCTAAACCTTATTGGTCTAGACTCGAACCGTAACAAGCGCCTTATATTGCATCCTATGGTTGATTAATGGAGGTGTTTGCACTTTAATAGCAAAGCTCAACGTTTCCTCGCAAAAATTCACTTAAAAACTTCATCATCAAAATTTAAATGTTCCGGTCCCTCCCAAAACTCTTCGCAAGAGTCTACGAAAAAATTTCATCTGTGAGCTTGTTATCGATTTGATTTCGATATTTTTGAGTCATCATCATTTCATCGCCGAAGAAAAAAAAAACACCTACAGTTTACACTTTGATACTAAGCTCTGCATTCCTGATTGCAGGTCTTTTGAACAGCTTCTGTTCTGTTCGACAGGCTCTGCAAAATAATTGAGTGTTCCTCCGTCCGTCAGATATTCAATTTCTCCATCTGCTTCAATTGGACATCTCTAATTTGTAGAGTGCACTAGACAGCCATTACATCAGACCACCGTGATTACATATGTCCTAAAGTACTTGATAGAATTTCATTTGGAAAACTGCGATGAATTATCCATAACACTCTCGCTTCGGCTGAACGGTAACTTCAGGTTCATCTGCAAATAAAAGGTGAAAACACTTACCCTAGAGGAAAACGCATCAACAACTAGTTCGCACCTTCTTTCAAATGTGAAATTCAAAAATTTCAATTTAAAACTAAAAAAAGTGTTAAAAAGTTAACAAAATTTGTTCTGCAGGAATGAGGCAATTACGATTAACTCCTCTTTTCTATCTAAATGCACAAGCAAACGTAGCAAAATTCAATACAAACCAACACCAAAATTCTCTCCACAAATCTATTCATTCGCACGGCACGTTGTATTGGTCGTAGAGCCGTCTGGTTGAGATTTGAGCGCACTGAAACCATGTCTATTAACATAATGCGATACTAGTACCCGCTGACAGTAAAATCCTGGTTTACCTCATTTTTGGACCAATACGAGCAAATGATTCCACCTGCTCATAAACCACACCATACTGTTGTTTTAAATGGAAATATGGGCTTGCGGAACATCGCCTTGCTCATCAGCCACAATACAGTAATTTTATTTTCAACGTTTCCATTGAGTCATAAATTGGCCCCATTACAGAACAAAGTTTTACGATACTACATCAGATTTGTATTTCATTTTTCCAGAGCCCTTTGAATAAAAATTTGACTTCAATTTAAGCCGTCTAACTTCAATTCTTCCACAAGTTGAAATTTGTCCGCTTCTAGGCGGATATCCTCACGTAAAATACGCCAATAAGGACGGAGATGAATCAATTCATCATGATCTTCGAGTCCACTCTCTTCTGCCGGTTCTACAGTCGCCGCACTTCGTGCTGAATGAGATTTGGCGAACAATGGTACCGTTAGAGCGACTCCTTGAATTGCATGACATTCCTCACAGAAGACTGATTTTCGTTATACAGCTGAACAATTTGAGGTTGGTGTCTTTTCAAAACAACTTGCCGAACAATACTCAATTGAAGTGACAATTATCGACCTCCCTGGTTGTAGCGGTTGATATGACAGGTCTTTCTTCAGTCGTTGTATTCTGCAAACCTTGCCTTACGACTACAGGCTTTTTCGACGGATGCATAACGATTTAGGGGGTCACCGGTACGGGGTTTTTTGAAGAAATCGAAGAATGGCTCAACAATTAGATACATCCCAGAAAGGATTCATTGTTCAGAGATGGTTTTCAAAAATTGCCTGAAAGATGGGGAAAATTGATGAGTTGAGTAATGAATTTTTGTCTTTTTTTTTTTTGTTATATAAATAAAGCACAGCATTACTTTGCTCCTCCATTATTTTTTCTTTCATATGAAAGTTAATTTTAAAGTTTGTCTTTCATGACTGTAATGACTTTATGTAAGTGGAGTTGAAGAAAGCAAAATTTTACTCAAGAATTAATTTTAGAAATCAAGTATAAAAGAGCCTACAAACATTCTTAAGCTTCGGCAAATTATGAAAAGAAAAAGTAATGAGTCTTATAAGTAAAATAAACAATTGATACACAATTAAAAAAAGCGCTCCACGCCACGATTATTGATATCCAGAGCACCGTGCAAGCTGTGTTCCAAAGAACGGTTGAAATATACTTACCAACAAAAAGGCACAGAAAAGAACGGAAAATTATCAATATTTCTAAAAATATCTGAGAGAGGAAAAAGCGTTTACTTTAAACGCTCGCCATGTTTAGTTAAACTCATCGCATTGTTTACATTCATTTCGATCGATCCGAATAGCAATTCTCGCTACAATTCCAACAATTCCAGAACCGAAGATTCGGGAGTGAGTATTCGAGATTGGTGTGTATCTGTTTATTATATATCCATTTCAAAGAGCGGCGATATGCTGCTGCTACTGCTGCTGCCGAGATGAATTTTATATTTTGTCTTTCAATATTTTTAAGCGTTAGGACGGACGGATGGACAAACAGCAGACGGATTAAACTAGTATGTGTCAGCTTTTCTATTTGATATTTGTTTCCACAAGAGAGCTCATCAGGAATTGTGATAAGTTCAAGTGTGTGGATGGATTGAAATGAACATAATTAAGTTTAACTACATCTCTCGCGAAAAGTGAATCTGAAGAAATGCGATTCATTTACCGATCTGATGTGGAAAGACAAACTTTGCAAAGCTGCGTGTGTGTCTTTTGTCTTTGACTTAAATAAGGTTCATTAAGGTTCCTCTTCTTGTAATCAACAGAACCTCAATATTCTCTATCACTGAGTCCGTCTTTCATAAGAAGATTAAAGGTTGTCGGGCTTTTTGCCCAACAAAAAGTCAGAAGAATAAAAATGCCTTATTACACAGTACATTTGATTCCTGCTTGATGTGCGTGAAACTGGATATCATGTTCAACTTTAACTCATCGTCCCCTCTGCCGGTGTCCATGACGACGAGGCTCCATATAATTCCACTCGTGTCATCCCTGCAAAGCCTGTTCCAAATTGATTTAACAAATCCCCTCACATAAAATACCAAATTTAACTGCATTTCGCACTCGAAAGGACATGGTTTTCGTTTATCCTGCCTGCCGTATACTCTTACGAATGGCACACGTCATTAACTAAGATCTCATAAATATTTCTTTCTCTCTTGGATCATTTCATCCAGGAGTAATGGCGTTTCTTGTCTTCGTTAACCCTTCTCTGCGACTGTGTGACCAAATGTCACCGCTGAAGGACTTGGCGCAGTAACGTTGTCGGCGACACCCTCTTTCGTTTTCAGAGAACAAGACATTGGAGATTTATTTCCCCAAATTCATGACAGCGATACGGATCTGCTCTTTGAAATGCCACCAGGCTATACGTCATCTCAAACTGTGACATATGTCATGTGAGTAGCTTGTTTATTGGTTGTGTGACCCCTCGGGAATGACCCCATGTTGGGTTATCACGGAACTAAATGATTACGAAATGCATGTGCATTGAAATACCGTGACTGTTGCTTTTAGATATGTGTATAATTGTGAGTTTTGACATAAGAACAGAAAGAGCAGCAAACATGAAGGCACTTTAAATCGATTAATGAATCAGTCAGTAGTCGCACCTATTTTTTTGTTCATAGTTTTCTTTGTAGAATTTTATGCACATTTTTGTGCCGTGACAGCGCACGCATAACCAACAACCCCATCCACGTGACAGATTACTCATCGGTCACCGTTTTAATCTGTCATCTCGTTCATACCTGCCTGTCAGGGGAATGAATCATTGCGTCAACAAAATCAAGTTGTTAGACATTCCTTCCTTTTGATGACTGCGTTCTGCTTTGATGGGAACGCCGCCTGCGTTCTTAAATCTTGTGTCAATACTTAACACATGTCCAATTCAATCGTCGCATTTATAGTGCGTGATGATTAACTTAATCGGTTGGGGCTTAAGAAATAAAAGTGAAAACAATTTCAATCGAATGTCTATTAGAAAAAATAATATAGCGGCAACGTACAAAAAAGAAGTTGTTTTTACCAATGACTTACATACAGTTCTGTTCGTAAAAATAGCAATAGTTATACCACTTAGACAATTAGCAACATATTTCTAAGAAGACCCTTTTTCCAAATGTATATCCGGTTTTATTGTATTTTCCAGTAACTAAGTTACCATACCAGAAATAAAAAGTAAAAAATAAAGGCTTACTTTCTCCTTTTTCACTCATTGATTGAAATCTGTTGATTGAAGCCTGTTCATAAATATAGCAGTGTTTTTTGGTTTTACCATAAAGTGTCTCAGAAATTGTTGTTTAGAGTTTAAAAAATATTTGTGTACTCTTGTTTGGTAAGTGAATGTTTTTGTATATGTTGTCTTTTATTGGCTTACTTTAAAGTTAGAAATATGGGTCGATCAAAACATGGTACCGAAGATATGCGGAATTTGATGAAAACATTGCGTGCGGAGGGAAAAACATATGCTTCAATCCGGGAAATCATAGGATGATCAGCGAAAATGGTCAGCAATGCGCTTAACTGGAAAGCTAGACCCGAGATACGCGATCCAAAACGAGTAACGGCTAAGGGAACTGACCGAAAAATTAACAATATGGCAAAGGAGAACCCTTCAATAAGCTTCATACAGATAAGGGATGAACTCCAACTTCCGGTGAATGATGTGACGGTTAGAAGACGTCTTCTAGAGGCTAAACTACCAGCTCGAAGCCCGCGAAAAGTACCGCTTTTGACAAAACAGCATGTGCAGAAAAGATTGGCATTCGCAAAGTTTCTCAAAGATTGGCCTAAAAAGAAATAGAGGAATATTCTGTGGAGCGATGAAAGCAAAATAGTCTTATTTGGGTCCAAGGGTAGTCGGGAATATGTAAGAAGACCAAAGAATGAAGAAAATAATCCCCCGGGAATACAGTTAAAACTGTTAAACACGGCGGAGAAAAACTAATGATTTGGGCCTGTTTCTCATATAATGGGGTTGTGCCTATATGTCATATCAAGGGCATTAAGGACGGCGCTGACTACGTTAACATTTTAGAAGAAGTTATGCTGCCATATGCCGAGGAGGAAATGACACTAGTTTGAGTATATCAACAAGATAATGACCCAAAACATATGTACGTCAAAACGGGCAAAATCTTGGTTTGATGAAAAAGGAATACCCGTTATGGAGTGGCCAGCACAATCCCCTAACCTTAACCCCATTGAGAACTTGTAGGGCGATGTTAAAAATTCTGTCCATGAGGCCAAACCAAAAAACACCAAGGACTTGTGGGAGCTAGTGCGAGACTCATCGGAAGCTATACCAGTTGAGAGATGTCGGAGTCTGGTGGACTCAATGCCAAGAAGATGCAGTGCAGTGATAAAAAATAAAGGCTTTACTACAAAGTACTAATGGTTAGCTGTAAATAATGATTTCATATTGTTTCATTGATTTCTGTTGTCTAGGCACAGCATAATTCTAAACACTGCTATTTTTACGAACAACTGCGAAATATTTCTATGACCAAAAAAATAATTACAAGTTATGAACAACGTTTATTTCGTGATATACCTGTTAAGACTGAAATACTTTACTTTTGTATACGTTTTTTGAAAATATAATAAGACAATTTGAATTAATAGAAAGTTATTTGTCTTTTTTGAGGAGCACTGCTTTTTTTATAAACACAACTGTATATGTTTTCTGGTTAGTGGAATCTGTCATATGGACTCAGACGACCGTTTATCAATCTTTCTCCACACAAAACTCGTCTTGCGGGTTCCTGTTTACGAGCATAAACCAAGAAGTAAAAATGTGGAAAGGTATACAATCTCATAAACTACTGTGTTGGGATATTAGTTCGTAGAGACACACAATATGTTAGTCAACTGAGCAACCGCCGTGGCGTAATGGGTAAAGTGCGACGCTCACACTCCGTGTGTAGGTTTGATTCCCAGCTCAACACCTATTTTTCGAATTTTTCACAGCACCACCTTTTTCGAGCTGCTGACAACACTTAAAGAGTAATAACTGTCTAAGAAAGCAAAAAACTGTAGGTTCCTTCTTTTCGTGAGAGAACAGTTGCGCGCACAACACGAGCAGTTGATGAGCAACCTAGGCCCTGGTCCCTCTTTGGACTGTAGCGCCGACAATTATAATTAGAAATAAAGTTCAATAGATGCCTCTTTAGTCAGCAGTCAGGGAATTACTCGTGTTGTGCGTACTCTTGTTTTCTCATGAGCAGTATTGTCGTACAATTTGTGGCCAACTCTAGTAGCCGCCCCGGCGTATTGACTAGAGTGCGACATTCACACGCTGAAAGTTCAGGATCGATTCCCGGCTGGACACCTCAAATTTTTCACGTCGCCACCTCTTTCGAGCTGGTAGAAAGGCTCAATTAGTAATAACTGTCTAGAAGAAAGCATCTCAGAGAAGGTCCTTTTACTCGTGAGAGAACAGCGCACGTTCTCCTGTACACTGTCGCGCCGTCAAATGTACAATATAATGTTCTTGAGAAAGGTGGTGCCATGAAAAACTTTGAGATGGCAGACAGGTTAGATAGTTGGAAGGGCACACTCATCTATCCAAAGAGTAATTATTAGTTACATTTCGCCGGATTCCATCTTGCCAAAGCCCAGAGGTGGTAAGGCATCCATTCTATCGAAGCGGAAATAGAGACGCATTTTTCAGGTGGTAGCCCTTAACTCCAGAATGACTGCCCACCAATGAAACTTGAGATAAAGAAAAGGTTTGGCAAAACAATAGCCGATGATGCTATCCGGCAAGCATTAAAAAGGCCGGGTATTATAGCCAAGTGCTCTTTAGAAGTCACATGTTTTAGATATCAACAAACAGAAGTGCATGGGTTTGCAACTGAATTTATTTCTTAGCCCCCAGAATTTTGGAACATTCATCTTTTCTGATGAGAGGAAATTTTTCATCTTTGTAATAATAGGTAAAAAGCTAAAAGAGAAAAAAAGTACAGCTTTTGAAAAGCAGAATTTTGGACAGACATTAATGCATGGAGGAAATGGAAATATGGTTTGGGGATGTATGGCCGCTAACGGCGTGACCAAACTTACCTTTATTGAATTCATAATGGACCAAATGGGTTATACTTTGTGGTTGAAGAATCTAATTCTTCTTCGGCTCTTTTGGTCATAAAGTAGCAAATGAAACAAGTTTATATAATTTGTGTCATCCCGACGTTTCGACAGCGGATGCTGTAATCTTCAAGGGATATTTATTTATTGAGACGATAGAAATAATACAGCATTAGATCACGTTTATAAAAATGGGATTGACAAAAACGGCATGAGGAAGATTGGTCAACTTGAAATCCAACCGGGCCAAACACATAATGACAGCGGCGAATTATATATTTTACCCAGAATGCAAAATGAAACCTAACGAATACTCACCAGAATATTATTGAGTACTCAAAAGATAAAATTTTCTACGAGTTGGAAATTAATTTACCCGTGTAAATAGCTTTGAATCCGAGCCATTGGGACAATGCAACAGAGGACGACCTAGACTAAGGTGGCGCACACATGTGGATAAGGACCTCAACCACATTGGAGTGCGGAACTGGAGACAGCTGGCGAAAGATCTTGCTGGCATGTTGGTTGAGACCCAGGTCCTCCCCGGACTGTAGCGTCACAAGAAGAAGAAGTGTAAGTTGCTTTTCAAGGCTGTAATAAATCAAACATTCTCAAGTTCCGAAAAGCGAAAAATCTTGATTTCTTGTGAAAATGCGTTGAGGGCAGCATTTAAAGGGCATGCTGCCAAATTCTGACCATATTTGTTAAATTCGGACAATGCCACATTGACTTCGGACAACAATAATAGTTTTTCGATTGAGGGTTCTTGTAATTTTAGGTTTCAAAATTTGTAAGATGGGCTTAAAAATGTTTTGATCAGATTTAGTTAAAGTTCTTTTCAAATTGTTTGCGTTATCTCAATGATTTGAGTTGAAAAATTTTTCAGTGTAGAGTCTTTTTGTCCATGTGCACTAAATTTTGGTTTAAGAAAGAGAAAAAGAAGAGTACGCTGTTCCTTAAAAATTGTTTGTCTTTTCAGAAAATAAATCTTGAACGGTTTACTGAAATGCAAACTATTTAATTCAAAACAAAGAAAATTTAAACTATCAAGCATTCAAGTAAAGTGAAGATAAAAATCTTGTAAGCAACGCCCTGCTTCGACGCCGAGAATTTACCCTTTCTCCCCAAAACACTTCGAATTTCCGTCGTCTTTCTCATTTAACTCACTTATCCTTTAGTGCTGGAATGGAATCCATCTTCTCCTAGATTGTAAAATTCTCTGAAATACACTTGTCAGCTTTTAATCCCTTCTACATGGGAACTGAGCATGTTCCGCCAACCACAAACATAATCTGTGCGGATCCCACTTAATCGGATTCATGATTTATCAGGACGTGGGCGTGGGGTCATTTCGTTCTGGGGACGTGAGTACACACCCAACCCCGCGGAAGGTCCTTTTGCCTCTGACTGTGTAAGCGAATGAATAACGTATTACTGGTCACTCGAACGAAGCTAAAAGTCCTTGCGTAATATTTTCTTCACAATAGTTGAACCCATGTTCACGCACACCATGATAAAGTGTCACTCCCCGACTCTCAATTCACGTCTGCCTGTGAAGCACGGGACACGTACGAAGTTCATTTATGTGAGGATGCATTAATATTTCAAAGGAAATGCCAGTCTTGTTGGCGGACGGCCACAGATTTGATCGACTCGTCCTGCCAGTGCGCCACAACAAAACAAGAAAATTGAAATCATTTAAAGGTTTTCATTTTCTGCTGTTCCGCATGCCGTGACGTGTGTCGAATTAGATGACTCATAGCAAGTTCATTAAACCACATTTCTGCTGTGTACCGTAATGCGTATATAATGTAAATGAAGGCTGTCATGCTAGTTTAATGATACGCCTCACGAAGGCAGTGCCACTACGTATCCTACACATGTATGGGGGGAGAAGCTTTTCCCCTCTCGTGTCCTGAAAAAGTAGGCATTTTTCATAAAAGCAAGAAATGAAAAGAAATGAAATTGCGGTACTTTTGGAAAGTAGGAAGAGTAGGGGGTGGTGGGGCTATTAATTAGCTTATCAGTAACTGCAAACGCTTTTATGTGAAGAGTTTATCTTTCGTTTTCTGTTTTGGGGTGGCAGATAAAAGTTTTGGTTTGTCAAGGTTAAAATGACCTCGTTTTGAATGCCAATGAGGCTGCTGAATCAATTTTCATAAAAAAAATTAAGTTTGGAAATATTTTGTTTTGATTTAGATTTGTTTGGAAAAAGTTTTTTGGATCTGTGAAATTCGGATTCCTTTTCGCAGCAACAAAATTTGTGGTACGGATGCGGTTGGGAAGACCAACATGGAAAGTACTTCTAAAACAATCTCAATGGTTCTTGTGTAGAAGGGATTTGAACAATTTCTTAAATTAAGGAACGGTTCCGAATTTGAGTTTGTTAGGTTAGGTTTTAAAATTAAAAACAAATTCAATCTGAACACATGGTCTCTTTAAACCATTTTTGTGTTTTGCGGTTGATTTCAATTATTGAACACTGAAATTGATATGCTGCAAAAAAGAGCAGTAAACAATTTACATATTTCTTTAATGAAAACTACTATTCGGTGAGAAAGCAAACAAATTTTTACTCCTAATCAATTTGGCAGCATTGGTCGTTTATTTTATTGAAAAACCTGCCGAGTAAGTTCGCCTTTTTAATGTAGAATCAAAACCCAAAGAAGTTGTTGCAATTGAGGTCTTCTGTCTTGATTGGCGCTATAGCCTGCGATGGACCAGGACCCCCAACAACATGCTTCACCATCTCGTACGATCTGCTGCTTCAAATTCTGCTTCCTTCTCCAATTGACGCGCACCATCTCAGCCTAAGCCGGCACTTGTTGCTTTGTCCTAAGAGCTCGGATTGGAAGACTGCTCGACCCTGAGCAGTGGTTTTCATTCGCTATACATGACCTAACCATTTTAAGCGTTGAATCCGAAGACGCTTGGACAGACGCATGCCGCCGTACAGTTCGTCGTTTAATCTGCTCCTCCAAATACAGAGACTCCTTCGTTTCACATTGTTCACATGACAGAATTGAATCGTGAATCGTGTGAAGAAATATGTAGCGGGTGGATTTTCGAGTTCGAGAGTATTACCTTTTGCTTGTCTTCCATGCAGACTTTCTTTCAGCTGTCCATAGACAAGACGCTTCTGGACTTTGATTCGACGTCTCACATCTTTCGAGCTAAGAATCATTGAATCCTAAAACCCTTATGCAGCAATAAGGAATAAAGAAAGGGAAGTTTCCTTGACTTTGAAGTACGAGTATGTGTTTTACATTCACTGGTGTCACTTTAATCGGCTTCTTCTAGTTAATGTGAATACCTCATGGACAATAATTCGGTGAGAAATTGCAAACAAATTGTAATTCGTTTCAAAAGTGGGAATGGAACTAAATCTGAAAAACTGAGTTCTTACGAATGTGTGCAGAGTGTGTGTGAAGTGCATTTCTTTTCCATGGAAAGGGTGAATTTCGATTGAAAATTTAACAAGAATTATAAAATGACCTAATGATAGTTATAATTGGTTAAAGGAACTATTTAAGGCCACTGCTTCATGCCCTAGGAGGCGCATGGCGCCATCTTGTTGAAACCAGAGTTCTATATGCGCTGGCCTTAAATCTTGCACAACCATGCATTTTGTTTGCATTTTGGCCGAATCTCGGCCAAGCCAAGGTGCTGAGAACGACGACGAATTGTCTTCGAGTACAGTGCAAGATGTGGTCTCAATAAGTATAATCCACATAAGTAGAGCAGGACTCAAATTGTAAGTAAAATAGGATCAAAAATGCTCACTCCTGGAATCGCACGTAAAATATTTCTTGACGCCGAGTAGTTTGTGTCTTTCCATGATGACAAAAAATCTGTACATATATTGAAATCACATACATACAGATTTGTATATTTTTATGTAACTTACACACTCGTGATTAAGTGCCTACACGCTTTGAATCATCCGGAACACCGCGCAATTCGGTAGGGAAAAAGAACTGACTGCGAGTCTCCATTCCGCCCATGCAAATCTGCCTGCCAACATGATTTGGTTTCCGAAGCTCAAATGTTTATTATCACAGAGTTTATAAATAAGCGATAAAAATATAAGTGCAACAAATATCCGCACTTTGCGCGATAAAGCGAACATTAGGTAATTGTTTATAGGACTTGGATACTCCCAACGTTGCGATTAGGAAGTACACGGGAACTGTGTGAGGAGTGACGGAATTGAAGTGGTGTTCTGTAGAGACTTAATTTTAGCTTTTATTAATTATGAAGCCAAACACGACTGATTTCCTGCTGACATTCCTTTGAGTGCAGAGTTGTGTGTAGTTGTCTACATGGGTACAATGATTTACAGAAGGAATTAGAATGTTTTACAACTACAAACAGGGGAGACCTTCCCGGACATTTAGAAATTTTCAAAAGAATGAATAATATATGGGAACTGACCCGAGGTTGTGATACGATGTGTACCAAATTGAAAGTCCCATACTAGGTGGACAAGAACGGAAAACAATTTGATATTCTAAGAACCCAACACGTCTGTGGGATTGAAATCACAAAACAACGTGGAAGCTGGATAAGTTAGATTAAGATAAGCCGCATACATTACGTTCGAGTAAAATCTTTCAAAAGATGGCGCCACCTGCAAGTTGTGACTGATCTCGGAAGCGATTGGTTACTTCATTGGAAATGTGTGACATTTGTCCGTAATAATTAGTGTGCATCTGCTTATTTTAGAGAAAAGCATCGTTTACCTCTTTGAAAATGACCAAATTTGTCTTAAATAAACAGTCTTTGGGAGACGATTGGATTGTCATTTTTAATTGGAAGAATTGTGCAACTGAACCCCATCGAATACTTGTTGAAGTTTACAGCAAATTTGTTTCGACCGATAAATCATGCAGAAAGTGGCAATGACACTTCAAAAGTGATGATTTTGGCTTCGAAAAAAAAAGATCGTCTTGTTCAGCCCTAAAATTTTGAAAATTAGTAAGTGGAGGCTTGACTGGATCTAGATCTGTGCTTAGCGCAATGTGAAGTAGCAGATTCGTAAGAGGTGACTAAGCAAACAATTTCTGTTTGACCGCCGTGGCGTAGTGGGTAGAGTGCGAAGCTCACGCGCTGAAGGGTGTAGGTTCGATTCCCAGCTCAACACCAATTTCGAATTTTTCACGGCACCACCTCTTTCGAGCTGCTGACAACACTCAAAGAGTAATAACTGTCTAAGAAAGCTTCTCAAATTTCGCCTTTCGGAGCCGGCAAAAAACTGTAGGTCCCTTCTACCCGTGAAAGAACAGTAGCGCGTACAACACGAGCAGTTGATGAGCATGGTAGGCCCTGGTCCCCCTTTGCGCCAACAATTATTAAATAATAAAATTTGAATTAATACAAAAGTAAGTACGAAAGATGAAGTTTGGCGAATTTTCATTAAAGACAGTAAAGGAAGGAGGAATTTCTGCACCTAATGGTGACTGGAGATGAAAAATGAATGTACCACGATAACCACAAGAAGAAAGAGACAGAAAGACAATGGTGAACCCAATGGTGAATCCATAATTATCCACATTTGAAGTTCATCGTGCGTATGGTCGAAACAAACGGGAGTGGTGTACTATGAGCTTCTATAACTGGATGAAACCATTGACGGGAAATCGATTGACAAAAATGCGTTTGGGCCGTGCATTACGTGAAAGCTGACCAGAAGTGACAAAGTGTTCGACAATGTGATTATGCAACATGACAATTCTAGGCCCCACGTGGCTGTAGCGGGAAAAATCAACCTGAAAGTATTCAAATGACAGGTCTTTCTCCATCCGTCGCATTCTGCAAACCTAGCTCCTTCCAACTACAGGTTTTTTCGATGGATGAATAACGATTTTGGGGGTCACCGGTTCCGGTCTTTTGAAGAACATGGAGAATAGCTCAGTGATTGTTGGTTGGGTGAGAGAAAGAGAAAGAGAGAGAGAGGGAGGGCTCATTCTTTAGGAATGGAATACCAGATGGGAAAAATAGTGGCTTCCAATCTCATCACAAAAACTTAAGAAAACTGTCTTCAGAATTCAATAAGGTCCAATTTCGGACAACGCATGAAAGTGTCACCTCTTTGAAATATATCCCACTTGCACACAAACCTGTTTGTCAGTTGGTACGTTCGCCAATTATGTTTAAGACGAAGCCAGTTGGAAGCATGAACAGAAGTATGACTTTTTTTTTTGTTGGAAAAGAACGGCAAACCATGGCGGTCAAGAGCATGTATCGGAGACTGAAGAACAGCTAGGCGCTTCGAAAACCACAATCAATTCCAGTCTCCATAAAACTGAGTTTTCTTTGTTTTCCTTCACAATTGACACCTAGATCTTAATGATCAATTCATTCAACCGTATAAATCTATCTAGATAAACTGGAAACTTGTTTGCTGTTCAACGAGACTGATTACATTTCTTGTGAGCTACACGATCCCTTTTTCAATATCAAACTAAAGTTGATTGCATTGAACGACTTTCTGCAACAATGTCTCACTACAACTTCAATCGTGCAATTACTGACGGCCGACCAAGCGAACGGTGGTCAGTAATCGCAGGCCTCCTCGTTATATTTTTTGTCAACCAAAATCTTTGTCTTCTCTTTGCATTCTACGTTCTTTTAGTCGTGAGCTTAGATCGTATCATGTGTGCTTGTGCCATGAATGATATTTGAGTCAGCTCTGGAGGAATTGATTGAAGAAGATTCGCTTAATGATCGTTGTTTGTGGTTCTAGAGATCGGAACAGTTCCCAAGCATCTTCCTTTTGTAGATTTCTGACTTTTGGGAATTTCAGAATATTGATTTCTCAGGACTTAACACTTTTTCGGCATTTTTCTCCATTTAAGTTTTCGGAATATTGAAATAAATAATTGTTGGCGCTACAGTTCAAAGGGGGACCAGGGCCTAGCTTGCTCATCAACTACTCGTGTTCTGCGCGCTACTGTTCTCTCACGAGTAGAAGGGACCTACAGTTTTTTGCCGACTCTGAGCGGCGAAATTTGAGAAGATTTTTCTTAGACAGTAATTACTCTTTAAGTGTTGTTAGTAGCTCGAAAGAGGTGGTGCCGTAAAAATTCGAAAAATTGGTGTTGAGCTGGGAGTCGAACCTAGACCCTTCGACGTATGAGCGTCGCACTCTACCCACTACGCCACGGCGACCACAATATTGAACTTTAGCGTTCAGTATTTGAATTCTTGGGTTGTATCGTGTTCTAGACCATGTCTATTCGCAGATAATTGTTTCTTAGGCTTGTGAACTTGTCCGAAGCCGATTTATTTGCTCAACATTCCTTGCATGAAAAGTTTTGCTTTCTGTACAAATATAAATTTATGCTCAAAATACGTCCCATTGAAACCAACTTGTTCCTTCTTTGTAACCGGAGTACATCCTCCAAACTTTCACGGTAGAGACAAACACAGTCAGCTCTTCTTAAGCAGAAATAATCCATCTCTTCCTCAAAATATATCTAATCAACAGATTTCATTTCTTTCGAAATATAGATTTGATTGCTCCTGATAGAGAGATCTCACTTCCTTTAAGCTCCAGAAATGCTTTCTTGCATATTTTGGGAGCACATTACTGTGCAGACACTTCCGTAGGCAAAGAGTTCATATTTGCACATCAAAACAAAGAATTTCTTGGATTTTTGGCCATAATCATTCTCCATCTGCTTTTGTTTATAGAAATCCAAAAATTTCGAGAAAAAATATTTACTGGACTTTCAGCAGATTCCTCTGTTTCTCTGATTGAGTGGAGCAATTGTTTATAAACCCAAACTGACGTTTGAAAATTCCAATGACACACAAATACACAATGGCTGTAAACTAAAATGTTAAAAAATTCGACTGAATTGAAATATCTATTAAATTAATTTTTCTTTTTACATTTCAGGTGCCGGTGAATCGGGAAAGAGCACGATAGTCAAACAGATGAAGTACGTATCATAACCAACGAAATCTCATTTAAACCCTTACACACAGAAATTCTCAAGCCCACACATTAATTCACAAATTTTCTCTTTCTCTCACACATAGAATCATTCACGAAAGCGGGTTCACTTCGGAGGATTTCAAACAATATCGACCAGTTGTCTACAGCAACACAATACAATCCCTAGTTGCAATACTTAGAGCCATGCCAAATCTCAGTATTCAGTATAGCAATAATGAAAGAGAGGTACGTGCATACTCATTCCTTTATTCCATTCATTCTTTCACAGTCAGGATCCACTTAATGTCAAAACTGTTGATTTCTCTCCATATAGAGCGACGCAAAAATGGTGTTTGACGTGTGTCAAAGGATGCACGATACGGAACCGTTCTCAGAGGAATTATTGGCTGCTATGAAACGATTATGGCAGGATACTGGTGTTCAGGAGTGCTTCTCACGTAGCAACGAATATCAACTAAATGATTCCGCTAAATAGTAAGTTCTGATTTTGGTTAATTTTTCATATCTTTTTTGTTATAAAATTTTATGCATGACTAAGAAAGTTTGTAGATTGCTGTGGGAATCAAATCGATTTATCGTCTTGTCAACCTTTTCGTGCAGATAATTATCGGCACGAACTTCAAAGTCCATTTGATTGGCATTTATAAATAATTCCTTTCGAATTAGAATAACATTTGGTACTTGTCGAATGTCGTAACGATATTTATCGTCGTCATCGTTCTCGAATGAGTTGCTGTCTGTGTAATTTTTTTGATTAAGTGCAGCGCCAGAATGGAGTTTATTTTCATTTTTGAATCAATTGACGAACAATGAAAGAAATTTAATTTGAAAATGTTTTGTAAATGAAGAAGGTTGTGTGAAATGAGACAAAAACCAAAGCAATGAAGAAGTAGAGATTTTCAAACTTGTGTACATTTCTTTGATGACATTTCTTGAATATTCAGAGTCAGAGACAAAATAGTGGTACGCTGAATTGCTGGACGTTCCAGGTTAAACTATGTTAGTTGAATTCAGGATTCCGTTACTTTAAGTCGAATCTCAAAATATTTAGAAACATTTCAAAGTGCTGATGATGAAGAAGGTGTGGATGGAAAACAAGCAAAGTTTGAAATTTGATGAGCCGCTGTAAATTCACCACCAAGTTCATTTTGTTACGTCTCCATAGAGATAATCTGCTACAACTCGTGGTCGCCGAGACATAGTGGGTAGAGTGCGACGCTCACACGCCGAAGGGTCTAGGTTCGACTCCCAGCTCAACACCAATTTTTCGAATTTTACACGCCACCACCTCTTTCGAGCTGCTGACAACACTCAAAGAGTGATAACTGTCTAAGAAAGCTTCCTAAAATGTCGCCGTTCGGAGTCGGCAAAAACCTGTAGGTCCCTTCTACTCGTGAGAGAACAGTAGCGCGCACAACACGAGTAGTTGATGAGCAAGCTAGGCCTTGGTCCCCCTTTGGACTGTAGCGCCAATTATTATTTATTATATTATTTCAAAGTGCTGATGATGAAGAAGGTGTTGATGGGGCAAACAAGCAAAGTTTGAAGTTTGATGAGCCGCTGTAAATTCGCTACCAATTCCTCATTTTGTTACGTCTCCATAGAGATAATCTATTACAAATGAGTTTTTTTTTCGAAAACACGGCAGAAATTTCGATCGATCCCAAAGGGAAACCAGATGAGGACCAAAATTTAATAAAACATTTCCGCGTAATAGACAATTGAAAATATTGCACAAATATTTTGAAAAATTCAAATGAAAGTTTGACGTAAGGTCGATAGAATTTTAGTGCATTTACTTTTTTGATACAATTTCTAACTTTTCATGTACTACAATTGCATTTTGTACGAGCTTTCATTTGAAATTAGAAAAATTTCTGGATATTTAAAGCAAATGCCTTCTGGAAGGAAATGTTCCAAAAAATTATTTCCATTTATGGCTCTCTTTGAAAAAAGGCAATTAATAAATACACAGTGAATGCCCATGTAGGTACCCCGCTGCACCAGACCGAAAAGTCTTCAAATTCGAGTTATTGGGGCTGTGGAACCGTGAACGTTCAGATGGCGCACACGAGTGGAGAGGCACCTCAACCATTTAAGAATGCATAAGAAATCGGTCTAGCTGGAAAAGCATGTTGCTTGAGACCAGAAGAAATACGCCGAAGGGGGTAGGTTTGACTCCCAAATCAACACCAATTTTTCGAATTTTTCACGGCACCCCTTTTTTTGAGCTGCTGACAACACTTAAAGAGTAATAACTGTCTAAGAAAGCTTCTCAAATCTCGCCGTTCTCGTGAGAGAACAGTGGCGCGCACAAAAACGAATAGTTGATGAGCAAGCAAGGCTCTGGTCCTCCTTTGGACTGTAGCGCCAACAATTATTATTATTAAGGGTAAATCTGTCTCAGAAAGAGGCAAAGTACGGAAACGCATCTAAACCAAATGGGTAAAGTATGTCATTAAGAACTATCAAATTCACTTTTTCGATACATAAAACCAAATACAAAATTTGAGACACATACACAGAGATAATGGATCAATGCTCACTTATCTCTGTACGCACACCAATTAATTTGACTAAAGACCAACAACCTACCCACTACAATTTCTTGTGTTAAATGGGTAGGGTGGGGAAATATTTTACTCTCTAGAGAGAGGGCTCATTTGACGTAAAACCCATTTATACATACATTCGATTATCGATTTTTTTTATTTTGTTATGTTGGTACACTGGTCTCGAACATAAGTTTACTGTTTCAGATATAAAGCATATTTATTTTGTTTTTTGAGAAAGTTTAACGTGTTTTGCCTGTTCGGCGATTGCCTGCTATCGAGAAAAATGAATCGAAGAATTTGCATTAAATTTTGTGTGAAAATTGGAAATAAGTGCTCAGTAACTCGAGATATGTTGACAGTGGCATACAGTGAGTATACTCTGAGTCAAAAAATGATTTACAAGTGATTAAAGCATTTCAAGGATGGTCCAGAAGATGTCAATGACGACGCTTCACCTGGACGCCTCAGAATATCAACAGCTGATGAAAATGTTAAGGAAATGAAAGAAATTGTTATACGGAATCGTCGAAACACAATTAAGGAAGTTGCTAAAGATGTGGGCACATCGGTTAGCTCATGTCATGCAATTTTTTTTGAAATTTTTGGACATGAAACGTTTGGCAGCGAAGTTCGTTCCAAAATTGCTGAATTTTGATTCTGTTCATCTTGAAGGCAAAGCAAAATCTTTTGACAGTGCACTGTCAGAAAGTACACAATTCTTTAATGCCGTCTTTCATTCCGTAAAGATTGTCGTGTCTGTGCATAACACAATGTATAAAGTCGCGAGAAAATCCAGGCAGTTATAATCTCATACAGACATAAAGTAGTAGTGCATGAATGTGTATAAGGCTTTGATTGCAATCGATGACATAATCTATTTGAGGATAGTTTTGGCTTTCAAGTTATCAATGATACATGTGTATCATATTACCAAAATACATATGTCTAAGCCAACATATTCTTTTCAGGTCATGGTTTCAAACAGAAAAGGTTGAAAATGAGAAGACTTACCGATTTCATTTTGTCTGTAGGTTCAAGTTTGCTGTTGCTGGAAATAACGCTCATCTCCTCTCTCTTTATAAAAGCAAACCACTTTTTATACAAAAGTCTGTTTCCGTGTGCTTTCGAAAGATCAATTGCCTCTAGTACTGTTCTAGCTACAAATTGAATATGTACTTCTCAATATAACGATTTAAATTTAGCTTCAAACCCAACTGGTCAACTCTAACTTAAACAAAATACGATTCGGTTCATTATATGTTTGTTAGTTAGTTAGACTTTAAGCTTTGAATTCTTCCTATAAATTTAAATCTATAAATGGGCAAAGAAAGCAGAACAGAGTGTGATGTTTTATTGTGAAAAGCATGTATAAAACGTTTTGTCGTTATAAAACGATGACGAATTCCTCCCTTTTTCCGAGAGATAAATTCTGCTGGCAACATCCGTTCGAAGTGTGTTTGGAGGGGAAGGTTCAATGGGAAATTCTATAACCTGTACGCTGAGAAGGACTATGACATATATACGATATATATATTGGATAGCTTGCTTATCAACTACTCGGGTTGTGCGCGTTACTGTCCTCTAACGAGTTCTTTGCCGGCTCCAAACGGCGAAGTTTGAGAAGTTTCTTGAGTGTTGTCAGCAACTTGAAAGAGGTGGTGCCTTGCAAAATGCGAGGCGTTCAAGCAGGAATCGAACTTAGACATTCGGCTTGTCAATTGGGTTGCGCTACAATCCACAGGGGGACCAGGGCCTAGCTTGCTCATTAACTACTCGTGTTGTGCGCATTACTGCTCTCTCACGAGTAGAAGGGACCTTCAGTTTTTTGAGCTCGAAAGACGTGGTACCGTGAAAAATTCGAGATGTTTAGCCGGGAATCGAATGTAGACCTTCGGCGTGTAAGTGTCGCACTCTGCCCACTACGCCACGGCGCCTCCGGATACGACCTTTTTAGATCACAATCCTAAAATAATTGACAACATGCCGCTAGCCTAAAGATTTCTTTAACTCGAACAGTATTCTATATTAAGGAAAAATTTCATATTCGGTTTATGCTCTGTATGCTCTTAGTTCTTGGTACGATCATATGCTCTGGTAAATAATAATAATTATTGCTGGCGCTACAGTTTAAAGAGGGACCAGGGTCTAGCTTGCTCATCAACTTCTCGTGTTATGCGCGCTTCTGTTCTCTCACGAGTAGAAGGGACCTACACTTTCTTTCCGACTCCGAACGCCGAAGTTTGAGAAGCTTTCTTCGACAATTATTACTCTTTGATTGTTGTCAGCAGCCGCAGAAGCAAAAGAGGTGGTGCCGTGAAAAATTCAAAAAATTGGTGTTGAGCTAGGAATCGAACCTACAGTCCCTGGCTAAATTATTATACGCACTACAGATTTTATGCAAAATCTCAGTTAACATCTATTTTAATCAGATTTTTGAATATGTTATTAAATTAATTTGTTTGCAAAATATGAACTATATACTCCGTTTTAATAGAAATAAAACAATCTTTTTATTGAAAATAATTTTTTATTGATATTTTCAAAATTTTTGTTCTTTTTCTTATTTTTTTCAATATTTTGTTGAGCCTGCTTTGGCATTGATAAGATCCTCAATTCTGCGTGGCATACTATCAATACATGATCTAACAGTCTCCTGGATATGTGGGTGTTAATTCCACGCTTGAATTATTTTGTCTATTAGACCAGATGTTGTAGAAATAGACTCTTTAGCCACTTTTCTTTTTATCAACCCCCACACGTTTCAATTGGATTCATATCGTTGCTATTTCCTGGCCAGTCCAATAGGGGGATATTTTCTTCCCTTCAGAATGTTTTAATAGACCGGGCTGTGTGGCAGGAGCTCCATCCTGCATAAAAAGGAATGGTTCTCCATTCGGGAACCATTCTTTAACCTGTTGCACCAACTGTTTCTTCAAGACTTCTTTATATTGGTCCTGTCGCATTGTGTCTTGTACGACATACAGACGCCCTGTGCCTTTGCCACTGATAACTTACCAAATCATCACTTTGACAGGATGCTTTACAGTCTGTACGAAACAGTCGGGATGAAATTTTTCTCCACGACGCCGACGAACAAACTGAGTTTTGTTGTCCAAAACCTCAAATGGGCTTTCATCGCTGAAGCACACCTGTCAATAACACAAAAATAAAATAAAACCTCTTAGGACAATACTGAATTTTAATTATTTTATAATTTTTGATAAATCTAATATCAAATTACCGATCTCCAGAAGTTAAGGTCCTTTTCTCGCAATTGTTTAGCCCAATTCAGACGCTTTGCCGTCATTGCGCCTGTTAACTTTGGCTTCTTGGCGGATCTGTGGCACTAAGTTCAGTTTTCTGCGGACGGTACGCTCAGAAGCTTTAACGTTAGCTCCTTCCAACTGACTCTTAATCATTTTGGTGGTCGCAAATCTATTCTCGATACAAATTTTCTTTACACACCTTTCCGGTCTTGGTGTGAAAATGGCTTTCTTCCGCATCGACTTTTTCTTTTTGCGTATAAATCATCACCACTTTAAATTTTTGTCCTTATTCGTCTCACGCTTGCTTCAGACACTGAGACTTTTCGAGATATTTCTCGATTAGAAAAGGCTTTTGTATAATTCAGTGCTTTCACTTCAGCCCTTTTACGTGGAGACAAATCCCCTCTTTTACTCATTTTTAAAAAGTCAAAATTTGTTATTTTCTTAGTAAGATACTATCAAATAACTGTAAATAAGCACAGAGCCCTTTGCTCGTTCTGCTGTCAAAATACACAGAGGAAAACTTCTTTTGAGGAAAAGTAGTGGAGAGAAAAAAAATTAGAAGGTCCACCCAAATGGTTTGTTCATGAGTTCTATTTGCAAGGAAATCCGGATTACAAAAGCTTCAAGCAAATTCGCAGATCCATATGGAATATTTATGAATAATTCTGTGACGCATGATAAACAGTTAGTGGACTTTTGGAAAAATAATGTCCAATGGTGATGATGTGCTAGACAACTGGGAAGAAATTGACGAGGCTGGGCTTGACAGCAAATTGGACAAAATCAAAAGAGATAGGCAGGAGCCCAGCACAGCCAAGCTAGATAAAGAACAGCAACAATTGGAACAGGATATAAGCGAATCTGCAATGTCTTTCTAAAACAGTTTTTCGATGATGATGGTTTTGCAACAAACGGAAAATGAGTACAAGTCGTCCAACTACACAACAAATGCGACGCCAACTGTAAAAATACTCCGCAGGTCCGTATAAGGCCAAAGCAACCAATTAAAACTCTTCAGCAAAGGGAACAGGAGTATGCTGAAGCAAGACTGAGAATATTAGGTTCAGCAAAAAATCCAGAAGATGAAATGGAGTCAGTTGCAGCAGCTGCAAGCACCACAGTAGTACCGAAATTAAATCCGAAATCAAATTTCTTCTCAGTCTCATGGTTTTTCTGTTATCCAAGTCCCGGTTACACGGCAAATCCCGATGACAATGAACAATGCCATGTCACCAACCGGATATTCTGTTGGTGTTGGTAACGGTGGCAATGTGACAAACAACATTTTCTCCCCTACTTCATCTATGATGGTTGGCGGGACAAATATGCGGTATAGTGAAAATATACTGCGCATGCCCAGAGGTCCAGATGGGACATCCGGCTTCCAGATGCGGCGGTAGTGCATCTGTGACACAAAGCACATGCAACAAGCCCACGAGCGATGATTGATGATTTTTTTTTAAATATTTTGTTTTAAATTTATTCCTAATTTTATAATAATTTTCCTAATTTAATGTACACAAAAAGTCTCCGCATTAAAACGGAATATTACAGCACAGACTAAAAAAACAATACAATTCAATATCGTTACACAGCTTTTAAAGCCACACAAACAAGTTCGAAACGGCCAAATGCAAAAATGCGACTGCAAGGATTCCGTACATGTTTACACTCTATTATAAATACTACCACATTATACATGTATAATGAACATATAAAAATTAAAAAATTTGGGAAATAGGACCACAAAACAATTTTAATAAGTAAATCCTAGCTTTTTTAACGTTAAAAGGTAAAAATATTACCTATAATCTGAAAATTATTAAAATTGTACAGTGCCAGGGTACAGTCCCTTCGGTTTGAGCGTCGCACTCTACCCACTATGCCACGGCTCTGGTAAATGTAACATTTTTATGTTTTTTTATTCTATTCGGTTACCGTGCTGCAGTGAGTCAGTGCGTCAATTGCACGCTTAAGTACTGAACACCTAGCATCTGTTACGCTTTCATCCATTTTGATTTGCTGGCAACACTCACAAAGTTCCGAGTGTCGGCGAAAATGTTTTCCATATTTCACTGTTCGAAACTGGTAAAAAATTGTAGTTCCCTTCCATTCCCTCCACACAATACAAGCAACTGTTAAAAAAGGTGTGGTACTTGTCCTGATGTTCTTCACTTACCTTGCGCTTTCTAAGTTCTCAATATTTTGAATTAAGTCTCATTTGAAATTACTGAATCAACTTAATGTTTTTAATCAAAGCATGGAATCCAACATTTAATTTTTTTACTGTTTTTTTTATGTCTCTCATGCTTTCAAATACATAGTACATATAATATGTCTACTGTTGATTCAATTTCTCTTAAAATTAAACTAAAAGTTTTTAAAATTTCTAAAAATGTGATCTCACGTCCTCACTTTCCCGCACGATGTCTTAATAGCTCGTAGCTTCTAATCACTGAAATGAAAGTACGCAGTAGTAAATATAAAACGCGAGAAACATAATTTTCCATCAATCACTCCGCCGTTTCATGTTTAGAGTTGTGTTCTATATCCAACCACTTCTAGCATGTCATTATGGAGATCAATCAAGGTTTCTCAAGGTTGCAGCAGGCGTTGTCGGTGGTTCTTGCTTGTGCGCTCCACAAGTAAATCACACTTTCTTCGCTCAAAGTCAAGCTTGAATTTAATTCAACGCCTAATCTTTGCTAAAAGACTGCTTCACAAACTCTGACATGTTCTGTTTGCACACGGAGAGATTACCCTTGTAAATTCCTCGACAGATGAATTCCGTGCGGATGGGACCACGCCTCAAAACAAATGCAGTGTGTTTGCCCAAAATGCAATCATCCCATCCGGATTTGTGGTCAAGTTTGGGTTTTTTTTTCCACTTCGGAAGTGTGTGTCTTGGCTTATGGGCATTCCCCTTTCTCACTCCTCACTCTCGGGCGTTTAATACCCACAGTAAATGTTTGCCTTATGACATAGCTCCTTCAGACCTGAGTGCTTAGAAGGAAGGGTTTAAATGCACACGAAAGCAAGGCTATGGAAGTAGGAGGGGGAAGGCGTAAAAGCAATCAAATCTATATGGAAAGTATTTGGCGATTCCGAGGTGATTTTCAGAAGATTACATCGTTCCCATTCTTCTAATAATACTTAAAGTGAAGTGCTTCTGGTGCTTCCAGGGGAGCAGGTGTTTCTTGAGTTTGAGCAATCGGTGGTGACAACGGGGAGCAACACCATCACGAATGTTTGTCAAGGGAACAATGATTTTTCCTGCCGTTCAATATTCATATTCATTTCGAAACATATTTTCCCCCAGGTGCAGGAATTATAAATGAAGTCACATTTTGTCTTTCGCTGCCGAGGTCGTTTTCGGAACGAACTGTACGCGGCGCATTGAATAAGTTGTTCTTTTTGGAGCTGGCGGAGGGCGGTAGTTCGTCAGATTTTAATTTTGAGCTGTGCGCCCTTCAAGTGAGATCCAGTCGACGGTGTGGCAATTTCGTTTTAGCACTCTGCATACCATAATTTATTACTTCAGTGGAATGAATATTCAGGAAAAGAACAGTTTGTATGACAAATGCATAAGTCTAATTATTTGCGCAATTAATATTCGTTGATGTTTTTCTGTCCGTACTCAGCTGAGCTGAGATCTTAACTTTGGTTTTCACTCTACTTTACATTATCTTTTACAGCTTACGACTAAAAGTTGTCACATCGCAGTATAAAAACGGCAAAGGAAAAAAAGGTGTGAAAACGCAGTACTAAAAGTACTAAAAGCAGTACAAAAATAAAATAAACTACATTAAAACTAAATTTTTTCATGGAAAACGGGAATCCAGGTGCTGGACCCTCTTATTGCACAGTTTTAGTTTCATTGGCAAATTTATTTCACCTTTGTTCTGGTTCCTTTAGTTCGCAGTGTTGCCGTATTGACCAAAGCCTGCTTCGCGCAGTGATCTTTGTTCTAAAGTTTTACCACCTTGGCTCTTCCTGATGATCTCTAAGTCCAGACTGGCCACAGGGATTTTTAAACATTTTGGTTATCCTTTACTTGCCAGAGTTTTAAAATTTGTAGTTGCCTTTGATCTTGTTTGCTTTATTTTATTCAAATTTTTCTCCCAATTGAAACAAGGGAAGTATTTTTTGTGACCACATAGGCCTCTCCGACACAAATGCAAAATTCAAAGATTTTATATTTGGATAACATACCTGTACAGACTCTTTTGATTTTCCAGGTTATCCGAGTTTCATAAGTGGTTGTAGCCAAGTTGTATTTCGAGGCAATGCATTTGACTTCTGTTAATGGCATCAGTGTTATATCCGACAAATTCACTGACCTTATCGGTTTCAGTCTTTGTTTTATAATCAAAATGATCACAAGTGGGGTTTGTCGGATTCAGGTTTGACAAGCACAAAGTTATCGCTGGTTCTTGCTTGTGCGCTCCACAAGTGAATCACACTTCCTTCACTCAAAGTCAAGCTTGAATTTAATTCAACGCCTAATCTTTGCTAAAAGACTACTTCACAAACTCTGACATGTTCTGTTTGCACACAGACAGATTACCCTTGCAAATTCCACGACAGATAAATTCCGTGCGGAGGGGACCACACCTCAAAACAAATGCAGTGTGTTTGCCCAAAATGCAATCATCCCATCCGGATTTGTGGCCAAGTTTGGGTTTTTTTTTCCACTTCGGAAGTGTGTGTCTTGGCTTATGGGCATTCCCCTTTCTCACTCCTCACTCTCGGGCGTTTAATACCCACAGTAAATGTTTGCCTTATGACATAGCTCCTTCAGACCTGAGTGCTTAGAAGGAAGGGTTTAAATGCACACGAAAGCAAGGCTATGGAAGTAGGAGGGGGAAGGCGTAAAAGCAATCAAATCTATATGGAAAGTTATTTTCCTTTCTTTGCCAACTATTGATTCATTGTTATACCTGATATTTTATACTATGTCTTTATCATTCAGAAGGTCATACAAAACAGGACACCGCGTAAGGGGTTAAGAAGTCAATTCGATGGAAATGGTTTGTTATGCCAATTAATTTCTTATGACCTTAAAAATTGTTAAATTGTTGCGTTCTTAACTCTTAACACTTCTGGGTGCATTTAGACTTTAAATGATTCTACGATATACTGTCAAAAGCTGATAACCAAGAAAACATATTAAATGTGTTCCTGTATCAACAAAACAACAAACAACAAACAACACAAAACAGTACAAAACAACACAAAACAACACAAAGTCTGTTCCCGTATAACGAAAAAATGAGTTTCACGCCCAATGAGCCCACTCGACAGAGAATAAAATATTTCCCCACCCTGCCCATTTTAACACAAGAATTTTTTTTTTTTTTGGGTAGATTGTTGGTCTTCAGTCAAATTAATTGGTGTGCATACAGAGATAAGTGAGCAATGAACAATTATCTCTGTGTATGTGTCTGAAATTTTGTTGTTTTTATTTTCTGTATCGAAAAAGTGAATTTGATATTCCTTAATGACATACTTTACACATTTGATTTAGATGCGTTCCCATACTTGGCCTCTTTCTGAGAGAGATTTACCCCCACTCCTTAACAAATGGCAGACTTCAAAATTTGGTACAGAAAGTACTGCAACACACCTATTTTGAAATTTTTAAATAGACATAAAATTTACTTTATTCGAATGTTAACCTTCTGATTTGTTTTAACTATTATTTCTGACATTTGACTGTTAGGGATCTCTGGACGCAGTCTTATCTTAGTTTCGGTGTCGGTCAAGTTTTGGGTGACATTTGCCAACATTTGAGGCCGTATATCGGAAATAACGTGCAGCAAATGTTGTCTTCCAAGTGGTCAATCGTTTGGGATCTATCGAAATTAACTTTATATATCCCCACAGAAAATATTCAAGTGGCGTTAATCTTGAAATTCAGTTCACAGGTTTGTTACTCAAAACTCGATTACCAAACGCGAGCTGTGTGGTATGTGGCGCAGTTCTGCATACCTCTTGGGTGCAGATTGTTTTTGGGAGATGCTAATTAGTTGTACTGAGGTAAGGCCAATGAAGGGACTTGCGAGGACACGTTTAAATTAAAATGGCTCAAAAATACACTCGATCACACAAAAGACAGTCAAAAGTGGTCAAAAGTGTGAGCTTAAAAAGAGGAGCTTAAATTAATGCAACCATTTACTATTAATTTTAAAGCAGGGCCGCCTTTATGAAAGACATACACAAAAACGGACAAAAATAATTGCCCAAGTCTGCCAACTTTTTGTGGCACATTGGATTTCTTTTCTGTCCAGCCTTATTTTTTAATTTCGAACCTGACTTCGCAGAGTCACTAAAGTACAATTGTCTTCGAGCGATGTTTGACCCGGAAATTACACGTAATTTACTGTCCTTTTGGAACTGTTCACATTATGAGCAGCACACACGTTGATCTGGAGTATTTTGGTATATTCTCGACTTGCTTGAGGTGTTCGAAGCTTTATGTATGAGGCGCAGTCTTATTGAAACAATAGCTCCTGCATACCTTTTATGTTCTATTGATGAACGAAAAAGTCGGTAATCTTGGCTTAATGTCAGTCACCATTGACTGCTGGCCTCCATCGTTTTTAAAAAAAAAAAAATTACGGACCAACTCTTATAGCAATCCTTAAAGCACGTTAAACAGTTAGATTTTGGATGAAATGATGTCTCAATGTACATTCATAGGATAATCATCATTCCAAATCAGGGATTTTTGTTTACTGACGTATTCTTTCAACCCAAAGTGAGATTCAACGCTTAACAAAATTCGGTTAAAAAAGTGGGAAAGGAGACTCTTCTTTTTTCTTCTTCTTGCGGCGCTGCCGTCCAGGCATCAACCAACATGCCCCTCCAGTCCGCACGATCTCCCACCAGCTGCTTCCAGTTGTGCACTTCAAATTGATTGAAGTCCTTCTCCACTTGTGTGTGCCACTTTACCCTAGGCCGTCCTCTGTTGCGTTGTCCTAATTGCTCAGACTCGGGCCTTATTACTCAATTTCAACGCAAATAATTCTGCGTTTGATTTCGGTATTGCTGTGGTTCCTATTTACCTCGGAGCCGAGGTAGACGAAGTTCTTTACTACTTGTTGCCTGTATTTTTTTTTTTAATACGCTTTCGAAAATTTCAGTGACCTTGCAGGGTTTTGTTGATTTCCGTGTGCGATATTTATGTGACCAGTCACTTGAATTCATTTTTTACCTTATCTCACACCAGGAAAGTCGTCTAAATTCAAAAACCGAGTCCGTTCTTACCAATGTTATAAATTATTTAAGTGGAATGAATTTTATTTTGAGTACGACACTCCCTTTCCTGTGGCTTGTCTACGACGACCGTGTTCTCTTAACGACTTCTGTAAGCTGGTTGTCATTTAGACATCAGCTTACCGAAGCAAATGCGGTAAATAACTAAAATTTTAAAGCGATATTTCGGTTTAGGCTATGATTTAATTTTAAGCGTAAATTATTGTAAAATGATACTTAAAGACTGCAAGCGGCAATACACTGGTTCACAGTCTCTGTGTAGCATTGATGCATCATTGATCTTCTGAATCGGAATTTCAAAGGGCCCAAGTTGCAAAGCAATGGCTTGAACTTAACGAAGTAGGCAATGAGGCTATATTTATTTTTCAAGTAGGACAGATGTGAGATTTTGTTTTACGTGATCACCAGCCTTAACGGCTTATATCACGGGTTCCATTTTCCCAAGAGCAGTAGATAACGCAAGACTCAACGCCTTAGTTACCCTCGTACCAAATTGGTGGACAAAATACTCCACCTAGGTTTGATGCGCGGCCTTCCTAAAACCACTTCCCCTCTCTAGGTCGCAGCGCCCGGTTGAGAATGTAACACCACACTGAGCCGCGATACTCCCCTAACCGCCTTACCTAGCTCAGGGTGAACAAAAACTAGACAAGTCAGCACAGTACACTGTCCTCGACTCTACTTGCGATGTTAGGTGGTAAACCACTGCCACCACGAGACTCCCACAAGGGGACCTGCCGCTCGGTCAGACTGAAACCAAAGTGCCAGAGGCTCCTGACCTCCCATGGTACCAAAATATAGCCACTGTTCCAGCTGTCACTACCAGTCAGGCTCCCTCAAAACCTGGGTCAATTAGCCGCCATCCCGCCACAAGATGATTTCTTCTCTATCAGTGTTTCCATTGACACTATAAGTAGTGTTACGGATACCATTTTTGAATCATGTGATTCATAAAATCCAGTCACATCATCTAGAACCTTCGAGTAGAACAGCTAAGATTTGGTAATAGTTTAGTTTAGTTGAAAGATCGCTCAGTTCATATGCAATTGAACTATTTTGCGTCTTCTTGTAAGTGTAGCTAAGTTCCCACAGTGCGTCATGTTGATATGTAGTAGACGACGCAACATTCTATAAGGCAACCTAGCTTCCAATGAACTAATGGCGTTGTATGTGCTACTGTTCTCTCACGAGTGGAAACGACCTAAAATTTTCTACCGACTCCGAATGGCAAAATTTAAGAAGCTTTGTCAAAGACACCCGTCTGGCTACTCTTTAAGTGTTGTCAGCAGTTCGTATGAAGTATTGCCATGAAAATTGCAAGGTATTCAGCTCGGCCATGAACCTGGGACCTCTGTGCTACTCGTTACTAACCTCTTCTTATAATTGGCTACTGTAAGAACACTGAGCTCCGCCCGAGGATGCAAAATTTTGTGGCTGTCACCGGGCAATATTTCGAATGATTCATTGGTGACAATCCTTTCTTCTTAATCGAGTTTTTTCAATTTTTCCATACTGAAAAGGGTTTTCACTCTTTAAGAGAAAACATAAAAGGCACTGATGTTTCTTTTGAGGCATTTCGGTCTAAATTTCCTCACGCGTCATGGAATCACATACCTTGCTTCTTCTTTTAGATCCACAATTAAGTGACTTGCCTGACTGTCAAAGATCGACAGGTGTTAAAACTTTAAAAAAAATTGTCAGTCAAAATTTAAAGTAATTGACTTCCCGCAAACCTTTCATATTTTCGATCATAGTCCACATCTCGCCCTCCTGACCCACTGCATACGCTGCATAATAAATTAAACATTTTATTTATTTCTACACATGCACCTACAGTCATAAAGTTAAAGCTTCGTTCTTTTTCTTTTGTGATGGTTGATAGAGCTAACAATTGAATGAAACTACAATGTACGGGCTTGTGGTGGACGCTCTTCGTTTCCGCATACAATTGGCGGAATTGTTTGACAGCGTGTCACTCATCTTTGGAGGCAGCCAGATGAAGCATATAGGGCGCTCACACAGAAGTGCAAATAACTATTCCTCCCTTAGTGTCAATTTAAAATTAAGCGGCGATTGGGGGATGTACGTCGAGTTCACTCTGTAGACCAGTTCGCCGGAATTGTATTCCACTTTATATTTCCGGAATATCTACGCAAACACACAAACATATGCAAATGGGCGCAATTTATTCGTTTCGGGAGGCATGGGGGGATACATACCTTCGCCAGAATGGTATTCAATTCAATTTCTGCAAATCTGCGGCCAACACACATGCGCCGACCGAAGCCGAATGGCAGACTCACGAAGGGATGAATCTTCTGCCCAGCGTGCGGGCAAGTGTCACCTACAATGAAATGTGTAATGGAAATTGTACACACATACATACAACGAGAATTGCGGAAGAAAGGCGGATACAATACTCACTCGGTTTGATGTGCTTCATCCAGCGCTCGGGCATGAAGCGCTTCGGCTGCGGGAAGTACGCCGGATCGTTGGAGACCACAAAATGGGGAAATATGACGTGGGTCTGGAATGAAGAAAAACGCATATGTAGATGGATTCGGTCATTAAACGGCAAAATTGTTAACAGATGATCATAAAGGTCTCTACCGAATCCATACCGCCCCCTAGGTCGATGTGGTTTGCCAATTTGCGGTTGTGTTGTGCAGGACATAGGCTGCCAACGTTGCCGTTTGTTTTGTTTTCGGCAAATGCAAAGCATATGAAAGCTTTCATTCGGTCACGGTACACCCGTCCGTGTCGTAAAGCGAAGGATGTATCATTTTATTGTATGACAACGAAATTACCTTTTTAAATTGAAGTCCCAAAAGTAGGCTGCCGTCCCCGGCCGGGGTGTGGACTGAATGTTTGTGTATTTGTGTGTGTGTGACTGAACGGAAACTAGGTTAATTGCCAGCTTGCGGTGGTTCTGGGCGAGGTTGTGTGAAAGTAATAAGGCACCAAGTGGTACGCGCCGCTAGACGAATTTCCAAGCCAATCCAACGAACCGGAATTTTTCTTCCCCCATTGACGTCTCAGCCAGAAAGGATTTCTCAAGGTGGTGACGGCGGCAGCGGAGGACTTTTCGAGTCCAATTTGTCTGAGTATGTAAACACTTGGCAAGTGAGTGTATCCTGTTTGCATTATATGCAGTTCCTGCAGTGCATAGCCAGAAGGATTCAGCGAATGCGAAGTGGGCCCTAATTTCTTGCCACCACCTGAATGTCATGAACGTTGGGTGGTGAGGGTGCTGCCGTTTTACTGCAGTTATTCAAATTAAATTTGTGTAGGGGAGCATTAGGGTGCTTGGACGATTTTTATTCTGAATGAGGAGTTGAGGGTGGATACTGTTTTCGGAAGATGCTAAATAGTTGTACTGGTGTAAAGCCAATGAAGGGACTTGCGAGGACACATTAAATTTGAAAAGGCTCAAAAAACACTCGATGGCACAAGAATTAGTCAAAAGTGGTCAAAAGTGTGATTGACTTTCTAGGAGCCAAAATTCATGCAACCCTTTTCGTTTTCTTCTCGTGGCGCCAATATCCGGGGTGGAGCTGGGCCTCACCAACATTCCTCTCCATCCAGCACGATCTTTTGATGCTCCAGTTGCGCTCTCCAAGTTGGATGATGTCCTTCTTTATCTGTGCGCCCGACCTTAGCCTAGGTCATCCTCTATTGCTTTGTTTCAATTTCTTAGATTCGAAGACTTTGCGAGCCGAAGCAATGAGGTCCATACGTTCTTCATTAATCGTTGTATCCGAAGATGTTTGACCAGGCGCTTGTCGCTGTATAACTCACTGAGTTCGTCATTATATCTTCTCGTCCAAACGCCAACGCAAACAGAACCGAAAATCGCAAGCAGATACCGAAAAGACTTAGGGCTTCCTCAACAGCTTTTAAGAAGGACTGGCCATATAAGCGCTGACTAGTATGAAACACTTCAGTTTTACCCTAGACAACAACCTCATTGCGCGAGAGAAATTATTCAAAGGCATTGTAGCTCTACAAGGAAGCATGGCTTTAAATCGCAGGCCTACCTGCTGGATACACACAACGTTTATAAAATCAGTTCTTTTACTTGGTGGACAGATGTGGGATTTGGTTTTACATGGTCACCTGCCTTTACGGCTTACCATATGTCACAGGGTCCATTTTCCCAAGAGTTGTAAGTAACGCAAGACTAAATGCCTTAGTTACCCAAGTACAAAACTGAGATCATGCTTGAGAGGCAATCACCCCACCTTGGTTTAATGCGAAGACTTTCTAAAACTTCTTTCACTCTCGGCGCCCGGTGCAGAATGTAACTCCATACTGAGAAGGGATAGTCCCCTAACCGCCTTGCCTAGTTGTGGGTGAACAATCAACTAGACAAGTCAGCACAGTACACTCTCCTCGACTCTAACTGCGATGTTAGGTGGTAAACCACAGCCACTACGAAACTCCCACAGGAGCGACTACCGCACGGTCAGGTAGGACTGAAGTTCCAGGGGTTCCTGACCTCCCGTAGCACCAGAATATAGCCTCTGGTCAAGCTGTCACTACCAGTCAGGTTCCCTCAAAGCCTGGGTCTGTTAGCCGCCATCCCGCCACAGATGGTCTTTTCTCCATTAGTTTTTCCGTTGTCACTATAAATAGTGATACGGATGTGATTTTGAATCATGTGATTGATAAATCCAGTGCTTAGTGGACAGCTGTCGGAATTCCTATCATAGCTTTGTTGAGAATGACAGCGTTGCAGGATCAGCCAACCTTTGCGTAAGCGTTGCAAGATCGGCCAACCTTTGCGTAAGCGTTGCAAGATCAGCCAACCTTTGCGTAAGCGTTGCAAGATCGACCAACCTTTGCGTAAGCGGTTGGCTAAGAAGTACCCCAACTGTGAAGTTGTTTTTCTTCTCATGTGGTTGGTGTCGAGATTCAGAGAGAAAAGCGTTCAGGTTTAAATCCCCTTAGTGGTGAAAGACGTTTGAACCTTAATTCAAATATAAGAACTTCTCAAGTCATAAATCGCGCTGATTGGAAATCTTACTCAAAGCCATTGCCTGATTCACTGCGTGAAACAGAGATTGATCAAAACGAACAGGGAATCGGTATTGACAAATATCGAAGCTCTCTATATTTCAAAATTATATTGAACTGTTCTGCCACAACCCAAACCCCATTTGACACAAAAGCTTACCATCCAAGTCTTCTCGGAGGACAGATGGCGACCCGTGCCCTCATTCACTTGTGACTTTATCTTCCCTTGGTTTTGATGACTTTTGCGATTTTAACTCTAACTCAACAAACATCAAAGTTCTCCAACATATATGCGATACGTGTTCTACGTGGACCACTTTGAAAGGTCGGGTCCATGAGCGCCCGTACCACAAATTTCAAAAAGAAAATATTCCGCATATACACCCCGGACCTTTCGTCCACCTCGTTCGCCTTGAAAATATTTGCAATCCACTCTTTCCAAAGGTTAGGCCATCATTGAAATTACATTCTCTTCGTTAGCTACCTAGCACAGTGCTTCCTTGTAGCAATTAAAAACAGTGCCGCAGCATGTTGAAAAATTTTCGTCCTTCAGCGTATGATGACATGTACGGATGCACGGCACTTGGTACAACTCGGCATTGCCCGTGGTCTCCAAACGCCCTCGCATCCTATCGTGCCTCATATCACATTTCTCACGATCCGCTCTCAGCGATTTTTCCTTCCGTTTGTATTCATTTTTCTGAACAATACGTCAATAAATTGGAGCGTTCCTCCGTTTTCGCCCTCAATCATCAATGTGTACGTTGCCGTGGGTGTTGACGTACAAACTTTCAGGGCGCACACGCCTAAGACAAACGAGGTTATCGCCGTTTGATTAAAACGCAAACGAAAACACAAACAAAACTACAAAGTGCCATCCCACACATGTGCTGTATCCTCCATCCATCCAAGTCCAGGCTGGCAATCGTTCGCTCTTAAGCAACATATTTGCCGCGGCCGAGTACGCCCCGCCACAAACATGTACTTTCGGGAAGTTTATTCCCAGAAAAAAAGGGGCAAGAAAATAAACTTGTAGAGAAAACCTCATCGAAGAAGGAGCAAAAAAATGGAATTACTTTCGTGAATGCTCAATTGGGGGCTTCGATGTGGAGTGACACGTGTAGACGGATTGTTTATTGGGTTCACAGAAAACAAAAGCCAACAAAATGAAATTATTTACGATATTTCCTCAATCAATGAGGGCGACGTGCCCCCAATGTATTTTTATTGCTGGCAATTCCAGTGTGACACGGGCTGGCAGATGGTGCACAATCAGGCGCGACAGAGATTTTGACGAGGGGAAAGTATGATTTTAGTTCATTTTTAAAGTGAGTCCTTTCTGGTTGTATCACAATGAAGGACCCGAAAGCGTCTAGGTACAATCATGTTTTTTTTTTCATTCGTACAGTCTATAAAGGCTAGGCTGTAGGAATGAATGCATAGGCACCTGAGTCTGTAATGCAGGATTTTGTAACAGTTCCTTCCACATGAAGTCAGGGTGAGTCACTTGACGGGGGGTCTTGTGCGAAATTTATGGATTCACGATGACTATGCGGAGCGCCTTTTTGCGGAAGTAATGTGATGGCGCTGATTTAAACGGCAAAGCCAGGCTCACTTTATTTCCTCATCAATCCCATGCCTGTGTTGCAACTGTCGACTCGAGGGAAGGCGGAATTCCTTGGCGACAAGATCTCTTTGGTATTTGGTTCAGCTAAAGGTTTCAAGAAGTCACCTATGTACCCCTTCATGGGTGAAGGCTTGACCGTTCTTAAGTCTCATCTGTTCTTTACAAGAGATGAGGTTTTGGTGCGACTGGTGATGGCCTCAACCACGAACTGTACAGGAAACAACGATAGAGACCAGATGAACTATACTGCTCTGGCTCGAAGAGTTTTTTTAACCCAAGCAATTGGAAGGAGTTGTGGCCGCCGTGGCGTGGTGGGTAGAGTGCGACTCTCACACGCCGAAGGTCTAGGTTCGAGTCTATAGGAGACTGACAGAAAGAAACAAAGACTTCACGTTTTGGCGTTATCTGTTTTTATTATTCCGCAACGTGTGTTACACGATCTTAAATAGAATAGGGTAAACGGTAGATTTTTGAGGCCCAGTCCACAAGAAGAAGAAACAGGAGAATTTCGCAAACAGAGTTCAAGTACGGCAGCTTATTTACTTTAGAAGTAAAGTATGTGCACAGGGTGCGCATGAATTGAAACTAGGGTTAGTGCAGGTAGCACATTCTTATTTTTTTGTAAATCGCCTACAATTCCCAGCTCAACACGAATTTTTCGAATTCTTCACGGCACCACCTCTTTCAAGCTGTTGACAACACTCAAAGAATAATAACAGTCTAAGAAAAACCTTCTCAAATTTCGCCGTTCGGAATCGGCAAAAAACTGTAGGTCCTGTCTACTCGTGAAAGAACAGTAGCGCGCACAACACGAGTAGTTGATGAGCAAGCTAGGCCCTGGTCCCCCTGTGGACTTTCGCGCGAACATTTATTATGATTATATGGAAAGAGACTGATTTTTTAGATTAACATCGCCTACAAGATCGAGTGTGAGTCCTGCTCTAGGAGGTGGAGGCTTAGTAATAATAATAATTGTTGGCGCAACAGTCCAAAGGGGGACCAGGGCTTAGCTTGCTCATCAACTACTCGCGTTGTGCGCGCTACTGTTCTCTCACGAGTAAAAGAGACCTACAGTTTTTTGCCGTCTCCGAACGGCGAAGTTTGAGAAGCTTTCCTAGACAGTTATTACTCTTTGAGTGTTGTCAGCAGCTCGAAAGAGGTGGTGCCGTGAAAAATTCGAAAAATTGGTGTGGATCTGGGAGTCGAACCTAGATCCTCCACGGCGACCACAGGTGGAGGCTTAGACCTTACTAAAATCGGACGAGCAAATCCTTAGTCTTTTTAAAAGTTCAGCTTGCAATTCTTTGTCCTGTGTGCTTTAATGGTATTTGGAAGAGAATATTCGACGACGAATTCTATGTACAGCGTCATGCCCTTGGTCAAGCGTCTTCGGAAAAAACGCTTGAACTGGCTAGGGCACGTAGAGCGTGTGGACGCCACTGCTGCGGCATTTAAAATCTTTAAATTGTTGGGACGACGAAATAGAGGACAGCCTAGGCAAAGGTGGCGCACCAAAGTGGAGAAGAACTTTAACTAAGTTGGAGTTTACAACTGGGGATAGCTAGCCAGAGATCGTGCTGGCTATAGAGTTGTTTGAAGCCCAAATCCAAGTCCGGACTGTAGCGCCACAAGAAAAAGAAAAAGAAGTGCGGTTGTTGTCTAAGATGAAACTGAAGAGTCTCGTACTAGCAAGCTCACATGAAGATCTGAACGGCCTGTAGAAGACTCGACAAATCAAAAATGTACTTTTTGAAGTAGGAAACTGTTAAATTTTGTAAAAGCATACAGCCAAATTACATGTTTTGATCGTGACGTCTAAGATAAAGTCTCTGATGGTAAATAAATTTGGCGCCATTCGAATTAACACTGTTTAACATTTGAACAATTATTATTGTTTGTTAGTAGATGGTATAGGCTTAATAAAAATGGAGCGCTACACGAATGAACAACGCATTCTCATTGCGAAATTGTTTTACCAAAATGGTGAACGTTTTGCGGCTACAGTTCGCAAATTGCGATCAATTTAGGGTTACAATAATGCTCCAAAATGATCAACTGCAAAGCGATTAATGAAAAAATTTGTTGAAACTGGGTCTGCAACTGATGTAAAGGCAAAAACGCGACTTCGACCAGGTCGATCGACCGAAAATATCGCAGCAGTACGTGATGATGTCGGTCATTCCTCCATCCACCTCATTTCGACACCGAGCTAAGCAAATTAGTGTTTCCAAATCCACTATACAGCGAATTTTGACGAAAGATTTGCATATTCATGCATACAAAGTTCAATTGACTCAGGAACTGAAGCCAGCTGACCATGCACAGCGAACAGGGCTCGTTAAGTGGGTATTGGAGAGACAACATGAAAAGGCTGATTTTGCCGTCATCTTTAGTGACGAGGCTCATTTCCATCTTGATGGCTTCGTCAATAGGCAGAATTGTCGCATTTAGGGCGAGGAAAATCCTCGAGTGATTCACGAGAAGCAAATGCATCATCAACGTGTCACTGTGTGGTGTCGATTTTGGGCTGGAGGAATCATTGGACCTTTTTCTTATGAAAATGAGTCAGGTCAAGCGCAAACAGTCAATGGTGTTCGGTATCATGAAATAATAACCAATTTGTTCTTGCCTAGAATTGAAGAAATGAATGTGGAGGGGATGTGGTTTCAACAAGACGGCGCCACATCTCATACAGCCAGCGAAACAATTCAATTGCTGCATCAGTCATTTCCTGGTCGACCAGAATTGGCCGTCTAGATCGTGCGATTTAACACCATTTTAACACTCTTTTGAAGTTGATGGTTTATGCGAATAAGCCGACGACGACTCAAGCCTTAAAAGAGGAAATTGAACGCTGCATTTATGAAATACCGCAGCATTTATGCAAAACGGTCATTGAAAATTTCATTAAAAAATCGCGTATGTGCGGCGGCCATCTGGCCGATGTGTTATTCCACACATACATAACCTCATCCTGTCTTTACGATATAATAAAGAATTCAAGATTTTTTTTTAAATATCTGCGTTTTATTTAAAATTTCAATTTTGCGTTCTTGTTGGGACCCCAAGTGCCGCAAGCAACGTCATTTGCAATGGCAACCTCTTTGCAGTCAATTATCGCTAGAAACAGACGTCCATTAAATGCAATGTTCCCCAAAAAAGCAGGGGTGTTTCCTTTCTGTGCAAATTCTCTTGGATGGCTACTTCTTGCATTAGGAACTTATTATATTGAACAAAAAACAGCTGATGAATAAATTCGTCGCCGGGGCACAGGGGTGTTAATTGTTCGTTTGAATATGCCGCTTCTGTGATTTGATTAAATTGGCCAAGTCAACATTAATTTAGTTGACTCCTGTTTTCGTCGAACTGTGTCGCAGAAAGAGAAGTGACAAGCTAAGCAAACAGTGCTGCTTACATCAGGCAGTCATTCCGTTTCCTGGGCATCGTCACTAGTCGAAGCTTAAGTTTGCAAAGTTCAAAATTCACTGACGTCCTTCTTCCCATCACGATCACAATCAACATTTAAGCATAAGTCCACCCCCGATTCCGATTTCTTTCTTCTTTGCTTCACAATGCGCTTTGGAACCGAAATCCATTCAAGCAGCAGAGTCAAATGCAATGCACATTTGAATGTTTTTGACACGAATCCATGATGAAACGGAACTCAATTTCCTCACGCCCGTCCCTTGCAAAATCCATCGAGAACACTTGGGAAACATCAATTTGAATCCCAGATTTCAACTGTCTCCACTCACTCGAACTAATGGAATTGAATTCTCCTAATCCATGATCAGAAAAGCGTACGAAAATCGTGAAGTGGGAGGAAAAAGAAGAAGAAAACAACTCACCCCTTTGGGAACGTGATATCCCCCAATGACTGCATCCGACTGCAAGCTTCTCCCATTTGCAATCACCACTGGATACATCCTAAGCCGCACCAAAGCGGGCGCAAGAGAAACGGAAGATGGGAAAATCAAAAATCAATATTTTGCTCTCCGCATCGCTGGGCATACCTCAGAGTCTCCTTAATGCACGCCCTCAGGTAGGGTATGCGCTCCAGGGCGGCTTGATTTATTTCCGCCTCTCGACTGGGAAAAATGGACTTCAGCTCCTGAAAAAGCAGCTCCTGCTTGTCTGGATTCTTGGCCAGTTGATAGATTGTTGATGATGCTGCCACTGACGTCTGCAAAATGAAAAGCACACGCGTGAGGGTCCAGCTTGCCGGTCGCCACCGCGTCATGGGAGAGCCATAACTCACCGTATCAACGCCAACTAAAAATAGATCCAATGCCAAAATGGCAGCCAGTTTACGATTGCCAGTCTTATTAACAATCCGCTCGACAATCGATATATCTGCTTCGTCGCCGGCCACCGTCCGTCTGTCGGCCTTGTCCATCGTCAGACTGATGTTCCGCATGCAGATTCTGCCGAAGAAACATGAAATATGCGACGGGATTATGACCAAACATTTCATTTCAATTCGAACTCACTCCGTGAAACTGTCAAGTGCCGAGACAAAGCTGCGGTACGCCTTCGTCGGGTAGAAACGCCAAATTGGCATCCGCAATTCAAGTTCCGGCACGGCCCAGAAGAACGTGTTTATCGCATCGATTATCTTTCGAGAATCCTCATTTCCATTCGGAGATAAACATCCGAGTCTGGTGTCCAGCGAGACGCGGCCGACAGCTGAAAGGCACAAAAGGTGAGGGTGAATGAGAGGAAGGCTCGCTCTGATTGGGGGCAACCTCCCGGTGTGTTCTTACATTCCAAGGCCCATTTGTACAGCTCGTGCAGGAAGTTCCCGGGTAGTTCATCATTTTCGTTGCGCATCTCATGGATTCTGAACAAAAGTATGAAGAGGGGCAAGGTGATATTGATATTATGAAATAGCACAAAGAGAGGCGAAGCAAAAGTTTGTGACGTACCTTGTCATAAATTCAGAAGCTATCTCATTAAGCGGGGCAATGTACTTCTTGGCCGTGCTCGGCTGGAGGAGGATATGTTGAACTTCCTGCCGGAACGCCTCCCAGTTCTTGCCGTGGCTGATGGGCGGAATACCGCAGAGCGCATCAGAGGGACAGAGTTAATGTACTGTGTTCTTAATTTGGGATTCATTACTTACATTCCAATTAAGCCAGCAACGTCACCAAAGAAATCCCTGCGGAGTTGTCCTTTGTAGTGCTTCAGTGACGGCATTGACGGTCTGTGGAAAAAGAGAGAGAGCGAGTGTTCAAGTCAATCGTGTATTCATGACATGCCATGCCGATGATGTGATGGAACCTAATGAAGATTTACGCGTGTTGTAGGACGATTTTAATGAACGCCTAAAAGCCTTGCACGGTGGCTTAATTTAATTTGTCTTCACTGAGTTTATAGGAGCAAACAACAGTTTGTAAAGCACAAATTCTTTGTGAAGTGAAATTTCTTCTGATCGACGCAAGGATGTTTTCTGAGAAGAGCTAAAATTTTGCGTAGGTTTCGTAAGACATTACCCACAATGGGTTGCTGACGCTACGTGCATCTACACCGATGGATCAAAAACAAACGAAGGCATTGGTTGCGGAGTCTACTCTGAGGATCTGAACCTTAGCCTAAAATTCTAACTTCCCAATCACTGTAGCATGTTCCAAGCTGAAGTAATGGCCATTCGCGAAGCACTGTCTTGGCTTAATAGTATATACTCAGCTGATATTATTATTCTTGCGGACAGTCAGGCAGCACTCAGGGCCCTGGAATCTGTCTCAACAAACCCCTAGACGGTCATGAACTGCCGCACATCCTTAGATGAGATGGCTGAGCAGTTCAATATAAGCCTGTGCTGGGTGCCAGGTCACAGAGACATTCCGGGCAACTGTCAAGCAAACGAATTGGCAAGGCTTGCCAATTGCCTACTTCAATAACACGAACACCTCGGTATCTATCTCGCCGCATGCAAGTTAGAACTGCACTTGAACGTGATCCATCAGACTCATCAAAGGTGGTCTAACCATAACCTTTGTCGCGTCTCCAAGGAGGTGTGGCGCTCTCTTGAACACAAACGCTCCAGATCAACGCTCAACAGATCAGACATAAGCCTGGTCATGGGAGCCATAACCGGGCACTGTCTAATCGGTGAGCATGCTAGCAGGCTAGGGGCTCCCTCAAACGATTTTTGTAGAAGCTGCAGGGATGAGGAAGAATCAGAAACTCTCCTACACCTGTTATGCACATGCCTTATATTTTCTGAGTTTTATCGTGAAAGATGGAAAGAGAAAAAAAAGAGAAAAGGCAAGAGTACGATTCTCTTGACCAATTAAATCTTATTTCTTCATGGACGACTTTGGAGGACTGGTAGAAGGGTGCTGCGATTAAAGTGCACAGACGAATTATATCCACCTCCTGCCTAAATATTTGACTTGAGAAATTCAGTTTTTCCAATTCATTTGAATTGGCCGCCTTGGCATAGTGGGACGAGTGCGACGCTCACATGCCGAAGGGTCTAGGTTCGATTCCCAGCTCAACGCCAATTTTTCGAATTTTTCACGGCACAACCTCTTTCGAGCTGCTGACAACACTCAAAGAGTAATAACTGTCTAAGGAAGCTTCTCAAATTTCGCCGTTCGGAGTCGTCAAAAAACTGTAGGTCCCTTTAATTCGTGAAAGATCAGTAGCACACTCAACACAAGTGGCCCCCCTTTGGACTGTAGCGCCAAAAATTATTATTATTACCTCTTTCGAGCTGCTGAAAACATTCAAAAGAGTAATAACTGTCTATGACTGTCTATGTCGTTCGCAGTCGGCAAAAATCTGTAGGTCCATTCAACTCGTGAAAGAACGGTAGCGCGCATACGCGAGTAGTTAATGAGCAAGCTAGGTTCTGGTCCCACTGTGGACTGTCGCTCTACTCAATTATTACCAATTCAATTGAACCAATTCCGCAGAAACTAGTTCACACAATATTAATCCTTCTCAGTATGGTCTGAGGCCAAAATCAAATCAAAATCAAGGGTAGGGCGATTTCCCAAACAGTGGCGTACCCTATAGATGGCTAAAGAATGGTAAATTGCTATTTTACACATGTTCACCGATTTTAAGGCAACAAAAAACAATGCACGATCATGTCTTGTTTTCATAGAATAGCCTTGAACCTGTTTTCGAATATGCCATTGTAGTGTGCCATTTTTGCGAAGATTGTGCTTAACTTGTCCGTTCAAATGCTAGGTGACGCGTCCACGTGGACGGGAGTATGCAAACTCATCGAACCTCCAATGAGACATTTGCTGATCCAATCGGGTCTAACAATATACGAGCGCAAACCAGAGTCCAATATCCTAAATGGATGCCAAAATGGTCAGCGAAAGCGAAGTCCTACACTATCTCTACAATATTTGACTCAATAGGACTTGACTTCGGCTTTCAAGTAATTAGGGACTCAGACATTAGTTTAGAAAATTAATTTCATTGAGTTTCAAGCAAGGAAGTATAAATGGATAGAGCTACAGACCACAAGTGACCAGAGTCTAGCTTCTTCAGCAATAACTTTTTTCTTCTTTCTTTTTTTTGTTTTTGGGAAACATTGTATTAGTGCACTTAGACTTGAAAACTGATTTCTCGTGCTATCAGGCAGTAACCCACATTTAATGTAATATCTAGGTCTTTCAAACCTAAGTTTTCAACTTTCACCACCCCAGTGCCGAACTGTCGCCACCTAATACGAACAGAGGCGAGATATTGACAGAGGAAATGCTCTGCAGTGTCCCCACTTCTCCACAGTCGTCACATAGACTAGAATCATTGGGCGCAACTACGCATAAGTGCTTACCGAAGGTGAAGTCTCCCGTTTGTATGCTAACATTGTTGTTGTCTGCAGCCTTTCCTGTTTAGAGCTAGAAGAAAAACCACGGATTGCTCGCTGTCGTTTGGGAGCATACTCTTGGTCACCCTGCATCCTGGAGAGTTACGCCTTCTCTTGTTGTGCTGTAGGGAGACCCAACCATCGACGGAGGCCCTGACCAGTTACGCGGGTAGTCCCAAGGTAGGTTCGGGCTTTACGAATGCCTCTGCTGAACATCGGCAGTCTCGTTTCCCAGGATCCCGTGATGACCCGGGACCCAAACAAGTCTTAGAGAATTCAGCCTGCCGACCAAATTAAGGGAAAACTTGCATTCTTGAATTATCTTGGAAGTGGTTAAAGGGTTGAGTAAGGCCTTGAGCACAGCTTGACTGTTGCTGCAGACGCAGATACTTCTTCCCTTCCACCTACTCTTCACAAAATAGTTGGTGGCCATTAGGATCGCGAAAGTTTCCGCCTGGAAGACCGACGCGAAATTACCTAAGGAGGCGTGAAGTCTAATGTTGTCGTTTTCCACGAAGGCCCCAGCTCCAGAACCCTCCGTTGTATTGGAGCCGTCCGTGAAAATCCGACTACATTCCTTTCCCGGTTCAGTTTCTGGCCACAGCCAGTCCAGGACACGGTGAAAGTCGACTTTGTATGAGCGTCGCAACTGTATTATTGGCGACCTCGTATCAGACGGCATGTCGATGAGAGTAGTATCATAGGAGATGCGGTGTACGAGATCATCCAAGTTCCAGTGCGAGTGGAAATCACGCAAAATACTCCAGTCTTAATATTGAAACTCTTCACTATATTGCTTGCTTGAATCCATTTTGGTATGCCTTTTAGGCGGCAGGTCCTTGTTCTTTTAGATTCAATAATAATAATTGTTGGCGCTACAGTCCAGAGGCGGAAAAGGGCCTAGCTTGCTCATCAACTACTCGTGTCGTGCGCACTACTGTTCTTTCACGAGGAGAAGGGACCTACACTTTTTTGCCGACTCCAAACGGCGAAATTTGAGAAGCTTTCTTAGACAGTTATTACTCTTTGAGTGTTGTCAGCAGCTCGAAAGAGGTGGTGCCGTGAAATATTCGAAAAATTTGTGTTGAGCTGGGAATCGAATCTATACCTTTCGGCGTGTGAGCGTCGCACTCTACCCACTACGCCACGGCGGCCACTTTGTTTTAGATTCACACAATTTAAAAATACCTTCATTTGCTTCGTCATCCATTTACCGTTAACAAACATTATTTTGCATTACATAACTTCTGCGTGTTTTTTCCTGTTAAGCATCAATAACCAACGACAAACAAAAGCGTATAAACCGCTCCATCAGCTTGAAATAATTCTCGCATCACCTTGAATTCCACACCATATTACCAAACCCTGACGCATGGCTTAAAGGAACAATAAATAAAACGAATAGCTCCTTTAAAAGCATCCTTAACCAAACGCATTTCCCTCACTTGCTCTTTCCCGAAGGCCAGCTAAAAAAGTTGAAAGACACCCTCACACATCACAACCGGGCAGGATGTGTGCGTGTATGTGCCTCGTTCGGAAACCAACAATATTGGGAATTCAATCTTTCAACTGAATAGTATACTCGTATAACCGTATAACAACGCAGAGCCGCAACTAACCACAGGCAGTGGATAGAATCATGCACTAGAATGAACCCCCAAAAAGGCACTATTTCACCGCCCCGTGTGCATAATTCATGAACAGGGCTGAGAGAGAAAAAAATGATTTTTGTTGTGTTGTTCGTTTTTTGCGACTCAAATTGACGTCAGAACAATCAAATTCAGCTAAAGCCACCGCACCACCACCATCCGTTCGTAGTGTTCGGCGGTCGGTGGTAAACCGGCACAAAGCACAACGAAAATTTAAGAAGAGTTTCCCAAGGCAATCCTTTTAATTAATCCCAGCCTCTAGACAATGTGCATTGCAGTGCTTTTATTTTCAGTTCTACCTGCAGTCTCAGTTGGTGGGTATACTCGTAAATGCTGCCTACCTGGGAGTGGGAAATTTCTCTAATTTGACAGCACCAGATGATTTGGGTTGCTCATTAATTACATCTGGCATTCAAATTAATTGTGGAGTAAATTTTTTTGAGGTTACAATTAAAATTTTGACTTTTCGAATGCGACAATGATCTAGCGAAATACAGTTCTTTGGAAATCAATACTTTTATTAAACAACTAAGAAAGATAACAACGTTTTCCGATGCCTGCTTATAAGCTTATAAATTTTTTGCTCGCTTCGTTTTTAAGGTCAAATCAAGCATTCAAAAAGATTTTCAGAGCAACGTGTTGCCTACTTCTCTCACGAGTAGAAGGGACCTACAGTTTTTTACCGACCCCGAACGACGATGTTTAAACGGGCTTTTTTTTAGACAGTTATTTCTCTTTGAGTAAAGTCAGCAGCTCGATAGAGGTGGTGTCGTGAAAAATTGGAGCTTGTGAGTGTCGCACTCTACCCAACAATGCCACGCCGGCCACAACCATAATTCCAAAAACTCAATAAATACTGAGGTAGGTGCTTCCAAACAGTTTCAAACCTCTGTTTAGGAAATACGTATTTTTAAGATGATAGGCACTTATCCGCATTAGTCTTTTTTCTTAGTAAAGAAAAAAAACATAAATATTAAATTCAAACGTAAATATTGTTGCTTTATTTATTAAATTCGGAATTTTGCTGACTAATGACTTTTAAAGTTTCATCCGATTTCCATGAAAAAAAAAAGATTTTCTAAGAACTAATAAAGAACACGCTAAATTATAGTGGTAACAAGGTCTTTTGAGTACTCATAAAATATTTTTGTAAGTTTTCTGGTAGTTTTTCTCTGTAATACCTCTCTTAGGCGTTTAGGCACGAAATCCAGTAAATTTGCTGTGTCTTCGGCTGTTATTTTCCCCTATTCTTCCACTAGTATGTTAACAGCATATTTTTGGAGGTAATGGTAGGTCACGCGCTCTATGTTATTCAAACCCAGAGACTGAGGAAGTGTGCGGAACTAATTTTTAAGGTCACACAGTATCCAAAACTTTACATTTTGTGAGGTATGTTTGTGGTCATTATCGTCTTGAAACCATAAATTTTCTTCTAGTCTCAACTGCTGAATGAAGTGCAGTGAATTATTTTTCAAAATCTGGATGTAACTCATTTGGTCCATAACGAATTTAATAAACATAAGTTTGGTCACGCCATCAGCGGGTGTACATCTCCAAACAATATTTCCATTTCCATACATTACTATTGGTACTAAATTCTGCCTTACCAAAGCTGTATCTTTTTTTCCTACTAATTTTCTACCTTTTATTTGAAAGATGCAAAATTTGTTCTCTTCGGAAAAGATAACTTTGTTCCAAAATTCTGGAGGCTTAGAAATGAATTCATTTGTAAACCCATGCACTTTTGTTTATTGATATCTTGAACATGTAGCTTCTAACGAGCTACTAGGCTATGATACCCAGGCTTTTTTAATATTTTTCGGATAGTATAATCGGTTATTGTATTGCCAAACCTTTCATCTATCTCAAGGTTTACTTGGTGGGCAGTAATCCTGGGATTAAGGGCTACTACCTGAAAAATGCGTTTCTGTTCTCGCTTTGTAAATAAGGATGGCCGACCATCCTTGGCATCCTGGGCTTTGGCAAGATGGAATTCGTTGAAACGCAACTATTAATAATTCTCTGGATAGACGAGTGTGCCCTTCCAACTATCTATCCATTTGCTGATAGGTTTCACCCTCAACGTAAAGCTTAAAGATAATTTTCTTTTCTTCGGTACAAACTTCTTTTCCTTAATTTTCCAAAGACTCATTCATTTGAACTTACTACCAGCAAATAATGAAATCGACATCTATAATCCAAACACGCATGGGCAGTTAACGGTACTGGCATATTTTCTCATTGTACGCAGCTGCTAAAAATTTGTATGCAGTCTTGTGCATGTGTTCTTTTACGTTCTTAGGAAAAAAAATATTTACAATGCTCTTTTTTACAAAGTAAACGAAAAATAAAAATGTATTCGTAATAAGAAGGTTCAATGTATAAAATAAAACAATCACCTCGATACTTTTTATAAAAACTAAAATATTTGCGTTTGAAGTTAATGATCTTTTTCTGTAATTCACAGACTTATACTGGCAAGTGTATGCTTTGGAAAGAGTTTCTAATAAGTTAGTTAATCTACCCATTTAGACAGTCACCGACTAGCTTTCGTGCGGTACGCATCGTTCTATTTGACGACTCTCTATTGTGTGTGAATAAACAACAACTCTTTGCTAACGGTTTCCCGTTATAAAATATTTTTTAATAGTTCTTCTAACTCTTTCACTCCTTCACTAAGTAAATCTTCTCTAACCCTCGCGTGTGTTTGTCCCTCATTCAAAAATGGTCTCAGGGACAAAAACAAAGACCGCAAATAGGTTTAGCACGCTTTCCGAAGTCGTGTTTACCGAACCTCGTGCAAAAAAAAAATAAAGCCTTACATTCATTTGATGATTTTCCTGAACGCCCTAGCATTACAACAAATAAAAACCCACGGTTCATCGTTATTGCCCCTTTCTTTTCTTCAGTGAGCATTTTTGCTTTAAGAAAAGCCATTGACGCCATTAGCACCGAATATGAACAGATTTCTCAGCTAAGAGACGGAAAAATTTTGATCCTAACGAAAAATCAATCTGTTGCGGAGAAATTCATTGCAAAGAAAAACTTATCCAACCTATGCCCCGTTAGAATAACGCTTCATAACCAACTGAACTCTTCGAAAGGTATTGTATACGCCCCATGTTTGATAAATGTACCGGAAGAAGAAATTGTGTCGGAAATGCAAACACAAAAAGTGACTGAGGTGTACAAATTCACCAAGATGATTGATGGCAACCGAAGACCGACTGGTTTAATGCTTTTTACTTTCGACAAATTCCAAGCACCTTACTCTGTTGAAATTGGCTGGTACAAAGCCAAGGTAACCGAATATATTCCGAATCCCATGCGGTGCCGTAATTGCCAGTTACTTGGTCATACCACCAAAAAATGTAACAACGCCACAATGTGCCATACATGTAATAATCCCCCACACACAAATGTAGATTGCACACGAATCATGTGCGCTAATTGTTTGGATAATTCCCATCCATCATCATCAAAAGACTGTCCAAAATTCATTCAGATGAAGGAAATCTTAAAAATTAAAATTCAAAAAAAGTGTAGCATATCAGATGCCAAACGTATATATAAAGAACAGTTCCCTCAAGCTAACACGAATCTAAGTTCATTTGCTAATATTACCAAGCAAAGTAATCGGTCTCCCGTTTCCTCTCTCTTGCCAGCCGACCCGATTCATACCGTTACAATACCAAGTAACACAGCAGTGCAAAAAACCAGTTCTGATAAAAAGAAACTTACAGATAATTCAATCCCCATTTTAAAAAAGACAACTGCTCAACATAGTAAAATAGAAAAAAATAACACAAAATCTTCTTTTGAAAGTTCTCCTTCAATCTCAACATCGCCTCCACCCCATTTCATCAGTACGCAACCAGCCGCTAAACTAACAAACATTACAACACCTATTAATAACAAACACTTAACACAAAATTCCCCCATAGAACACACAAATAAAACAGATTCAAATGATACCAACATCCAAATTACTCGTTCTCACTCTAAATCACCTTCTACTCAAATCCCTTTTTCTTCAAATATAACATCCTCACCTCTGTCTAAAACCACACAAGCTCTTATAAAAAATAACGAATACTTTGTTCCAATGGAAGACGATGACAGCACATAATACAAATCATAACTACCTCAATACCAACGACTCCGTTGATCAGGTGCTGAATCGTCAGGGCTCCTACTGGAGCTCGAGCAGTTCAGCTTCTGCTCAGCGGAGTCGTATCCCTAACACCTCAAATCTACCACCTACAAATATTACATCATATAAAAATCTATCACCACACTTAATTTCGACATACCAAACTTCCTCTACACTTTCATTGTCGCCAGACAATGGAAGCACGTGGAGTACTAGTTGTAAAAATCCAGTTCTTATAATTTTGCAATGGAACATTAAGGGACTTATAAACAATTATGATGAACTAAAAATTTTAATTGCCAGATACACGCCACTCATTGTAAGTCTTCAAGAAACGCACTGTTCCCATAATTTTATACCTATTATTCCAAAAGCTTTCGAAGGGTATTTTTGTAATCTTCCTATAAACACATCCTCCAAACAAGGAATTGGTTTAATGATACGGAAAAATATTCCACATAAGCTGATTACAATTAATTCCAACCTCCAAGTGTTAGCACTTGAGGTTAAATTAAAATTAAAATTTACATACATCGGCCTATATCTTCCACCAGGGCAAACCATCACGAGGTTTGACTTGGAAAACATTCTGGCACAAGTTCATGGTCCAGTCATTATGGGAGGAGATGTTAACGCTTGGAGTCCTCTTTGGGGATCGCCTCGAGCGAATAAAAAAGGACATATTGTGGAAAATTTTTTAACAAATTCAAACTTACTTTTATTAAATGACGGATCTCCAACTCACTTTTCCACGCACAGAACTTTCACGCACGTTGACATCACTTGCTGCTCCCCTGACTTGTATCCAAAAATTCATTGGAAAACTGTGGAAGATCTACACAATAGCGATCATTTCCCCATTTTAACTTCCGTCATTTTAGATAAAAAATACAACACAAAGAATGCTTTCCCCGTCCCATTAAAATTCAAAACTGATCAGGCAAACTGGTCTGAATTTATGAAATTTACAATAGATATCCCAATTAACTTTGAGACCAACATAAATATCAACAAATCTGCTGCCATTTTTCAAAAATGTATCCGGAAAGCCGCTAACCTTACAATCCCCCAAACCAGTCCCAAAACTTTCAAGCATACTGTCCCATGGTGGAATGCGGAACTAAACAAACTTAAAGATGAAAAAGTTAAGGCCTGGAAAAAATTCAAAAAAAATTCTACAACAACGAACTTTATTTCTTTTAAAAAATCCAACGCAATGTTTAGAAGATCTCTTAAAATCAATAAATCTAAAAGCTTAAATGACCTAACATCATCAATCAACCCTAGTTCATCTGTAACAAACATTTGGAAGAAAATTAGACTACTTACTGGCTCAGCTGTTTCTCAATCGATAGCGTGTATCGAAACTGAATCAGGTTCTATCATTAACCCTTCAGATATAAGTAATCACTTTGCAACAACTTGGTCAGAGTACTCTAAGGACTCCAACTTCCACATAAATTTTAAATCCAAAAAAAACGAAAGTCTCAAAATATTTCCCCTTCCGGCTAACAATCCTGCATCTGATCATCTTGAGCAACCCATCACACTTTCGGAACTAGAATCTTGCCTCAGCAAACTCAAAGGAAAGACACCAGGGAGGGACAGACTTTCATACCCAATGTTCAGAAACCTGCCAAAGCAATCAAAATTAGTCTTTCTAAGACTCTATAACAGAATTTTTGATACCAGTACAATACCTCAATATTGGAAAACAGCGACTATTATCCCCATCCCAAAATGCAACAAAAATATTAATAAAGTTGAAGGTTACAGGCCAATCTCATTGTTACCATGTGTCTCAAAAGTCCTGGAAAAAATAATTTCGAATCGCCTCCTCTGGTACACAGAAACCAAAAAACTAATTTCAGAAAACCAAACTGCCTTCAAACTGAAAAGAGGTTGTCTAGATGCTTTACTGCACATTGACAGCTTTATTTCTACCGCCATCTCAGCAAAAAATCACGTTTCCATTTTATCACTCGACTTCGAGAAAGCGTTTGATAGAATAGGAATTCATCTTGTTTTAATAAAATTGAAAGAATGGGGTGTAGGTCCAAAAATGTTTGGTTATATCAGAGCTTTTCTTTCTAACAGAAAATTTTGCGTTAAAGTCAGAAATGTGTTCTCCCAAAATGTCCCCCTTCACAATGGCATCCCACAAGGTTCCCCCCTATCTGTAATCCTTTTTTCAATAGCTTTCAATGAAATAAGCAGCATTATCATGAAGTATAAATCTCTAGATCATTGTATATATGCTGACGATGTTTATATTCTGTGTAAAAATAATGACTTAGATACTTGCAAAATAACTTTTTTAAATTTGTTAAAAGATTTTGAAGACTGGTCAACTTCTTCTGGTGCAAGCTTGTCTATTCAAAAGTGTAAAGCATTGCATATTTGCAGAAAAAAATTATGTAAGAACTTTAAAATTAGTTTTCGCAATGTTGAGATACAATCCGTTGAAAAATTATGTATATTAGGATTACATTTTAACAATAAATTTAACTGGAAAAGTCACTGCATGGAATTGAAAAAAACACTCACTTCAAGACTAAATGTTATTAAATATCTCTCTTCTAAAAAATGTAAAACCCATATAAACACCTTATGTTATTTAACTAAAATGTTAGTATTAAATAAAATTGACTATGGACTGAGCATTTATGGAAACAGCCCAAAATCAACCATCAACATCATCAATCCTACATACCACCAAGCCGCAAGAAAATCACTCAACGCCTTCCCAACAACCCCAATAAAAAACATTTTGGCTGAATCCGGTTTGCCAACAATAAACGAAAGATATGATGAGATCATTATGAAATTATCTGCAAAACTGTTATTCCCTTCCAGATCTGTTATACAAAGAGATTCTATTGCTGCTAAACGCTCAACACGCCTAAAAAAAGTTCCATCAACAATCTCACGCATTTGGAAGAGCATATCCAATTTCAATATACCAGCTAAAGTGTTCACGAACAAAACTTCAAAATACCCACCTTGGTTGCTCAGACCTGAGTCGTTTGATATATCTCTATCTAGACATCAAAAATGTCATACTCCAGGATATATATACCAAACTGAATTTAATGCCATTGCAAACAACCTAAAGTCAAGAAACTGGAAGTTAATATTCTCAGACGGCTCAAAAACCAATTATCATACAAGCTTTGCTGTAACAACTCAAAGTGATACGCTCATAAGACAAGGTCTCCTTCCTGAACACGCGTCCATTTTTTCAGCGGAAACCCTAGCGATATATGAAGCCTTAAAATATTCCTTCAATATAAAGGGACACTGGGTCGTGTGCACTGATAGTCTTTCGGTTGTAAAAGCTGTTATGAACCTAAACTACAACTCTCCTGCTATTATAGCACTTAGAGATATTATCATCAAATCAAACAAAAAAATAAAAATTATGTGGGTTCCATCGCATATAGGCATCAGGGGGAATGAATTCGCGGACAAAGCGGCTAATTCTGTCGCTAAACTCCCTACATACCTATTCAATACATATAGTCAGGACGATCTTTTCAAATGTATAAGCAAAAAAATTAAATCCGTTCAGGTTAACAACTGGTTGTCATATAAACATCACTATGCAACAATTAACAATAACAAAACAAAACCTGTGTATCCTACACAGGTGGCTAAACAAGCTATTACAAATTGTGTAAGACTTCGCCTAGGACATACTTCCCTAACGCATAAGCACCTTCTAACAAAAGAAAGTCCCCAAACATGTTCAAGCTGCTCAGTAGTATTCGACTTGAATCATCTCTTAGTCCACATCAATAGTAACCTTCCGAACAATAAAACAATTCAAGAAATTCTCCAAGACATTAACCCTTTAAACCTGGAAACCTTACAAGAAATTATTTCGAATTACAATTTTATTTTATAAGTTTTTCTATCAATATCTTTTAAGCATCGAGCCGAAAGCCTTTGTAGCTTGTGCTCTTAAAAAAGAAAAAATAGGTACTAACATTGTTATTTCACATTTCTATGTTAGTCTGTATAAATAAATAAATAATACCCATTTAGAAAGTTTTTCCTTCTACACCTTTCCTTGTAAAGACTATTCCCAATCATTTTATCAACGCTTGTAAAGTGATGCATTCAGTAAGTCCCGGGACATATAGAGGCGCCACTTATAGAAAAAAAAATATTAAATTACTATTTTTTTTTAATTTTTGTTGTGTAATACCACACTTATCATTACTTCATATTCGTGCTGTTTTAAGGCCGAGAACTTTTTTGTTTTATTTTTTTGGTATACAATCTGATATATAGCTGAATACATATCTTAAACAAGAGTATATGCCAAATTTACAGACAGGCGCTTTCCTACCTGTACTTTTCGCATGAAAAAGGAAACAACCCCTGAAATCGGCACACAAAATTGAGCATACAGATGTCATGTGCATGTTCTACACAAGCTTCGCAGAATCTATACATGCAAATTTGTTCGGGAATGAAGCAACAAATGTCCCTGATGATCATTTCTGCACACGCTTTTAAGCTAAAAAACCGATATTCTCTTCTTTGTGCGAAAATATGGAAAACATGTGAATAGAGACTACTTTGTCAACGAGAATGCTCATAATTAAGCTATTTTGCGAGGGGAAGTCGATGCGAAAAATAGGAGAAACTGTAGGGCGATCGCATGCAACGGTACAAAAAATATTAAATAATTATAGATATGAAGGGACACTAAAAAACAGACCTGGAAGGGGAAGAAAAAAAATGGTTTCAGAACAAAGCGAGCGCTATATTGTTCGGTCAATCAAGTCCACTCCAAAATCTAGCGTTCCAAAGTTGACGGCTTAATTTGCATCCGTAATTAATAAGCCTCTTTCAACCGTTCGCAGAGTCTTAAGAAAGAATAATTAAAATGGTAGGATCGCCCGAAAAAAGCCGTACATTTCCCTAGTTAATAAGAAGAAAAAAATTGAGTTTGCTAGACAATATGTAAACCACCCGGAAAGCTTTTGGGAAGATGTTTTGTTTTCAGATGAAACAAAAATAAATTTATTTGGGTCTGGCAAACAAATTGTTTGAAGGAAACCAAATACAGCCCTCAAAGCTAAAAATATAAAGTCAACCATAAAACACAGGGGAGGATCTGTGCTGTTGTGGGGTTGTATGGCTTCAAATTACTGTGGAAAGTTCGAATTTATAGAAAATACTGTGGACAAAATTGCGTATTTGAATATTTTAAAACGAAATTTACGAAGTTCCGCAGTAAAATTAGGTCTGCCTTCGGTTTTTTACTTTCAACAAGATAATGATCCGAAGCACACCTCCTTTTTAGTACGCAAATGCTTGCTTTATAACGCTCCAAAGCAGCTAAAAACACAGCCACAATCGCCGGATCTTAACTCTATTGAACATCTATGTTGTGAAATAAAAGTGCGGGCTAAAGAAAGTACCTGCTTCAATAAGCAGGAGCTAAAAGCTAAAATTCAGGCAGCTTGGGAAGGGATTCAGCCATCTTTTACTGAAAAACTGGTAAAATCCATGCCACGGCGGTTACAATCTGTCATAGATGCTGAAGGAGGTGCCACGCGTTACTGAAATTTTATTTGTAACTGTTTTTGTTTTGTGTTTCAATCGTAACTCAAATTTACTTTGAGTATATTCTCAATTTTGTGTGTAAAATGAAGTGCCTTTTGTTATTTTACTTAGAAACAGCAAGTTTTTTTTTTAATTTTCATATGTAATTAATTTTCGTATGTATGTCAGCAATAACAAGCAATAACATGTAATCACTCGGTTTGAGATTAGCGCCATAGACTAGACTACTTCGAGAGATAATAATCAAACGAAAAATTCAAGTCAACGACAAAATTTGTAGAATTTCGAAGCGTTGTTGGAATGGTAAACCAAACTATGGTATACAAAAATCAATTGACAGTTGACAATATGGCCTCCAGTTAAAATACTGTTGCCAATAAAAAACAATCGTTAATCACTCATCCCTGCTTGGAGTATGATTGCGTTGCGTAAAAGCGGATGCTTAGGCTTTCCATTCACTTTCAAATCCAGCTTTGGAACCTCCATTTTTAGGGTATATGTCAATACAGAGCTAAATGTATATAAAAGTGAGATCAATAAAACTGTGTTACTAGCCTAGGACTTGCTTTGCTTCTTTTGCTTATTTGCTTCTTTGCTTCTTTCTCTTTGCTCACTTATTTCACACTCTATGAATCTGCATTGTTTAGAAATCTCATAAGGAGACATACAGCCGGAATACAATAAAAATTATAAAATTTCTTATAATCGGATTGTCTGAGTTCGGAAAGTGTAAATCCTTGAGAGTTCAAAATGCTGCAAATGTAAACTTGTTCAAAAGATTTAGATTTTCTGAGTAGAACCTCGCGTGTTATATTTCAGACAAGCTTTCATGATATTGTATTCTGTGTCTATAAAATTTTAGTTTTTTTTTTTTAACTTTAACTGTGACGACGAAATGTATGTTTCTTGACTTTATTTGTTCATCCGTCAGTAGTCTCTGAGTTTTCTAAGACCTTTTTATTTTTTTTAACTTCCACACTCCACTGTTTATCAGAGAAAAACACTTGAGACAACTTCTTTGACAAACAAAAACCAAAAAAAAGAGATTCCACCAAAACTTAATATCAGTTGAACTCAAATGTTCATTCTTTTGAGCTGTGCAAACTTGAGTGCCCCCACTCAACCTCCGGACAAACTTTCACCGACTCGACTGTATAATTAGACGGAAACCCCACTTATTATCTTGACTTGCTTCCAAAATATGACTTGACACGGGCGGCCCTGTCTGTGTGAAAATAACTTTTCCAACTTTTCCTCTTTCCCACGAATGCACTCCCACGCCAGCAGCGCCTAACGTAACTCAGTTTACTGCGACTTGCAAAATCATAATAATGTTGTTCCGCAGAACGTGTAGCTGCTTCAAAAGTGGAAAGACCAAACACACCAACAATCCCTTGTAATCATGCCTGCTTTCCGACTAAACTTCTCCCAAACCGAATGAATAATTAGTTTTCTCCGTCTCATCATCGGATTTCTTTGCGTGTCGGACAAGTGGAAGCGCCGCACGTAATTACATCTCAGTTTGGGGTACGAACATGAATTCCAGCACCGATCGCATGTCGTAACAAGTGCTCACCGGAGGGGACCACTTCAGTCTTCAACTCTGCTTTGGGATTGAACACGCTTGACAAAATTACAGTACGTCCATGATCTACCAAAGGCGTGACCTTCGATTACACAAGCTACATTCGGCAAGCCACAATCAACGACGAACTGGTTGCAGTGAGATTGACATCACTTGTGGTCATGCATACATACACCGCAAAAGCAAGACAACCCTCACCGTGTATGACAGTCAATGTCAATGATTTTCAACTGGCATCACTTGGAGAAGGTGGAATGCACACCGCAGAGCTCATTACTTTTGTTTGCATTGTTATGCTAAAGTCTGACAAATGGGCGGATCCGAGGGCACGCGGTAAAAGTGGATATTCATTAGCAACAGCATCATGACATTCTTACGTAATCTCACACTGCGGCTGTGTGCCGAAGATTTGTTTCTTTTGTTTCCTTTTTTGGGCACATCTCTCTCCTTGGCAATAGAAGTGTATGAACGAAAATGAATTGTACTTTGGAAAGGTGACATTGAGAACTTGCAAGCTATTCTGCATCACTTTGACAGCTTACATCATTTAACTTTCAAAATGCACGACGTAAGTGATTAGCTGTCAGCTGTCAGGCTGTCAGCTTCAGAATTTCTTTTTGAAACTGGTTTAGGTAAGAGATCGTTGATGGATGATGGAGAGTACCTGTAGTTATATGCCGACTGATATGGAAAAGGGCGCTTCTTGGGAATAATTGTACTTCTTCGTTCGTTTTTCTCACATTTAAAAGACATCTCAATACGCTTTTCATTATCAGAATATTGATTCTTTCAGAAAATAAATTCGGTTCGTTTTTCAAAAGATGGCGCCACCTGCAAGTTGTAACTGATCTTGGAATCATTTACCTGTTTCATTGGAAAGGTGTTACATCGTCAGCGATTTTTAGTGTGCATCAGTGTTTGTGGCCGCCGTGGCGCTGTGGATAGAGTGCGACGCTCACAAGCCGAAGGGTCTAGGTTCGATTCCCAGTTGAACACCTCAAATTTTTCACGGTACCACCTCTTTCGAGTTGCTGAAAACACTCAAAGAGTAATAACTGTGTAAGAAAGCTTCTTAAACTTCGCCGTTCTGAGTCGGCAAAAAACTGTAGGTCCCTTCTACTCGTGAGAGAACAGTAGCGCGCACAACACAAGTAGTTGATGAGCAAGCTAGGCCCTGGTTCCCCTGTGGACTGTTGCGCCAACAATAATAATAATAATAATCAGTGTTTGTTTAAGGTAACAAAATTGTGTTTTACCCCTTCGAAAATGTCCAGATTTGTCTTAAGAAATTAATATTTGCGGGAAGTATTAATTTTTATTTTTTGTTTGAGGAAAAGTGCAGCTGAAGCCCATCGAATGTTTGCAGAAGATTATCGTGAACCTGCTTCGACCGATAGATCTTGCAGAGGGTGGTTTTGACGCTTTAAAAGTGGTGACTTTAGCTTCGAAAACAAAGAGCGTTTTGGCCAGCTCGAAATGTAAGAAAATGAGGAATTGGAGGTTTTTCTGGTTCAAGATCAGTGATTAAAATTAAAATTAGTGTGAATTCGAGAACTCGTTAGGAGTGACTCGCTTAGAGATATTTGGATTTATTCAAAGGGTAGGAAATTGCGAAATTCCGGATGAGTTGAAAATGAGAATTATTGAAACGCCATGTTTTAAGATGGAACTGATCAACGATTCAAAAGTCATGCATATATTGGATCAAGACGGGCGTATTTTATTACGAGCTTCTTAAACTCGGCGAAACCATTGATGGGAAACGTTATCGACTACAACTAATACGTTTGAGCCGTGCATTGCATGAACGACAAAGAGGCCTTTCGAGTACTGGCTCTTTCGACGAAACGATGTAGGTGGTCAGCAGTTCGGGTCTTTTGAAGAAACCGAAGAATGGCTCAATGATTGGATCGATGCGAGAGAGGTTTAATTTCTTAGTGATAATATTCGAAAATTTGTGGTCACCGTGGCGTAGTGGGTAGAGTGCGACGCTCACACGCCGATGGGTCTAGGTTCGATTCCCAGCTCAACACCAATTTTTCGAAATTTTCACGGCACCACCTCTTTCGAGCTGCTGACAACACTCAAAGAGTAATAACTCTCTAAGGAAGCTTCTCAAATTTCGCCGTTCGGAGTCGTCAAAAAACTGTAGGTCCCTTCTACTCGTGAGAGTAGCGAGCACAACACGAGTAGTTGATGAGCAAGCTAGGCCCTAGTTCCCCTCTGGACTGTAGCGCCAAGAATTATTATTATTATGGTATTATTAATTTCCATTAAATAGGTAAAAGAAGTCGCTTATGACGGACAATATTTTGATGGAGTTGTCCTTCGTTTTTTTTTAATAATTTGTTTTTTGTTTTCTTTAACACAAAAGCGGACCGAATTTTTTTCAATACAACTTGCTGCAATTCACTGGAAAAAATAATTGACTTCTCTTCTTCAAGAGACATATTTTTGAATTTAAACATATCCTGCTCCTGCAAAGGAAGGAGTTTTTATGCCCAAACTACAAAAGTTGTATACACGAACACAGCCGTATCCCGCATCAAAGAAAAACACGGAAAAAATAATGATTAACCCATTTGACACACCCAATCCCTCTCGACGCATCAAATCAGTGACGAAATCTCCCACCGTCAAAGCAACCACCCAAATGCATGCATTGAAAGCATCAAAGTCATCTAATACAATGAAAACCAGCTTGGTATGCCTTAAGCACCGCATCACAAAGTCAATCACCGTTGAATGTCAATGTCAAACTACACTGCAACTGTGAAATACACAAAAAGACACAACAGAAAGAAAACACAAACAATTCTTCAGTGAGAGGGGTGTGATTGAGGAAAGAATCGAAAAAAAATGGAGTAATGCCCGTTCTCCGTGTTTGACATTTAACCACTTATAATCTGTGAGGTAGAAAATGTACCTCGAACGATGTCGATAGTGGCTTGCCATCTGTGTTTTGAATGTTGCGTGCAGACAGACTGGCGCCGTTTGATTTAACGACCGCCAGACATAAAATACACCAACGACGATGATGCCGCGGCCGCCACCACCACCACCAAATAACAGATTTAACTCGTTTTTTGTTCGTTCCTCGCTGTATTTCGCGCCTGTGTCCGTGCTGGTGCCTATTTGTGTCGAACACACATCACAATCGATTCTGTTGTCTATTGACTCATGGTTCGTCGATTTACGTGTGACGGACAACAATGGGGACAGTATTCCAGGGACTGGAACCGGGGGGCGGGGAGAAATATGATTATGTTCATAAATCGATTGTGTAATGGTACTCGTAGCAGCATCCACGCCCAGCTCTCGCCGCTTGCGGTGTGCCGGGCAGCTTCTAGCCCCTTAGATGATGATTACCATCTGCCACCCTTTCGTTTCGATTATATTACGTTGCTCTGGGAAAGATTTAGAGGATAATAAAAAGAATTGTAAAGATCCACGATCCATCGGATTACTAAAGAGTTACGAGCGTAGGACCAAGGTCAAGGCGATTGAGATGAGTGAACGGAATAAAAAAAAGAAAAGAAAAATACAAGGAAGACGTAAAAAGCAAAGCGAAGCAATAAAAGATGCGTTCGCCTTCTCATCTGAAATGCGTCAAGCGCGCCGTTCGTTTATCTTTGCAACACTCCCTCTGGCGTTCTTCTGCGTTTATCGCAATGTGATGTGAATCAGTTCATTTGTTGTTCGCATTAGGAATGCGCGAATATACACACAACCTGAACTCTTTGAAAACGTGAACCGGGCGGCGGGGGATTGCGAGTGCGAGTGGGTGGAGGTTTGAAATGTATATATGATTTGCTTTTTTTATTTCCCAGAAATTCATGAAAATACTATTTTTCTGGATAAATTTTAAGAAAAACTAAAATTTTGCCAAGGATGGCCAAAGGGTTTTCCAAAGTAAATAAGTATGACAGATTTTACTTTGGCCAGAGGGAGAGAAACAAAGAGCGCCACTGTATTTAGCAGAGTAAGAGATTTGTGAAAAATCCCAGCACGGAATTACGTTTGCTTTTTTCTTCTGTTTTTTAATTTCAAGGACGAGGCCATAGAAGGACACACGCTCGACTGTATTGTGTCAAAAGAAACGACTTTTATTTCGTTCATTAACTGTGACCCGCGCCAGCCAATGGAGCTCTTTCTTATCTAAAAATAACTTGAAGTAAACAAAGCTGATGACAGAAACTTCGCATTCTTCCTTTGTCCCCGAAATTCAAACAGAAATGGGAAAGGCTTAATCCGGTGGGTATACAGCAGACTTCATTGCACAACGCCCATAGGTTGAATCAACCAACGGTTTAATTGAAGAAGAGCAATAAAAGCTCAAAACTTAGATGAGGCCAACGCTCTTTGGCCGTGTGACATGTTGTGCACTCGAACTTCGTTTCGTGTTTATAATTGCGTTCGAGCTTGTTGAATGAAAAATAGAACTCAACGAGAAGTGAGCGGTAGATATCCCACTCCAGAATCAAGAGAGCACTTTAGCGAATGCTGTAGCGCTTAACCTCCAAATGATACAACTAAAATATGAACCTTTTTATTCAGCGCACAAACGAGATAGTGGTTGGTGGGTTTGCCAAAGATCGCAGGTTCGATTCCCAAACTGAACTACTCTCACTTTCTGAGCTGCTGACAACATAAAAAAAATGTACTGGTCATATATAAAAAAAGCTTCTTAAATATTGCCTTTTGGAGTTTGCACGTGGGAGGAAATGTGGCACGCCCATAAGCAAGCTAGGCCATGGTCCTCTTGCGGACTGTCGCACCATTCAATACATACAGTCGAAGCCGTCTAAGTCGATTTTTACGGGATATCAAAATTAGTTCGAGTTAGAGGGATTTTTCGAAAAATTCGAGCAAGAGGGACTACATTTTTTTGTGTAAAAGCCTCTATTTCATTCAAAAGAGTATTCATGTAAGGAAAAAACACAGGAATTTCTTGAAAACAGCTTATTATTTTAAATTGAGTCTTTAAAATTGGACGAGGAAACCACAACTCCAATCAATGAAGTAGTTCTCTCGCCCAGTCTTGAATAGGTCAGCGGACCCATTCAAATGCTGAGAAACAACCAAACCGCAAGTTTTGATGGCTTGCCATCAGAACTCTTTAATGCTGGCGGCACTGTTCTAGTTGGAAGCATGCACCAGATCATCTGTAAAATTTGGGAGGGCGAAAGCAGTTATTACTTTTTGAGTGTTGTCAGCAACTCGAAAGAGGTGGTGCCGTGAAAAATTCGAGGTGTTCAGCCGGGAATGGAACTTTGACCCTTCGGCGTGTGAGCGTCGCACTCTACCCACTACGCCACGACGACCTGCTTCATTTGGAATGATGATATTCCTCAAGAGTATGTTAAGACCCCACTACATACACAAAAACGAACTTCTGCCATGGTTCATGGGTTGGTGACATAATTGGTCCGTACTTCTTCAAAAACCAGTCCAGAACATTGCAGTTAATGGTAACTGCTGTACAGCCAAGTTTCCTGACTTTGTCGTTTATCAATAGAACAACCGAGAAGCTATGGTTTTAACAAGACACCACAATAGATCACACTGCTTGTGCCACAATTGATTTAATGAAGGAAACGCTTGACAGCCACATGGTTTCACGTAATGGATCCATGAAATAGCCTCCATATCGTTTTATTTAAGCTGTTGTCTTTTTATAGTGGGGATATGTGAAAACTTCGCAAAAAGTCTCGAAACGATTGACCACTTGGAGAGCAAATTTTCCCGTCCACCCTTCAAAAATCAAGAAACGCTCATGTTCAGTAGTACTACATTTTAGGGACTTTGACGACAGTATGTTACCGTCATTGTTTAAGCACCTCATATGCGCAAACAACGTTTTTCGTAAAACAAGAGACTTAATTTGGCATCTATTTCAATTTGAATCTTAAGAAAGAAAGAGCTTAATTGACTTAATAAAACTTTAACCTAGTTTGTTCGAATGTTTACTTTTAAGAGCATCCATGTCGTCAAACGCAAAAACCATTGGCAAGCTAGCATTTGTCCAATTTCGTTGTTTCGTATATTATTACATAGATAATTCAGATAAAAACGTCTTCGATAAATACGTCTTCTTCGATAAATACTTCTTCGTGAGAATAATTTTTTAAACGGTCGCCCCTTAAAAAAAGTGCAGTCGAAATGAAACAACTAAGTTTTCTCGCTTTTCAGATGGTTTTCATCACATCACACACCTCTACATAAATTATCCCACCGCCCGAAAATGGATAGAAAAACTTCCAAAAAATACCTCCAGCCAATGAGGTCGATTCTCTGGCCACATAAAAATTGAAAACTCTTTCAATATTCATTTGCTATTATTAGAATCAATAATTGATGGTTCTCTGTACACAGAAGCACACAGCAGCGGCGCTGTTTGTTTGCAATACTAACAATAACGAAACAAAAACAATATCCCCTCCCTGAACGTCGGCGTCGTTTCAGCCAACATCCACCGCCCCGGTGATTTCAAAAGCCCCTTCAATATTTGTTTATGGACGTACATATTTCCCTCAGATTTGGCTTCACCCCGTTTGTGGGTGGAATGGGGAACTATAACTAAATATTGCATTGGGGGGCAGGGCGGCAAGCTGCATCAACGGTCGATTGACTGCTATCAAAATAGTTATTTCGTTTTGTTGCCCCCATCAAAAGATAGATATTTATCCATCATCCCCCTTGAAGATGGATGCACTCAAACTTGGTATGAAAGGACCTACACAAACACACAGACGACGATGGGCTGTAGAGTGCCACTCCCACCTCTTGAGCTTGCAAAGTGCACATGTGCGCTCAAAACTAAGACTATAATGACTGGGTTTTCGATATGAAACATTGCCATCAGCAGCAGCCACCCTTCTCGTTCAAGGTTTCAAATTATTTCCACTTGAGATTTGTTATAAGGGCGCAAGGAGCCATCGTCACTGCCATCGTCACTGTCCCCGCCATTGCCACCCCGGCTCTTCTCCGCTTCGTCACTCTATGCATTTACACTTACCTGTGCGGTAGGGTTTCCTCCTTTTTGAAAACATTCCGGATTTCGTCGCCGTCGAAAACGAACAATAAGTCCGGGTGGCCGATTAATCCTCCAACTTTGACCAGCTTGCCGTAGTTTAGGTGCAATTCCCTCATGACTTTATCCAGTTCGCTGATCTTGTAATGACCTAAAAAAATCAACAAAAAAAAGACACAACCCAAAGAAAAACGTGGTTAGAAGGAAGTACAGAAACAAAAGTGGAAAGAAAAGTAAAACACGGCGACTGTGGGGCAGCGAAAAGGTGTCGCAGAAGGTATTCAGAGAGCGAATCGGAATATAATAATGGCGTTTTGAAGTTTTTCCTTTTTTCCACACTCTCCCTCTCTTCTTCTATTTTTCGTTTTTCTATATTCATTGTTGGTAGGCACGCGACACCGTTAGCGGCGACGACGGCGACGTTAGGTATATCACAAAGCGTTTCGCTTGAAAGCGAATTACTTGTTCCTCATTTGGTTGTCGTGAAATGAATTTTCTCCGGGAAACAGGCAATACCAGTTTCAAGTGATGGAATCGAGTTTCCCCCTCCACAGAGCTATGCGAAAAGTATACAGTCAAGGATCCGCTAACGATGGGGGAATTAGGTCACCAGAAGGACGAATCGGGACGCACTGTTGGGCCGAAGGGAATTTGTGAAGGTTACCAAATCTCTGGGGGTGTTGTCGGTAGCCTTGGAAAATGTTCAAGTGAAAGTCGCTTACCTATTTATGGTCCGGCATTTTGTTGGGCATACACAGGGACATGGGGAGGTGCCCCAAACACAAGCTATCGCCTACCGGCAGACTTGAGAAAAAAAGCAAAGCATCAGGGAATGCGCTAACTAGGAAAACTCTAATTCAACAGGCCGTTCCACGGAGAATTATGAGAGGCTGTAAAATTGCGCGAAACTTTGCGCATAGTTCATGCGGTTTTAATTTTGCTTTGTCTTTTAAATTTTTCTGAACCTTCTCCAAGAAAGCAAAAAACAAATGTGGAAAGTTCTAAGGAAATTTTAACATAGAGCACAGTTAAGCGCAACTAAGAAGGCTTTTATAACCTACGTTGGCGACTTTACATAGAATCCTGACCAATGTTTGCTAGTTTCAATGCAAAGTTTTTTAGGACACGTATTAAAATACATGATCTCGGTCGTTTCCACATTGATTCAAGGCCAGCCAAGACATCATATCTGAACTGCATTTTAATCCCTTAGTCGCACCCGTGTCGATCCCGATTGTTTCCTTGTTTTTCACAAAATTCCGAATATGAGTGTACAAAGCTACAATGACATTAGGTTGCCACTAGTTGAGTCTTTCTTTATATCGCTGAGACAATTATGGGTCAAATATCCTATGTGGAAAACCAATGACAGTTCTAACAAGTCAGACAAGATTTACTAGATTTTATTCCGACCAGAAAAAGGAACGTACAGCTCGTTGACATATGTCAGCAAAGATGGTACGTCGGTAAAGGCGGTATGTCGATAAAGATCATTAGTCGGTAAAGCTGCTTGCAGAGCGTTGTAGTCAAAATAATAAATGTTCTTAGAGAACTCTTCGAGCAAAAAACATAAGCAAAAGGAAACGTCGATATATTTGGAAGGCGCTATGGAGAACATTTGAAAGTGAAAGTAGGTTTGAATATTCTATCAACAGGTAGGAACCCATAATTTCGTGAAATCAAGGTTGATAAATAGAACATGGAATAAGAGCTTCTGTTGGTTCTTTTTGTGAACAACTGTCATATAGAACAGTCTTTTTTACAAATGTTAACACATCCATGGCGTTTCGTGACTGTCACAATCGTCTAGTGCCTGATTTGCAGTAAGGTGCGGAACACGCAAGGAATCCCTGCGCTAGACGAGAAGTTGGTTCTGATGGCCACGAGCACCAGACTAGTGGGCGCGGCACAATTGCCAATTGCACAATTGGAGCCGCAGTGTGACCGTCAAGTTGCTGGAGGAGTTTATTTTAGGGCTATGCTACAACCTCCCTCCCATAGACCACGAAGCCGATGTCCAATAGACTGCGGGAACGGAAACAACGCCCCAGCGAAGATGCAGAGAAATGAAAGCAAGGCCCCAGCGAAGATACAGAGAAATATATCTTCGAAATGAGAATGATATCGTCCCGATGTAACGTCCGAGAGCACCCTCAAGGAATACATCATACAGGGAACCGCGAACGTGAAATGCCAGTAAGCATTCAGAAGGTTGATGCCGACTTCAATCAACGACGTCCTCGCGAGAGTCCGCTGGGTGATGGGACTAAGGAGCTGTACACAACCAGGGAAAATAGGGGGCAACATCGGGAAGAGGATAATGTTTGACAAGCTTTTTGTTAGGCAATTAATACTCTTTGAGTGTGGTCAGCAGCTCGAAAGAGGTGGTACCGTGAAAAATTCAAGGTATTCGAAAATTTTTCGGACACCTCGAATTTTTCACGGTACCAAAGTGGAAAGGGGAAAAGGTGGTTAGTAGTATATTCAGAAAGTAAATATAGGCTTTAAGAAGAAGTAGTCGTTGCGTTTTTTTTTTGCGTACATTACTCTGCAACGCAAGTAATAATTAATTGTATCGCGCGACAGTCCACAGGGAGACCAGGGCCTAGCGTGCTCGTCAACTACTCGTGTTGTGTGCGCTACTGTTCTCTCACGAGTAGAAGGGACCTACAGTTTTTTGCGGACTCCGAACGGCGAAGTTTTAGAAGCTTTTTTTAGACAGTTATTAATCCTTGAGTGTTGTCAGCAGCTTGAAAGAGGTGGTGCCGTGAAAGATCCGAGGTGTTCAGCTGGAAATCGAACCTAGACCCTTCGGCGTGTGAGCGTCGCACTCTACCCACTACGCCCACTTTCCCGAGACACCTGATAACGATTTCCTACTAAAATTTTTCGAGTGTGCTTTTTTGCCTTCCACATGCATAAAAAATAATTAAATCAAAATTGTTGATCCGACGTACCAAATAATAAAAGGACTACGCCCAAAATTTGCCAACTTTAGTTTCTTCAACATCTTGTGTTCGACTATAATGTGTTTAAAGTTTCTCTTACATTTCACAAATTTTTGTTTTGCTTGGTAACGACTTCAAACAATCAGTCAAAGTTAAACATTGCATGGATATTTACTGATAAATAAATTGGGAAACACTGCAGGTTCTTGTTTCTCACAAAGTTCGCTAAGCAACAGTTTTCAATGTTTAGAAAGGATTTATTTGTGTTGTAGCACTTTCTTGAGAGATTGCCTGACTGAATCATAGTTGGTCTTGTGCCAAATCGATTTCGAAGGACACATTTGAGAAAATCTGAGAACAGTACAATGAACCTTCTTAATTTCCCCTTTCTAACTGCCTTACGAAACAACTCTGCTTAAAGTCAAACATTCTAAACTTAAATAGCGAATCGAAAACATTTGCATTCAGCATTAAAGGAGCCTCTAGTCCTTTTTGTTTGATTTAGGTACTCTTTGCAATGAGTACATTTGTATTGTCTTTGAACAAACTTTCGATACAACTCAAACAAAACCAGTATCCCTTGTCCAGTTGCGATGAAACCCCACAGGAACCTCTTGTTCAAGCCGAACGGTTTACCTTTGAGAATGTGATTGTCTTTCCTAACCGAAGGGAAGAAGCATTGGGTGGCATTCACATCTTATTTCATCTTCTCAAAGTGAATGAACTGAAGTGAAACTTGAAGAACTTGTGGCCATGTACCCAACAGCCAGACATCAATCGGGATGGAGGCCAATTGGGATCTCCAATATTCTTGGACAAAGTGCATTCAGTTCGTTGGATTCCCAAGGACAGCCAACACAGCTGATCTGTTTCACACGGTCCGCAGACATTTGTTCCCATTTGTGAGATTATCTTGAGAATTCCAAACGAAAACTTTAAGTGAAGTCGCAATCCATCTCTGAAAATGGGTCAACCAATTTGCATAAGAATGATTTCTGCGGGATTTTTTCTCTCTTTTATCGCATTCATGTTGCTTTAATTTAGTTGTTGAGTTTTCCATAGACAGCAAAGTTCAGACTTTTATAAATTGGTTTTAAAGTGGAATAGATGCTTGTTGGTCAAGGCTAAGAATAAGACATATGAACATCTCACCGCGGTTCTTTAAACAACTTCTGAAATGACGTAGAAGTAAGCAGAAAGCATTGATTGAACTTTCCGTATGTGTTGTATGATGTAAACATCATATATTGTGAAAACATGTAATTTGTTCTATAATTGGCGCGCTAAGGGGTACTTTATTTACCCTTAAGTGACCAGGACTCAGTCACAGCCCGGGTAGAAGGTATAGAGGAAGAGAACGAGAGGAAGTACGGGCGCAGGTTGATTCTAAATACTTGAAAATTGTAATGAGGGGGAAGTGTAAAGCTTGAAAAACATTCCATATTTGTGTAGTACAGCTAAAAAAAGAGCTTTATAACTTTTCGCTCGAAGGAGGACTTAAAGGTGATCTGAAAGGCTTTCTTTGTGAGGTGTGCTTTGGGGATGAGTTCTTGAAGAAAGGAGTGCAATTAGATTATTTATCGGAGAATTTATAATTGAACAATGATAGAGGCACAATATTACGAAAGTGTTCAAGGGAGTCGATTGACTTCGCATTTTCTATAATACATACAATTTTTACAGCTCCCTGCTGCAGGCAGGCAGAGCTTCGAAGCACCCATCCAAATAGAAGTGTTTTCTGTTTGGTTGCGTAACATATTCTAGCCAGATCAAAGAAGTGAGAAAATTTCTTGCATCGTTCGAAAACATTGCGCTGCATTTTAAGCGCTTTTAAATATGCACCTTTTCCAACTTAGTGTTGAGTTGATACACACAAGATTGGAAAGTCGATTTATTTCAACAACGCAAGAACCATAATGGAGAGTGTTTTGGAGACGCTTGCGTAAAAACAGACCTCACTATGCTTCGGAAACACTAAGAAAGCATTAAATTGCTGTCAAAATCGGAATGGAGTTGAACATACGCTGCCGTTCGAAGTTTAAAGTCGAAAAGGAAGGGCAATAGCCAAGGAATGATGAGGATACTGTCATCAGCGAAATAGATTGAATACGAACATATAGACAGGAGATTATTTATGAAAATGAGGAAGAGTTTAGAAGACAAAACGTGGCCGTCGTGGCTAAAGTGCTACACTCACACGCCTCGAATCTAGGTTAGATTCCCGGCTAAACACCTCGAATTTTTTACGGCACCAACACTTTCGAGCTGCTGACAACACTCAAGGAGTATTTAATTGTCTAAGAAAAAGCCTCTCAAAACTTCGCCGTTCAGAGTCGGAAAAAAACTGTAGGTCCATTATACTCGTGAGAGAACAATAGCGCGCACAATACAAGTAGTTAATGAGCAATCTAGGACCTGATCACCTTGTGGACTCTCATGCCATCCAATTATTATTTTTATTTTTATTAAAGGGGACAAAACGGTTCCCCACCATCATTATGCGATCAATAGTCAATCAAACTTGACTGGTTTTCAATCTTCAACTTTAGTTTCGTTCCCCAAAGTACACAATCTAAGGGCTGTCTCTGTTCGGTGCACTCCCACACAATAACTCAAAAAAATACGCAAAATGTTGCGCAACCAGCGAGTTATGTGCGTGAAATAATACGTCAACAAAAGTCCAAACTTTTCACTGATATGAAAGTGTCAAAATTTTGTAACACCACTGGTTTAGCAGATCGTAAAAGTGCGTTTTCACACGTCCACGTTAAATGATAATCCACAAAAAAATAAATTTCAATATCGACGGTGGGTTCAAAACATATATATGCGTCGTTGGCAATGGGCCTATACACATATTTCTCAACTGTAGCCCTACTTGATGAAAATTTTTATTTCCACAATCATATTCTTAAACCTGTGTGTGTGTTTAAATCTTTTCTCCACTGTTGAAACCGAATCAAATTTTGTTCATCCTCGCCACAGACATTAATCAGCAAGAATTTTGAACCCGCCTCAGTCAATTTCACTGGCATTTACATAATAACAAAGAAACAACAGCGAACGCTGCTGATCGCAGTATTTGACCAGCACACTCCCAACATTCTCCCACAGTTGTGTTTACAGTATTTCCCAACTCTTTGAAATGGTGAGACCTGAGAGGTTTGTAGTCACTGGGTATAGGCTGTGAGACTTACCGACAACTGGCGCAAATCGCCATGCGTTTCCGAGGAGTGGCATTTCCCAAGGACCGGGTATATCTGCATATGGTTTGACGTCAGCAAGTTCTCTGCAAAATATTTGAGACCTTGATGTTTTGCTTGTTCAAACAGAGCTTGATTGATACTTACTGTGAAGCGCCGGTGCCTGAGGGGTTTTGAATAACCGCTTCAAGTGTGGCATCTAAGGCAGTTGTTGGACTTGGGTTGGTTACGGCTGCGGAGAATGATGTTCGCTTTACGAGCGATGTGGCTCGTCTAATATGCGACATTTTAAAGAGGTTATCTGAAAGGAGAATGAAATGAATTAGAAACACTTTAGTATTTGCTGTTTAAAATTAAATCTAAAGAAAATAAAGAAAAACCAGGACCTGTCGTCTTAATGAACCAATCGGGCTTTTGTCTACCTTGCCGACAAGGAGTGACGTGTTTTAGCTTATCGAGAGGGTTAAGGCTGGAGACTTGATAGATGACTGATGAAAGTTTGATCATAACCCTCTAATGAAGGAGTGGACGTACTTACCAACCACTAAAGCGGTAGCCCACTTTTTAACTTGCGACACAACGCATTTGGAGACCTCCAGCGCTCTTGATTTTTTAGTTTTTTTTTTTTTCTTCAAAATGTTGAGTTTCTTGAGACTGTGACTTACAGTATACTTTCTTTAGTTGTAGATTGCTGGTATAAGTTGATAAAATTGAGGAAACTTAAGTCCAGTTAGAGATATCTTAGAATATTATCTGTCAGACACAGGCGAATATAAAGTGACTGCAGAATTGACAAATCAAGGCCGTCTCCTTTGCGAAGTTTACTGTTGAACATCAATATTGTTTTCATCGAAATAAATTTTATTAATCAATGCTAACGTTTCACTCTTCAATACTTGCATTTTAATGGATCTTACGAAGGTTGCCTTTTATATTTCGGGATGAGGCAACCCTAGTGTTGCAATCTGACAATTGCCAGCTCTATCGTAATGTTTGACATTTTTGAGGTTATACGTACGAACGTTTTCACATACGAGCGCTATTTGTGTTGTTTACAGTACCTTACAAGATTCATCTCGCCCAAAAAATGGAATTAAATCGTGAAAATTTTCGTCCGATTATTTTTTTTACAACTTTCGACGTGGATTAACTCAACAACAATGCATCGATGAACTTAATTCAATTTTTGGCGATGCAGCTCTATCAAGGACCAGTGTTTATCGATGGTATGGGGAATTCAACCGAGGTCGTAGTTCACTCCAAGACGAATTTCGTGAAGGTCGTCCAAACTCAGTTGTTGTTCCGGAAACCATTGATGTTGTGCGCCAACTGATATTGCAAGATCGTCATGTCACCTATCGTGAGATTGAGACAACCTTAGGTATTAGTGGGGCCAGCATACATTCAATATTGCATGAACATTTGATAGTCAAAAAAATTTGTTCGCGTTAGATCCCACATAATTTGCCAAAAGCCCAAGAAAAGGCTCGTGTCGATTGGTCGAAAGAAATGCTCCAAAAATACGATCACGGTGCTTGGAAACACGTCTATGACATCGTGACAGGTGATGAATCGTGGATTTACGCGTATGAGCCCGAAAGTAAACAGCAGTCGATTGTATGGGTGTTTCAAATTGAGTCAAATCCAACAAAAGTTTCTTGCGCACGATGCACTTCCAAGCAAATGGTCGTCTGTTTTTTCGGAAAAACCGGACATGTCGCAACCGTAACACTAGAACAACGCAGAACACTCAATTCTAAGTGATACACGACCATTTGTTTGCCAGTAGTCTTCCAAGAAATCAGGAAAACCAACCGCCGAAGACGGATCACTCATCATCACGACAATGCGAGCTCTCACACATCGGCTCAAACAACTGCATTTTTGAGCACTCAAAACATCGATTTGATGAGTCATCCGCCGTATAGTCCTGACTTGGTACCGAATGACTTCCTTTTATTCCCGTACGTAAAAAATTAAATGAGAGGTCAACGTTTTTCGGCAAATGAAGAAGCGGTTGATGCCTTCAGAATGCATGTTTTGGAGATACCTCAATCAGATTGCCAAAAGTGATCGACAATTGGTTCAAACGCATGCAAAAGTGTGTAGATCTTAATGGGGAATATTTTAAAAAACAATAAAGCTGCTTTCGATGATTAATATTTGTTTTTGTTCTCTAATTCCGAAATATAAAAGGCAACCCTGGTATTGGTCCTTCATCCATTTTGATTGGCATTTTATTCAAATGCTTCTGACAATGAAAAACTAGTGATAATGCATGAGTTAAATCTCCAGTTTGAACATGTAACAGTTATTTCGCCTGATAGGAACTGGAAGAGTAAATGGAATAAACCGTTATGGAAAATCCAAAAGAATACTAATTTAACAGATGTCCAAAATTGCAGAAACGAATTATTTCGTAAATTTCAAAATTCAGGAAGAGAGCCTGGGATTGTGATATTCAAAATTCAGATTGATTCAGAATTGTTGCCAACTACAACCCTTCATATCAACTTGTACTATGTGTAAACTGCACGCTTTCGGACTCTGATTATTTGTGTTTTGACTTTCTTAAGTACAATTTTCCACAAAAATGCCTCTTAAATCCCTACACAAAGTCGAACGTCATGTCCTCATGCCTTACATTGTATTTAAAACACTAAGAAACCTTCTTCGCGCAATTACACAAAAAATGAGGTTAATGAGCTGAACAGATATGCAAGTTAATTCCTCAAAGCCAACGAAAATATTTGCTTTGAAATCTCATCAAATCATCAAGTCTCAGTTGCACCGTGCAAGCTATGGCATAAAATGGTATTACTTTCAAACACGATAGCTGCCCACAATTTTATGCCGACCTCGCATCATTGGCACCCATTAAAACCACAACGCAGCATCAATGGAAAAGGCAATCAAATCATTAACATCATTCACAGTGGCACAGTGAATCATCATAAACGGCTCTTCAGAGGCAAATGAAAAATATGCAACTACTGACAGTCGCGTCATAAAAGTTTACGAGAATGAAATTCGCGAAAATCAGGAATCAATAGACCCTCTTTCATTGAATTGCTTCTGAGTCAGCTGAGTGCAACCACGCGATCTCTATAAGTGACCCGATTGGGTTAACAACTCTCCACCCATGTCACCCTTTCTAGATATATATAATAAATTATTATTCCAACGACATCAAGAACAAGGAGGATAATCTTTATTAGCTTCGATATGCTAAGGTCAGCCGATTTGAACGAGGAAGGGCAACGCAAACCCTGGTGACATGAGGATGAAAAGCTAAACGTTCTTCTCCAAGGCCACTCATGAGCAAGGATTGCAAAATTTGAAATAAAAATCGAATTGAGTGGAAACGCGTCCATCATAATTAAGGTCATAAACTGCAAACGGAAATTGATATAATAAAACGACAGAAAGTATCCTGTGACCTTGCTCCTTAAAAGTGACATCGAAGTTACGCCTAGCTGCGCATCATTCCTCAGCTACTAAACACAATGTCCCTTATCTGGAATTAAAATCGATAAAATGCACGTAATGCTTTCACATAGCCCCACATATATTCTTCATTTAGGTTCTTTGATAACCATAAAGGACATTTATTCGCAGGGCGTGTTTGGGGTTTTTTTTTTTGGTGCCTCGTAAACCGAATTATGAGTCTTCGAGTTCAAGGGAGGACAAGGGCAAAGCTCAACTCCACTCAGAAACGAGTGCGTTGTTCGTTTAAATTTAATATATAGAGTTGACTTGATTTTTTTGGCCGCCGTGACGTAGGGGGTAGAGTGCGACGCTCACACGCCGAAGAGTCTAGGTTCGATTCTCGACTGAACACCTAGAATTTTTCATGGCACCACCTCTTTCGAGCTGCTGACAACACTCAAAGAGTAATTACTGTCTAAGAAACCTTCTCAAACTTTGCCGTTCAGAGTCGGCAAAAAACTATAGGTCCCTTCTGCTCGTGAGAGAACAGTAGCGCGCACAACGCGCGTAATTAATGAACAAGCTAGGCCCTGGCCCCCCTGTGGACTATCGCGCCAACAATTACTATTAATTATAAATTAAATCAAACAAACGTTTTCATTATGGAAAATCTTGAACCTAAAATACATCACTAAACTTCTGTTTCCCTACTAAATCAAACGTTTCACTTATGTCACACATATTCTTTTGCCTAAAATACACAAGCTGAAACGGGTCAGAGGCTGTTCAGAGTCGGGATCCAATACACAGCTGAAATCAAATGGAAGCTTGGAAGTAGGCACTTAATGGTGGGAATCGATTTATCTGTCCAAATACGATTTGCAATTGTTTCAAACTTGTTTACCGCCCTGCTCACTTGCTACATCGATTTCGTATACCTTGACGACCCAGAAATGGCTTCCACAAAGAATAAAGTGGCAAATATCCACAATCTCTGATTGGCAGAACGTTGATTGTAGACTTTTGAAAAGGCCAGAAAATTATCTCTTGGAAAAAGTAATGGAAGAAAGCAGACAACGGGACAACTAGCTTCGAACGAAACAGCGTAACAACTGTCCTGCAGTATTTGATGTATTTTAAGCCGATTCCGATGTAAATTTTGTATCCTTTTACTGCCGTCAGCAAAAAGTGCAAAAATTATACTGAGCCAGAAACTAGCCAACAATAAAGATTCAGTGGCCCAAAGTACAGAAAAATTAGCAAAAATTGGCTATCGGCCAGAAAAGTGGTTGCCACTGTTTTCAAGGACTTAAAAGATAATGATCTACTTCACATGAAACCACTATTTCGAATCGATGATAATGAGGACGAACTTGTTTAAACATCCTTCGTGTGATCCCCGAAAAAAACTTTTTTAGTCAATAGACGATTGTGAAGCCCAAGTCCACCCCGGGCTGTAGCGTCACAAAAAGAAGACGCTAATGCATTCACCACCGTATGCAAGATATGGTCGGAAGAAAGCAAGACCCATGGGTGGAATCTCAGTGTCGTTTGTCCGAGCTACAAGAAGGGAGGCCCTTTTGACTACGCCAACTATCGAGGGATCAGCCTCGTCAAGATCGCCAGCAAGATCCTCTCTGCCGTATTGTGTGAGCGTCTGAAAACGTTTGTCCATAACCTAGTTCCCTTACCCTAATAGATCAGGGGAGTCCACAAAAGACAGCTATTCACTTTACGACAGATCTTGGAAAAGACTCCAGGGTACAGATCTCACTCCTATTCGTTGATCTTAAGGTCGCATATTACAGTGTGCATACGGACGAGACAAACAGTGCAATGTCAAGTTTTGGCATTCCTACCAAACTCGTCAGATTGTGTAAGATGACGATGGAGAACTCTCGCTGCTCCGTCCAGATCGGTAACGACCTCACCTTTACTCTGGTATCAAGTTGGCAGCTGTAAAACATCCAACTTGCCGCAGCAAAGGCTTTCTTAGCTTTTATCAGAGCAGTAGCTGCATGCTTACCACAGGACCACAAATACTGGTCGAACTACATACCAAGATATCTAACTACATTTTGCAGAACTAACGCGAACTTGCTAAAGAATATGCCGAACTTGCGCCAGTTTCTCATTTTCCTTGAGGCCCTGTATAGCGGGGTTCTAAAGAGAATGGTTTCGCACCTACGGAGTTGATTTTCAACTTCCAGTCGTCGCAAAATCGCTTTTTTCGAGGAAGTCATGCTGCAACAAGATATAAAAATAATTTATAATAATTGTTGGCGCTACAGTCCAAAAAGGGACCAGGCCCTAGCATGCTCATCAACAACTCGTGTTGTGCACGCTACTGTTCTCTCACGAGTAGAACGGACCTATAGTTTTTTGCCAACTCCGAACGGCAGTTTAAGTTTTCTTAGACAGTTATTACTCTTTGAGTGTTGTGAGCAGCTCGAAAGAGATGGTGCCGTGAACAATTCGAAAAATTCGTGTTGAGCTGGAAATTGTAGGCGATTTACAAAAAAAATAAAAATGTGCTACCTGCTATTCTTCTAAAGCTAATAACCCGCCGTAATTGAATTCTGTTCGTGAAATTCTCCCGTCTGCCAAATTCTATTTAAGATCGTGTAACACACATTGCGGTCTTTGTTTCTTTCTGCCAGTCTCCTATAGAATCGAACCTAGACCTTCGGCGTGTGAGAGTCTTACTATACCCACTGCGCCACGGCACAAAGTACAAATACTGGTCCAATCAAATACCAGGATATCTAACTACATTTTGCACAACTAACGGCTGTCCCCGAACTTGCGCCAGTTGTTCTTCGTGTCCCTTGAGGCCATGTGGGTTCTAAAGTTTTGCACTTACAGAAGTTGATTTTCAACTTCGAGTCGTCGCAAAACCGCTTTTTTTCGAGGAAGTCATGCAACAACAAGTTATTTATCACTTAAATTTTCGGGCCTGATCTGTATGCTTTACGTACGCATGAAACCAATAAGATCGCTAGTGAATATAGCGAAAAGGATCAGTGAACCAACTGTCCCTTGTTTTATGCGAAATACTGTGGTGGATGTAACGTTGCCATTTTTCACAACAAACTTCCTACCTGTAACCATTTCATAGATCATGTGCAGCAGTGTCTTATCTATGCCTAGTCTAACCACCTTGTGGAAGAGGTCTTCTAACCAAACGATGTCGAACGGCATGTCTATCAGACAAGCGCCTGTGCGTTGGTTCTTGTTCTTGTTTCACTAAATGTCGGATACCCATTTGGACGCAGCATGTATGTTATCATGTGGCCGCCGTGGCGTAGTGGGTAGAGTGCGACACGCCGAAGGGTCTAGGTTCGATTCCCGGCTAAACACCTAGAATTTTTCACGGCACCACCTCTTTCGAACTGCTAACAAAACTCCAGGAGTATTTAACTGTCTAAGGAAAATCATTTCAAAACTTCGCCGTTCGGAGTCGGAAAAAAACTGTAGGTCCCTTCTACTCGTAAGAGAACAGTAGCGCGAACAACACGAGTAGTTGATGAGCAAGCTAGGCCCTAGTGCCCCTGTGGACTGTCGCGTGTCTTTTCAAAAAGCTTGCTTATGCACGGAAGAAGATCGGAGATTTGTCGGAAGGGAAGTATCTTTGTCCCCAGTGTGCAACTGGAGACAGCTGGAGAGCGATCGTGCTAGCTGGAGGGGCTTGTTGGTTGAGTACCAGGTTCACCCCAAGAAGAACAAGAAGCCAAAATTGTAAGAAATTCAAAATCTCAGCAAATAGATTTTTTCGAAACGACCCTGCTTTCTAAAGCCTCGGGGGACACGAAAATGAACGGGCTCAAGTTCAACATAGTAAACTCACGAAGACGGACATTCAGTGTGAAAGTGCATTGAAACATCAAGGCATCAGGTTAGACCAGGATTTCTACTGTAGTATCCACACAGATACAAGTTTGATCAGGCTTATGGCAGGAGAGCGGTTTTACAGCAGTCAACTTGATACTTGATGGTATTTCGCAATTCTGCATCACACCTCCATCTTCATAAAAGGTCGTTTTGATAAGCGACTTCTTATTAATTTCTGAAGAAAACTATGGATGAAACAGAAGTTCATTTAAAGATTCTGAAATTTGCTGGTGGTGACGACACCTACATTTTGTTTGGAAGTTGGGATAAACTGCACTGGAGCGCTCAGACTCAAATACTGGTCCATTGTACAACATTTTGTTTGCTGTTGCCAGTTATAAAACACTGAACTGAAGCGCTCAGATTTGAAAGCTTGTACATTGTACCAGGCAGTTACCTAATTTTAAGGTATAGTAATTTCTTGGTCTTCCGGAGGAATGCAACAAGCTCTTCTGCAATAAAGAGGCTTGGATTCCAGCTCCAATCATATTAGCACAAAATAGCTGCCACCTGATTCGAGCCAAGGCGGAATATTGACAAAAAAAAATGCTTAACAGGCTCTTCACCTTCTTTACAGACGTTGTAGAGTGTTTCTTCACTAAAACAAAGCACACTTAATTGCAAAGCGAATGTAAAGTGTCACGTTAGGAAGCCAACAAGCCGCCTGCAGTCTTTTCTGTCTAGAGATAGCAGAAACGTTGTGGATTTCTTGTTGAAGTTTGGAAGCGTGCACTTGATCGGCATCCTGGAGTGTCATTCTATTTCTAGTTGTGCCGTCGAGAGACTCAACTCTCAATGGAGGCTCTGACCAAGCATGCAGGTAATCACATGTGGGTTCGGGCTCTTTGAAGGCCTCTTTTGATTCTTGCCACGCAAGTTCATCGGCAATGTTGTGGTGTCCCGGGACCCAGACAGGTCTTAACGAATCTCGAAGTCTACCGACCAAATTAAGAGAACACTTGCATTCTTGTGCATGCTTATTTTGGTATAACTTTATTTTAGACATAGACAGGGTCGTGCCTCTGGTTTTCTCCTCAAGAATATTGTTAAGGAAGTCACATGACAGTGAGTAGCCGCGCCTTGTCTACGGTCAATCGAGGTTAACGGTTGCCCGGTCAGGTTCAACCTGAGTCCTCCCCAGATCGAAAAGATGGAGTTGTTCAAGAAGCAATGCCTTCGGCCTGCCCCCGGTTGTATCGAACACCTGAATCCAATTACAAGAAATTCTAAATTCCCAACGAGGTTTTGTATAACGAGGCAAATCTAATCAGGATAGATAATTTTATTTTTAAGCTGAGTCGAGGACATATTGCACAAACAATGACTTCATCCAACGGTCTGGATAAAGGGGGCGTATTACCCCAACTTCATGTGCCATGAAAAGGTGCGTCTGAACGAATTTATACCTCCTGAAGCATTTCTCTATTTTAACTCCAAAAGGCTGATTCAGAACACGGAAGGATGTCCTATCATCTCCCATGTCGTACGCCGAACAGTGGATAGACGACTCTAATACGAACCGAACGTCGCTCGTAGCGACGATGAACTTCTTCGCTCGAAAGCGGACAATATTGAAATTTAAGTTAGTTGAAGTCTTTCTCCACTTCTGTGCACCACCTTAGCTTAGGTCGTCCTCCATTGCGTTGTACCAGTGGCTCAGATCCGAATTCTTTTCAGACCGGAGCACTGATGTCCACACGCCCTACGTGCCCTAGCCATCTAAAGCGTTGTACGAGGGTTGCCTTTTATATTTCGGAATTGGGAAACTTAGTGTTGCAATGTGACAACTGCCAGCTCTATCGGAACGTTTGAAATTTTTGAGGTTATACGTACTCAGAGCCTTTTGACATACGAGCGCTATTTGTGTTGTTTACAGTACCTTACAAGATTCATCTCGCCCAAAAAATGGAATTAAATCGTGAAAATTTTCGTCGGATTATTTTTTTTACAACTTTCGACGTGGATTAACTCAACAACACTGCATCGATGAACTTAATTCAGTTTTTGGCGATGAAGCTCTATCAAGGACCAGTGTTTATCGATGGTATAGTGAATTCAACAGAGGTCGTAGTTCACTCCAAGACGAATTTCGTGAAGGAAACCATTGATGCTGTGCGCCAACTGATATTGCAAGATCGTCATGTGACCTGCCGTGAGATTGAGCCAACCTTAGGCATTAGTGGGACCAGCATACATTCAATATTGCATGAACATTCGACCGTCAAAAAAATTGATTCGCGTTGGATCCCACATAATTTGCCAATCGTCCAAAAAATTCTCGTGTCGATTGGTCGAAAGAAATGCTTCAAAAATACATTCGCGGTGCTTCGAAACAAGTCTATGACATCGTGACAGGTGATGAATCGCGTATGAACCCGAAAGTAAACAGCAGTCGACTGTATGGGTGTTTCAAATTGAGTCAAATCCAACAAAAGTTGCTTGCGCACGAAGCACTTCCAAGCAAATGGTCGTCTGTTTTTTCGGAAAAACTGGACATGCCTCAACCGTAACACTAGAACAACGCAGAACAGTCAATTCTGAGTGATACACGACCATTTGTTTGCCAGTAGTCTTCCAAGAAATCAGGAAAACCAACCGCCGAAGACGGATCACTCATCACCACGCCAATGCGAGCTCTCACACATCGGCTCAAACAACTGAATTTTTGAGCACTCAAAACATCGATTTGATGAGTCATCCGCCGTATAGTCCTGACTTGGTACCGAATGACTTCCTTTTATTCCCGTACGTAAAAAAATAAATGAGAGGTCAACGTTTTTCGACAAATGAAGAAGCGGTTGATGCGTTCAAAATGCATGTTTTGGAGATACCTCAATCAGAGTGGCAAAAGTGCTTCGACAATTGGTTCAAACGCATGCAAAAGTGTATGGATCTTAATGGGGAATATTTTGAAAAACATTAAAGCTGCTTTCGATGATTAATATTTGTTTTTGTTCTCTAATCCCGAAATACAAAAGGCAACCCTCGTATCTAACAGTTATACCGGAGGTATGAAGTGAGCGTCAAGATACAAATGTCTCGATAGGGAACATTTGTTGTGAACCAGCCTTATTTTTTTTTTGTTTGCTATAACATCTGTGAAAAATATTTAGTATACATCAAGTCATTGAACAGACAAAATCATATTTTTTCATCCTGTTAAAAAGTCAAATTTTGTACCAGAAAGTAATGATTTGCGGAAAGCAATCATTTTTTGTTTTCATTTGAAGAAAAGTGCTGCAGAGTCACATCGAATGCTTGTCGAGGCATATGGTGATCATGCTCTATCAGAAGCAACATGCAAAAGATGGTTTCAACGGTTCAGAAATAATGATTTTGATGTGAGAAATGAAGAACGTGGAAGACCACCAAAAAAGTTTGAAGACGCCGAAGTGGAAACCATATTGGATGGAGATGACACTTTGAGTCAAAAGCAAATGGGAGCAATGTTAAATGTTGCACAGCAAACAGTTTCTGACCGTTTAAAAGCTATGGGAAAGATCCAAAAGTGTGGAAAATGGGTGCCACATGAATTGAATGAAAGACAGATGGAAAACCGAAAAAACACTTATGAAATTTTGCACCTGCACAGAAAGCAAAACCGGTTCAGGATACAATCAAAACACTTGGCTGGGAGCAGCTATCCCACCCGTCGTATTCACCAGACTGGCTCCTTCCGACTGAAATTTGTTTTCGTCGATGGGACACGCATTGGCTGAGCAGCACTTTGATTCCTGCGAGGAGGTCGAAAATTCGTCTGATTGTCTGATAGATTTGCTTTCAAAGACGAACAATTTTATTGGTGTGGTATTCACATATTGCCAGAAAGGTGGTCAAAATGTGAAGAAAACAATGGCCAATGTTTTGAATAAAATGTTTTTACTGTCCCATTAATAATTAGTGTTTTATTTTGAAAGAAAAGCGCTCATTTCATATATCATATATATACCATTTCATACACCTGGTAAAGAGGCTCTACCAGGCGCCTGTCGCTCTACAGCCCATAGAGTTCGTCGTTGAATCTTCTCTTCCAGATGCCATCCACGCAAACAACATCCACGCTTTTAGTAACGTCCAGGTTACCGCGCCATAAAGTGGGAATAATTTTGGCTAAATTGAGTATTTTACATCATTTGAATCCTTGGAATACGACCCCGGTAGGCAAACGTTATATTTATCCAGGGGGGGACCAGGGCCTAGCTTGCTCATCAACTACTCGCGTTGTGCGCGTTACTGTTCTCTCACGAGTAGAAGGGACCTACAGTTTTTTGCCGACTCCGAACGGCGAAATTTGAGAAACTTTCTTAGACAGTTATTACTCCTTGAGTGTTGTCAGCAGCTCGAAAGAGGTGGTGCCGTAAATAATTCGAAAAATTGGTGTTGAGCTGCGAGTCGAACCTAGACCCTTCGGCGTGTGAGCGTCGCACTTTACCCACTACGCCACGGCGACCACGACGGTATGCTTAGACTTATTTTCGCTTAGTTATTTTCGCTTGGTTAGCCATAATTCAGCCGATGAGGGAGCCATAACGTGCCCCACTCTCTAAACACAAATTTTCTTTAAAGTGGCTTACAATCACGTGCCCATCCTCATTGTTTTGTTTTTCAACAACAAATATTGATTTTCAACTGCCTTAATCGTTTTTTTTGCCGTCGGATTTTTATTAAAATGTAATTTGAACTACTTTTCATTTATTTCTCAAACCAATGACACAGGGACGAAATAAAAAAGTAGACATATCTCTTAAATTTATTTAGTTATCGAAGTCAATAGCATTGAAAACCCGGAAAATCAATACGTTAAAAGAGTTTTATGTGTTTGAGCGATGCAATTTTATTACAAGACCCAAGAAACTTAAATAAGTCCTCTACCATCTCCAAAAATGAGCGTGGACCAAGTGCACATGTCGACACATTTTACTCATGTCTCCATCTATAGATTTCAGGATTAATGAGGGTTAAATTGAATTGTGCTGAGTATCCTCAATGTGGGGCGGTCGCAATTGTCGACCAGAAAGTTTTTTAATTAAAAATGAAAAAAGGATTGTATTGTAGTTTTATGATTGCGAGTGCAGAGGGTGGACCATCCTCGTTCGGACAACAATACTGAAATGAGCTCACAACTCGAATTAGGGACCTGAAGGACCTTGAGAATGTTTGACTGAATTTAATATGGGGGCAAAATTGATTGTTGCATGTAGATGTATCACCTTAAATTTTTATGTGAATTTAATGATTTGCACAACTTGGCAGCACAGTGGACACTTCGTTATCTGAATGTTTTTATATTTTTGAAAGGTTCTACGAAATTTTGCGACATTCCTAGCAGAATTTTAAATCAGTTCACTACTCAGAAAGAAACATTTCGCTGCCGGAAACTCTACTTAATGCGATTACACTTCTACTGGAGAATACTTCCATGGTTTCGAATTCAAATTTTTGTTGTTGATCTGTTGGTCTCATGTTGATCTGTTTAAATTAAATCTCTCCTACTGCGAGTTTCAAAATTCCATCAGTTTTTTCTTTCTCACCGCAACCCAGATCTCTGTTTACGTAGTTTTTATTCAATCAATGCAGGATTTTCCAAACCAACTTTATCTCTCCATCACTCAAAAAAAAAGTCCCTTGATTCACTTTCCAAAAACAAAGTCTGTATCAAACCACTTGAAGTGCACTTTGGAGAAAATACAATGACGATTGTCTTCTGAAAAGCACCCCTGTAAGTCCTCGAACACAGTTTTGCATTCAGGCACACAAAAAAAGGCTGTCTCTGGGAATTACAATTTGTGGAATTCCTTTTCGTTTTCGTCGTTGTTAATTCCACGCCATCCCCGGGACCTTGAATTAACTGCAATTTTACACTCAAAGGGAAAGCAGATTGATGCACTCAATGGAGCATGAACGTGAACGGCTTGCAACACCCATTCAGCGAAACAGCAAAAGCGATTAAAAATGCTGCCACAACCAAGCACTAGACCTCACCTTAATGTCAACTTTTCTGGCATTCACAAAGTTCACTGTGTTCTCTTGGTTATTTGGTTTTTTACTTCGTTTCGTGTCTGTTGCACGATTTTGTTGAATTTCACTTTAGTTAGCACACACTCGCGATCGCGTATCTCGTCGAGAGCTTAGATGATTTATCTTGCAGGCTGATGCCTTCCACCGGCTATTGGATTGAAACTAAAGTCTGAGTTCGAATTTTCCGACAACTTATATTGAATTTCTTGGATTCGAGTGTTTCTGCTGCAGTTGGCCGGGGAGCAACGGCTCTGGTTGGACGATTTCGTAGCGATGTCGCGCTCTGTGTGCCGTACAATGGCTGGTGGTCGATTCGTTGTTCGTTCAGGTTTTGGTTTGGTTAGTCGACGAAATGTGGTTCAGGTCTTGTTGAGAGGTGGAAAAGTTGATGCCGCACATGGAAGACATGATTTTTTGCAGAACGAATTACGCGAAGTTGTTTTGCGTCTAGTAGATTGTATTTGTTGAAGTTAGTTGCACGCTCCAGTGATGGAAGTAAACTGTGTTGCGTCGACTACAAAAGACAGACGGTTGATATCGTGTCGATGAAATGATTTGAAACAGTGGCAAAGGATTCCTTATTTTAAACATTTTTAGATTAATTTTCCTTTCTCAAGTGTGAAATGACAAGCGGTTTAGCTGATACTCGATAAGGGGACAAAAAATCCGGTTTGAAAAAGGAAGGTCTGTCAGATTCGGCCCAACGCGCAGTTGTTATTCTTTTATATCCACTTACGACACTGCACTTTGTTGAACATGATTTCTAATGCAGTTCCTTAAGTCGTTACAGCGACTGAAAGGCTGTTTACCCATTCTAAAGAAAGCTGGCCTTCATATGTGATGATTTGACTGATCAAGTGAACTTTGACGCATTAAAGGTTGTTTGATTAGTCTGCAATGTTTTACTTTTAAAGTTCCCAACATTTATTGAAAATTCAACTGTTAAATCAGTTCCTGTAATTAGCATCTGGAGTAAAGCCTGCTCATTTGCTCCTGAACGACCAAAACAGTAAACGAAAAATTAGATTCTTCAACTCCAAAAGGATTTGACCAAGATGAAAATGGTTTGTTTATTAGGTTCTTTCGGATTGCAAATGCTGGCATCATAGGGGACTTCTTTGAGGGGAACAGAGTGTACTTAGGAATACACATTTTTCTCGATCTTTAAAGTTACATTATAAAAACAAACATTAGAATGGCAATTTAATTTTAAATAATTATTTTGTCGCTTCAGAAAATTTATAAACATGCCGCATTTTCTCATACTTGGAGTAAAATCTCAACGGCGTCAGTCTGGATTTTGATGAATTTTTACGTTAACAAGAACTAAAACGGTATCAAAATGCAAGGCCTTGGTGGTCAACCGTGAACATGAAATTACCCCACAAGAACACCTTCTCACTTAATAAAGAAAAGCGTGGCTTGCTTCCCCACATTTTAATAGAGGTTATGACTTGATTCACTCCCTGGAGAAAATGAAACGACCATATTACACCGAATTGACTCACTGTTGACCTATTGGCATCTTCTTAGAATAATAAGAGTACACTAATATTGACTTATTGATTTCTTTTCTTCACCGATGAAGTAATTTGCATTGTCGCTGGAAAAAAATTCAACGATAAGTTGTCCTAATTTGTTTTTGTGGTGTACTTAAAGTTTACTTCAACTTCTTAAGAAATTCCGTGACAATTCCACTCATGGTAGTGACAAAATCGTTTTGATCATATATACAATTATCAAATATTTCCTTCCTTTTTGCTCTTCATTCAAAGCTTCATAAAAAGTTTTACACTGATCGGATTTAGTTCAAATATGCGCCGTTTTGTTCGATAATCTGTTTCCGCCTAGACGGCAACTTCATAGTACCCGCCTCATAGAAGCCCCCATCCTTATTTGCGAAGAACTCGGACAACCACTTTTCACAAGCCTCTTTTCAGTTGAACTTCACACCACCAAGGGCGTTCGCCATGGACAGGAATAGGTGGTAATCACTTGGCGCTATGTCCGGGCTATATGGTGGATGCGATAAAATCTCCCATCCGAGCTCCCGTAGCTGCTGACGAGTCATCAACGAAGTGTGTGGACAAGCGTTGTCCTGGTGGAACACTACACCCTTCCTGTTGGCCAATTTTTGACGCTTCTGGTCCATCGGTATGCTTCAAGCGGTACAGTGGTTCGCAGTAGATGGTAGAATTAAGCGTCCGGCCATATAGGAGCAGCTCATAGTGGATGATTCCCTTCCAATTCCACCAAACACACAGCAAAACCTTCCTGGCCGTCAATCCCGACTTGGCCACTGTCTGGGACGATTCAGCGGCATTCAACCACGATCGTTTTCGCTTGATATGGTCGTATGTGATCCATTTTTCGTCGCCATTCACCATCCGCTTCAAAAATGGGTCGAGTTCGATCCGTTTCAGCAGCATATCGCAGGCGTTGGTTCGGCCCAGAAGGTTTTTTTGCGTCAAATCATGCGGCACCCGAACATCAAGCTTTTTTGTATCCAGCCTTCTGCAGATGGTTTAAAGTGGTTAAGTGACTAACTCCCATCTCCTGGCCGATGTCACGAGATGCTACATGCCGGTCTATCAATGATTTCCATGATTCGATGAGTAATCGTCGTCACAGGTCTTCCGCCGGCTGGCTTATCCATGGTGTTGTTTACATCGGCACTGAATCGTCGAAACCATTCCTCCGCGTTTCGAAGTGATAGAGTACCATCTCCCAAAACACCATTAATCGCACGGAACGTTTCTCTTGGGGATTTGTCTTTAACAAAGGGAAACTTAAAAATAACACAATTTCGGCGTTTGTGAACTTCATGTTTACACGTCTGTAACTGTTGAACACGATATCCAAACTAATTAATTATTATATTAATTATATTGCATATACATAGCGTCTAAGGTTGTAGGTTATGTCAAGACCTTTTAAATGATGTATAGTATTGCCAAATACGAGCTCTGTAGCGCTTTGTACATAGCCGGAAAATTCAAAAGATAAAAAGGCGAAATGGAGATATTTGGCAGCCATATATGAAGACTTAAATTTCATCTGCATATCTTTTAATTTTGACAATAATCAAAAATCATGGCAATAATTAAATGCTTCCACCGCAAGACCTCGTGTTTAATGAATCTAAACGGTTTTCAAAAGCAACTGCCCTCAAACAGAAACTCACATTTGTGTGTCAAGTATAACATTAAACGAAGTTTAATTTTTACAATCAATAAAGATGCATTAAATTGAGGAGATGTGAAATCGTTGGCATCTTGCATTAGCGTGCAATTCCTTGATTGTATGTATGTATGCATATGTTAAGGCGCCTGCTAGTTAATTAAGAAATTCATGACCAAACTTCTTCCTGTGCAAATTTTATTGTATTCAAAATGTGTGTGTCTCAGTCCAAAATTTATCTTCATAGACTACAGAGTTATAGAGTTGCAAACAAAATTATTCCATGTGAGATTTTGACTCAGATTGATTTAAATCCTACCGTGAAAAAAAGTATGAAACGAACGCCCTCTTTACAATATCTCCGTCGGTTTAGAATACTCATTATTTTACACAGCGCTCAAATAGGATCGTAACGCGACCAAACCTGGGAAAAGATTTGTGAAAATTGTGATCCCCTTGTGCCTGTAGGAAACAGTAGGAGTATTTGAAACGTTTAAGGTATTTCGCAAGAGTAACGAAAAAGAAAAAGAATAATGAATAATTCTTTGGTTCCTTGGATTCAACATTCAATTGAGTTGAAGAGTCCTCTATGAAACGATTAAGCTGGCGCTGATGGTCTCTAACCTTCCGACCACAGTTATATGTAAGTAATATGTATATAAGTATAATAATATATATGTAAGTAAATATGTAAGTAATGTTAAAATTATGTATTTTTATACTTAAATGAGTACTTATGCATTATGAGTACTTCTTTAAAAAAAACTTTGGATTTAAAAAAAATGTTTTACATGTTCAGGAATATTAAGTGGAAATTCAATTTCCTTCGCAGTTCAGTTGTAGAACGCAATTTTTCGCATATTTACGTTTAAAATTGACTACTGTTCGTATCGGCTTGTCTTCTTAGACCAATCATTTCACGTAGCTCCAAAAGATAGTCTTAAGGTGTTAAATCGCATAATCGAAGCGTCCATGACGGGTCTACGAGGGTTGCCTTTTATATTTCGGGATTGGAGGACAAAAACAAATATTAATCATCGAAAATAGCTTTATTGTTTTTCAAAATATTCCCCATTAAGATCCATACACTTTTGCATGCGTTTGAACCAATTGTAACACTTTTACCGCTCTGATTGAGGTATCTTCAAAACATCCATTTTGAACGCATCAACCGCTTCTTCAGGTTTCGAAAAACGTTCACCTCTCAGAAATCAGGAAAACCATCCGTCTTCGGCGGTTGGTTTTCCTGATTTCTTGGAAGACTACTGGCAAACAAATGGTCGTGTATCACTCAGAATTGACTGTTCTGCGTTGTTCTAGTGTTACAGTTGCGACATGTCCAGTTTTTCTGAAAAAACAGGCGACCGTTTGCTTGGAAGTGCATCGTGCGCAAGCAACTTTTGTTGGATTTGACTCAATTTGAAACACCCATACAGTCGACTGCTGTTTACTTTCGGGTTCATACGCGATTCATCACCTGTCGCGATGTCATAGACGTGTTTCCAAGCACCGTGATCGTATTTTTGGATCATTTCTTTCGGCCGATCGACACGAGCCTTTTCTTGGGCTATTGGCAAATTATGTGAGATCCAACGCGAACAAATTTTTTTTGACGGTCGAATGTTCATGCAATATTGAATGTATGCTGGTTCCACTAATGCCTAAGGTTGTCTCAACCTCACGATAGGTGACATGACGATCTTGCAATATCAGTTGGCGCACAGCATCAATGGTTTCCGGAACAACAACTGATTTTGGACGATCTTCACGAAATTCTTCTTGGAGTGAACTACGACCTCGGTTGAATTCACCATAACATCGATAAACACTGGTCCTCGATGGAACTTCAACGCCAACAATTGAATTAAGTTCATAGATGCACTATTGTTGAGTTAATCTACGACCAAAGTTGTAAAAAATAATCGCACGAACATTTTCAAGATTTAATTCCATTTTTTGGGTGAGATGAATCTTGTAAGGTACTGTAAATAACACAAAAAGGGTCGTATGTCAAAACGTTCTGAGTACGCAAAACGTCAAAAATGTCAAACTTTACGATAGAGCTGGCAGTTGCCAGATTGCAACACTTAGGTTGCCCAATCCCGAAATATAAATGGCAACCTTCGTATTTCTTAAGAAAACGCCCTTGCCGACTTAGTCTTCAGTAAATGAATTACATACAGTTGCCACCATAAATAGGAAAAGTAAATTGTATGTGCAGTAATTAAATTTTCATTAATGGAAATCTATGATAATATATATTAACTAATTCAAAATAGAAGAAATATGTTTATGTCAAAAGTAAAATAAAAGTTAAAATTCCTTCAATTCAAACCCTTTTTTTACATGTTCCAAAAGTCGGTTAACATGGAACTATTTACCATAGCGTCCTCCATTTAACCGAGACACTTTCACCGGTCTGGTTGGCATACTGCGGATGTACTCCTTACATTCTGGTGTAATTTTCGTCCACTCTAATTCGATTAAGGACTTCAATTCCGTAATATTCCGAGGCGTCATTTCAGCAATTCCCAGCTTTAACAAAGCCCAGACGTTTTCAATCAGTGACAGGTTGTGACGCTATGGTGGCTATTCTAGGACGTTAATATTGTTGTCTTCAAAATGTTTTTGACAAATTTTTGCACTATGAATTCGTGCATTATTTTGTTGTAGAAAATAATCACTTCCCATAAGTCACTGTCCTTCAGGTATTAGTATGCCTTTTGTACACAGCAGCCATTGCTTTTCCCTCCAAGAAAACAATTTTGTCAACGCCATTAAATCAAATGCATCCGCACATCATAATACCTTTATCCAGCCCTTTAAATGTGGATATAATGCACTTGTATGCCAGAACTTACTCCTTTTTTGCCAAACGCAATTTCGGCCATGGCTGTGCTTTAAGCAATTCATTGACTCATCTGCCCAAAGCACTTTATCTCAGAATTCAAAACCCATTGCATATTGGGACATTTTCCTTGTAGAATTTCACCACATCTTTTCACCACATTTTGTTTGCTTATATACGGAACTTTATGCCCAACTCATCCGTAAGACAGACAGTGTACAAGCTCTACGATAGCAATGTAGGAACCGTAAGTCTGGGTGATCTTCGGTTCGGCACATCCATCCACATTCGTGACAGGAATGAGGTGGAAAGGGATAAGCATATCTATTGGTGGCTTGAGGCACATCAACTGTCCCAGCTGCTGTCAGCTTAAAACGTTACGCAAAAAAATAAAAATAAAACAAAAAATAATAAAACAAAACAAAAAAAATAAGTTGCAATATAGTTACATAGTTTAGGGTACATTTTCGGTTTGAGTACTTAGTACTAAGTAAGCTTTATAAAAAATAAATTAGATTGCTAAGTTTTTTCAATCTCTGAAAACGAAAAACAATCATACACACTGAAAGGCTAATAGATGTAAGAATAGATAAGTTGAACTTCGAGTGCCCGCGTAGGGCCAGTAAGATCGTTATTAATTATTAGAAATTATATAACTAGTTTATGTATTTTTATAGCTGGACTTAATTATTTAAAAAAAAATAGAAATTAAATAAAATACATTTTAAAAACGAAAACAATGCCCAACTCATCCCTTATTACAGGCTTCCTGCAATCTGCAGCTAATGGTTTGGTTTGATTTTGGCGTTGAGTCCTTTTTTTGCAGAATAGCTCTGATTTTTGGAACTGAGAGGGGAGGATCAGCATTTGAAATTAATTTTATCCTTGAGTCTTGTTGCTCTGTAGCAGAGTTGTGCATAAAATAACATAATGACTAATGACTAAAGAAAGGTAACTACACGTTAGTCATGAATAATTTTTTGCCGGATTTATTCATGACTAACGTTTATTCATGAATTTTCGTTATTCACACATATGATTAACGGTTATTCATGATTAATGTGTAGTCATGGCTAACTCTGTATCATGAACAATCACCAATCGCGGGCATATTGGAATTGACGCATATATTTGCGTTTCCAGTAACGAGATCTTTTTAATGACAAGATGAAGTTTTTAATGTCTTGTTTATGGGTTTTATGTCTGATGTAATAGATGTTGTGTAATAAATATGAGGCGCCCACCTGGCCATAGGAAAAAGTAATTAGCATAATAGTGACAAAGTCGAAGATGGTGCTATTGTTTTGCACAGTCTTGTACATATTTACGTGGCCAAACTACGATTGCAAAAACTATGTGGTAAGAAATCACCAAAGAACAAAGTGTTCGACAGAAATATTTTAAAGTTTTTTTATCCACTCTATCATTTGAAATAAGTCAATACCTTGTCTTCTGTTTTTTATAAACAAAGTTATGGCTTGAATAAATTCTCTTATTGAGTGATCAATGACTAATGATTAACTTATTTGAATAACTCATGAATAATGATTGATTTAGTCATGAGCAACTAATGACTTACTTAGTCATTAGTCATCATTCGACTAAAATTTACCCATCACTGCTCTGTAGTAATTCTCGGGTCGGCCAGGCCTAGTAATTGGGTTGATTCTATTTTCAGTTTAAAATACTTTAATCACTTTAAAGATTGTTGTCGGTGATTTTTCAAAAAATTCAGCAATGTATCGAATTGTTTGGCAGTCTTGGTGAAGCTTTTAATTGTTTTTCTTTCTCTTGTGGTCAAGTATTTAAATTAACCCATCTTTTTAGTTTTCCAAACTTGTTTAAGTAGTAGAAGATTAAATAATAAACAATGACACAACAATTTGATTTAAAAAAGAAATATTCCGGCAGTCAGATTCTTGAACTCCGTCAAACTAATGTTAATTATCAATTGGTTTGAAGTAAAAAAAAACACAAAAATAAAAAGTTGTAAACCTAATTATGACATTATGACGGAAGAGAAATTGATTCTAAAAGCCAAAAAATGTTACAATTATATAAGTACCTTGGTCATTATCCCGAATTTTTTTTAGAGTATCTTATTACATGTCCTTCCAGGAAAAATGCGAAATCTGTTGTGTAGCTAAAAAATTATTGCATAAATTTTTTCAGTTTCTGTATGTTAACATATTTATAGTGGCAACCTTATGTGGGGCATGGGCCTTTGCACGCGAGGTAACGTCGTTGATTGCGCTCAACATGGCGAGCTGCCAAGGCAATCCTCGTTAGTGCACAGGTCAAGTTGACATACAGCCTCCATGCGGCGCCCCCTGGATAGCCATCACAACACCCGTTGTATGGTGAACTAATGTATGCAGCGACCCCCTCTGCCCAAGGATTTAAATAATGGGCCTGGCCTACCAGTCTGTGGGTTGTGCGTGAGGGTAACTTCCTCACCACGTAAAAATAACATAGTTCAGAAATCCCGATATGCCTCGGATAAGGACGGATTAACTGTTGACGACCCCAGCAAACGTTTAAAGGACAATGATTTTCGGTTTTGCACGTGGAATGTGAGGTCCCTTAACAGGCCACGTGCAGCCGAACAACTTGCGGAGGCCCTTGACAGCTACAAAGCTGACATAACCGCCATCCAGGAAGTGCGATGGGATGGGCCTGGCATAAAAGCGATGAAGAACTGCGATATCTACTACAGCAATTGCTATAGAGAGAGAAGGCAGCGCTTATTCGGATGCGGATTTGTTGTTCGAGGCAGACTTAGGCAAAAAGTCTTGAGCTATGACCCAGTCAGCGAACGCCTCATGACAATCCGCATCAAGGCTAAATTCGGGAACATCAGCCTAATATGCGCTCACGCCCCGACAGAGGAGAAGGATGACAACATCAAGGATGACTTCTATGATCTCCTAGAAAGAACATACGATCGATGCCCCAGCTATGACACCAAGATCGTTCTAGGAGATTTCAACGCTCAGCTGGGAAAGGAGGACATCTTTGCTGGAGTCATCGGTAAACACAGCCTGCACGACAACACATCCGGAAACGGACTCAGGCTGTTGGACTTCGCCTCGGGGCGAAACCTCTCTGTGGCTAGCACGCGGTTCCCACACCTGGACATTCACAAAGGAACCTGGCGATCTCCTGATCAATCAACCGTCAACCAGATTGATCACGTTGCGATCGACGTCAGACACTCCTCCAGTATTCTCGATGTCCGAACCTTCCGAGGTGCAAACATTGACTCGGATCATCACCTTGTTGTAGCCAAGGTAAGAACCCGGATATCGAGAGAGCAACGGAGTCGAGAAAGGCCAAAACGGTTTGACGTCGAAAAGCTACAATCGCAGCTGATTGCTGGAAACTTTGCCGACCGAGTCTCCCGGAAACTCGCTCAGAGTTCGACGCTTCCTGCGCTAAGCATAGAAGAAGAATGGAAACGTTGTCAAGAAGCCATCAAAGATGCTGCCACTGATGTGCTGGGTTTCACGTCACCACCCAGAAGGAACCCATGGTTTGACGACGAGTGCAGGCGAGCGCACGCAGCTAAACAAGACGCCTATAAGGCGACGCTGCATCGAACAACGCGGGCTGTTCGTGAACTCTACGAACAGAGAAGAAGGGAAGAGCACCGGCTTCTCAGAAGGAAGAAGAAGGAGCATGAGAAGCACGCGGTCGAGGAAATGGAAAGGTGCTTTGGCAGGAATGAAGTCCGAAAGTTTTACCGAAAGGTAAAACAGCTATCCGGAGGATACAAGGTTCGTACCAAGGCCTGCCGGGACCAAAATGGACAACTCGTAGTAGAGTCGCAGTCTGTGCTGAGAATCTGGAAGGATCATTTCTGCAGACTCCTTAACGGCGATGACGACCCAAATCCCGCTGTTAGGCAGAATGTTCCACTCAATTTGGACGATGATAGACAAGCATTCCGTCCCCCCGACTTAGACGAGGTGAAGATAGCAATATCCAAGCTGAAGTCGAACAAAGCTGCTGGAGCGGACGGACTGTCCGCAGAACTATTTAAAGCAGCTGGAGATGACCTGGTTGGGCGCATGCACCAGCTCATCTGTAAGATATGGTCGGAGGAAAGCATGCCCGATGAGTGGAATCTCAGCGTCGTTTGCCCGGTTCACAAGAAAGGAGACCCCTTTGACTGCGCCAACTACAGAGGGATAAGTCTCCTGAACATCGCATACAAGATCCTCTCTGCCGTATTGTGTGAGCGTCTGAAACCATTTGTCCATGACCTGATAGGTCCCTATCAGTGTGGTTTCAGGCCAGGGAAGTCCACAATAGACCAGATCTTCACATTACGGCAGATCCTGGAAAAGACCCAAGAAATGCAAATTGACACTCACCACCTATTCGTCGATTTCAAGGCTGCATATGACAGTGTGCATAGAGACGAGCTATACAGTGCCATGTCTAGTTTTGGCATTCCTACCAAACTCGTCAGATTGTGTAGGATGACGATGGAGAACTCTCGCTGCTCCGTCAAGGTCGGTACCGAACTTACCGAGACCTTCAATGTCAAAAAAGGTTTTAGACAAGGCGACGCACTGTCATGTGACTTCTTTACCATCATCCTCGAGAAGATCGTGCGTAACTCACAAGTCAACACCAGAGGCACGATCTTCCAGAAGTCAGTTCAATTGTTAGCTTACGCTGATGACATTGACGTGATTGGACGAACACAGCGAGCCGTCAATGAGGCGTTTGCTGGCATTGAAGCGGAAGCGGCTAAAATGGGTCTAGCGGTAAATGAGGGCAAAACGAAGTACATGCTGTCATCAAGGAAGGACACACAACATCGACGTCTCGGACGGAGCGTCACACTAGGCAGCAGAAACTTCGAGGTAGTCAAGGACTTCGTCTACCTCGGCTCCGCGGTAAATAGGGACAACAACATCAGTACCGAAATCAAACGCAGAATCACTCTTGCCAATCGCTGTTTCTTTGGGCTCAAGAGGCAATTGAGTAATAAAGCCCTCTCTCGAAGGACTAAGCTCGCTTTATATAACAGCTTGATCATCCCCGTCCTACTATATGGCGCAGAATCTTGGACGTTAGCAAAGGCGGATGAGGAAGCCCTTAGTCTTTTCGAGAGAAAAGTTTTGCGTGCGATTTTTGGTCCTGTTTGCGTTGATGGCATCTGGAGGAGAAGATTTAATGACGAACTCTATAGGCTGTACAGCGACATGCGCCTGGTCAAGCGTCTACGGATACAACGCTTAAGATGGCTAGGCCATGTAGAGCGTATGGACATCACTGCTCCGGCCCGAAAAGTCTTTGAATCCGAGCCATTGGGACAACGCAACAGAGGACGACCTAGACTAAAGTGGCGCACACAAGTGGAGAAGGACCTCAACCAACTTGGAGTGCGCAACTGGAGACAGCTGGCGAAAGATCGTGCTGGCTGGAGAGGCATGTTGGTTGAGGCCCAGGTCCACCCCGGACTGTAGCGCCAAAAGAAGAAGAAGAACCTTATGTTGTATGACTTATAGCACCGTCCTGTTGAAAGCACATGTTGGCCAAGTCTTCGCATTGACACTGATGCCAAAACCAGTCACTTATCTGTTGGTTGAATTGCTATTTCCATTTAGAGTAAAGTGGCCATTAGTAGCATCCAAAAGTAAAAGATTCCAATTACACCTCCAAGATTTGTTCCACGCAAAACAGCATTCCTTTCTGGATGTAAGTTACCTGTGAAGTAAGTATGGATTGATGTAATGCATATTTTGCTTGTTGACAAAAGCTCTCAAACAGAAACTGACCGCATTGCTTAAGACGGCCTTTTTAAAAGGTTTTTTTAAATTACGGTGACTGAAAGCATATTTTGATAATAAATTTGCACACTTTGCTAAAGTTATTGAAGTGTGTACTATAATTTGTTAAATTAATATTGATGAAAATTAAAAAAAAAGTTGCCGCCTTGGCGTAGTGGGTAGAGTGCGACTCTCACACGCCGAAGAGTCTAGATTCGATTCCCGGCTGAACACCTCGCATTTTTCACGGCACCACCTCTTTCGACCTGCTGAAAACACTCAAAGAGTAATAACTGTCTAAGAAAGCTTCTCAAACATCGCCGTTCAGAGACGGCAAAAAACTGTACGTCCCTTCTACTCGTGAGAGAACAGTAGCGCGCACAACACGAGTAGTTGATGAGCAAGCTAGGCCCTGTTCCCCTGTGGACTGTCGAACCATACAATTATTACTAAATTTAAAAAAAGTCTAAAAAAGATTTGCGCTCCTTTCGAATAAAGTTAGAGTGCCCTCATTAAATCACCCTTTAGAAGTGAATTTAAGAGGCTGCATTTTTGTCATACCCCACCAATGCCAGCTACTTAGTTACTGGGACTTCGTGCCCAACTCAATACCTCTTGTAGAATTACACTGCCTTGTGTATTTGCCCGAAAAATAAATTATCACTAAGAAATTTTTACCTCTAGTTGACAGTGCATACCGAAACCAGTTGTCAAGGACGGTAATAAATCTGTAACCAAAGTGACAATATCCAACGTTTACAAATGTTTCTTGCACCCCGCTGCTTAAACTTGTTTGGAATGAATATGAAGCTCTATGAAAGGTCACTGCCGACTGTCGATTGGTACACCATCGAATGTCAGACCGTGGCCTTGAAAGTACAGATCGAAGTCTCTTTCATATAAGAAGCAAAAGTTCATCCAAAATCGGCGCCATTGAAGTGGGTTCGCAGCAGTAAATGAATTTATCACGATGTCATAAAAACTCTTGAAATTCCTCTTACACATGTGCATTGCGCATCTCATTCTATTTCAATCAACCTTTACGTAAAGATGCCTGCATTTTCGTTTTACATCAATAAAAATTTGATCAAATTAAGTCGCACGATACGCTGAGCAAAGTTTCATCAATCGCGGGTGATAATTGCTGAATTACATAGTCAACACTTTTCCTTTCACTTTTCACTGTTCCTGCTCGAGGAGTCTTAGCACATTTTTCATAATAAATTGTGCTAATAACCGAAAGTAGCTCCCTAATTTTTAATGTTAAAGAGGAAAGTATAATTCTTATTTGTTTGAGCGAAAATTGTAAATTAGGGAAAACAAGTTTTTGATTGATAGACAATATGTGTTGGTTGAAATTAAGTAGATGTTGACTTTATCAAAGTTAAAACTCTTCTGCAACTATTAAAATTTCGCAAACCTCTTCTAACCTCAAAAAAACGAAAATGTAAAGAATATCAGGAACAGGTTGACAAAGTAACAACAGCATATATTCGACCGTTTAATTCTGGAGAATGCTTCGTAAAAGCCAAAGCTTGCTTATTTTTAATCAATTTTTATTTTTGTTAATCCATTTTCTTATCCGCTAGACAAAAATACTTAAATCTAGCTTATTAATATAATCTACTGATCTTAATTCTAACTTACTGATTCTTCCCGAGTACTCTAAGCTAATCTAGGGTTTTTGCTTTGTGCCTTTCGAGTTCTTATATATGTATTTGAATTTAGTGTTTAAATCTATATATATATATATTATTTTCTTTTTGCAAAGCTTGTTTCGAAAGGTGAATTGCTAAAGACAAGCAGTTTAAGGAGACTGTAGATAATTCCAGAGGAAATTTTGTTAATTGATGTAATCCAAAATAAACGATCAAATGTGTCTACTTTTTGGTTTATTGTATGCTTGTAGAGCCAGAAAAATGAGACAAAAAGAAAAAGGCGAATTTTCATCTTTCTCAAAAAATATTTAATTATTCATCAATTTCTATTTTGTCCTCCTCAAAGTAGTCCCCTTCAGATATGACACACTTGTGTCAATTAAATTTTCAATCCTCGAAGCATGAGTCTCTTCAGTCTTGGAAACAGGAAAAAGTCGCACTAAGCAAAATCTGGTGAGTACGTTGGACGAGCCATGGTTCCGGTATTGTTTTAAGCCAAAACATTTCACACAAGCAATGACGAGTAAACAGGTGCACTATAATGATGTAAAAGTCATGAATTGTTTTTTTTTTTAACAATTTCACACGTTTTCTTCGTATTACTTCTCACAAGTAACGCATAACTTCAAGATAATACTCCTATTTAACCGTACGACCATGTGATAAGCACTCCTGATGCACTACACCACGGCAATCGAAAACACAGTTAGCAAAACCTTCAAACTTTTTCGAACTTGGCGTGTTTTTTTGGCTCTTCCTTTGGGACGATTTGACTTTGGTTCCATATACAAGTACCCATGATTCTTCACTAGTTGTGATCCTTTTAAGGAAATTTAGATGGCAGTTGTGGTCATTCAACAATTCCTAAGCGATGCACATGCGACATTTTTTTTGGTTAAAATTCAGCAATTTTCGACCGAATTTCGCTACCACACGCTTCATGCCCAACATTTCCGAAAATATTTATCATAAGCCAACGGATATGCCGACATCTTTAGTAACTTCCCTAATTGTGGTTCGACGATTCTCCACAATAATTTTCTTTCTCAACATTGTCGTCGGTTGTTCATATGCGGTGGCATCCAGAGCAGGCGTCGTCATTCACATCTTCTCGACCTTCTTTGATAAGCTTGTACCACTTGTAAACATTTTTTTGACTCAGAGTACACTCACTGTATGGCAGTGTCAAAATTTCACATGTGTACTCAATTCCATTTTTCACAAAAAAAATAGTACAAATTCTTTGATACATTCCATCGGAAGCAGAATAATCGAGGACACGCCAAACAAACAACTTTCATGTCTCTCACAAACAACATAAATATGCTTTATAACTAAAACTGTAAACATATGTGTGCGATGAGTGTACCAACGTAACAAAATGGATAATCGTACGTACGTACGTACGCTCGCGAATTCAATTTAATTTTGGACAGACCCTGTATATTTTCCGTTATTGTTGCTATAACTTGTGGTCCTGTCCTCTGTTCTTCAACACAACAAGAAGGTTCCGTGGAGTCTACCAAAGCTCTACAAACTCCGGTTGGAATAGTATATTTTCATTCACCTACCACAAATGATTGGAGATTTCTTATTTCGGTTTATGAAGCCAATGAGACTCGCTGAAGTTTTTCAATTGAGTTTAAATCTGGTGTATGTGACGACCGGCGTGGCGTAGTGAGTAGAGTTCGACACTCACACGCCGAAGGTCCATTCCAGGTCCATTCCAATCTGAATATCTCCCATTTTTCACTGTACCACCTCTTTCGAGCTGCTAAAAAACACTCAAAGAGCAATAACTGTCTAAGGACAAGTTTCTCAAACTTCGCCGTTCGGAGTCGGCAGAAAACTGTAGGTCCCTTCTGCTCGTAAGTGAACAGTAGGGCGCACAGCACGAGTAGTTGATGAGCTAGCTAGGTCCCGGTCCCTCTGTGGACTTTCGCCCCAACAATTATTTATATAAACCTTTACAAGGGCGAGTAGTTGATGAGCAAGCTAGGCCCAAGTCCCCCTATGGACTGTTGCGCCTTCTAATTATTAAATTTTTATTATTATTCTATTGTTTGCAACGGTGCAATGATTGCATGCGTTGTTCGAAGGTGGCAACTTCGAACAATGCTTGCAATCATTACTTTTTCCGCATGTTTTCCTCTGCATACTGTAGGATGGTGGGCGCCGTGGCGTAGTGGGCAAAGTACGACGCTCACACGCCAAAGGGTCTAGGTTCGATTCCCGCCTGAACACCTCGAATTCTTCACGGCAACACCTCTTTCGAGCTGCGGACAACACTCAAAGAGTAACTACTGTCTGAGAAACCTCCTCAAACTTTGCCGTTCGGAGTTCGCAAAAAACTGTAGGTCCCTTCTACTCGTGAGAGAACAGTAGCGCGCACAACACGAGTAGTTGATGAGCAAGCTAGGCCCTGGCCCCCCTGTGGACTGTAGCGCCAACAATTATTATTATTATTATTACTGTAGGATGGTGTTCGACTCTATAGCTTTCTACTCAACTGCTTTTCCGATGGAGTCCTTGAAGAAGATCAACGCCGCGGTTCCATGAAAAGCAACCAAATATTATAACAGTTTGCAAGCCATGTTTCATTGCTTTCCTGGTATAACAGGACATATAGGAGGCGCCACTAACACCTGTATATGTCCTGGGACTTATTGAGTGATATGTTATGTAAGATTCAGCTTCTGTTTCTACATTTTTCGGGCAGATCCAAATAGGTTAATATTAATTCTACCGGGCCATAATATCCTTTTCAACTAAAGCGATGCTGGTTCAATTTTGCAAACTTTTTCTCTTTGACTGCACTGAGATATGAATTTTTCTGCTTCTTATTATCCATCTGTGGACTGAAACATTTCACCGAGACCTTTATTCGTTGGAAGAGAAAAATGATTTTATTTAAATGTCCCTAACAATTATCCACTGAATTAACCGTAGTTTTTCTCGAGCAATGCTTTTTTCCTTCCCGCGAATTTAAACAATGTACGGGAAATCAATCACCGCCCTGATTTTACAGCAGTTGTCCTTATTAGCTGCCCTTCAAGATCTCTTTTGGGAAGAACCACAAAATGTTGCTTCAATTAATTGTAAATTACCTTTAATTTTGGAATAACAACAAAATGAAATTTGAGTCATCTTGTCCCATTTTTTGTGTATTCAGCAGTCTTTGAGTTTTAAAGTACAAGGATTCTAGGGCACTTCTCGAAAACTAGACAATCACTTGGTTGACTCATTATGTCAAAAATTCCTACAGTTTTTTAATTTATTTCCGTTTTTTCACTTTTAGTGCTTTAAGTTTATTCTGAACTCCTATATATATAGGTTCTTAGATTTATTTTCAATCGATGTCGAGATCTTAATGTCACTCGATGGCCATTTCAGCGTAAAACGGCTTTCTCATTCAAACAAAACGTTAGTTTTCTTTGACTTTTGAATGCTCTCCGGTATATTTGTTCGCCTCTGTCACCCCCATCACAAAGCAGTTTTTATTACGTCGCTTTGAATTGTTTCATCTCTTGATTCAAGGATAAGCGCGTGAAGGATTTTCACGGCCCGCTGTTCTAATGGTCTATTTATTATGATTATTGCCACCCTCTCGGAGCTGGCTAAACTAAGCTGTTTTCGTCTTCGTTTTCCTTAGCATTTCATTTTTCATTTGCATTCAAAGACGCATTCCTTTACAACGCTTTAAAATTCACACTTCTTCAGTTTGTGCACAGAAAATGTGCCTGTTTGGCAGAGATATCCAGCAACATTGCTGACGTGCACATCAATCCCCGTGCCGATGTGACACAGTCTGTCAGCATGCAGATCACCCTCTCTCCAACATGTTGTCGTTTGAAGCTCCATTCGTCTGGAATGCAGGGACCTAGCCCCATCTATGCATTTCGCTTTATTGTGATCGATATTTTATTAAATTACACAACAAAAGTGCAATGCACTCGCCAGCGATTTGAATAGGAAGCGAGGGAGCGCGTTCGCAAATAGAACAAAAAAACACCAAACAGAAGATGCAAGCAAATGTGCTGCTGGTCTCCTGTGGCTGTGTCTGTTATGTCATTTTATGGATAATTTAATAAGCTATGCAGCAGCTGATGTACGAGTATGTTGTATCGGCAGAATGCAGTCGACCGGAATATGACGGAAACGAAGACAGCGCACTTCAGGAGAATGGGAGCGTGCTTCGAACGGCGATTTCTTCTCTTTGGCGATCTGCGAGTTAATTTAAGGCTTGCACTGTCGATCATTATGTGGCTTACAAATCGCGCGAAGATTGCATCACGATCTGGTTGCAAAACTTATACTATACGGGTTTAGTTGGTTTAGGCAGTAATTGCTTATGGAAAGTTGAACACATACCGGGCCAATGAAAGGTGTTCTTGCAACAATATCCAGTGCAATGCTTGTAAATGGAATTCACGTACTGTGTGGCTCAATTGAAAAAAGTTTATGTTATTCGGGAGCCTAGTTTAGATTACAGCCATAAAGCAGCCAAAAGGAACTTTTTTGTAATTTTCGTTATGTCATGATGTGTCTTTTTTATTCGAAGAAATTAAACCAGTAGCATGTATGTTATTTGTTCCAAGTCATTATGGACGCATACAGGAATGAAATACAGAGTTTTGTAATTTAAAGTTAAAAATTTGCGCTTTGATGCAAATGTGTGAAGACAATTTGGCAGATTCTTCTTTCTAAAATTTGTTGTACTTCAATAGAGTCCAGCATGTTCCACAGATTCAATTCCTAAATGGTTTTTGATTGGTCTTTCGGAATAAGTAGGAGAATCGGCATCAAAAAAACGACCAGTTTCTTCTGTTCCTTTTCATTTATGATCGACTTTAGTAATGATCACAATAAACGACAATCTCTTTATTTTTCATGCATTTACGAAGATGAGAATTCAGAGCATGAATATGAGTGAAATTGAGCAATTAATTAAAAACCAGCGATAGAATGTGTAAAAACACTCTACACCTATCGAGTTCAGTTATAAAATGCATCAAACCAAGGCTTGGATCATTACCTACGGCTAACAAATCGAGTGAAGACCGTACCAAACATGAAACGAGATCAAAAGTTCCAAGTCAACATTAAGCTGTTGTTGAGGGTTTCCTTCGATCAGAGTGATCTGGTGTTTAAATAAATCCTCTAGGTAAGATAGGGACAGAGAGCGCATTTGTCAAAGAGTTTTTTTCCACAAAGAAAACTATCTAGCTGTTATACACCGTTTGCGATATCCTCTGCGTCGAAAAATAATGTACCAGGTATACCGGTATGAAGTGAGCGCCAAGATACAAATGTCTCGATAGGGAACATTTGTTGTGAACGAGCCCTTATTTTTTTTTGTTTGTTTGCTATAACATCTGTGAAAAATATTTAGTATACATCAAGTCATTGAACAGACAACATCATATTTTTTCATAGTGTTAAAAATGTTGTACCAGAAAGTAATGATTTGCGGAAAGCATTAATTTTTTGTTTTCATTTAAAGAAAAGTGCTGCAGAGTCACATCGAATGCTTGTCGAGGCATATGGTGATCATGCTCTATCAGAAGCAACATGCAAAAGATGGTTTCAACAGTTCAGAAATATTGATTTTGAAGTGAGAAATGAAGAACGTGGAAGACCACCAAAAAAGTTTGAAGACCCTGAATTGCAAACGATATTGGATGGAGATGACACTTTGAGTCAAAAGCAAATGGCAGCAATGTTAAATGTTGCACAACAAACAATTTCTGACCGTTTAAAAGCTATGGGAAAGATCCAAAAGTGTGTAAAATGGGTGCCACATAAAATAAATGTAAGATAGATGAAAAACTTGTGAAATTTTGCTCCAAAGACACGAAAGAAAATCGGTTTTACATCGGATTGTTACTGGCGATGAAAAATGGTTTTATTTTAAGAATCCTAAACGGAAAAAATTAAGGTTTAATTTGGGACAACCATCAACATCGACTGCAAAACCAGATCGATTCGGCAAGAAGACAATGCTGTGTGTTTGGTGGGACCAGATAGGTGTGCTGTACCGCGAGCTCCTAGAACCTGGTGAAACCGTTAATACTGATCGCTACCGACAACAAATGAGCAATTTGAACCATGCATTGATCGAGAAACGACCAGAATGGACCAGAAGACACGGCAAGGTAATTTTGCTCCATGACAATGCACCTGCACACAAAGCAAAACCGGTTCAGGATACAATCAAAACACTTGGCTGGGAGCAGCTACCCCACCCGCCGTATATCACACCTTGCTCCTTCTGACTACTATTTGTTTTCATCGATGGGACACGCATTGGCTAAGCAGCACTTTGATTCCTACGAGGAGGTCAAAAATTGGGTGTCTGATTGGTTTGCTTTAAAGGACGAACAATTTTATTGGCGTGGTATTCACAAATTGCCAGAAAGGTGGTCAAAATGTGTAGAAAACAATGGCCAATACTTTGAATAAAATGTTTTTACTTTCCCATTAATAATTAGTGTTTTATTTTCAAAAAATATATACCGGTATACCTGGTACTCGTGGATAGACAGGCATCGCTTAACACATGACATAATTTAAAATCTTTGCAAGAGATAGAAGATAGGAAGATAAAGAGAGAGAAATTTCGAGAACCTACATTCTAAATGAAAGTGCACAGAAGCGATTTCACTTGCACATTGATGGTTTTTGCTTTCGATATAGTATATACTCAAATAAGATTACCAAATAGACATTTGACTAGAATATTGTGAAATCGTAAGCTGAACAGAAGGAATTATTACCTCTACCAGAAAGAAATCCTTTAAAAGGTTACGTGGTGTCCAATGGAGAAATGGTTTCGAGAACGAGGAAGAACGCAAATCTGAACCCCAAACTATTCTAAAAATTTACTATTAATTTTTTTAATGCCATTTCAAGAAACTATTCCAAAACAATCCTGTGCGCATCACTACATAGCTAATTGCCTTTGAATCGGAGATGCATCAAGTGGTTTCCAATAGACATTTGACTAGAATATTGTTTCATTCCACCGCAACCGATTCCGAAAGTCGAAATTTGAAAAGACTTTTCAATGACATTCAGTGTTGTCACCAACTTCAAAAAATACGGCAATTTCGTGTAACACTTTACTCGTATGCTAGGTCGTCCACAGCGTAACTTATTAACCAAGCATCCGAAGGGAATTTCAAGATCACACATATCACATAGCTTTGCTGCTACGCAAACAAATCATTTGATAGATAGTTTTAAAAATGATTCCATTATATATACTGGTCACTTCAATACATGACTATAAATTTATGGGCGACCTTGGCAATTTACATAATTAATGCACAAAAACCCTGTAAATTAAAACTTTGTTAGGAATCCATCGAAAATCGATTCGATGACGGATGACTGCATGCATCGAGAATGGCTATAACACTTCAAGCAATTTTGGGCGCTGGGATGAAATGGTTTTTCTTTTAACCTTTTCCGCTTGATTGCTTCAATTTGAGAACAAGCTTTACGTGATTGGCCTACACCGCTGAATAATTGTTGGCGCGACAGTCCAAAGGGGGACCAGAGTCTAGCTTGTTAATCAACTACTTGCGTTGTGCGCGCTACTGTTCTCTTACGAGTAGAAGTGACCTACAGTTTTTTGCCGACTTTGAACGGCGAAGTTTGAGAAGCTTTCATAGACAGTTATTACTCTTTGAGTGTTGTCAGCAGCACGAAAGAGGTGGTGCCGTGAAAAAATTCGGAATCGAACCTAGACCCTTCGGCGTGTGAACGTCGTACTCTACCCACTAAGCCACGGCGGCCACGAATATTTGTTTTAATATATTAATTTAAATCAAGAAACTGAAGAAATGCCGATGCTATTTTTTTTAGGTATTTCTATTCGTTACTTCTGATTTTAATTTATCCAGTAGCGCGCGTACTCGCTTCTTAAAGTAAGTGTGTAAATTCTTACTAAATATAAAAAGACGAAAAAAGGATATTTCTGGGCCCGCGCAACCTTGGGTTAGTTGCAGAAGCATAAGACTCTTGTCAGCTTGCAGCGTCGTTTGCTTTACTTTAATTTGTTCATTTATGTTTAAAAAAGGCATCTTGCACTGCACTAGAACTACAGTTTAGATTGTCTAATTAAGCATTATGATATATCGATCCTGTGATTAATTGCAAGGCAATCACGGTGCCAGAAAGAGCAATTCATTTACAACGACAACCTTGGTCCGGCTTCGAACATCCCCAATTACATTTAACCATGCAAGCAATCCATTTTACATACCTCTCGAGTGACCCTCAACAGAGAATCAAAACGCACAAAGCATTTTAATTTGCAAATGCGTCTAGTCCTTCTTCCCTCCCTGCAACGGAGAGACTGTGAAAAATGTACGTATCTTGGAAAACATAATGAGACGAAGGTGAATTATTAAAACACACAAATTAAAAACCTGCCTACGCACATGCACGCAGCGATTTATTCAATTTCTTGCGCTGAAATAGATGTCTCCGTCCTTTGCTGCCTCTTGTCAAAGTGAACCCACAATAAATCGTCAAATGTACTTAGAAATTAATTAAAATGGTTTCCCTTTTAATAGTAACATTTTCTCTCTCTCTCTCTCTTTGACGTCGGTGGCATTGAAACGCAGGAAAAGGGCGCCTCTTCTTGATTAACCTTACTCCCGGTCGTGCCGCACAAGGGGGAAGGAAAATATGTTCTGCTTCTCCTTTGAAGCTTAACAATGTCTCGACGAAGCAAACAATACTCTTGAATACCTCTGCACAGAAAGTCCTACGAGGATTCTTTTTTGATTAAAAATGAACCGATTTCAACTGTGTGTAGGCACTCGAAATGACTTTTGTAAACACCGGAGAGAAATGAGGTTGAACCACATTTTGGTTAAAGGTCATTCCAAATGTGAAATCGTAAGCTGAACAGAAGGAATTATTACCTCTACCAGAAAGAAATCCTTTAAAAGGTTACATGGTTTCCAATGGAGAAATGGTTTCGAGAAAGAGGAAGAACACAAATCTGAACCCCAAACTATTCTAAAAATTTGCTATTAATTTTTTTTAATGCCATTTCAAGAAACTATTCCAAAACAATCCTGTGCGCATCACTACACAGCTAATTGCCTTTGAATTGGAGATACATCAAGTGGTCCTCTCCTTGGGAGAGAGAGGAAAAATACTTGTCAACTCCTTGTCCACTTCACCCTCGTTCAAGGCGACAGCATTAATTTGAGCAATTTATTGATTTATCGTATTTATCGTTTTTCCCGCCCTGAAATAGATGTTGGCCAGTTTAATTTTAGACCAGTGACAAAGTAATTACTCTTGATGTTTGGATTCAGTCCACGAGCCTGAGCAGGCACACTGATTTATGAAAGTACTGACAGAATTAGTGGCGACACTTCGTGCGTGCTAGGATAAGGCTTGACAACTCCTCCCATCGAGCATTTCCTTGCATGTGTTCGATATTATCTGAAGCTGTTATTGATTTGAGATATGATTTTTTTCTCATTCTAGTTTCCTTGACGATTTGGATCGGTTAGGTGCAAAGGACTATCAGCCAACCGAACAAGATATATTGCGCACTCGTGTCAAGACAACTGGTATTGTTGAAGTGCACTTCTCCTTCAAAAACCTTAACTTTAAGTAAGTAGTGAAAATGATTGCAACGGAAAATGGAGTTGAACTAAATTTGCATATTTCAGATTATTTGATGTTGGTGGGCAGCGTTCTGAACGAAAGAAATGGATCCATTGCTTCGAAGATGTAACCGCGATCATTTTCTGTGTAGCTATGTCTGAATACGATCAAGTTTTACACGAAGACGAAACTACGGTAAGTCATTTGCCAAATAATATTTGTCAATTTGTTTGTGGAGTAAATAATAACTCAAATACGGTTTAGTTTTGTAAGAGCCCTTACAAGGATTTGTAGCACTGTTTTAACGAAAATTACAGTTGTTGTTAATTCTTATTTCTTTGTATATATGATCATCACAACTGTATTTCCTGAAGGTGGAAATGAAACATTTTTTTTTTTGAAATCACTTTTGTTGTTCTATACAATTTTGCTCGTTTACCCTTTCTACTTTTTTTTTTTTTATAATTGACGCGTGCAAAAGGGGTTGCGAGTACCCTTAAGTGACCGGATCAAGTCACAGCACGGGCCGAAGGTATAGAGGAAGAGAGGGAGAGGAGGTACCGATGCACATTGGTTTTAAATGCCTGTGGATTGTAATGAGGAGGAAAAATCGAGCTGGGAAGAGCATTCCAGATTCGTGTAGTGCGGCTAAAGAACGAGTCTCTGAATTTGACTGTACGTCCGAAAGAGGGCTTGAGGGTGAATTGATGGGCATTCCTAGCGAGGCGTGTATTGCGGGTGAATTCTTGAAGGGGAGGAATGCAACTGGCTAATTCGTCTGAGCGTTTCTTGTTGAAATAGCGGTAAAAAAGTGACAATGACGCGACATTACGTCGGTGTTCTAACGAGTCAATCGACTTCGCAATATTACTGTCACCTATAAGTTTTATCGCTCGCTTTTGAATTCTATCCAGCAGGTGCAGGGAGGTCTTAGAAGCACCTGATCAGATAGGAGCGTTATACTCAAGTTTTGGGCGTATGTATGCCTTGTATATTGTAGCCAGATCAGAGGGGGTGAAGTACTTCTTGCATCGTTTAAGGAAACCTAGACATTTCGCAGCATTTTTGGCGACCTCAAATATGTGATCGTTCCAACTAATTGTTGGGTTGATACACATACCGAGGATGGAAAGTCTTTCGGTTTCAACAACGCAAGTGCCGTTCATGGATAACGGCTGATTATTTTGTGATCGCTTTAACGACAGTAGACAGCACTGTGTTTTGGAAGCATTAAATTCCACTCTATTCTTATTTCCCCAATCGATTATGCTGTCAAGGTCGGAATTTAATGTGCTTAACATACGCTGCCGTTCCGAGTCTAAGGCCGAAGTGGAGGGACGTGAGCCAAGGAACGAATATGAAAAGCTGAGGGTACTGTCATCAGCGAAGGAATGAATAGGATTAGAAGTAGCAGACAAGAGATCATTTATAAAAATGAGAAAGAGTGTCGGAGACAAAACAGAGCCCTGGGGAACACCAGCATTAATATAGTGGATATCAGACTTGAATCCATCCAAAACGACTTGTATTGAACGATTCGAAAGGTAATTTCTAATCCATTGAAGAAGAGACTCATCGATTCCAAAAGCACGCATTTTCGACAAGAGAGCCTGGTGCCAGACCCTGTCAAATGCCTTAGAAATATCAAGCGCAACAATCTTGCTTTCTCCTGCATTGTGCAAAGATTGGTTCCACTTTTCAGTGAGATATGCCATCAGATCACCAGTGGAACGGTTGCTTCGGAAGCCGTACTGCCGGTCATTAAGAAGCTTCCGGGACTCAAGATATTTCATAAGCTGACGGTTTATCAGCGTTTCCATGACCTTGGAGAGAAGGGACGTTAGTGCTATGGGTCGGTAGGAGGTGGGTGACGAACATTCGCCCTTTTTAGGGACGGGCTGGACAAATGCAGTTTTCCACTTACTCGGAAAGAGCCCTGAAGAGTAGGACAGATGGAAAAGCTTACGCAGTGGTTTTGCCAGCGTAGAAGAACACCTCTTCAGAAGAACAGGGGGTATACCATCCGGGCCAGCGGATTTGTGTATGTTTAGATCTTTAAGTACTCTTGCTACTGTACGAGTGCGAAAATGGATTTGCCCCATGGAGAAATTTACGCTCTCAAGTACAGGTGGGGACAAAGTGTTATCTGGCAGCGTTGAGCTAGCTGCAAAGTGTGCAGCAAGCAGATTAGCTTTGTCCAAAGAGCTGACAGCTGGAATGTCATTGCAAATGAGCGTTGGGATCGAAGACGAGGCTGAATTCCTTATGTTTTTTACGAAAGACCAAAAGCTTCTGCTACCCTTGGGGCATTGTAGAACTTTTTGCCTCAACTTTTGGTCAAAGGAGAATTTAACACGTCTTATTAATGCATTACAGTCATTTCGGATCCGTTTGAACTTTTTCCGGGCTTCCTCAGAAGGGTTGGCTTTATAATCCCGGAAACTCAACTCTCTCACCCTGATAGCCTCTTTGCAGCTCAAGTCGAACCACGCGTTTGCCTTAGGCTGGATGCTCTTCACTCTGTGAGGAATGAAGGACCTCATGCCCAGCGAAATAATGTTTGTGATAAACGCTTAAACTTAACGCCTGTATCAGTGTTGTTTCATATAGTGCAACGCACTACTGCTGTTGCAACAATGCTTGTCACGCACGTGCGTTGACTGTCACACGACTATTCTGTTGTCAAGACTAGATCGCAAACTTGTATATAGGACTGAACAAAATATTAGTTGCATTCGTTTACATTGATCAGTACAAATCAGTACAATCTCCCTTAACCGGCCTAACTACCTATTCCGTTTGCCTGCAACAGTGTAGCCTTGAAAGCTGACCACATTTATAATTTCAAAGTTAAAGTCACTCACAGCTAAAGCAAAACCAGCAAAGAAATGTCAGTGGTATATATTATTATTATTGTTATTATTAAACATTCTTTTTTATTTTCATAACAATTAAACAATTTGAAGTACAAAAGAAGTGTTAACATGTCAAAAATGACTTCTGCTTAGAGTTGACATTTCGTTATTAAAATACGCAATAAAAAACTAATATATCAGATAGATAGTAAATTCAACATTAGTGAAAGCTATTACGGTAATTCATTAATTCAAAAACGAAAAGGCGAGTTCCAATCCTCTGTCCCAGTTAGAATGTTGTTTGTGAGAGATTCTTTACAGAAGTGCAGTAAGAGCAGTTCTAATAGTATTGGGCAAATTGCGATAAATTGATAAATGCTCTCAAACTCGTTACGATTGCAAAGCGTACAGATGTGGGATTTGGTTTTACGTGACCACCTGCCTTAACAGCTTATATCACGGGAAACCTTTTTCTCAAGAGTCGTAAGTAACGCAAGACTAGACGCCTTAGTTACCCAAGTACCAAACTGAGATCAGAGATTGAGGGGCAATCACCCCACCTTGGTTTGATGCGAAGCCTTTCTAAAACCTCTTCCGAACTAGACAAGTCAGCACAGTACACTATCCACGACTCTACCCGCGTGCAAAGCGTACAGATAGCATTGCTATCATTTCTGTGTAGCACATAATTATGGCTCAGGAGTCCAGTCCTAGATTTAAATATTGTGCTTATTTGATTCGCAGAATATTCCCTTCGAAAGCAATTTTTGGAGCACAGAGTATGATTCGGGAGTTTACCGGTTATACCGGTATGAAAATAAAACAAATTATTAATGGAAAAGTAAGTTATGGAGCAAAATTACCTTGCCGTGTCTTCTGGCCCATTGTGGTCGTTTCTCGATCAATACATGGTTCAAATTGATCATTTGTTGTGGGTAGCGATCAGTAGTCACGGTTTCACCAGGTTTTAGGAGCTCGCGGTGCAGCACACCTATCTGGTCCCATCAAACACACAGCATTGTCTTCTTGCCGAATCTATCTGGTTTTGCAGTCGATGTTGATGGTTGTCCCAGATTAAACCTTAATTTTTTCCGTTTAGGATTCTTATATTAAAGCCATTTTTCATCGCCAGTAACAATTGAAATGCAAAACCGATTTTCTTTCGTGTCTTTGAAGCAAAATTTCACAAGTTTTTCATCTATCTTACATTTATTTTATGTGGCACCCATTTTACACACTTTTGGATCTTTCCCATAGCTTTTAAACGGTCAGAAATTGTTTGTTGTGCAACATTTAACATTGCTGCCATTTGCTTTTGACTCAAAGTGTCATCTCCATCCAATATCGTTTGCAATTCAGGGTCTTCAAACTTTTTTGGTGGTCTTCCACGTTCTTCATTTCTCACTTCAAAATCAATATTTCTGAACTGTTGAAACCATCTTTTGCATGTTGCTTCTGATAGAGCATGATCACCACATGCCTCGACAAGCATTCGATGCGACTCTGCAGCACTTTTCTTCAAATGAAAACAAACAATTAATGCTTTCCGCAAATCATCACTTTCTGGTACAAAATTCGACATATTTAACACGATGAAAAAATATGATGTTGTCTGTTCAATGACTTGATGTATACTAAATATTTTTCACAGATGTCATAGCAAACAATCAAAAAAAAAATAAGGGCTCGTTCACAACAAATGTTCCCTATCGAGACATTTGTATCTTACACGAAAATCATACACATAATCATCGCGTTTTTTATACACTAATTTATATTCCCATTCACTGACGTTAGTCTTAAGACTTCGGTCATTGTTATGGGAAGATTCGAGCTCTTTCTACTCTTTGAAAGACGATAAATCATCTTGAGAAATCTTTTTTGAAGATTGCTGTTCGACCTAATCAGCATTTGCCTTCAGATTTCTCACGTAAATTTAAGGGAGATCAGATTCAACATAAATTGCATATGAAGGAGTTTAAAAATCCTTTTAAAGAAGTAGCATTAAAAATATGGAACCAGGGACCAGGGTCTAGTTGCTCATCAACTACTCGTGTTGTGTGCGCTACTGTTCTCTCACGAGTAGAGGGGACCTACATTTTTTTGCAGAATCCGAACAGCGAAGTTTGAGAAGCTTTCTTAGACAGTTATTATTCTTTGAGTGTTGTCAGCAGCTCGAAACAATTGGTGCCGTGAAAAAATTCGGGGTGTTCAGCCGGGAATCGAACCTAAGCCCTTCGGCGTGTGAGCTTCGCACACTACCCACTACGCCACGGAGGCCACCGATACTTAAGTTTCCAAAAAATAAACCTTCCACATTGTATTTAAAGCTGTCCTAACAGTTACTGCTTTTTCATGAACATTATCATTCTTATCTAAGTTAGACCTTATGCGAAAGCCCAGGTATTTGAATTTCTTAACAACTTCTATCGGCTCGCCCTCCAAAGACAAATATTTTCGATCAATCCTGCTACCCTGACCAGTGCCGAAAACTATAATCTTTGTCTTCGAGGTGTTAATCTTTAAATCTCACATGTTGCAGTAGCTTTTCAATCTGTTTATTTTTAGACAAAATAACCAGATCGTCAGGGTACATAAGGGCTTTTTTACGTCAACATCACTAACCCTAACTCCTCCTGGTAAACAACCTGCCATGTCATCATGTAGAGAGCGAATAAAAAAGAGCTAACACAGGCTTCTGGCCTTTACTACAAAAAGAGAAAACAAAATTTTCAATAATTAAGGAAAAAAAATCTCGACTAAGAACTAGTTCGAACTGCAATTCTTCAATTTAACTTCCGAAAATCTTTATTTTTTCGACCGATTATTCAGAAGTCGCGGACGCTTAGGGCAACGCGATGACATTAGTTCATCCAATTTTTATGATTTTTTTTTAAGCTTTCATCTTAACCATACTGTGCCGCATGTGCGTATTAATTTAAATTATGTGATAAAGCACTTCTAAAGAGCACTTCAGATCAGTTTTAAAAGCGTCACGTTGTATTTATAAATCATCATGTAAAAAGTGGATAAAATCGCTGTTTTCTTAAATAATTTCCTTAAAAAAATTTTATAAATTTTTATAATTTTTTATTTCATAAATGTAATTCTTAATCCAGCTAATGTAATATGCAGTCCAGTATCATAAGCCACTTGAACATGCTCTACATTACGTTGGCACTCCTTCCATTGCATGCTTCGGAGCAAAAGCGATTAGTTGTAGTTTCGTCCATACTGAAAGCCGTTTAAGAAGATTATAAGTCAAGAAAGAAACACAAAGTTAGTCACATCGTTATTTGCCTATTCTTTGGCCAATTGGTCTTGAGAGGTGATTGTATTTAGTTCCTAAAGTCCTTAATGTCCTTTTCGCGAACAGCCACTCACCATAGGTTGTCATATCCTGAGAATCGACTAGTTTTCTTTTACATGAAATTCTTAAAGTTCATTTCTGAGGTGATGCTGAGGCTGATAACAAAGAATATTGTGAATTCTTCGAAGAGAAGCCACCCACCTCAAACATGAATGCATTTTTTTATTCTGGTTAAATTCCTTTTTAAGAGTATTTTGGATTCTCGCATATTTCTTCAATCTTTCCTATACAGTAGGTTGTCTACCCAATTTTCTTCTTAAAGTCCACAACTAAGCAATTTAGTTCGTCTCAAATTAGCTGGAATGGCTAAGCATTCGTTTTAATCCAATCACAGCTTCAGTCAAACCTTTCTCTTAAAAAATACAAGATTAAAATTGAAACTTTTCACTCTGTACTTTTCTATTTCAGAACCGAATGCAAGAGTCTTTAAAACTTTTCGATTCCATCTGTAACAATAAATGGTTTACGGATACCTCGATAATTTTATTCTTAAACAAAAAGGATTTATTCGAAGAAAAGATCCGAAAGAGCCCATTGACAATCTGTTTCCCAGAGTACACAGGTAAAAGCAGACAAGTGATAATAAATAGAAAACAAATTAATCCACTTTTATATTTTATCTTATTTTGTTTGAAGGCGGACAAGAGTACGGTGAAGCAGCCGCATACATTCAAGCTCAATTCGAAGCGAAAAACAAATCAACCTCAAAAGAAATATACTGCCACATGACGTGCGCCACAGATACAAACAATATTCAATTTGTATTTGATGCAGTCACCGATGTAATTATTGCAAATAACCTGCGAGGATGTGGTCTCTACTAGACAATGGCACAAATAAACAAACAAGAACAAGTAACATTTAAAATTTATAATAATTCATATAATAACAACAATAGTTATTGTTGTTATTGTCTATTATTATTTATTATGGTATGATAAACAATTTTACAAAACCAGAAAAAAAGAAACCAAAAAAAAAAAAATGTCTTATTTAAATGAAAGAAAAACCACTTAACTCTAAGGATTAATATAATATTTAATTAGTGATTATTATTTAAAAATTTAAAATAAAATTAAAAGAAAGGAACACGAACAAAAACCACAACATGAAATAAACTGAGATGTTAAAATCAAACAGTATGCCATACCGAAGAAAAAGTTGAAACAAATCACAACAATGAACACCACCCTAAATTAATTTGAACAACAGTTAAAAGAATATTGAAAAAGCAGTAAACAAAAACAAAATACAAATATAAAGAAGAACAAAACCCAGAAAGAATCTAATTAATAACTTCGACTTGTATTCTCTTTGTATTATAATTTTATTGACAAATATTTTACTAACTTATTTAAATACGCATATATATTATATATTTAAATAAAAGAAAAAAACAAACAAACTAAATATTTTCACGTTGCTATTTCAAAGAAAAAACAAAAGAAAATTATTAAATAAACAACTTGCCATACATATTGTGACGAATTTTACTAGGATTCTATATATATATATATACATATATATACATATTTCAAGATTTTGTTTTTCTTTTGCTAATTTTTAAGTTGATGACAATGATTAAATATCGCGCACAAAATCTGTTATTCATACATATTACCTTAACATGACAAATGATTTTCTTCAATGACACAAGTAATAACGCACATCACGCATACATATATTTATTATTATTGTTTTTTTAGTACATTTATATATTTTTATTATTTAGTTTTAAGAATTATCGAATAAATCCAATGGTGATAGTGATAAATGGATAAGGATAGAGGTACATTTGAAGCGAAGTTATTGTTTGCGGTTTGGCAGCATTGCACATTTTTAACATTTAATCCCCTCCGGTGAGGATCTTCTGCGAATACCAATTATGAAAGTAAACAACTCCTACGTCGCATGGTTGTTCTAATACGAAAATTTTTTAATTATACTAGTCTGGAGCAATTTTCTATACTCCTGCCCTCCCTCTGGTTCATAAAAAGGAATGTTATTCTATTTTAGTCAATGTGAAGTGAATAATAACGGCAAACATTTCATACCCATTAGGAAGAGCGTTAGATTTTCTGAGTAATAAGGAAACTGTCGTCTGTATGCCGCATGTGGGTTCTTGGTGCTTTTCTTTGGAGTGGAAACCCAAGATTTACCAATAAAATTAAATATAACAACGGTATATAATATATACGCATGTGGGTTCTTGGTGCTTTTCTTTGGAGTGGAAACCCAAGATTTACCAATAAAATTAAATATAACAACGGTATATAATATATACGCATTTTCCTTAGTGATGCATGGCTATGAAATAATATGACAAAATTTGGAGAAGTGTTTGTCTACTTGAACATTAATAAAATTCATGAGAATTTGTGGTGTAAGCCTTAGCCCAGTCGGTGTATTCGAATGTCACTTCACTCATACTAATTTCATTAGAGACTTGATGTTGGTTAAATTATACGTATTATCCCAATTTCGAGAAGTGCAATTATCATATAAACAAGAATGCTAAACCTTCATACAAACCTCAATCAAAGCTGAATTCGAAAGCCCCCTGTACAAAACGCAACTGAAAATAACATCGCCAAATGTACCTAGATGATTCTGCAATACATACTACAAAACTTTTTTTTGCTTTCAACATACAAAACTTCAATTTTAAAAATTGCTATACAACAGTAAAAAAAGCCATAGATCAGTAATGTATAAAAGTGTGTAAAACTAAAATAATGTTGATATTCACCTATGTTCAACAATTAAATAAAAGAAACTTTGCATTTAAAACATTCCTAGTTGTGAAAAAAACATACAAATGGTATTTCAGTCTATAGAATGTTTTTTTGTTTTTTTTATTTTTGTTTTTTTAAACAATTAGTCTATACAAAGAAAAAAGCGCGCATTTTCTTACGTTTAATTTACACCAAGTTTACAAAATTCTATTTCTTATTTTTGCATTTAATTTTTAAAAATGGATCAACAAATATTCAACCACCAATTGCAAATGTAAATCAATCAAAAACAAGAATATGAGAAAACAATTTAAAGAAAAAAGATTAATATTTGCATACATTTTTGTTGTGCTACTCTCACTCATTTTGAAGTACATACATTTCAAACTTAATTTAAATGTGCCGGAACTTCCATAACTCGAATTTTTTAGTTCTTTCTCAATTAAACGATTTTCTAAATTTTGAATATTTTATATTTTGGATTTTTCTGTTTTAAAGAATTATTTATAAGTACTTTTTGTTGTCATGTATTTCGCAAGTTCGAGGTAAAACAGTTCCACTCTAAAACCCGTTGGTTGCATTGTGTGTCGTCAGTCAAAATCTAATTATTGTTTACTTACAATAATCAACTCAATGAAATAAAAGTATTGAACCTTAGAGACAAAATAATTTAGATGAACAAAAATTCTTCAGATCATGCAAAGTTCTATGAGAGGTATTTAAACAAGAATAAGTGTGTGCTCATACACCAATCTTACAAATTTGGGCACTTTTAAGAACTTAATCTACTTAGCAGCCTAGGCTCCGGTTTCTTGTGAACTAAGTTTTAAAAACCGGACGCGTTTCTGTGCTATTTTGTGCACACAAACAAAATTTGAGATTTAATCTACTCGATTTTATTTAATAGATATCCACCGAAAATTAAGATGGGGACAACTCTCATAAAATTCGACAATAGGTATTTTTTTACTGACACCGCACAGAACTCGGTGTCTGTTCCACATAACTTCAAGGAAAACACTTTAATTCTTATCTTTCCTTTCCAACGAGCATTTTTGACGTTTGAAAGCAGACATTGTGTTCACTGAATTGTGCTAACATTTAATTGCTTAAGTCAATAATTTAACCAGCTAAAAGTTGTCGCTTGTAATGTACGCTGTAGTATCACCTGAGGCCATTCTTGCGAGCAACACTGAAAATCAAAAAGAAGTTGGTCACCGCCTCTTTTCATTACAGAGAAATAAAAAATTGCTAACACTTACACTTTTATAGAGCACAACAGTGTAGTGTGTGTAGTGTGTGAAGTGTAGGTGCAAACAAATATTTCGTTACACATCCCATTCGTCAGTAATTTCTAGCTAAGCACATTATTCAACATAAATTCTTTTTCATTACTTCATTTATACACACAAATGTACGACACAAATCAGCATTTATTCTGTAAAATGTTCCAACTAATTCCTGGTTTCTTAGATTTCTTTTTACAAACAAACTATTCAAAATAATCAATATGAATGTAGTTTAATCGAAACAGAAGAGCAACTTCTACATAGCTAATCTGGAGAGTACAAAAAGTGAAGAACATTCAAACAGAAATTACCGGTCTTTTACTGGTAGCAATCATTACACTACATGAGCATTTTAATTCGATGGTACAATTCAGTTTTATATCAAGGGAAACCGAGAAGGTTAGTTTAATTTAAATTATTTAAGCATTTATAATATCAACATGAGAATAATTTTTTCTTCTTTTTCTGTCACGCATATGTTTATTTTTATTTTTTTTTAATTATATTTGTATCTCTTATGTCTCTTGTGGAGTTGTGACTGGGCAAACAGAGCCTTACTACAAAATGAATCTTAATTTAGAGTACAGATTTTCGTAAACAGTTGAATATGGTGACACAGACGACACAAGTAACACAAAATGCCACTGTTTAACCGAAATACTCCAAGAAAGACGAAAATACCTGAATGCTTCTGGCAAGGCTAAATGTGATTGTACCATTATAGAAAGTTCCTGTCCAACATGGACAGTTTGCATACGGCTCAAACACCCCCCGCAGCTAGTTTCAAGCTCTATTTTCCGACCACAACAATCGATTAATTTATGCTTTTCGCAAAAAAAACTAGTTTAGGAAAACAAACTTGAATTCTTGTGCAAAGAGATTTATGTGGGATAAGAACTTCTTTTTGTGGGACTCTCTTCTAAGGTAGAATCATCAAATTCATCATGGTAGGCTTTCAGTTAAATTTTTGTGGCGAACAAAAGGTAAATACGGTCTCAAACCAGTAAGTGAAACAAGTTGGTAGCGTGCTGCTGCTGAATTTTTAGTCAAACAAACCGACTCTTTATTATACCTTGTAGGCATATGCAAAAGATTCATATAGACGCTGTTTTTCTATCGGTGTGATCCTTTGTGCCAGGCCATGTTTACAACGTGCTTAGTAGCAATTCCCAAAAAACGCGAATCCAGAGATCATTTGCGTTTAGAGCAAATACATATTAGAATTCTCCACAAGAAACTTACTAGATCATCAAAAGAATTAACTTTTTGTTACCAAGAACAAACAATTGCAACTGACACACAAAAGTACACAAAAATAAATAAAATTTACGATTTCTCCTTTTCTCATAAATATTAAAACAAATCATTCATACTATCTCACTAATTCTTAAAATTTCTAAAAAAAAAAAAATGTATATCTCACCACTCCACATGCATACATACATTGAAATATACTACGCTAAAAAAATGAACAAAACACGAAATTAAACCAAAATGAAAATATTTAAAATATAAAATGCCAACGTAATATTTTTCTAAGAATAATTTTTCCCACACACTATCGTATAAACAAAATATAAAAACAACACAAATGCAAATCTAAGAACCATTCTAATATGTAAACTGTAAAACTTAATGAAACACCTAAACTTGAACAAAAACAAGAAACAAAAAACCAAACAATTTCATAAGTACATAAAATGAATATAAAACGTCAAATAGTATGTAAATCTAATTGATTATAAATATTTATTAAAATTAAAATTATTACAACAAATTTAAAATAAATAAGAAAAAATCAATAATAAAATAACATAAAACTACTTAAATGAAATTAAGGAAAGAACAACAACTATATTTAAAAAAATAAAATAAAATAAGTACACATAGGTAGACGAAAGAGTATCTTTTTTTTCACTCCATTTTCTGTTTTGTATCTCAAGCGAGTTTCATCGTCATTTCCGTTGCGGTCATGTGAAAATGAAGTAAGATTTCCGAATAAAAAATACCAATATACACATATAAGTATATACCGATGGACATGTAAGAATTAAAAGCAAGAATTTCAAAATATTAAAGGAAACTTGTAAAAATGTTGTATGCATAGCGCTTGGTTTATGCCTTTTTGCAAAAAAAAAAACGATAAAACAAAAATTTAAAAAAATACTTAAAAAAGGAAAAAGCATGAAATTATATATTGAAACGCTAGTTGTATTATATGTACACATTATTAAAAAAAATATGAAATTGGGTGTAGTCTTTTCTCATTGAGTTAATTACTTGAAAAATTAAAAAAAAAACTATTGCATCATGTGTTCATTGAGATGGGTAAGTTTTTTCAATGAAGAGAAATTGTAAACAAAAAGAAAATCATGTAACAACACATTCGATTCATTTTATGTTCGAATTCGATTAAGTTCTTAAATGCTTGAAAAAAAACAAAAAAAAAATCAAATCGTCTAGTCTACCAAAAAAAGAAAAAAAAAACAAAGCACATCGTTTTCATGTCATTTTCCCTTTTAACTGTTTTGTTTCTCTCGCTTCCGTTTGCTAATTTCTTGCGAATGTTTAAGTTCTCTCACATACATATATTTTGTAAAATTTACGAGAAAAAAGAAATGTAATAAAATAAGAAACAATCTTTTGTACACAAAACCCTCAAAAAAATGAATAGATATGAGAAAAAAATCGCAATCTTAACGAAGAATGATGATAATTCGTTCTCAAAACAAAAAAGAAACATTTTCTCTTTCAAACTCGTAATGCGGACCTTTAATGTAATAATAAAACCAAACAAAACATGAAAATGAATTCCATCTATGCAAAGTAATAATTGGACAAGAAGAAAAGGAAAAGTAAAAAACAAAAACACTATGAACATACCAAATATCAAATTTTTAAGAAATAAAATTGAAATTATGTGTTATTTATAAAAACAAATAAATAAGCAAAAAAAACTTTTCAAGAAAACAAAAAATAATAATGAAACCAAAGAAAACAAAAATCGTATAAATATAACAAGAAAAAAAAACAAAATTATATAACATTTAAAACCATGTTTGTATGTAAAAGGAAATCACATGTGTTAGATCATCTTAATAAAGGTATAAAAAAAATTAAGTTTTATCGAATTTACTCTGTGTATACATTTTGTTGGAAACGGTGTTTCTTCCGACTCCCATTGGTGCTTTACTAAAGGTTTAACTTTACTATCAAACTTTTCTCTTTATACATTTGTTGAAGGATATATCGACAAATAAAAACTAATTAATTTGTTTTCTGCCAGGATGGAAATGGTTTTTTGAACAGTTCGGGTCGTTCATGTCCTTCGCAGCTAATTGCGTCTTTTTTATAATATAAAACCGCTTCCTTACACAAAAATGTTATGTATCTTACGTTATGAAAGTTATGATATCAAACCAGCAACCCAACGTTATATTTAAATTTATATTTTTGGATTTCAATTTTTATTTGAATGTTGACTGTACTTCTACTGACATCAGTCAACAATTCAGTGAAACTGCAAAACTAAACAGATAATGAACGTAAATTGTTATACATTCTCTGAAGTGCATTTTGAAAACATTCACGGTGTCCGATGCCATATGTAAAATTGGAAAGTTTGTGAAGGAGCGGTTGCGCCAAGAGACTTCGGCGGCGGCCGATTTCTGCTAAGCAAGAGTAAGAAAATAAGGTCAAGGACAGCTTTAAGAGCTGTTGTGGGTAGATAGATACAATACCTGTGTCGTTGCGGCAGTTAACTTCCTGTTTCTTTGTGATACATAGGAATCAGCGATTACCACGTTTGTGATCATGTTGTAAAGCTAATGTATAGTTTTAAATAGGTTATTTTTTGTTTTTTTTTAAGTGTCGTTAATTTCACACACATTCGATTTTCTTATTGCATGTAAAAAAATCGGTTTGTATAAAACAAATTTCCAAGTGGATTCCGAATGTAAGCTACGGCATATGACGACATTGGTTTCCAATAACGTTTATTAGTTGTACTTATTGTTCTGAGATTGCTGGGAAATTGTGATCGACGAAAAGCGTGCCGGAAGACAAACCTGGTTACTTTAGAAATGAGATCCTTTGTGGGCTGTACTGACGTGTAATTCTTTTTGGCAACACTGGCTTAAACAGCTGACGCACGTTTCGTGTTTTGTATCACTGTAAAACATTCAGTCAGTTTAGTCTATAATTTAACCATGAATCGTCTTACAAACGAACAACGCTTACAAATTATTGAATTTTATTATCAAAATGCGTTCTCTGTTTAGAAAGTTCATCACGCGCTTCTTCCATTTTATGGTCAAAAGTGGACGAAGCTCATTTTTGTCTCAATAGGTACGTAAATAAGCAGAATTATCGATTTTGGAGTGAATATCAGCCAGAAGCATTGCAAGAGCTACCAATGCATCCAGAAAAAGTCACAGTTTGGTGCGGTTTATGGGCTGGTGAGATCATTGGACCGTACTTCTTCAAAGATGATGCGAATCGTAACGTAACTGTGAATGGTGAGCGCTACCGTGAGATGATATCCAACTTTTTTTGCCCAAAATGCAAAAGCTTGACTTGCATGATATGTGGTTTCAACAAGCCACATGCAACACAGCACGCACAACAATGGACTTATGGAGAGGCGAGTTCGGCGAACATTTTATTTCGGGACCGATCAATTAACCACGATTTAACGCCTTTAGACTATTTTTTGTGGGGCTATGTTAAAACGCATGTCTATACAGACAAGCCCGCTTCAATTGTTGCATTGGAAGACAACATTGAAGCATTTATTCGTGAGATACCTGCCGAAATGTTGGAAAGAGTATACCAAAATTGGACTAAGCGGATGGACCATTTGAGGCGCAGTCAAGTTCAACATTAACATGAAATAATCTTCAAACATTAAAGTATATGGACCATACTATCGTTTCAAATAAAGATTTTATGAATTTTATGTTTTCTTTTTTTTAAACTTTCCTATAGCTTTTAAAAAATCACACTTTATCATACAAAATTCAGTGACGATGTTAATACTGATTTCCTACACACATTTATTGATATACGATCAAATTTCAGCAAGGGGCTAAAGCTCACTTTTTCATTCCTTTATCTCTGCGTACGACTAAACGACGAACATAATGAGGATGAATATTAACAAACAAAAGCAGTTAAAAATGGATCTTTTTCTCTAACTTGTATACAAACGACTTAATTATTCATAGAAAATTAACTTGTGGTATCAATTTCAGGTTAGAAAAAATTCTTTTGAAAAACAAAGTTTACAATTTTACGATAATTCAAATTGTAGCTTAATCACCGCAGGCTGGGGCTTCACCTGGAGACTGGAGGATGCCACTGTCGCACGCCGATGACATTGCACTGATTGGGAGAACATAACGATCTGTTAATGTTACTTTAGCTTTCGAACGGCAGTGACCGATGAATCTGGATATACGAGGACAAGTCAATATGAAATTTATAATGAACAAACAAGGACATGCAAAATGTCTCTCTTTAATGGTCAGTGGGCACTTTAACTTTACTAAAGACTTGGTCTACCTCCGCTTAGTTTGGCACGAGAAACGAACAACATAACCAAAATCAAGCGAAAACTAACCCTAGCCTATAGCCGTTGATTTCCGCTCGGGAATCAAACACATACCTAGCCATTCTTAGTTTTGAAAGAGATGGCTCGTCCATATAAAGGGCGTTCCAACAAGAACGCAAGATTTAAATATGGAGCCATTCGAATTGTCATTGTTTGACATTTGAGCAATTATTATTGTTTGTTATTAGAAGATATAAGGTTAATAAAAATGGAGCGCTACACGAATGAACAACGCATTCTCATTGTGAACATGAAAATGCTGATTCTGCCGATAAAATCATCTTTAGTGACAAGGCCCATTTCCATCTTGATGGCTTCGTCAATAGGCAGAATTGTCCCCTTTGGGGTGAGGAAGTAAATGCATCCTCAACGTGTCACTGTGTGGTGTGGATTTTAGGCTGGAGGAATCATTGGACCTTTTTTTATGAAAATGAGTCAGGTCAAGCGCAAATATTCGTAGGTATCGTGAAATGATAACCAATTTTTTTTTTTGACTTGAAATGAATGTGAATGGGATGTGGTTTCAACAAGACGGCGCCACATCTCATACAGCCAGAGAAACAATTCAATTGCTGTATCAGTAATTTAAATTTTGCGTTTTTGTTGGGACACAATTCAATTTTGAAGATTCCTTGAATGCGTATTACTCGTATAAAGCCAACACAACAGGTAATTTCTTCGTATTCCGTTCAAATCGAGGTAGAAAAGATCAGTCGTAAAAATTCCATTACTCTTCACATTCAGGGAGCGAAATAAGACCAAATTTCTGAATTTGGCTCGTACCAGAACAGAATTTGAATTTCTAGAAAGAAAAATGTCAATACACGTACATCAATACACATTAAATCTATGTTTATTCAGATTTTAAGTCTACAATATTTCATAAATATTCCTTATTACATTCATCATGCACATAAAATAATGCATTTAGTAAATAGTTTTTGGATACTTCATTCTTCAAGTACACAGTTACGATTTATGCGGCCTATGAAGTCGTTTGCCCGCATAAATAACGCCTACACGTAAATACATAAGACTGGACCTAAAGTACATAATATCGTAAACTAGAGTAATACAAAGTAATTAGACTTAAACGTCATAGCAACCAGTTGTCGACTGAATCGAGTAGCTTCCTCCTTCAACGAACACTCAACACACGCGCACACATATGCTGCATAATTTGGTAATTTGGTCTTTCAACGTCTCCCCACTGACCAGTTTTCACGATAACGTGGAACACTTAAGAGTGGTTGGTTGCACTGTCTGTAAAATAGGGATGTTGCATTGCTTGTTCAGCGCTTATTCGTTGATTCGGCCTGCAGACAAGCAGTTTTTGTAGCAGATCACGTCCTTTTGAATTCAGTCGGGGTACTATTTGGCTCCATGAAGTAATGGGAGGGAATGCTGCAAAAAAAAGAGACGTCAACTTATAACATCCCTTTCCGCTTTAGCGCAAAATATGTTTATCTTACATGGCAACGATACATAGTCGGAGAGATGCGTCACACCCGGCCAGGATTCCTCAGTTGGAGTACCCAATACTCGGAAAATGCGCAATAATTGATCCAAAACATCCGACCCAGGGAATAACGGACGTCCTGCGTCAGCTAATTCGGCAAAAATACAACCAGCAGACCACATATCAATGCTTGTGGTGTAGAGTTTTGCACCAAAGAGGACGTCTGGCGGGCGATACCACAATGTTACCACTTCGGCTGAATAACACTTGACTGGAATCCCAAAAGCTCTTGCTAATCCTATTGATTAAATAAAATGTAAATACCGATCATATAGAAAACAGAGAATTTGACTCTACCGAAATCTGCCAATTTCAGCTCGCCATTTTTATTGATTAGTAAATTCTGTGGCTTCAGGTCTCGGTGTAGGACGTTATGACTGTGACAGAAGGCCAAACCTCGCAGCAGTTGCAGCATAAAACTGCGACAAACCAGCATATCGATGTCGCCGTTCAGACTATCAAAGTACTTCTTGAGATCTTGGTCACAATGCTCAAAAACTAGGGTAAGTTTTCTGTCCGAATGAAGGACGTCATAGAGGCGCACAATGTTTTTATGTTTCAACTCCTGTATGGAAGAGGTGTCTGGTAATATTATTTTATTAATTTATAAGCTGGGTGGAGCTAACCTTAAGAAGACAAATTTCACGTAAAGCCGAACTGGGAACACCCTCATCGTCCTCGTCCAATCGGACTCGCTTAAGGGCGACTATTTCCATGGTTTCACGATTTCTGCCTTTAAACACTGTTCCATAAGTTCCTTCCCCGATTTTTTCTAATTTTTCATATTTTTGCATTGTTTACTTTTTATTTCTTGATTGTCCACTTCGAATACTTCACGGTGTGTATTTTCTCTCCCAAAATAAAGGTAAAAACTGCGACAATGCAAAAAAAATTGTTGTAAACTTACAGCTGATTTGAGATACGCTCAGTGACAGATGATGAATAATCAGTGAACTGTTTGAGACGCTTTGGAAAATGATAAAGGTATTATCGATAACAAATGTAGAGGGTGAACCTTACTATTATTCTGGACTGTCATCATTGAACATCTTATCATCAGACATTAACCTTAGTAATTGAAGCGAAACACAGAAGTAGTCGGTCTGTTGCTCTGAATTGCTAAGAATGCCCAGGAATTTCATCAAGAAACTCCCAAAAGGTGTTTCATTTGCTGATTTTTTCGTAGAAGAGAGAGTCCATGGGAGAGCAAAATATTTCCTCTCCCTACGAATTGCTCCCGAAAAAAAATCTGTGGCCAGCAGATGGATGTCAGAATGAAAACAAGAAAACCTCTGACATTTCATACATCCGATAGCTGTTTATGAATTTCTACGAAAAGTCGTTTCACAAGTTTTGGTTGAGTTAATCTCTACAACTAAGAATTTCTGTACTTAAATGAATTGGAACAGACCTAGTGACTTATATATAATATCGATAATATCCACTGAACTATCGATATATAAGACATAAATAGGGCATAAATCACAGCTCACCCTATATTCCAGCTGTCAAAACTGTCATTTCTGTGATGAGTGCAGTTTCTTGTTGTGACTTGTTAACGAAGTCTCTGTGAAAAATAGCCAATTAAACCGAAAAAAAATCATAAATCTCACATAGAAAATATTATAATTGCAAAATCTGTAACCTTTCATGCCGGCTCAAGTAAAAATGTATTGAGAATTGTGCGAAATTCACATTAAAATACACGATTGAAAATTCTCGGCTGACGTGACGTTTACTCCCCTTTTTGCATGTCGTGTTTTTTTCCCACTTCGGTTTTCCTGCCTACTTATTTAGCTTCGTCCGTCTCCAGCGAGAAACACAATTGATGATACCAATTGGAAGCTTAATCACCTCCAAATTGAGAAATTCTGTTAACTAAAAACAAAACGCAACAAAATTATCTCGGTACTGGTGTTGTTTTTATTATATTTGTCATTTCTTTGTGTTGTTCCCGCATCAAATGAAAATAAATGCGTTGTTGTTGGTTTCAGTGAGTGTTCTATGTGGCCATTAGCAGCGACTCGAAACAACACCGAAAAGGAGCTATTAAAATGGTTCCATTAAAAGATAATATAAATCTCGAGTGCTTCCTGGTAACCAAACACTCATGGAAGGGCAAATATAAGCGAATTCTATCTATAGGAACTGCCGGCGTCTCAACTTACAATCCGGATAAATTCGATCTCACCAATCGCTGGTCGTATTCGGATATTGTGGCTGCTGTGCCGAACAAAGCGTCAAATGTATGTGCTTTGCTATTGTGATATTGCGCTCTATTTTTGTGCTGATGTGATTTTTTTTGTTTATCCCTTGTAGATACCAAATGAATTTGTATTGACGATTAAAAAAGATAAAAAACTTGACACCATTAAGTTCTCCTCAGAGTACCGGAACGATATTCTAAGTTCGATATTGAAAAACTACAAAGAATTTGCTGATAAGCCGAAAAATGTCCAAGTGAGTTTTCTGATATGCACACTGGGCGTGATTCAACTGATGTGTGGCTATTTTTATATTTGCGTTTGTTGCAGCGTTTCCAAGCGTATAAGTATCACTGGTCTGGAATCAGTTTACCAACAATGTTGGAGGTAACCCCATGCTCGTTAGATCAACTGGACCCGACGACGAACGAAGTGCTTGCCAGCTATATGTACAAGGACATTGAAGGAATCATAGGTATAATGGTTTTGTTGTTGGTTGCTACACTTCTCACTTGCGTTCATCTCCATTGCATGTTTGATAAGGGGATTTATGAAGATGTTTCTAAAATGAATAAATATTTACCTTTAATTCGATTGCAAATGTCGCTGGCGAAAATTGTTTACATTTGAGATAGCGACTGAGTTTTGCATAACATAATGCCTCAGAGGGGCGCAACAAGTATAAGTTGTGGCACACTTCTCATGATTAAGCTATGTTTTAAGATATGCGGCTAATTGATACGGCTGTTTATGACGTTTTGTTTTTTACTTATCACTCCACTGATGACTCAGGTGCAGTAAGGCATTCGATGCCGATAGAGATAGTTGTTATTGTATAGTTTAGTTAATAATGAATTGAATTATGAATTGCCTACTGGGTTATAGATGTGATATGAATTTGGTGTGAACGATGTATGCGGTTAATTGAAATTTAAATCTATGTGAAACGAACGGTACGTTTGCAAGAAATGTGAGAATTTTGTGGTATTTTTCTCATTTTCTGTTTATGGACTAAACGATTCTGATTATTGAAATTATCGTGACCTGTAAGCTATTTAAGATCAAAAAAAATAAAATAAAATCTGATCATACAGATGCCAAAGAGGCATGCATTGAGAAAATGCAGTAAATGAAGGGGAAATAACTTGCGCAAACAGACAAAAAACTGGAGGAAATCTACGAGAGGAACAGGCTTACTTCGGCATGCCAATACACCGACTCCGTTGAAAGAGTTTCTGCTTCATATGAAAAGATACCCAAGGAAATAAATTAAGTCAACGTACTGCGAAGATACAGAATTAGTGGTAATGCAGGCCAGCGACCTCTTTTATAAAGCTAGGATAAACGAAAACTCGGGCAACTAGACCATGTGGACGATATTTGTTTATGCTCGTAAACGCTTAGTAACATGCAAGTTAATTTAAAATAGATCACAGATTTAGCATAATAAATCGGAACCATAAGACTATGGCCATTAGAAACCGAGGAGGTATCCGGTTTTAATGTGAATGACAGACTGTGGCGCAGAAACAGATGCTCACAATGGATGTAGACCCCAATAACTTTGGAAAAGATGAAAGATGGCGCTAGTTAAGCTCAGACATACCACTATGACATAGTCGTATATAAGAATAACATTCTCCGAATGCCCTTTCGAAGTTGGCAAAGCTAAAAACCTCTCTTTCAATTAGTACAGTTTGGGTGAGGACAACAAATGAAAGAACCCGTTCAGTAACAAAATTCGACTTTAGTCTAGGAATGTGTCCAATGTGCTCTTAGTTGAAACTTCTTAATACTTCTTGACCACCTTTTCCTTTTGTGAGTGTAACGACTTCTTTGGCATAGTGTTTAATTTATGACCAGCTTTGGTGTTTTAATGCCTTACAATTACGCAGAACCTGTTTTGCGATCTCTTGAATTTCTCTACAAATTGCAGAATTACTTTCCTGGTGATGCTGGCATGGTTACTTAACCACAGGGCCACACTGCACTAAGCAATGCACGGTTAACGTGTGGCTTGTACTTGCCATCAACACATAAAGGCAACATTAAGAAAGAAAAAGTAATTTTAATGGGAAATTCGTTAAAACTGCCTAAAATGTTTTGTTAAAAGTAATTCATGAATAAACCGCCCTCAGTATTTACTTCCTTCCTCTTGGTCCTTTTTCCAAGAGCCGCGCATATCTTGCTCTGTTTTCTATAAAAAAAACCTTTTTATCCAAAATACTGTACTCTAATTAGGTGGTGATTGATAGCGATTCGTTCAATGTGACTGCGCCTATTAAGTGCCTTTATTAATCCTCTTTCAGTAGCATAGGTTTCATTAAATTTTAAAAAAAGGAATAACAAGTAAACATTATTCATTGTTCGTTTGTGCATTTCCTCACGTTCTCATCATTCGTCCAAGCTTACTTACCTCATATTTAACATGTAAAAAATGTATATGTATTCGTTAATTTATTCTTAGTGCTTAATGTGCTTAAATAATCCTTGTAAGATCATTTGTGCGTGTCTAGCTTCGATTCATTTAACTTAAATGTCTGTTGTGCTTTATCTCTCTGTTTGTGAACACATTTTAAGCAGGCATACAGGATTATGAAGGCGGCATTGTTATGGCCTACGGCGGTTTCAGCCGTTTGCATCTGTTCAAAGCGCTGAATCATCATGAAATCGTGCAAAACATCGCACAACATTCTTCGCAGTTTCTGGGTATAGACACAAAAATTCTCAAAAGTCAAATAACTCTTGAGCAGTTCGAACGGCAAAGATTTGGAAAATACAGGTAATCCCTTTGACTCCATATGGTTTCTACCATTTCTTCAATTTTATATTCCATCAGTGGTGACCAATTTCAAACATCGATGACAGAATTCACAGTGCAGAAAGTAACCCCACGACATCCGGAACCAGTGAAAAGAATTCTATGCCTTACTGAAACCACAATTTTGGAGCGCGATCCACAAACATACAGTGTAGGTGTCTCATTGTTTACAATATATCACGTATTTCAACAAGTATACCCTCTAGGTATGCACATTACGACCTCTGGTTGATGTTTTTGCACTTGTACGCGACAAAGACAACATTCAGCAGTTTTGCATAGAGTACAAAAATGGCATTGTTCGGAAGTACACAACCAACGATAGGTAAGGCACTTATTTAGTCGCATCCAAATTGCTTGATAACCGGCAAGCTCTTTACAGGGATTCCCTACTAGCAACCGTTTTGGATGCAGTCCGGTCCAGTGGCAATCAGGATGTTCATGTAAGGATAACTGGCACACCACGTGGCAAACGATTTGTTCCACTCAATAGCTGCGTGGATGAGGAGACAGAGGCGAATTTGCTCCGCTTAGTGATGAACAACTTCCAGAACCCATCACGGAGATACGAGATTCTGGAAAAGTTTAATGCAAATATTCCACACAGTGGTCTTAAGTACAGTGTAACGCAGGATGTAAGGTAATCTTCGATAAGGTGAAGCATATCTCATGTTTTACTCTTTCAGAGTTTGTTTGCGGAAAACAAGGAGAAGCTGATTCTTAGCGCTCTACAAGCATTGGCGCAGAAGGAACTTGACAATCCTACAGCACAATTGACGAACCTAGAATTGGAAGCCATATTTCACGCACTGACGAGGCTTTTGGCTAGCAAAGTTGGCTACGCCGCATTCACAAACCTTCCGGGGTAAGGATTGAAGAGCTCACGCATTTCTTCTCATCATAAATTCCTTCATTTAGCTTCCGGGAGATTATTGGCACAAAAGTTGTCGCCTCTCTGCGGAGGAAGGATTTAGCGGTCACATATGCAGCCATAGATATGATAAATTCTTTGATGCACTCAATGAACGCAGATCACGACCTTAAGCAAGAGCAGTTAAACAAATCTTCAATCCTTTCTTCAAAAAATTTCCTCGAAACTCTTCTAAATATGTGGACAAATCATGTGGTAACGTTCATAATGAGGTACGTTTTTCTAAGAAAGCAATTACAAAGTTCCGATTGCAGAGTCATGGCAGTGGAGCTTTAGTTCTCTCTGCAATGCTGGATTTCCTTACATTCGCGCTATGTGTGCCATATAGCGAAACAACTGATGGCAAGCAGTTTGACGTACTCCTGGAATTGGTGGCAGAGCGCGGAAGATATTTGTACAAACTGTTTCAACATCCCTCTTTAGCCATCGTAAAGGGTGCTGGATTGGTTTTACGTGCCATCATTGAAGAAGGCGAGACGCCTGTTGCCAAGCAGATGCAAACACTTGCCTTAGATGAAGCTGCTCTGTGTCGTCACTTGCTGGTGGCCTTGTACACACCATCTAACGATCCCACTTTGGCCACACACCGGCAATTGTCACGCCACTTGATCGCTCTTTGGATAACAGATAACGACGAGGCGATGGAACTTTTTAAAAGAATCTTTGTAAGTTTTCTGCTACTGCGATACCTACTTTAATTTTACTTTCAAATATATAATTTTCTTTGAAGCCCGCTGGCTTGCTGATGTTCCTCGAAAGCGAAGAATCCGTGCCGGAGACAGATGTCGAAGAGGACAAGCTGAATTTCCGTGATAACCTCAAATTTGCAATACAACATTCCAATAAAACTAGGAAGAATGTGATTGGAAAGCATTTGGAGGTTAGTAGTATTTTATGTCCTTCAACGTATCCCCCGACTGCATGAAATCTTTCTTATAGGGAATCAAACACTGGGGCCTAAGTCTGATCGATCAGCAGGAGAATCCCGCACAAGCTCTAAAGAATCGACCGGTTGTACTGCGCAATCGGCGACAAAAGAAGAAAACCAGTGACGCTGTTGTTAATTTACCTTATTTTTTCTATAGTTTTGCCAAAGATCACAGCTTGCCAAACCTTATATGGAATCACAAGGTGAGAGATCGTTTATGTCAATTTTAGAGATTATGTTGATTGCAATTGAGTTTTTAGACGCGGGAGGAATTGCGTATATGTCTGGAGAACGAACTGAGGCAATTCATTAATGATCGAGATCTTGCCGGGACACTAATTGTGGCATGGAACTATCAGGAGTTTGAAGTTCAATATCAGGTAAATGGAAATTCAAATTTAACAATTCAACTACTCTTATACTCTTTCACTTCTTACAGTGCCTGGCAGATGAAATTCAAATCGGCGACTATTACATTCGACTTATCTTGGAGAAAGATGATTGGCCCCAAAATCTTGTTAAAGATCCGTAAGTACGGATATAACTAAGCAAACCTGAATATTTTAGCTTATGGCTTATGTTTTGAAAAATCAATTCCTTATACACTTTCATTAATTTAAAAAAATTAACAACCGCGGTGGTCGCCGTGTCGTAGTGGGTAGAGTGCGACGCTCACACGCCGAAGGGTCTATGTTCGACTCCCAGCTCACCACCAATTTTTTTGAATTTTTCACGGCACCATTTCTTTCGAGCTGCTGACAACACTCAGAGAGTAATAACTGTCTAAGAAAGCTTCTCAAATTTCGCCGTTCGGAGTCGGCAAAAAACTGTAGGTCCCTTCTACTCGTGAGAGAAAGATAGCGCGCCCAACACGAGTAGTTGATGAGCAAGCTAGGCCCTGGTCCCCCTTTGGACTGTAGCGCCAACAATTATTATTATTAACAACCGCAGTTTCTTAAGGTATACCCGTTTTTCAAGCACAATACATGTTCTGAAAGTAGATGGCTTCCTTAAAAGTGAGCTTAATAAATGGAGTTCATTACTACACGTGACTTTGAATGGCTTTCAATGGATACATGAGACAGATTAGCTTTGATAATAGTCATGGGCCAATTCCTTGTACAAAATTTTTACAACATTTTTGCAACTTATATTTCTGCGTCGGTTCATGGTGGGGGTAAATGGATAAATAAAAAACTGTAGGTCTACTATAGTAGACCTCGTGAGAGAACAGTAGCGTGCACAACGCGAGGAGTTGATGAGCAAGCTAGGCCCTGGTCCCCTGTGGACTATCGTGCAAACAATTATTATATTATTTTCTATTTTTTCTAATTCCTTACATCTAGCCATAAAAGTACTTAAACTAGTTATATAATTTAGAATTATTATAAACGCCCCATACAATCTAAGCTCAGATGGTAGAGCGCTTTCTTTAGCATATGTGAGCATGTGATTCAAGAGCGACGAAATTCCACTTTTGTGGAAATCTCTGATCTGTCTATATTATCTAATTTTAAGCACATATAAATTCAAAGAGCTGCCGGTAATATTTAAGATCTCTTAAATAAAAAAATGTTAACGCAACGCATGCCTCGAATTAGGGAGTTGCTATTCAGATGTCGTAGGAGACGGTCGGAAAATAAATTATAACGTGGCAAATTATGTTTCATTTAAATAAGAGAATTTAAACCCTTAAATAATTATTTTTTGAAGTCATTAAAACCTTAATGAGTTCTTTCTTAAAAAGGTTAATTATTTTCACTTATTGTGCGATTTTATGACTTATTACCCACACATATAAGATGATTGCATTTCATCGCTACAAGTTTGAAGAGAAAAAAAATTAAAATAACATCGAAATTTCGATTCTTCCAATGTTTCGATCTTTTCTATTTGACACATCAATCGTGTCAACTTTTTAATTGCTGTTATAAAACGAACAACTGGGTATACTTCCCACCACATGCAAACAGCCACCAAACCGTTAAATTATTAACGTGATTGGGAGCAATTAGTGTTCACCGTCTTTTTCTTGAGTACAAAAGCCAGTCAAATGGCATTTGCAGGAGTCCAATTAATGGGGAGAAGTGAGAAGACTTCCTTCTTGGTCCAATAACTGAAACACAAATGTAATTTCAATAAATACTTTCTTTACGTTTGACATTGCCTCACAATATGTTCTAGCCAATTTGGTAAACATTTTAAGATTGCTGATTTATAACACTACATCCTTGACGGGTGGCACGAAAGTCCACGGTTGAACCTTTTTGAATTTAATGCAAACAAATTACTGATCTTTTCGAATTTAATCTTTATTGATATACAAAAATAACCGATTTTCTTTCGGGTCTGAACTCTGCGGTACTCTGAACAAAACTGCTAATTTTACATATTCATGAAAGTATATATAATACGTTAAACAATGCAAGAAAGAGATAATAAGATTATAAACAATAAATAATTTCAATTTAATTCAATGAAACAATTCAACTAGTACTTCGATTTCATTCAGTTAATAGTAGTGTACTACAATAGTATTATCATTGACTTTCAATTTTTCACATCCTCCCGGCCGGCATCTCGACTAACCTCCAACGGGTACAACAATTGTATTGCTCGCCGTGTTCTTTTTCCATCACCAAATCGTATCTCGCATGCTCTTGTTCTTCCATCTCTGCCCGGATAACAAATTTCCACCATAGCTAGTTTCCAATGTATGCGAGGGGTCGCATTGTCATATACCAAAACAACGTCGCCGTTTTTTATTTCTCTTTGAAACGTATTCTTGTTGTAATGAACCGTACGTAGAAGATTTAGATACTCAGTTCTCCATCTTTTCCATAAAAAGGTTGTGTACTGAACTCTTGTCTTCCACATCCGCTGCATTTCGTTTGAGCTTGCCTCCTGCATTTGAAATGTTGCGTTCTCCTTCTCTGTTGTCATAGTACAACTGATGAGAAAACTTTCAGGTGTGAGCGGTGATAAATCAAGAGGATCGTCGCTGACGTAAGTTAGTGGCCTAGTGTTGACAACATGCTCCGCTTCCGTTAACAATGTTTGAAGCTGTTCGTTGTTGATTTTTGCCTTCCAAATAGTGATCTTGAGGATGTTTTTCACACTCCTTACTAATCGCTCCCAAAATCCTCCCCACCATGGCGCACGTTCAACACTGAATCGCCATATTATTCCTCTGTTACTAATGAAACCATGAAATATCTCGTCGTTTAAAATATCTCCCACATATCTCAACTCTGTCGCTGCCTTCTTAAAGGTCTTTGCGTTATCTGAGAAGATGACTTTAGGGGCTCCCCTTCGGGCTACAAAACGACGGATGGCTAGTATACAGCTTTCAGTTGTAAGATTTAAGACTAATTCCAAGTGTACGGCTCGAACTACAGCACATGTAGATAGCATAATGTATACCTTTTCTCTTTCGCTGTCGCTGTTGTTTGCAGTTGTGTACAGGGGTCCTGCAAAGTCGACGCCGACGTTCTCAAAGGGTTTCGCAGCAATTATCCGTTCTCTTGGTAAAGGTGCAAATGGCTGCATTCCTGCCATTCCTCTTAGCTTTATGCAAACTTTGCATTTAGCAATAAATTTCTTTATTAATTGGCGGCCCCTTGGCAACCAGAACCTTTGACGCAGCGAAACTAAGACCGTGGTGACTCCACTATGCAACGCCTTTTCGTGAAGAAACTCTATGAGCATTCTATTGACGGGTGAATTTCTTGGTAAAATAATTGGACAGACAGTATCTTCTGGTTGATTTGAAAATTGTAGTCTGCTACCAACTCTCAAAAGCCCCATTTCATCCAGGAAGGGATTGAGATTCAGCAGGCTGGATATTCTTGGAATTGGTTTACCAGTCTGCAAAGATACAATTTCATTAATAAAAAATTTATTTTGTATATACTTTAACCAGTAATATTCGGCCTTCTGCAATTCCTCAGCTTTCAAGAACTTCGAAGTTGATACAGTTTTCTTGCGCATTCGATCAGCAACCCTCAAAACGTACGCCGTTACCCGAAGCAAACGTCTCCACTGATTAAAGTCCTCAAGTGAAAGTATGGGATCCTTCACCATTGGGTTTAAATTAACATTAGCTTCCTCGAATGCCGCTAATAAAGATAATGAAGTATCAACTCCATTGGCTTCTACTGGCCACTCTTCTTCTTCTTTCTGTAACAAGCTCGGACCTTCTTTCCACAAATTGGACGTTTTGAATTTGTCCACGGATACACCTCTCGTTATAAGATCTGCAGGATTCATCTTTCCGGAACAATGATGCCAATCCTTCACATTTGTCAGCTTTTGAATTTCACTGACTCTGTTGAAGACGTAAGGTTTCCACCTTCTGGTATCTCCCTGAATCCAGTTTAAAGTTATAAGTGAATCAGTCCACAGAACAAAGCGTTGAAAAGGCATATCTGCCTTTCTTAGGTATGCGTATAACCTTGCAGCAATTAAAGCTGCCGTAAGCTCTAATTTCGGTAGCGTTAAGACATCAGTCGTACCGTCTTTCAAAGGAGCGACTCGTCCTTTCGCACAAACGAAACTAATTTTAATTTCGTTATTTGAGTTCCTCGTCTTAGCGTATACCACCGCTCCGTACGCCTTCATACTCGCATCAGCAAAAATATGAACCTCTGACGACTTTAAAGTAATTGAAGTTCCAATCCATCTATTTAATGGCAATTTTCCTATCTGGTCCAGATCCTTTAAGCATATTCCCCATTCCCTTTCCACTTCAGGTTTCAGGGGTGTGTCCCAGTCCACCTTATCGCGCCATAGAGCCTGGAAGAGAATCTTTAGCTTTATCACAATAGGAATAACATATCCAAGTGGATCATAAATGCCAGCAATAACTTTTAGTAGATTTCTCTTCGTTGGAACAGTGAACTTCGATAGTTTTTCAACATTAAAATTGAGCATAAGTTCATCGCTAAAAATATTCCATCGCATTCCTAATATCATCTGATTCCCTTCGTCGCAGCTAGCTCCAATAATACCGCGCAGTTTCTCATCATTCGTCATCCACTTCCTTAAATTCATGTAGGCTCTTTGCATCACATCCTTTGCTTCCTTATAAAATGTCTCGGCTTGTTTTCTATCCTCATGGCTCGAAATTAAGTCATCAACATAAAAACTACTTTTCAATAGCTTGCAGGTTTCTGGAAATTCAAGCGCATGGCTTTTGATGTGCAGATCGATGGTTGCAATCAATAGAAATGGACTCGAGGTGACGCCAAAAGTTACTCTAGTCATACGATATTCTTTGACCTCTGATAAGGTGCTAGCTCCTGTAGGCTTATGTGCGAACCAAAGAAATCTGTGACTGTCTCGTTCCTTCTCAGCCAAAGCAATTTGCAAAAATGCTTTCTCGATATCTGCAATTAGAGCAATTTTTCCTATTCGAAATCGGAGTAGGATTACCAGAATATCCGGTAGTAAATTTGAACCAGTAAAGAGGCAGTCGTTTAAAGAAAGTTGGTCATGAGCTCGAGAAGATGCGTTGAAAACTATACGAAGTTTGGTAGTTGATTTATCAGGTCTATAAACAGGATGGTGTGGCATATAATATAGATTAGCTGACGATGTTTGGGTGAGCGGTGCAATTTCGGCAAAACCCGACGTAATCAACTCACGCATAGACGCATGATATTGCTCAAACTTAACAGGGTCTCTTGAAAGTCTTCTCACAATCGAATGCAAGAAATTTAATGCGATACCTTTGTTATTATCGAGTCGTTTATCTAAATTTTTCCATGGTAGACAAGCCTCATAACGTGTATCTGTTTTGCGAATACAACTTTTCTGTAATTCGCCTGTAAAATTGCTGACTTCCGTTTCATTTTTTTGAATGCCTAAACACTCCAGATTCCACATATTTTCAACACACATATTGGATAGAGTAGTGACTGTGTTCACATTCGCTATCTGACCTAAGTCAAATGGACCTTGTATAGTCCAGCCAAAAATTGTATGAACCGCAGTCAAGCCGCCAGTTAATCTTCTATACTTTCCAGTCAGTATTTGCCACATATAGTCCGCCCCTACAAGCACATTCAGACCTTCCTCTTGACTGCGGCCTTTATGGTTTACATCCGCTAGTTTAAACTCGTTTAAAAGCGAAATATTATGATTCGGAGCAGGCAAAACATCGTGACATATTTCTGGTACAACAACAGCGATTATATCGACTGATAATCCATCATATTGACTCCGCATGCGCAGTCTCACAGTCTTAAATTCTGTTTGCTTGTATATGTCCATGTTACCGAACGGCATGACTGAAAGCCTTACCGTTCCAACTACAGGTAATTTCAGCTTACTAACAACAACCTCTCTAACAAAAGTTCGTTGACTTCCACCGTCTATTATTATTCGCACAAACAAACGGTCACTCTGTGCAATGCCTTTGACTGGGGATGACAACAAAACCCGCGCAGTCTGCAAAAATACTTTTGTATGCACCCTTGCATTAATAACATTGGGAACACACAGATTTAATGTAGGGTTAATTATTCCTTCATCATTTAAAGGATCAGTATGGTTATTTATCATATTTACTGAAGCAGTCTGGTTCGTGTGACACAAAGTTGTAGGATGTTTTTGTTTACAAACAATGCAAACTATTCCCTTCGCGCGACAACGACTATATGTGTGTCCTTTGTAAGTGCAACGAAAACATCGGCCGTCTCTTTTCAACATTTCTTTCTTTTCTGTCAACGTCTTAGAGCTATCACATTCTCTCGTTTTATGTGCTGTTGAATTACAGAAAAAACAAGGACCACTCGATGAAAAGGAAGGAGTGAATAAGCCCGCTGCTGTTGTGGGCTTTGAAACCATATTACTTTTGTGATGGGATCTAAACGTTTTGGTAACTGCTGCTCTCTCTATTGATTCCACTACTTCTTTAAGGAATCGCAAAATGTTCTTGACCTGCTTATCACCATCGAAAGAGAGAGTAGAACTATTGTCCGATGTTGTGTCATCTTCTTCTAATTTTGTGTTTACCTCTTTGTTCAAACGATGGTATTCAATACGTAATTCGGTAGGCATACATTTCAACAAAATTGATTTCAACATAATGTAGTAATGTGTTGACGGAACGCCTAATGACGTAAGAGAGCGACTGCTTGCTATGACCGTATTGTAGAGTTTTCGCAAGGCTGAAGCATCTGTTTTTTGTTGCACTATTGGCAGTGACATAAGTTCTTGCATTAATTTGTCGATTAGCTTTTCTTTATCGCCATACTCTTCTTGTAGAAGAGAGATAGCTCCATCATAGCACGATTCTGTTGCTGTAAAGCCCGAAATTGTTTTTGCTGCTTTACCTAACAAAACCGTCTGCAAATAGTTGAATTTCTCAACACCAGATAAAGAATCATTTTCGTGAATATTGGCACGAAAATTTTCCCAGAATGGAATCCATTCGGAATGATCACCTGAGAATGTTTTCAATTTTAGTTTCGGCAAATTAGTGGTATGAACTTTTGTGGATGTAGTGGGGCGTTGTAAATTAGTCTCTGTAGAAATTGGGTTCAATTTGCGATGCACCTTGTCTAATCTTACTTGGAGTTTCGTTATCATACCTACAGCTGTATCATCGTATTCTGCTGCTTTTTTCGGATCCTTGTTTTCCAAGCCCTTTTCTTGACATTCTTGATTGATGATGCGGAGGTTTTCGTTAGCAGTTGTAAGACGCTGGAGATAAGAAGATAATTCTTCGTCGATGAGATCCAACTTAGAAAAGTCCTCAATTTCGCGCACATTAATCGTTTTTAAATATTCATTTGCCTCGTTTACAATTTTCGTAACTTGACTACGAAATCCCGCTCGAGTTTGTTCCATTTTAATGCAAACACGAATCACAATTAATGTAAGTCTACCGCGGCAATTTGTTTTGTATTTCGAAAGCGTATAAAGATCTCCCGGGTTTCAGCACCAATTTTGAATTTAATGCAAACAAATTACTGATCTTTTCGAATTTAATCTTTATTGATATACAAAAATAACCGATTTTCTTTCGGGTCTGAACTCTGCGGTACTCTGAACAAAACTGCTAATTTTACATATTCATGAAAGTATATATAATACGTTAAACAATGCAAGAAAGAGATAATAAGATTATAAACAATAAATAATTTCAATTTAATTCAATGAAACAATTCAACTAGTACTTCGATTTCATTCAGTTAATAGTAGTGTACTACAATAGTATTATCATTGACTTTCAATTTTTCACAAACCTAAACCAGGAAAGCTGCCGAAATATTCATGTGGGCCAAAGACACAAATTCGGGATTCTTCGGTCATTTGGCGTATTTGAGAAGGAGCCCTTGTTTCACTTTCATTTCTGTGTTCTGCTAAAAGATTTTACACACAAGAGTTTACTTCTTCATTTGTCCTCTTTGGGAGGCACCATTCGTGTCATTTTTATATCATTCCTACCTTGTGTTGAAAGATTTTTCTCAAATGGAGTAAAACTAAAGCTGCATCGTATGTTCGTGCCAATCGTACAATCGAGTAAATATATCACATCATTAAGATTTGTATATGTATGCAACTGAATTGCAAAAAATCACTACGGAGGCCAGTGGTAATTTTCACAAGCTCTCTTTGTTAAATTTCAGAGTTGAGTTATTCAATGCACTTTATCGACGTGTCCTCTGTCGCAACCGGGTGAATGACGATCAATTGACAGTGACATCGTTGCAGGCGTTAGCCAAGGTTTACAAACGCTACCACAAAGAGATCGGTAAATTTAGTGATATGACCTACATCTTACAATTGATCGACAGAGTGAGTTGTTCCTGTAAACATTATTTTAACGTTTTTGAGATATTCGTTTTTTATAGTGCCTTTCACCATCCCTGCGAGACGCACTTATCGGCTTGGTTTCCTGCTTGGTTCTTGAAAAATCTAATTGTCGTGCACTTGTCGAACACGTGCAATGTCTTGTAGACCTCATTACGTTAGCACATCTGCATAAAGGACGCGCCCAACCGAACACGAAGACAAATGTCATAGAGGCCGGGCCCAACATGCATGTATATGAAGAAAAGGATTGGTACTACAACATCGAGAAGGAGGGCATGAAACCCGAACGGCAGGGACCAATCACCTATTCAGAAGTGAGAATGGTTTCAATGTAAAAATTTTGTCTACAGTGTCTACTTTGTGTGATTGCAGTTGAAAGAGCTATGGAACAAAGGCGTCATCACGCCGAAAACACGCTGCTGGGCTATCGGAATGGATGGCTGGCGTTCATTGCAGCAAATTCCTCAACTTAAATGGTGCCTTATTGCTAAAGGAACTCCACTCCTTAATGAAACCGAATTGGCCTCAACAGTGCTTGACATTTTAATTAAATGCACAAGCTTCTTCCCCAGTCGCACACAAAACGGAGCCGCAGTTCTCATTCCGGGCCCAAAGTTATCGCGTAAGCTATCCGAATTCATTTGCCTACCACACATTGTGCAGGTTTGCTTAACTCATGACCCCGGTTTGCTAGAAAGGGTTGCAACGTTGCTTTGTCAAATTATGGAGGTAAGTACATTTTGTCGTAATCTTCATGCTCCTGTCGAATAAAGAGATTTCTAGGACAATCCAGAGATGCCAAAGGTATATCTGACGGGAGTCTTCTATTTCATGTTAATGTACACAGGGAGCAACATACTTCCGATAACGAAATTTTTAAAAATAACTCACATGAAACAAGGATTTAGAAGCGAAGAGGTAAGCAATTGCTATTAGTAACGCAACCTTCATTTACATCAGAACCCCTTTAGACATCTCAGTCGGGGATCATGCATCGCAGCATACTCGGACAGCTTTTACCTGAAGCTATGGTGTGTTTTCTGGAAAACTACAGTGCGGAGAAATTCGCTGAGATATTCTTGGGCGAATTTGACACACCAGAGGTCATATGGAGTTCGGAAATGCGAAGGCTGCTGATCGAAAAGATATCGGCGCACATCGCAGACTTTACACCACGTCTACGAGGTCATACGATGGCTAGATATCCATATCTGGCAATCCCAGTCATCAGCTATCCGCAGTTAGAAAACGAGCTCTTCTGTCACATTTACTACTTGCGGCATTTGTGTGACACACAGAAGTTTCCGAATTGGCCGATATCTGACCCTGTGCAGTTGCTAAAACACACGCTTGACGCTTGGCGAAAAGAAGTCGAGAAGAAGCCGCCCCAGATGACGATACAGCAAGCATACGCTGACTTGGGAATAGATGTGACGAAAAATCCGAAACCCGATGAGTCAGTGATTCGAAAGAGTTACTATCGTTTGGCTCAAATGTACCATCCAGATAAGAATCCCAAGGGAAGGGTGAGTAACCATTGAAATTGACTACATTTGCAACTGTAACGCTCTGTGATGTTTGTAGGAAATTTTTGAAAAAGTTAACCAAGCCTATGAGTTCCTCTGTTCCCGATCTGTATGGAGTTGCGGCGGACCGGATCCAAAGAACATAGTTCTTATCCTAAGAACACAAAGTATTCTATTCGAAAGATATCCCGATGGTAAGCGATTGAAGATGCTTTGAAGAAAATGTTTTTCATTTCTTTTTGATATAGTTCTTAGACCGTATAAGTACGCTGGCTATCCGCAACTCATCAAAACCATTCGTTTGGAGACAAAGGACGACCAATTGTTCTCAAAGGAAGTGGAGCTCTTGACCGCTTCATCGGAACTCTGCTACCATACGGTTCACTGTTCTGCATTGAATGCAGAGGAGTTGCGTCGCGAAGAGGGAATAGAAGCACTGCTCGAGGCATACACTCGATGTGTGTCAATCATGGGCGTAGACTCCAAACCAGAGTCACTGCATTATCAGGTCATTTCTAATGTGACCAAGTGTTTTGAAGTGGCCTGTAACTTTGAGAATTGCAAGCAGAAAATAATCCAGTTGCCCCAACTGCTATCTGATGTCTGCCGTGTCGTCTACTTTAAGGTAAGTAAAAGTCTTTCCCCCACGTGTAAAAAAATAACCAAATATGGTCTCATATATCTCCAGCATACACTGTCGGTGAGTTTGGTAACTAATTTGGCTGCCAACAACTATGAACTGCAGTGCAACCTCGTTCGCAACGGAGTTCTGTGGTCATTGCTGCTTTTTTGCTTCGAATACGATTATACCCTCGACGAGAGTGGTGTCGAAGCCAGCGATAAGACAAACCAACAACAAGTCGCAAATAACTTGGCAAAGATGGCAGTCCTGGCGTGTATAGCCTTGTCGGGTTATGGTCTTGAAGTTGTGGACACAGCTAAATCAAACAACACCGAAGTGTCCCAGCAACAAACTAAACCACCACCGCCACCGTCAATGGTGGTAGCAACAACATCAAAGTCGTCACCTACTTCCTCTTACACCCAAAACGCTCATAATGTGATCGCCTCTAAGCAACTGTCTCTCACCGATAGCAGTGCAGTAATCTCAAAACAGGATTCTGCCGATAAGAAATCATTGAATGACAACGACTCTGTGACACCAAACGAGGTGGAGAAAGAGAATGTGGTCAATAAACAAAAATATGTGATAAACAGTGAGGCGAAAAACGTCATCATCAAGCAGATACTTGACAAGCTTCTGACAGTGTATATCTCCAATAAATTAGCGAAGGAGAAGGCTAGTGACGTGTTGAAAATCCTAACATCAAACACGAGGAATCCGTATTTGATTTGGGACAACGGTACCAGAGCGCAATTAATTGATTTCCTTGAACAACAGCGCACCTCTTCAACAAAGGAAACTTATGATGACATTATGGCAGTGCATGCAGTTGCATCAGAGTTTGAATATGATGCCCATAAGTAAGTGAAGATTTTTATCATATTTCTTCTTCTTTGTTCAGTTCGAGATGAAACTCGTCTACAGTCAGAACAATCTAACACTAGCAGTTGACTTGTTTTAATGGGTTTAATATAGGTGAAGATTGATTTTTGAATACACGGCAGCGGCGCTTTCCTAGAAGCATACCTTGGTATAGCCCACGCAGCATCAACGAAAACGCAACACAAAAAAATATTTGTCTGCTATAGATTAACACTTTGATGTCATGACTTTGTTGTCTATCAATTGCCCACGACATCAAGAAAGTCCTTTTGAGAGATGCCCTGCAGATAGGTATTGAATCCATATCAATGACTTACGGGAAAATTTTGAAAATTAACACTTAATTCTTTAAAACATGGCTCCAAACAACAATTCAGTGTTTTAGAACTATGAATTTACTGATGATGAACAGTGGTCGCCGTGGTGTAGTGGGTAGAGTGCGAAACTAACACGCCGAAGGTCCAGGTTCGATTCCCAGCTGAACTTCTCGAATTTTTCACGGCACCACCTCTTTCGAGCTGCCGACAACAACAAAGCCTCTCAAATTTTCGCCGTTCAGAGTTAGAGTGTTCGTTTGAGAACAGTAGCGCGCACAGCAGGAGTAGTTGATGAGCAAAATAGGCCCTGGTCCTCTTGTGTACTGTCGCGCTATACAATAATTATTATTGATGATGAACAGTGAATGATCCTTCACAATGAATGATGGTAAACAAGGGAACAGAGCACAGTTTTTTTTAAGAACTAAACGTTTAACTCCGAACGGAAATATTTGAAAGGTTGTTTATATATATAGTGTATTATAACTCTTTGAGCCTTGTCGGCGACTCGAAGGAGGATTTGAGACTTGGATTAATTAACTTAGACCTTCCAAACTTTGCTAAACCTATGGCTGAACATTAAGAGGTTTTTTTTGTTAAAACAAACTGAAAGCCAACGCTGTAAAGTTTTTATCACACTTCAAAGCATAACGTTAGATTGGATTCTTTCGATCTTATAATTACACAAAATGAAAATACATTAGATGATACTGTAGTGCACAAAGAACAAGGCAGTTTTGTTCACTAGTATGATCACTTTAAATTTGCACTTATCAGAGTCATAGAAGATATAAGATATGTTCTAGGCGATGACTGAGTTTTCATTCAGCGATGTTTACGAAACTCTAAGTAAATAGTTGCCGCCCCACGATACAGACATCATTCTAGCAAGCAGTGGTAATAAAGGACATGCTCTCTTATTTTTCCCAACTTCTACAAGAACTTTTCAGGGATAAATTTTTGGTCAACTCTCATTACTAAATCCTCTATTTACTTGTACGCTGACGCTGTCCAAATTTGTAGAAGCTCTCCCTTGCAATTAATTGGAGGATATACATATGGATCTGCCTGCGGCGTATAAAATGGACTTGTTTCTTAGTCATACTTTCATGATATAATCTTTGAAAACACTATTATTGGACACGAGGGCAGTGTTATTCAATTATAAGGTTCAAGAGGGATCGCTCAGTCCATTCTGACATATTCTATTCAGATTGGGGAAAAGATTATAAATATAATCGTAAATTAAGTTTTGTTTGTCGTCATTATGTAAGGACATGTCTAATCATAATTATTTTAGATGCATGTGACTGGTCCTACGCGGACTCTTAGAAAAAAGAATGAATCGGTTTTGAGGGGCAACATTTTTTCAGATGTACCTTTCACTTTTGCCGTTTTTTATATTTTAAAATTGTTTTAACATTTCAGAAATGAACTACAGATCGGTGGTGTGTTCATAAAAATCTACAACGAAATGCCAACATTCCCAATACTTAATCCAAAGTCGTTCATTATTGACTTACTCGAGTATCTAAAGCAATCTTATCAGTATCTGACATCAAATAAACAACAAACAGCTATTGTGAACTCAGTCGATGGCATCCTACAACCCACACTTGCTCCGAATCATCCGCAACTGCAAGAGAAAAAGGCCACTACAATTGATGACGTTCTGAATGCGTACAATCGATCGAAGAACCGAAAGAAAATTGAAACTAATTCCGTTGATGCGCAGTCAAAGAGCAAGTACAAATACAATTTTGAAACCGACACGAACATAGAAACACACACAATTATGGTTCTGCGGGCGCTTATATCTGTGATAAAAACCAATGCCGATGTTGACATCCAGTGCATTGGTCACTTTGACATGATCTTTGGGTTCCTCGCAAATAACATCTTCAAAGAGGTATTTGTGAACTTTGATTTCAATGTGAAATATTTTCTTTAACCACTAATTCGTACTTTCATTCAGAGCACACTGGTAAAGAGTGTAGCTCTGGAAGTAGTTGCTCTTGTATCTCGCAATAAGGACTGTGTCAGCGAAATTGCTGCGTGCGAGATTCTCGGCAGTTTCTTGGTTGCCTTACGTGATCCAGACCTACGTGCCAGTCAAGTGAAAGTGCTCGAAACGCTATCGGGACTAATGAACGTACAGGAAATGATAAAGGAGGCTCAAAACAAAGGCGCGGTTATCTATTTGCTGGATATGTTTTGTAATTCAAGAAATCCCCAAATACGAGAACTCTGTGCGGAGATCTTGTCAAAAATGACTGCCGATCGATTAAGTGGACCCAAGGTAAGTGAAGGGCATCCGACTTTAAGAGGAGTCTTTCTCATGTGAACATCATTTAGGTCCGGATAACTATTTGCAAATTTCTTCCGCCGTTGTTTGTCGACGCTATGATTGAATCCCCACAAACGTCCGTCCAACTATTCGAGTCGATTCACGAGCATCCAGAGCTCATATGGAACGATAAGACTCGAAACAGAGTATGTGATGCTGTTGCGGATATGTGTGAAGGGTGAGTGCTTCTCACAGTGTTGAACCAAATCAATGTTGAATTGTTTTCAGATTCTACAAAACTCAAAAAGTCAATTCAAAGATTCTCTGGAAAGATCCGGAAATTCTACAGGACATTGTTACAAATGAAGTTGTTGTTGCTGGAGTGTATTTGAGACTATTTGTTAGCAATCCTGCGTGGACTTTACGCAAACCAAAGCAATTTCTATCTGATCTTTTGGACTTTGTTGTCGATCAAATTAGTAAGAGTTCATCTGAGGTGAGTTTTATAAGATTTTTTTCCTTGCGGCACTGATTTGATTGCGAAAAATTTGCAGAAGGATGTACTTGATCTCTCAACAACAGCCTTGGTCGAACTCCTCCGATCTCAACCGAATTTGGCAGATGATATTCCCGTCCTGGGTCATATACCAAAACTGTTTAATTTACTCACCGTTAAACCAAAAAATACGTTGTCAGTATTACATCAATTATCACTTTCCGAGGTATGTAAGTCGTTTTTATTTCACCAGAATTTTAAATAATGAATGCTGATCTATTGCCCTGCAGTTCTGTGTGAGTGCAGTTTCGCAAACCGAATGCATTTTGCCGTTGAAAAAATGCATGGAATATCACCGGGATTGCATTGAGAAGGCCTGTGAGACCCTTAGTCGACTGTTCAAGTACCAACATGTAAGAAAATAAGTATTTTTTTTATCATTTTTGCTGTAATTTATTACTTTGCAGGATTCCTTAATAAGTCAGTCACTAGAAGTGAGCTTAATTCCATTCCTTCTTACTTTACTGGAAAGTCGGTTGGAGTTCATTGACAATCCTTCGACAGTGAAAGCGCAAATTGTGGCTGCTCTCAAAGGAATGACACACAATCTTAACTACGGGGATCGTGTTACGCAAATTCTACTAAAACATCCAGTCTGGTCAGAATTTAAGGATCAACGACATGACCTCTTCATCACCGACACAAATGTCAGAGGATATCTAACAGGTTTGATTGCAAAAATGTCAACCTTTTCGTTTACTTAAAAACAAAATTTGTTATGTGTAGGGATTAATCCAACAGCCGGATATCTTACCCAAGGACCTGCCCAAAATGTGGAAGTTTTAACATCACCGCCACCAATCGATCGTGATGATCCATCGGCAAGGCCATCTGAATAATATTTAAACGTTCCCCCCCATACTGCTAAAGTAGATAGATATTTAGAATTTTTATCTTATAGTTCTGTTTCTAGATTTTTAAGAGGTGTCCCATGGACTAAAATGAAAAAAACTTCAAGCCCCGCGGTGAACTTGTAAAATTGATTCTGGGATTCTTGCGCGCAGCAACAAATACGCAACTTGTCCTTTATTCTCCCCTCATTCGCATTATGTTTTGCAATCTATACACACTTCTCTTGAATTACGTTATTTTCGAAACGAACACAACTCTCATTTCGCTTTGTATATATTATAAAAGTTTCACATAACCGATGATATAGTGAACAAATGAGGAATTAAAGTAAAAATGAAGACAAAAAACCGATTAAAGTGGAGTTAGTACTTTCCGTTTTCTATAGCACTGTATATGATAATAATCTTCTACATGAATCATTTTTATATTTGTATGCATATATTGTATTGAGCAGAAACAAACATAAAAACGCAGAGATGAAATAAAAGAACATATTTATAAGAATATGAATAAAAATTAAAAAAGTGTTTGATTGAGACAAGCAGACATGGAATTCATTTTTTGTAAAGGACGTACGCAACAGATATCTTTCAATCGCAAATTCAAGGAATGATCTTAATGGGGATTCGGAAAACAAATGTTTTGTTCCAGAAAAGCATTAACTATAATTCGAAGGATAAGAACCACATATTGGCTGTTCTTGTGTTTATGGAATTATCGAATATATTAAGCTTTAGTTTTTCGAAGGCTCAAACCCTGTTTCATTGGAGGAACTAGTTTCTGATTGTGTATAAAACCAAAATAAGTAGTGACTGAGTAGAGAATTAAATTATTCTGTCGGAAATATAAATAAAACATTAATATTAGCATCAGGAAAACCTCAAATACTTTAAAAAGCTTGAAGTCCTAAGATTTTTTACGAGTTCAGCGAACTAGCAAAGTTAATGTTCCTTCTGGGCAGTACGTGCTTTCGTTAAACAACTACTTACGTTGAGAGAAAAAAGTGTATGGATGCTTTTAAAGCGAAGTCGCATTTAATGTGCCGTAGAAAAGGCATTTAATTTTACCTTGGCTGCGTTGCAGGTTTGGACATCGACATAAGTACGGAAATCAAATGCAGATTAACAATTGCAATTGAGTTACAAGGCTCTTTCTTGTATAAAGGCCTTTTTTATTCCAATTTGGATGAGGAAGTCTTTTGAGAATAAGTTTCGCGTGCGAATTTTGGCCCTGTTTGCGTTAATGGCCTTTGAAGGAAAAGACTACGTTGAACTTTAGAGGCTGTACCGTCGATTGCGCCTGGTTAAGTTTCTTCGGACACAAGGCTTAAAAATGACTTGGCCATTTACGAACGCGTAATAATTTTGAGTATGTCAAGTATGTCAAGGCTCTAACAAGCTAGAAAAAATGAATTACATGACACACACGATAATACATATGTATGCGTACATCACAAAAGCTTCAAGTTGTTCATTTCATTCCGAAACCTTTGTTTCAACCTTTTTTTTCGTACAAATCGTGTTCCGACAATGAGCAGAAATCAGTAAAGGAATAGACAACCCCAACTAGAATAATAAATAAGTTTGTATCATTCCTGACTACAGGTTCATTGTCTCTCTGAATAGCGGTTTTTATAACATATGGTTCGTCCGTAACTTTCAAATGTAAGCCTTTTTTGAATAAGAATTTGTAAATTACCACCAAGTTTGTGAATAGAATGGCGGAAATTAACTGTGACCTAAAGTAGGCATACGTTTCCTACCGGAAAAATTCCCTAACCCTTTAGAAGACACGCATACTGTCTTATTTCGAAGTCATATTTCACGTAGCTTACTCATGGGGTGTGTTTCGATCAGCTGATTACTTCCAGAAATCAAATTCGCCCATTATAGCAGAAAATAAGAAGGAATTGGTCTCTGACAGAAATCGTACTAATGGGAGATTTTGTAATCGTAACCACAAACCTTTAAGTGGTCTGTGATCGGAACCAGGGATGAGAAAAAAAAAAACAGAATTATGGAGCATCACAGTTAATTTCATCGTCATTATTTTCACAAACTCAATAGTTATTTCCAAATTCTTGTGGAAAAAGGCTTATGTTTTAAAGTTATGGACGAACCATGTCTTTTCCTTCAGATGCCTTTAAAAGAAGCAGGGTCAAAAATCGCACGCAGAACTTCTTTTCAAAAGATTTAAGGCTTCCTTCTTCAAATTGAATTAAAAAAAGGATGTTATATAAGACAATCTTTATCATTAACGAGGTAGCTCTCATTACTCAATTGCAATTGTCAAAAGTTAATCTGTGTTGATATCCAAATCTTATCCAAATCTGGCGTGCAGCCGAGGTAAAATTATATGCCCTTCCTATGACAACTTCACTTTAAAAGCATCTACACACTTTTTTCTCTTAACATAAGTAGATTTTTTTAATGGAATCACTTGCTCTTTTATCTCATAAAAAACCTTAGGACTTAAAGCTTTATAAAGTATTTGACGTTTTTCTTGTCATTATACAGTAAAACCCGGACAATATCACATCACGTCGGCAACAAAATAAAAAATAAGTGTTGTACTAGTTATGTCTGTAAAAAAGGAACTGGCTGGATGAAATTATGCCTTAAACCGATATGTGCTAATAAGCGATTGTATTTAAGTCTTATTTATATGTTAAGCTTGACAGAATATAGTAATTCTCTACTTAGTCAGGCAGGTTTTTAAAAACATACCCAAAAACTAGTTCTTCTGTCGAAACAACGTTTGGGCCTTTCACAAACTACATAAAGCTTTTTTCCTTATTAGTTCCTGATTTCTGTTTTCCTTATTCCTGTTCCGAGTTTTACCGGTTTGAAATTTCAACCAGAAACCATCCCTGTTTATAACGAATTTCTCAACTGCTGGACGTTTTTTGGGCTTCCCCTCTTTCTGAAATATGTAAGCAGAAACCAATAAACCTATTGGTGTCTGTATGTAAGTATCAGAAACTCAAACCACCTAAAGTAGACATGCGACTTCAGCCCTCTTTGCCCCCGAGGAATTTTTAGGTGGTTTGTTATCAGAAATCATTAAGGAATTGGGCTCTGGTAAGTATGTATAATTTCAGAATCAGAAATTAATTAATAATATTCATTGTTATTTTCTTTATATACAGAATCAATTATTAAGGCCGTACTTCATATGTACAAATATTTGTTCATAGATAATTGCAAACAATGGCAAATTATGCTGAAATTTGCGGTTTTTACTCTATAACCGCAGATAATACATACGAGGAGTCGACTTCTTCCCTTCAATATTTCAAACACCCAAAGCTACCAATCAATCTCCGGAAAGGTATTTCTGCTTTTAAAAGAAATTCCAATAATGACGACAAAATGGGGCATATTCTGAAATTCACCGCAAATCATAAATACGAGTTGTTAAACAATCATCACGGAAAACAATACATCACATATCGGGGTATTCTGCGAATAATTACTCGCTGTCGCATTTCTCGAAGGCCTTGGACTGTAATTGCATCCCGATATAAAAATATAATATACCTGTATCAGTACGAATCGCCAGAACAGGTCATACAAAAACCGATACTGCAGAATGTTATATTCAAATACAGAGCGATGTTCAAATACCACTGCATGTCAGGTAAGTAAAAACAAAAATATTTATATAATTGCGGTCTTTAGAGTAATTTATGTGAACAAGTTTGTTTTCGTACTGTCGCAAATATTGCATAGTTACACAACCAGGTTGTGTATACGGAAACAGGATCCGCAAAGTAATTATGGTCTTTGTATCTTTTCTTACAGATTCCCCGTACAAGGCGTCTGATGTGCCAAAATTATACCAGGATAGCAAATTTTTTTGCGTTTTAAAAAGAAATATACTTGGTCGTGACTTTTTGTTTGCAACTCAAATGGATGGAACCAAAAGTAAAACGCCACTCAATCCGTGAGTGTATGTTCTTATTTATTTCACATATTTTGATTAGTGACAAAAACGGTTTGCTCATTGTTTTTCATTACTTTCCGCTGCCTATTAGTCACAAACTTTACTGGGCACTACAATTTTGCATTAAACTCTTTCACTTGTCCACATTGAGTGAACAAGTCTCAGAACCAGATGTATCTATGTTATACGTAATTTTGCTTGATTAAGTTTTATAGGCAATATTAGTTGACTCTTGTTCTAGAATCGTAGCAAGAGCATTCCATTTAATCCTTTACAATATTTAAATCAGGGCTTAGAATTTCTCATGAGTACATTCGTGCGAACTTCAAGATCTTCATTGTATTTTGTGAATACTATTTAACAGAAAATTTCCTTTTTTTGTCTTCTGAGTTCTCAACAAAAGTATGTTTTCACATGGCCTAGCCATCTTAAGCGTTGTATCCATAGACACTTAACCAGACGCATGTCGCTGTACAGCCCATAGAGTTCGTCGTCAAACCTTCTCCTCAAGATGCCATCAACGCAAACAGGACCAAAAATTGCACGCAAGATTTTTCTCTCGAAAAGACAAAGGGCTTTCTCATCCGCCTTTGATAACGTCTAGGTTTCCCCCACTATAAAGTAGGACTGGGATGATCAAGCTGTGGTATAAAGCAAGCTTAGTCCGTCGAGAGAGGGCTTTATTACTGAAGAGCCCAAAGAAAAACCGATAAGCAAGAGTGATTTTGGTACTGATGATGTTCCCTTTTTTTGTCTTCATGTCTTCAATGTTTTTACATTACTCAACACTAACTCATAACAATATTATAAAAATTCATTCCTACTTAAAAAAATTCAAAACATAAAATTTAACTTACACCAGAATTTATTGTAATTCACTTTTGTATCATGCATATGTACTATAATTGTCGTTGTTCTTTTCTCTTGTTTGAGCTGAAAGCTCAATAGCTAAGACCCTTTTTTACACTTTTTAATTTTACATTGTAATTATTGGTAATATGTAAGTAAATAATAATCAATTTAAACTCTAGACAAAACTTGAAAGAATGGAAACTAGATCAGTTCATTCAACTGAATCTTAACTGCGAATTGAACTCATGGAAAAGAGTGGAAAAATTTAACAATAAAAAACTACCTGACTTATGGGCTATGCTGTTCCCCATAGGTGCTGGCAAAGTGCATATTGGGTTCAGAGATGACAGCGGAATATTGAAGGAAATAAAGAGCTATTCCTCAGATGAACTGGGGGAAGCGAAAGCAGTAAGTACAAATGTAGTTAACTTTTATCCTTAAAAATGTTCATTGTTGTAAATCTTTTAGGGACACTGGGAGGATTCTATGGGTGGCCTCGAGTTCTTGAACTTTTTCCTGGGCAAAGTTGAAAGGGATTTAGAGGATATAGATTGCCCATACACAACAATAAGATATGATTATGCTACGAATACGAAAACTGTGTCATCTACGAAGCATGAGGGCATATCCGATTACAGTTGTCTACCGGAATGGTATTTAGAGCAAATCAACAAGTAATTCTGTTTCATTCAAACAGAAATTCCTTTCAAACTAACAATTCGCAATAAAAGTTTATTTTAAAAAAATGTATATTTGTTGTATTTTTGAGGCGTATACATGAAACATTTATTCACATTAACTTCAAAACCAACTAATTGTGTCGCATACCCATGTTTTGTTGCTGCATCTGCTGCTGTTGTAGTTGTTGCTGTTGTAACTGCTGCTGCTGCAATTGCATTTGTTGAATCTGCTGTTGTTGCAGCTGGAATTGCTGCTGCTGGAGCTGCTGTTGTTGTTGCAATTGCATTTGATGCTGCTGCTGCTGCATTTGCTGATGTTGTTGAAGGTGTTGCTGTTGTTGGGCCTGCATTTGCTGCATTTGTTGCTGTTGCTGCAGTCCTGTCATCTGAGTCATCTGAGGTCCTTGTTGCGGCTGTTGTGATGGAGTCGGTGCTTGGGTCTGTGGCTGTGGCATAACCTGTTGCTGCAGGACTTGCGGTTGAACTTGCTGCTGCTGCGAGGCTATGCCTTGGGTCAGCTGTGAAGTGGATGCTGTATTTGGGGTGACACCTACCCCGGTCGACGGAACACTTTGAGGTTCACTGAAAGGAGAAAAGTTAGCCACGACTTGAGAGACTGAGGAAGAAACAGTTGGATTACTTCTTTTCAGAATGAATGTCTTCTAAGTTTAGGCGTGTTATGAACCGCAGTCGCATTTGAAGCGCAGGCCTTAATCGCTTAATGATGGCCTCAGACTCATTTTTGATTGAATTGCCAACATGAATGTACTTTATGTGGTACCTGAAACGATTGTGCGTTTAGAAGTGCAAGAAATGAGCAATTGAAATGATTTCAACCCACAGAAAGTCGCAGATTTGATCCATATACTCCAAATTCTCCCCCCAGTGATATTTGTCAACAACTTCCAAGAGCTCATATAAGAGGATAGCTATACCAGCGACTGCGGTCGGTTTTTCTTGTTCAATCCGCTGTAGGAATGGTCCAAACACGTGACATAAAAAAATCAGCTGATGGGAAGTCTTTACACACGGTTTAAGTTTTTCTTCCAAATATCTGTGTGGCCACGTTGGTTAGAACAGGTTTGGTATACACGTCATGCGTTTACTTACCTTGGCATTGTGGCTAATTTGAAACCGCCCATGTGATGAAAAACAGAATGCGCTACTGCAAGCACCACAGCATACACCTTCTCAATCATGGCTTCGCGGACTGTCTTAAAATTAAACAACTCAAAGGCGGAGAAACGATACGACCACTTTAGCATTTTCGGTGAGTTTATAACATCTTGCAGGCGGTCGTAAATTGTACTCCAGTATGTCTCCGGCAATGCCGCTAGTATAATGCCAACAGCGTTTATGTACGCATGGATTTCCTTCTGCGGTATAAGCGGGTAGCCTTTTACGATGACATCTATTAGGTTATTGCCGACGATTTGTGGAGTGACAGGAAGGCTTAGTAGTTCAACACATGTCACGTAAAGTGCGTGAGTTGGAGCATTAGGAAATTCATTGAAACGCCAGTCCGTGACGTAGAAGTAATTTTTACCACTAATAGCTAAAGTAAAAAATGTTACAAAATATGTAAAGGAAAACAGAGTAACATACTATCGGCTAAACGGCGCAAGAGTGCCATGTAATAGCTGAGCTCCGGATTCCAGAGGGTCTCTTTGTTCTGCAAGTACACCTGGTACTGTTCGCTTAGGGCCCAGTTTGGTGGCCGAACATCGACCAAAGCTCCGGTCACCGCACTAACCAGTTTCTTTTTTAGAGATGGCGTCTCCCGTAAAATCCACTCATAAAAATGTAGCGTGTTGTACAAATATGTTATCGGACGATCTGGAATCAAGGTAGAAGTAATTTTCTTGAGAATGTGAAGAAACTGCATGAATTACCGTGAAATTTATAGAGACATCCCAAGTGCTCCAGGATAACTTCAAGAATTTGATGGACATGTTGTATAGGCAGTTCAATGAATCGATGGAAAACTATGTCTAAAACCGGAAGAAATCGCAAGCAAACGTTTCCAAAGTACACCGGCAACGGAGGATGTGACGCTGACTCATCTGGCGCAAACTTTTCTGGATACTTCTGATGAAAAGCTAGATGCTTCTCATACCTAAAAGAAAATGTTTCCTACAGTTTCCTTCGTGGTGGATGCTTTTATAGACGATTTACCAGTTATTTTGTTTCCAATGGTCTGGATTGTTGTCCTTGAAGAACTCCTGAACCCTGTTCCTTAACTCAGATGCCTTCAAAAGAAGTAACTGAATGATAAGAAAACAAACCTGAGCTTCATTTCCTTCTTGTGTGCGGAGTGCTAAGCATAAAACGACACGATCGATCGTAACCACATTATACTTCCAGATCATGTTGTTGATGGTGTCCACGCACTTATGAATGAAGTCCTTTCCGTTTGAATTTGCTACTTCATACACAAGATAGTCGCAGAGTTTCCTCAAATGCGCTGACAACGCTCTAGCGCTGATTCCCTCCAAAATCCTGAAACCGGAGTGTTAATTAGGTTTGTAGAAGCAAGTATAAATAACTCACTTATATGCAACAGGACTTATATTTTCGGTCTCCCAAATCATCTTGAAGAGAAGGCAAAGAAAGAGGGGATTCGTGTTTGGGCGAATGAAATGCGCAATAATGTCGTTTTCGTTTGACATCGATGTCCAGTTACAGTACTCTTCGTCAACGGATTTCTTTAACTGCTGTTTGTTCTCCAAGGGAGTACTGTTTTGTGTGAAGAATTCATTCAGTGCGGGAGGAAAGCATTCTAGGGAGTGTTTTGCCCATGAATGTGGGGTGTTCTGCATGATGTTGGTAAGGAGATCTTTGCACCAGGCTTGAAGATCTTCGCCTTTGTGGAAATTGTTTAAGAAAATTATACACATGTGGGTAATGGGATAGGTGTTACAATAGCTTACCAGATCCTGTGATGTGCATTGATCTTGCTAGTGTAAGAATAAGAACGCGGTTGAGCTCTTCACTTTCCCCTGATGCAACTGAACCTGGAGTTTTCTCATTGAAATACCGTGAGAGTTGAGGTTGAACTTCTGCTGAACCTAAACCTGTTATTAGTCTAAGTGCTGTAGATTCGAAACTATAAGCAATAAAATGTTAATGAGGTCTCTTGGCTGATAAAGGAAATAATGGTTCGTAAACGATAAAGATAGACCCACATAGGACTCACCATAAATTCAATTGCATTTTGTTAGTCTGCGGAACAGACGTCAATGAGTGCACATGCGACAACAACTGTACACGATAATGTGTGGGAGTGTGATGCAGGCGGTACGAAAACATTTCTAGCAATGTGTATAGGATCCCCCACGCATGATGCTTGAACACAGCAGGCAAGAGTTGACCTAAAAATCAAATCAAATTCAACAGTTCACGTTTGAAAAGAAGCAAAAAATTACTTAAAAACCCCTTGATCCCCAATGATTCAATCTCAGTGTAAACTAAAAGTCTCGAATATGTCTCGACAAGCGCTGGAGCGGGGACTGAGCTTTTCGTTTGAGATTGCTTAATCATTTGCGTAACAAAGCTGTGAAGAATTCGAACTATTACTGTCTGTAAACAATTGATGAAAGATATAAACGTACCTGTGAATCAGTGACATCTTGCTGTGTACGGTTAAGCTGTCCAAGACTGTCATCGAGAACGGCACTGGCGATATTTGTGAAACATTCGAAGATCCAGGCGCCCCAACTGCTTTTGAATTGCCATTCAAAGCCTCCACGAGTATGTTCATCGGTCTCGAGAAATACTCCTGATTAGTGGAGTATGCATTGCAGGTCAGGATGATACGGAAGTCATTGCCAAGGCTCATTGACATTATTGTGTTGGGCATCACCAAATGTTGGAGAAATCTGTGAAAAAAATTTGTTTTGTTTGCTTGTTTCTTATTTTTTTATGTACGTACTCGTGGTGATTTTTCAGTGCAATGGGTATGGGCCTATTGATGTTCATGTTTTCCAAGCGTGCCTTTTTCATTAAATGAATCCAAATGCATATTGGGGCCATCTAAAAGGGACACTCTCATAGAGAAATTCAAAAATACACCTACACAAATTGACTGATTACCTGTTTTAATAACGATGGCTTATTGCAGTCGGGAAGGTTTAGAGGTTCCTGTTCTGGATACAACAAGTCAATAAGTTTGAACATAGGTAGGAAGTTGGAGATCTGAAAGAAGGATAATCTTAATCACAGGCCAAGTCAATTAATCATGCAAAACTCACGGGATTCTTTTGAATGCTTCCTGATATGAACTGCAGCAAAATCCACATGAGGTGATCCCGCCCTTTCCTTAATTCTCTCTTCGAAAGCTGTAACAAGATCTGTTAGTTGGAGAGCTCGTCAGTTATCTAGCAATTTGTTGACTCTTACTTTATCGTACAAAGCGAGAACAATGTTCATGAAATTAACAAATTGAAATAGTACAAAATAGATCAGTTGCGAGGACAAATGCAACCACACCCATTCGTTTGGAGATGACACATCATCTGTGGTCGCTGGGTTCACTTCAATTTCTGTCTTCTCCATTGCTGCAATGATCAAATTAACCAGTTGCTCCTCGAGAGCACTACAGTGTTGTTTTTGTTGTTTTTGCAAATTCAAAATGATCGACACCATCTCTCTGGAGTATGGTTGATCTAAAACATAGCGTAGCAACTGCGGTTGCTCTTCGAGCAGTTCTGGTTCATAGGGTAAACTGCCTTTGAAGTTGAACTTGAGTGTGTTATGGTCCAATTTCCATGAGTTCATCATATGATCAGCATAGCCGAAGTGTTCAACAATTGGAAGCATATGTGGGTGACCGATAATCGAGACCATCTGAGCTGTTTTACGAAACTCCTCTACGAAATCTGTCATCAGTTTGTTTATTTTCTGCACAAAGTTAAGACATTCAACATAAGCGTGTCTTTAAAAAAAAGTGTAAAAACAGAGGATCTTACCCAATGAAATGAGAATGGTTTCATTATTTCATTTGCGATGAAGTAAGCCGGCAACAGGCAATTGTTTCGATCGAAGATGAAACGAATCGTCTCTTCCAGAGCAAGCAGCTGTGGCAAAAAGTTGACGTTTATGTTCACCGGAAATGTTTGTGCCTTCTCGCGACAGACCTGTGTGAAAAGTTAATGTTATTGAGTGAAATTGCGGCTTAAAGTGCATGCATACCTTCATGATTTCTCTCACTCCTTTATAGTCAACATGTGAGATTACTTTCTTGATGAGTTTGAAGCCCTCCACCCAGAAGTTTTTATTTTCATACACCATCTTGTCACATTGCAAAATTTTGTCGCACAACATTCTGTAAATGAAAGAAGTTGATGAGCGAAGAGCAAGTCATATATTTGGATTACTCCTACTTGGCAACTATCAAGTTATTGCTAACTAACTTTCCGAGGGTATCCATTAAAATTTTCAATTGCATTAGGTTTGCATTTACAGCGGCTCTTTGCAAATATTGCTTCAAGGTTATTTCCTTGGACTCCGGAGCTATTTCTGCAAATGCTGTAACTGCAATAAAAGATTTGACACCAATTAATCCATGCAGAGAAAACATTTGTTTTTGCAAATAAGGTAGACTCACGTATATGGGTTGTAAACTTTTGCACTTTGTCATTTTCTCCGTCGGTTTTGTGCACAATTACACATAGAAATGCCTCCTCGATGTTTTCCACTTTCTAAACATGAAAAAGGGCAAAGAATTTTAAAAGGGGAACATCAGGCAAAAATTGTGTGCATTCTCACAAGGAATTCATTTAGGGCATCATTCACTTGGGGATCCATTTTATGAAACGGATAATACAGATAGATTAAAATCAACTTATTATAACTGGAATATGTTTTACAGTGTTTGCATTTTTCACGCGTGCATGGACAAAAAAGAAGAACAACAAATTATTTTCTGAAAAAATAGTAAATTTAACTTTTGTTTATGATTTGTTGACGACCTATTGTCGGCAAACTTGCTTGAATTGACAGGTGTCAACGAAAACAACATTCGACAGCGACGTCTGTCTGCCGTTTTGTGTAGTTAAAAGGGGTGCGCTTGGAAAGTTTGAAGCTGTTGGCTTCATTTTTAAAATATTTGAAATTGCTTCAGAAAAATAAGTTTACAATGCCGGTCTTAAGCTGTATATCTTCTTCGCGCAGTTTGAGAAAACTGCAAATTTTCTTTTTTAATGTGGGTGAAAACCTCATTTTTTGGAAAAAGTGTTTACATTTACAATTATAGGTCTGTTCCAATTGATTTGTGTACAGAAATTCGTAGTTGAGTAGTTTGGGTAAAAATCTCTCTTGCAGAGAGTAACTCTAGCGAAAATTGCAAAACGACTTTTGTTCTAGAAATTCGTAAACACGAAAAAATCATCTTATGGAATGTTTTTTCGTAGTTTTTCGGGCAAATTCGTAGACATTCTTATAATTCAAAGCGTTTAAATCACTGTTCTTTTTACTGTAGTTTTTCTAATTAAGATTTAGAATACATCCAACGAAATATAAACTCTGTAGCTATAAGAAATAAATGTATATTAGAAATTATATTTTAAAGTCATTGAATCGAATTTTAGAGCACTACTTACATGTGCGAGTATATTTTTTGGTTTCAATCAGGGACGAATGAGGAACATGATTTGATAGTAACCAGAAACCAATAAGGAAGGAGATGGTCAACTGAACAGCTGATCAAACTGCTGATTCCCCTTTGTCGTAGACATAACCTCAAACTCTGAAAGTTATTTACGTATCATCGAACATTGTCTCACTTTACTCACACATGTTTACGTTTTGATTTATATGCCCTCTCCTTCTAACAGTGTGAAGAGTGAGGAGATCCACCGTATAGACAGTTCACACGTATTCTCATTTGAAAACAAACAAAATCCTTTTTGTGCGTCAGCTGTTCAGGAGACGAGGGAGTTGACTGTCTCCCTATTGGTCTCTGATAGTAACTAGGCAAAGGTGGCGCACACAAGTTGAGAAGGACCTCAACCAACCTGGAGTGCGCAATTGGAGTTTGTTAGCGAAAGATGGTGCTAGCTGGAGAGACATGTTGGTTAAGGCCCAGGTACAACACGGACTGGATTGCCACAAGAAGATATGATGGTACAACGGAACAATTTGCACTGTATTGTTGAAGAATCGCCACAATCGTTCAAATCTAATTGAGTCGATTTGAAATTTTATTTAAAGAAAGAACTTTTCAAAATATTTTTCTCCTGCATTTATGTTCTTGAAATTTACGCACCCCTAAAACGTGCAGTACACAATTAATTCCGTCTGGAATAAAACTTTAATCCCTTATCGCTCTGACTGCGAGTATTAAAATAGTACTAACATTTGTATATTGAAAGAGTACATATTTTAATTGAAGAAAAAAAAATTAAACTCCAAATATTACGCCCGTTGCTAGACGGAGATAATCCACCAAAGACACAACTGTGGCCAGCATGATTTTGAAATGTTCGAAATGATAGTACACGGCTTGTTGGTATTCACCCGTGGGATCTATGTTCATAATTTTGGAGACGTATCCCCGAAGATCCATATCCTTATTGAATTCTATCTCAAAATGTCTGTAAAAATAAATGAGACGGACACCTCAGCACAGTACCTTCCCCAAATTCTTACCGCTCAGTAATGTATTGAAGTACCCAATATGAAGTTATAAATATGATTCCCGGATAAATTACCGGAAACATGATATACACAAGTAAGCACATTGAGTAAAGTAACTTAATTATTGTTGGCACCGGCAGGGGCTGCAGCCACACCGCTATCAAATGTATAAGAAAGGGCTTCATGTAGTACCATGTCTTCTCAGCAATTGTGTATGACTTCCACTGTAAGTATAGATCATTTAGAAACTGCGATAGCTTTTGTATACCAGACGCCTGCAATTTTCCGACGGTGCAGCTGCTTGTGCCATGTTTTCCTGATCATCCTTTTAATTTTTCATTTCAAATTTCATAAGGCTGAAAGGGATTGTTTTTAATTTTTCGAAAATCTGACTAGTTTATTTTAGCTAACTTTGATACGACGGTTTTTCGCACTGGTAGTGTATTCCATTTGTGACCGCCGTGGTGTAGTGGTAAGAGTGCGACGCTCACACGCAGCAGGTCTAGGTTCGATTCCCGCCTGAACACCTCGAATTTTTCACACTCAAAAAGTAATAACTGTCTAAGAAAAACCTTCTCAACTTCGCCGTTCGGAGTCGGCAAAAAAAAGCAGGTCCCTTCTACTCGTGACAGAACAGTAGCGCGCACAATACGAGTAGTTGATGAGCAACCTAGGCCTGGCCCCTTGTTGACTGTCGGGCTATCCAATTATTATTATTATTAGTGTATTCAATTTATTATAATTAAGTTTGTGTGCATATTAGGGCATATATAAAAAGGCAAAGAATACTCCTTGCCCTTGCAAGTCTATGAAAAAGCTTTGGAAGTCGGTAACAAACCGTAGGTCCCTTACCAAAAAAAAGTTAGCTTCTGGTACCCTGTGAACTGTTGCGTCATTGCGTTAATAGTTGCGGAACCGAGTTCTGTGACTTCATATAAACCTCGCTGAAGATCTCTATGTGTTCGTTGGGAAGACGTATGAACTGACTCGAATTAAATGACTATGAAGAGATACGTTACGTACGTTCCTGTTATTCGTCTGATATTGAGGCATTTGTAAAGCAGTCGCAAGTGAACCTAGAGTAATTCATTGAGCAATTCATTTATTAAAAATTAATAACAAAAAATGATAGTTTTATAATATGAATTTAAGAGCTATGGCTGAGCCGTTAGCCTGGTTAGCAGATTTCTAAATGTGTATTTTACATCTCTAAGTACAAACTTAAGTTGCAATTCAAGCATATTCAGTCATTAACAGCATTCTGTGTTTAGAAATTGATTTAAAAAAACTGATAAGAATTTTCCAGTCCCATTCGTTTTAAAGTTGTAAGATGTCGAGAATTGTCAATATCATTTTTTCAAAGAAGGCTATTTTTTGTGGTCTGAATATTGGGCATATACACATAATAGGAGATCAGTTTTCCTTTGATTTCAGATTAAACTTAAAAAAAAAGGTCTGAACTTTCCATTACAGGGGTTACCATTTAGTGAAAGAACTTAAAATCTTGCTATGAATATCAGATATATTTCATCATAACTAAACGAGTCATGAAAATAGTTCCTTTGGTTCAGATCATAATTTAGTTGACTGTATAGTATCCTGCTTTCTGACTCTCGAGCCTTAATTTTTAACGTATTACAGGTTTTTTTGTTTGTTTGAATAATGCGGAACAGTTTATTTTTTAAAACACGTAGATTGTCCATGTCAATATGTAGGGTCTCGCCACAGTCATTATAATAGTTTGCCACCTTGCATACCACCAATCTGCATTCCTTAACTCGTAGATCTGCAAATCTTAAGTTGAAGTCAGCCCGTAACTTGAGCGTGTCCGTTGACAGTTTTGGAAGACTTTTTGAAAGTGTATAGCGTAATTAGGTGTATTTAATGGGAGATTGTAGAGTTTTTTTTTTATGCTTCAATTCTTCATATATATTCTTCATATGCTTCAATTTCTTCATACTCATAAGCCCCCCACACTTCCGAGGCATAACAGAGAGTGGATTTTATTCCTTATACCAGGTATAGCGGTATGAAATGAATTAAAAAAAAACACTAATTACAAATGGGAAAGTAAGAACATTTTGGCCATTGTTTTCTACACATTTTGACCAACTTTCTGGTAATTTGTGAATACCACGCCAATAAAATTGTTCGTCTTTTAAAGCAAACCAATCAGACACCCAAATCAAAATCAAGAATCAAAGTGCTGCTCAGCCAATGCGTGTAACATCGATGAAAACAAATGGTAGTCGGAAGGAGCCAAGTCTGGTGAATACGGCGGGTGGGGTAGCTGCTCCCAGCCAAGTGATTTGATTGTATCCTGAACCGGTTCTGCTTTGTGTGCAGGTGCATTGTCATGGAGCAAAATAACCTTGCCGTGTCTTTTGGCCCATTCTGGTCGTTTCTCGATCAATGCATGGTTCAAATTGAACATTTGTTGTCGGTAGCGATCAGTATTAACGGTTTCACCAGGTTCTAGGAACTCGTGGTACAGCACACCTTTCTGTTCCCACCAAACACACAGCATTGTCTTCTTGCCGAATCGATCTGGTTTTGCAGTCGATGTTGATGGTTGTCCCAGATTAACCCATGACTTTTTACATTTAGGATTCTTAAAATAAATCCATTTTTCATCGCCAGTAACAATCCGATGCAAAACCGATTTTCTTTCGTGTCTTTGAAGCAAAATTTCACAAGTGTTTTTTCGGTTTTCCATCTGTCTTTCATTCAATTCATGTGGCACCCATTTTCCACACTTTTAGATCTTTCCAATACTTTTAAACGGTCAGAAATTGTTTGTTGTGCAACATTTAACATTGCTGCCATTTGCTTTTGACTCAAAAGTCAAAGCAACTCCATCCAATATCGTTTGCGATTCTGCGTCTTCAAACTTTTTTGGTGGTCTTCCACGTTCTTCATTTCTCACATCAAAATCATTATTTCTGAACCGTTGAAACCATCTTTTGCATGTTGCTTCTGATAGAGCATAATCACCACATGCCTCGACAAGCATTCGATGCGACTCTGCAGCACTTTTCTTCAAATGAAAACAAAAAATTAATGCTTTCCGCAAATCAGCACTTTCTGGTACAAAATTCGACATTTTTAACACGATGAAAAAATATGATGTTGTCTGTTCAATGACTTGATGTATACTAAATATTTTTCGCAGATGTCATAGCAAACAAACAAAAAAATAAGGGCTCGTTCACAACAAATGTTACCTATCGAGACATTTGTATCTTGACGCTCACTTGATACGAGTATACCTGGTGTATCTTATATATTACAGATATGGTGGATCAATCCTTTTTGTTGTAAAACACATTTTTCCACAAAAGGTTAAGCAGACTTCGAGAAGTTTGTGCTTTATCTCTAAGATGTTTTCTGAAAGTTTTAGTTGAATTCAGTTTGACTCCCAAATATTTCACTTCTTTGACGGTTTCAAGTAGTAGACCATCATATTTCCATTGTTTTTTAATCTGAATTCTTGGAGATCGGGTAAAAACCATCAGTTTCGACTTAAGAGAACCTAGCACACCAGAGGTGTCTGTCTCGTCTGAAAGTGTCAAATTTTATTCCTCATATTGTTCTTTCGTAAATTCTCACGCGTAAATAAATTCAATTCAATCATAAGCATCAAGCTCTGCCATAAAGCTGCTATGAGATGCGTCAACTTATCGATCTGTTTGTAAAATGAATAATTCAACCTTGTGAATTTGTTTATCATATCTCCAGTCTAGCGGAAAGGCCGCAAACTCCCGTTAAAAAATGTGCGAACAAATCCGTCAATTTACTGACTGCATTTCTCATGGTTCAATCCCTAAAATATTTAAATTGGTATCAAATTACTAAGATCTGCAAAAACCAGTTGGACTTGTCTGGCATGCGATTCATTAAGCTCGTCGGGTAAGCAGGAAGCACGTGCGTGTCGTAGAGAAGTTTTGCTCTCAGCATACGGGTGTCCAAATTTTCAAGCTCTCAATCAAAATTCGTCCTGCTTAACACACTTCTAGCTGCGCATACAAATCGGGCGGCAAGCCCGAATGAATAGACCGCGATTAGACGCGCATCACAATTAGTTTGTACGTCACCCGTCGAAGGGGCCGCCTCTTTCGTGGTCGTGCTTTATAACCAGGGATCATAACAAAGCCCCGACCGGCTTTGAACTTACACAAAGAGCAAGGTGCATCGACATCGGACAATACATGGTTTCGACCAAATTGGCGGTTGGAATTCGTTACAAATCCGTTGGGAATGTTTATTATCCGATGCGCGGTCTTCGCATAATTGCAAAACGATGACTGCGCACCTAAGAGAGGCGAAGCTTTCGGCCAGAGAGCTGGCAGCTTTTAGTAAGTCGTCGGCGGGTCTCACCCTTAGCATATGTTTCCCGCGGAATAGCTGCGAGATTTGTTTTCAGTTGAACATAGCCGTTGGAAGTGTGACAGTCTCTCGGGTGTTTCTCAATTGATAAATATGTGGCTGATAGTAGTCGCGCTTGTGCTAGTTATCGGCGTTCTGCTCCATCGCTTAAGCAGAGATTACTCCCTCTTGGCTATGTGCCCTCGCATTAAACGTGTCGATGGCGGCGATTTGAATCAGCTGTACCCAGTGATTCCGGGAAAAACCCTTTTCGGAAACAATTTGGATATAATCTCGTTGACGCCGGGTGAGTGTTAGTTAGTAAAAAGGACTTCCTGCTTTCCGTAATTTCTAACCACATAAACGTTCCGTACAACTGCAAATTTCCCACCCCGAAAACCTGTCTGATTAGATGTCACGGACGAGTGGAGTAGATTGAATTCTATAATACAAACAAAATTGAAACCAGTGAGAGATTGGTGATATGACTTGCGCACTTGGGTCACTATCAAGGGCGCTTCGCTGACGAATTTTTCGCAGATAGTACGAAATTTGGAAGGAGGAATGCCAAAACATGTTTTCGTTATCATTTGTTGCTTGAATGAGCTTTCTTCTCTCGTGCCTGCAAGCGGCCTATGTTTAGATTTTGTCTGCTCTTGGAGTGAAATGACAGCTATTTTTGAAATTAGGAAATCCGGCTCCGTGATGCTTACGATTGGGAGTAGACGATAACCTGATTGATAAGAGAGGAAAACAGATGAAGAAATATTAAATTATGTTGTTGTTACTTAGATGCAAAATGAAAATGAGCGTTTATCTCCCATTTATTCCGAGGTCGATAGTTGACGTCAGACGATAAAGATTGCAATGCAATTGAGTTGATTAGACATTCTTAAACACAGGGTGCCCTGTCTGCGTCATAAAAATAATAATAATAATTGTTGGCGCTAGAGTCCACAGGGGGACCAGGGCCCAGCTTGATCAGCAACTACTTGTATCGTGCGCGCTACTGTTTCTTCAGGGAGTAGGAGGGACCTACAGATTTTTACCGACTCTGAGCGGCGACATTAGAGAAGCTTTTACTTAGACAGTTATTACTCTTTGAGTGTTTTCAACAGCTCGAAAGAGGTGGCGCCATGAAAAATTTGAAAAATTCGTGTTGAGATGGAAATCGAACCTAGACTTGTTGCGTGTGAGCGTCGCACTCTACCCACTGTGCCACGGCGTCACATAGAAGTTTGAAATGTTCCGGTGCAGTTTCGCTTTATGGCTTTAACCATTATAAATGATGTGAGATTTCTGTTTTTTTTTTATACATTTGAAGCTACGCAAAACAAAAAAAGGTTGGTGGTATAGTAAAGATGTCGAACTAAGGATATGTAAACAAATTTAAAATTCGCATCGACACTTCACCAAGCAATGGTACTCGTATTAAGCTTTTGAGCATTTTGGAAAAGTATCAATTAATTTTGCAAAATAGCCTTCTGTAGCTCTGTACATTTGCTCAATTCTTTGACTTAAAAGTGTGCTGCCGTGCACATAATCTCCTCAATCTACTTAAATTTCTGTCAGGTGAGTGACTTTCTAAATATTGTAAACAAACAAAAAAACTGTGGATCAGGGTGCTCAACTAAACCTATTTTTAACTTCTTCAGAGAATATTTACCGGGTGAAGGTCACAGCTTAGTCTTTGGTCCCGTGTCAAAGGTCAGAAAAAGAAAATAGGGTCAAATACTTACTGGTTTCACCATTGCGTTCGTAATCTGGAATGAACAAACGCGGAAATCATTGTACAGACAGTATTCTCTTGTCCTAAACTTCATGCAGGATGTAACTTACACAGTCTTCCTAGATATTTGATCTCAACTTTTTCTCTCGAGTAACGTTAATCAGCTCTCGATTAATACGAGATTGTAGGTTGGAGTACCCTACAGTAACTAATTTGAACCTGACACAGAAATTGCTACCACGTTGAAATTCCTTAAATAAATTTTTGATTATCACTATTCAAACGGAAAAGTTATCGCACGTTGCATCCAAGAGATAATTGATTGATTGGTTTTTATTGTTGTATTGTGCTCTTCTTCCATTTTCTCGAAAAGTCCACTTTAACTCCAACTCGGCAGAAATATCTCCTCGTTCAACGTACTGTTCGTGTTTATACGAGCAGATCTTCACGTTGCCGTGCTGCTTCGCTCAGTTCTTATTAAAACAGATTCGAAAGGGAGGTACCTTTCGAAAACCAAAAGTTTTCCCATGCTGCTGTTTAGGTGGCTTTAGCTGCTTGTATACACTAAATCAAAAAATTTTACGTACAGCTGATTCTTCCTAACAAATATGAAAGTACTTAAAAACTGGTTTTTCAGTAACTTATTTTTTATTTTCTATTTATTTATTATAAGATAAGTAGAGTAAAACAAAATAAAAATTCATTCATCCAAACTTTACGGGGGGAAAAAATACAAAAATTGAGAAAGCGAGGAAAATATGAATCAAAAAATTGCACGTACACTGGAAATTTGAGCTGTATATACAGTTTTTAGTTTCGGGTGTGGTACCATTCGCTTTTATTACATCCTATAAACGATTCAGCATAGAGATAACTAGTTTTAAAGTGACTCCCGGTAAAATTTTAGAATGGAATTCTTCTAAAATAACAGCTTTGAGATGGTTTTTATTGCTTATTTGAGATTCCCAGACCTTTTTGTCCAATAATCCCAGAGATGTTCGAAGCAAATAATGTCTGGGGATTGGGGATGAGACAACCGTATTTTCACATTGTAAGGAAACTGCACTTTGATTAGCCTTGAGGAATGTTTAGGGTCGTTATCTTAAACTAACATAAGCCCTTCCCTTAAACTAATTTTAGTAGCACCAACTTTAAGATTTTCTTTTATAATCTGTTAAATCTGTATGTTTCTTTACATTGTTGTCTCAATTTCAATAATTTCATACAATTAAAACAATGAGCCTAGTTTCAGTTGCCGTACGTGCAATCCTTTGAGTAAGTGTAGTTAAAACTTCGTCTCCTGGTTCAGTGCGCCTCATTGGGTAGAATTTATTGAAAGTCAACAATGCGCGATATTCTGATTCACTTCAGATACAGCAACTTATTCTGTGCCATTGGGGAGAACCACCTTGATACTCCAGAATTTTGAGGAAGTTTGAACGCCTCGTTGCTATGATCTTCAAAGGCACATACAGGAAACCAAAAAAAACCGGACACTTATTACCTTCAAATTCAGCTTGAAATATCTCAGCTATTTTTTAATATATTAAAACGAAATAAATTGCATATGAAACTATAGTTTAATACGTTTTCAGTAATCCAAATACATTTATTGTACATTTTTAATTTTAGCAACTGAAGGTTTAAATCAAAAATAGTGCAAATTCATCGACCAAAAAAAAACCTGGGACACTTGTTTTCCAAGACCAGAAATAATGTACCGGTGCTTTCATATCCTTATCTTTGATCAAAGATTACCTCCACTATTCTGTCAAGTTGTTTACTATTGCATATTTATATTTAAATTTCGTTGTTGAAAAAATGTAAAATAAACAGACGTCCCGTGACATGAAAGCTTTAATAGTTGATTATTATGAACCAAATTATAGTATTCGCAAAATTCAGTAGTTAACAAACCTAAATCAACAGTCTTCAATATTATAAAGTCTTTTAAAGATAACGATTTGCACAATTCATTCTCCAAAAGAAAAAAAAAACTGGGACAATTACAAAAAATGAAAATTATTTTTTTTTTTTTAATATTTTGCCTGTTGTCCTTTTGCTTTTATAACTTTCTGCAATCTTCTGTTCATCGATTCCACCAGGTTTTCTGTTACAGCCGATGGAATTTTTTGCCATTCTTTTTCGAACTTCCTTTTCTAAAACAGCCCAAAGGTGCTCTATAAGATTAAGATCCCGACTTTGGGGGGGATGCGGCAACACCTTTTTTTATGTTCCAAATACACCAATCTTTTGTTATACCGGCTGTGTATTTTGGATCATTATCATGCAACAGCATTACACCCGGCAGTAGTCCCAATTTTTCTTTGGTTTCGGGGATACAACGACTTAGGATATCAACGTATACAAACTTTGTTAAATTTCCTTCAATTACATGAAGAGAACCCACTCCGTTTGTTGCCACTGAACCCCAAACCATTATGTTCCCACCACCGTGCTTAACTGTAGAAGTGACATTTTAGGGATCCAAAGCAGTTCCATCCCTCCTCCACACAAAGCGTCGACCATCACTACCGAAAATGTTAAATTTTGATTCGTCACAAAAAATTACTTGATTCCAGAACTCATCGGTCTTCTGCACGTATTCCTTGGCATACTCCAGTCGCTTATTTATTTTTCTATCTGATAAGACTGGCTTTTTGCAAGGTGTGCGGGCTTTTAGATTTTGTATGTAAAAAATTGTGCACTGTTTGCGGATGAACTTTTGCAATTTTTTCCTTCTTCAAAGTTATGCAAATTCCACAGCTGATTCCTTCGGGTTTCTACTTACCACCCTTAAAATTCTTCGATTACTTTGATCCGTAGACATTTTGGAAGGCCTTCCACTTTCCGAAACGCGATGAAGAAAATCGTTATCTTTAAAAAAACTTTATAATATTGAAGACTGTTGATTTGGGTTTGTTAACCACTGAATTTTGCGAATACTAATTTTGTTCATAATAATGAAATATTAAAGCTTTCATATCACGGGACGTCTGTTTATTTTCCATTTTTTCAACAACGAAATTTAAATATAAATATGCAATTGTAAACAACTTGACAGAATAGCGGAGGTAATCTTTGATCAGAGATAAGGATATGAAAGCAACGGTACATTATTTCTGGTCTTGGAAAACAAGTGTCCCAGGTTTTGTTTTGGTCGATGAATTTGCACTATTTTTGATTTAAACCTTCAGTTGTTAAAATTAAAAAATTAACTATAAATGTGTTTGGATTACTGAAAACGTATTAAACTATAGTTTCATATGCAATTTATTTCGTTTTAATATATTAAAAAATGGCTGAGATATTTCAAGCTGAATTTGAAGGTAATGAGTGTCCGAGTTTTTTTCGGTTCACTGTATGTACCGAGTTGTTAGTTTTAATCCGAATACACCTGCAGAAGTATTATTTCTTTTTATGTTCAGTTTTCTACTCAATCTGTTAATTTACTTATCGCGTTAAGGGTAGTATACGTGTTAAGGAAACTTGTTTTGGATTCTCCTTATTATTATGTTTTCCTTCTTTTTCCACATACTAGAAACAGAAGGAAAAGTAAAAATGGAGAAAAATGTGGACGAAACTTTATTCATGTGAGTTTGATGATGAATCAGTCTATCCAGACCGAGTGGAAAGTTTTTTTTAATATTTGAGAACCACGTCAGAGATGTAAAGATTGTTTAAGCACAATTCAAATTGGATGTTCTTGTTATTTTCAGTTATTCATAGAAATTACAACATTCTATATGGTTCGTGAGGCCATATTTCATAATGACTGTGAATTCTCACCGCAGTTTGTAGCCTCCACTTAAGGGCAACATTTGAAATTTCGGTTTTAGTGGGTCTTGATGCGCGTTTTATCTAATAAAAGTATATGTGATTTATTTTTCTATTTAATCTGTGCGTTCAGAGTCTTTCACAAATAAAAAGTGGACTTTAGAATGAAACGAAATGTGGAATCTTCGGCTTTAACGTTAGCCTAATACTGAATAAAAATGAAGTCTGAATAAAGCCAAACAATAAAAACTACATTTTAAAATTAAAAATCAAAGCCGAAAACACAAATTTCGTTTCCTGATCACCAGACCTACAGTCACCTTAAAATAGAAAGTTTAAATGGATGCCTCGCATTTTTCACGGCACCACCTCTTTTTGAGCGGCTGACAACACTCAAAAATTAAATTATCTGAAATAACTGTCTGAGAAAAAGCTTCTCAAACTTCTGTAAAAGCAAAAATTGTAGGTTTATTCTACTCGTAAAAGAACAGTAGCGCGCACAAAACGGGTAATAGATGAAGAAGCTAGGCCATGGCCCCAAAATGTGACTGTCAATATACATATATATATATATATATATATATATATATATATATATATATATATATATATATATATATATATATATATATATATATATATATAGATCACGGAATAGGTCCCGGGACATAAAGTTAGTTTGTAAGTGGCGCTCCCTATATGTCCCTGGACTTATTTAGTGATGTGTTATGTGAGGTGAGGAATTCAAAATCGGCTTTTTTGCATTTTGGAGATAATTTCATTTTGTGATTTTGGGCTTCAAAATTGCTTTGAGTTTAATGTAATCTATTGCATTTTTCCATACTTAATCAATTAAGGTAATGGCAAACAGAATCATTTTTAAAATTTACAAATAAATCATTTTTTCGAGTTGTGTTCGGCTATATTTGCTATGACTGGATTAAATCAAATCTTTGAACTGAAGTATAGACGTACGTGTACTCTTCTTAGTAGCCTGCAATTCGTATGTACTAAGTTGACTGAAAAAAAAGTGGTCGCCGTGGCGTAGTGGGTAGAGTGCGACGCTCACACGCCGAAGGGTGTAGGTTCGATTCCCAGCTTAACACCAATTTTTCAAATTTTTCACGGCACCACCTCTTTCGAGCTGCTGACAACACTCAAAGAGTAATAACTGTCTAAGAAAGCTTCTCAAATCTCGCCGTTCGGAGTCGGCAAAAAACTGTAGGTCCCTTCTACTCGTGAGAGAACAGTAGCGCGCACAACACGAGCAGTTGATGAGCAAGCTAGGCCCTGGTCCCCCTTTGGACTGTCGCGCCAACAATTATTTATTATTAAGTTGACTGAAACTCTTCTCCGCTTATCTATGCGCTGTTTATGAAAATAATTTCAATACGAACTCTTCGGGTCAGAGCAGAGTTGTTCATTTGCTTTATAAGATCTAGAAATCCAAGTATGTCTCCATCTGATTTAAGTACAGTCTTGCCTCCTGTCCCATATAGCTGGACAGGCTTGATTATGAATTTCAGTAAAGCTGACTATGTTTTTCGAGAAAGGATCCTTAGTCTTAGCAAAACAGTGAATTTCAAAATTGATATCGAGAAGTAGTAAGAAGTAAATCTATTTTGTCTGAAAAACTTTTGAAATATGCGTTAAATTGCTTTTCTTTCTACAATTTTTTCAACGGACTGTTTGTATGGGAAGTTTTAAAGTGATGAGGATCTTTTACTCATAGCAAATAGCACTCGACTAAAATAATATATGATAAGGATGGATTGGAGGATTAGAGAGTAATCGGCCTGTAAAGATTACAGCCAAGAAAGTACATTTGATCAATAGTTCATAATCTCACTTTATAACAGATTAAAACTTTATAGCAGATTAAATGGCTATGTAAAGAGGATTAAAAACGATTCAAGCAATTTCTTATAGAATATATGTATAATTTGCGGTATAACTTAGATCCAGCGAAGCAGCCACTACTATTGACTTGTTTCAAAATCTATCCCTTTCAACAGTATCACGACAGAACTGAGAGTAAAAGTAAAAGTATATAGGCTAAAACACAAACGGTCCAGTCATATGTCCATGCATTGACACATTCGATTGTGTGACCGCTTAAAGTATTATGTTTACACTCCAAAGTTCCGAAATAGAATTTCAAATCCTTCAAGTTTACTTAAAAATGCTTACTGACAGACAGTGCAGTCAATGCACTGTTTGTCAGTAAGCATTTTCAATTTCGCCGCTCTAGCTATGACAGAACAATTTCACGCAACAATTTTGCGCAATTCATTGTTAATAACTTCAATGTCGACTGTGAACAGTGCAAAATTTTCTTTGTCTTCGTTTTCAGCTCTTTTTAACTCTGTAAACCTTCTTAGTAGTGCGAAGGACAATACTCGTATTCCGAGACGACTAAATTTCCGAAACGTTTAGAATTTTCAAATGCTTGAAAGCCACTGAAGTCCTGATTTAATATTTGATTGAATATTTCAAAAGAGACTGCTGCGCTAATTTGTGCTTTCACAGCGGTACAGGGTCACTTGACCTCACATTAGCGTTACTTGTTTATCAAGAGAAATGCGTATGCGGAGACAGAAATGTGGTTCCATTAAGAACTAAGAAAAATAATGTCTTACATTCAAAGAGCCTTTCGGATGTGGACATATGTGTGATTTTAATGCCAACTTTAATATAGCACAAAAATGATAAATATTTAAGTCCTATTTCTTTCCGTTGGAAACAAAGCTCATCTCGTCAATATGTATACGCGATCTTATTCTATCGATCACTGCCAAAATTTTACGGGCATAAATTTGAAACAATTATTAACTAAAAAGAGCATATCATAATTGACAATACACTTACATAACGACCATTATGACCCAGTCCCATACACGCCTACAGGCCCATACACGCCTACAGGCTCATACACGCCTACTACTTATATCGAATCGAAGTGAGTTGTCGAATTAAGCACGCACATATATTGTCCGCGTATATAGAATAGAATACAATTTTGTGCAGTAGATAGTCATCTTAGCACGAACGTAAATTAGTCGAATAGAAAAAAATGATTAAACAGTTTCAATAAATTTTCAACTGTGTGTGGTTGCTAGTTATACAAGGGTTGCCTTTTATATTTCGGGATTGGAGAACAAAAACAAATATTAATCATCGAAAATAGCTTTATTGTTTTTCAAAATATTTCCCATTAAGATCCATACACTTCTGCATGCCTTTGAACTAATTGTCGAAGCACTTTTGCCACTCTGATTGAGGTATCTCTAAAACATGCATTCTGAATCGCATCTTCAGGTGTCGAAAAACTTTGACGTCTCATTTTATTTTTTACGTACGGGAATAAAAAGAAGTCATTCGGTGCCAAGTCAGGACTATACGGCGGATGACTCATCAAATCGATGTTTTAAGTGCTTAAAAATGCAGTTGGTTGAGCCGATGTGTGAGAGCTCGCATTGTCGTGGCGAAGAGTGAACCGTCTATGGCGGTGGGTTTCCCTGATTTCCTGGAAGACAACTGCCAAACAAATGGTTGTGTACCACTCAGAATTGACTGTTCTGCGTTGTTCTAGTGGTACGGTTGCGACATGTCCAGTTTTTCCAAAAAATCAAACGACCATTTGATTGGAAGTGCTCCGTGAGCAAGCAACTTTTGTTGGATTTGGCTCAATTTGAAACACCCATACAGTCGACTGCTGTTTACTTTCGGGCTCATACGCATAAATCTTCGATTCATCACCTGTCACTATGTCGCAGACGTGTTGCAAAACACCGCGATCGTATTTTTGTAGCATTTCTTTCGACCAATAGACACGAGCGGTTTTTTGAGCGAGTGACAAATTGTGTGGGATCGAATGCGAACAAATTTTTTTGAAGGTCAAATGTTCATGCAATATAGAATGTATGCTGGTCCCACTATTGCTTAAGGTTGTCTCAATCTCACGATAGGTGACATGACGATCTTGGAATATCAGTTGGCGCACAGCATCAATGGTTTCCGGAACAACAACAGATTTTGGACGACCTTCATTAAATTCGTCTTGGAGTGAACTACGACCTCGGTTGAATTCACCATACCATCGATAAACACTGGTCCTTGTTGGAGCTTCATCGCCAAAAATTGAATTTAGTTCATCGATGCACTGTTGTTGAGTTAATCCACGTCGAAAGTTGTAAAAAATAATCGCACGAAAATTTTCACAACTTAATTCCATTTTTTGGGCGAGATGAATTTTTTAAGTTACTGTAAACAACACAAATAGCGCTCGTATGTCAAAACGCTCTGAGTACGTATTACCTCAAAAATGTCAAACTTTAAGATAGAGCTGGCAGTTGCCAGATTGCAACACGAGGGCTGCCCAATCCCGAAATATAAAAGACAACCTTCGTATGAACATTCCATTTGAACATTCAAAGTAATCTTTCAAAGAAATTAATTTTAACCCAAGATGTTGATGTTGTTTTGCGTAAACGAACAACGATCCGATTTGCATATATTAAAATAGTCATGCAATTTGAAGAACATCAACAACAATCGGGACAAATCTATTATCTTAAAACTGGGCAACTGGTTTCTCATTTTGTACATATACAGTATATACACAGTTTGACTGTAAACGATTCTCGAGAAATAAGCTGCAATTACATTCTACGCATATCAAAGTTTTCAAATGAATGTGTAGAAAATATTTTTCGAATAATCTTTGACAATCTGCAAAAATATACATATATTTGAGAGAAATTTATGTTTCTTTATTGACACAGGTACCAATTCTTAATATTTTTGCTTAACATTTGTAACCAGTTTTAGTCCTCTTTTATGTAAATAAAATAGATATGTATTTGAGCGACGAAATTGTGAATTGCAAAAAATAGGAAATTTGACATTTCATTAAAAAAAATCACTCTCTCTACTTGACGCTAACTGCGCATAATAATAATAATTGTTGGCGTTACAGTCCAAAGGGGGACGTGTTGTGCGCGCTACTGTTCTCTCACGAGTAGAAAGGACCTACAGTTTTTTGCCGACTCCGAACGGCGATGTTTGATAAGCTTTCTTAGACAGTTATTACTCTTTGATTGTTGTCAGCAGCTCGAAAGAGGTGGTGCCGTGAAAAATTCGAAAAATTGGCGTTGAGCTGGGAGTCGAACCTAGACCCTCCAGCCTGTGAGCGTGGCACTCTACCCACTACGCCACGGCGGCCACGCTAACTGCGAATACCCCGTATAAATGAGTCTGGAAATTTTACAACCTAAAAAAATGTTACTTCTGAATTTCATAATTTTCAATTTTTTAGTTCTTCTCGAAAATGTTCAAAACTTTAATTAGAATGAGGTTAGTTTTGCTGGTCTGGGATCAATTTTATTTTTAAGTTGTTTGTCCACAACAGCTCTTAATATTGTGACATGTCATTGCGATTAAAAATGCAGACTTCTTAATTTTAACCAGTGCTGGAAAAAGCAAATGTTTTCAAGTAACATTAATTTAATTTCGTTGTTTGTGGTTGCCCATATAAAAGCGAAGTTTTTAAGCGGCTTTTTCAAAGGAGTAACAAAATTATGGTTGTGCTATACATATATACATAGTAATAATAAAAATATTTGTTATAAATTCTGATTATGATAAGAAAACATTCAATCATTTGTTTGTTTTAACGCATCAAATAATTGTTTGAGAATGTGAACGCAAACTTTTTCTCCCGAGTGTATAACAATCAACATATTTTTTCATTTGTTATGAAAATATAAATTGTGATCCCTGGGTTGGTAGCCTATGTAAAAAGAAGTGGGCCATATATTTCAAAAATTTTCCCACCCATTGAATAACTTTTTTTTCACGCGTTTTGAAGGTTTCGTTTTCATGGGAAAAATCTTTTTTGTTTAAGTATATCAGTGTATGGTATCTTTATTTTACTCTGAATTTCACTCAATTTGAACAAGCAAATTTAATGCTATTTTGACCGTCAATATATTTACCTTACCTCTCTCCTCACCGCAAAGCGATGCAAGGAATATTTCACTCCTTCTGACCTGGCAACAATGTATAAGGTGTACATGCGCTCAAAGTTTGAGTACAACGCTCCTATCTGGTCGGGTCCTCCTAAGACCTCTCTGCACCTATTAGATAGAATCCAACAGCGAGTGATAAAACTTTTTAGTGGTAATAATGCTCGACTCGCTTGAACATCGACGAAATGTTGCGTCTCTATCACTATTTTATGGCTATTTCAACAAAAAATGCTTTAACGAGTTAGCCAGCTGCATTCCTCCCCTCCAAGAATTCACTCGCAAAACCCGCCTCGCTAGGAATGTTCAACTCTTCACCATTAAGCCCACCTTCGGGCGTACAGTAAATTTTAGAGACTCGTTCTTCAGCCGCACCACACGAATATGGAATGCTCTTTCCAGCCCATTACAATCCACAGGCATTTAAAGCAAAAGTGCATCGGTACCTCCGATTCTTCTTAGCCTATACCTACGGCACGTGCTGTGACTTAATTCCAGTCATTCAAGGGTCTAAACAATCCCTTTAGTGCGCGCCATTTATAAAAAAACGCGAACTGAAAGCATTCGATCGGCAGATCTTTTGAAATAAGTTTAAGTAAAAAATCTTTGTTTTAAAGTACCGATGAAGAGTATGAGGGCATTAAAATATGTTTGTATTTGAATCATGGTGGCCGCCGTGGCGTAGTGGGTAGAGTGCGACGCTCACACGCCGAAGGTTCAGGTTCGATTACCGGCTGAACACTTTGAATTTTTCGCGGCACCATTTCTTTCAAGCGGCTGACAACACTCAAAGAGTAATAACTGTCTAAGAAAAAGCTTCCAAAAATTCGCCACGCGGACTCGGCAAGAAAGTGTAGGTCCCTTATATTCGTTAGAGAACAGTAGAGCGCACAACACCAGTAGTTGATGAGCAAGGTTTTCTCTGTAGACTGTCGCGCCACACAACTATTATTATTTTAATTCTGAAAAGTGTAAAAAGCGTCTGCGCAAAAGCACTAATAAATGCAACAAAATATTAAACTCCTAACTTCCAAAGCAAATCGATTCATTTTTCATATCAAGCGTGGTGTGTCCACCGTTCATTTACATACCTATTCACTGAGCTTAAAAGTACTAAATGTCAAAGAAATGATTCTCAAAATTTGATCTTTGGTGTCAGCAATTATGTAGGCTCGACTATTGTTATACATTCGTCCGATGTGATAGTGTTGTCGACAGTTGCCTACTCAATTACATCCAAGTTCCGTTAGAGTTCCGAGTTGTCTTTTCCTCACTAAACCTTCTAATTCATTTCACTACAAAATTCTAAGAATTTTGCCTGCTCTCAGCCTCATATAATAAAACTAGAATCATCTTTTGACCAATGAATTTGGTCCTTCGAGCTCGAACTTTAGAACAAATATACTTTAAAAGACCACAGTAGCAGTGCTTTCCAAAAACAATTACTGTGTAGGGTTACCAGTATTTTGCCGTTTGTAGATCTATTAAAAATAATGTTTCAAAGCACCAAAATCTTATTCCATTTTTCTTCTTTCATTTCAGACAACGTTTTTAGATTTATTGCTAATTGTGTCAAGCAGTCGGGCGGACGAAGTTTCATTTGGATGTTCATCGGAAGCTCGGTTTACAACGTTTGTCGAGCAGAGGAAGCGGAGTTCGTCCTAAGCAGTCAGGCACTGCTTAAGAAGGGTGCCATCTACACGCTTCTGAGTACATTTCTCGGAGAGGGGCTCTTAACAAGCACTGGTGAGTACAGTCGTGCGACTTGGACTTATGTACACCAGACTGTCTCCAGAGCGTATGTTTTAAACATTTTCAAATAAATTTTTTCACATTGATTTTACAGATAAGAAATGGCATTCACGAAGGAAGCTTCTGACTCCTGCTTTCCACTTCAATGTTCTACAGTCGTTTGTAGAAGTTTTTAAGTAAGACCTCTCCTTTAGTTTATGACTAACTTGGAAACTATATTTTTCCCCATTTCAGGGAGGAGAGTGAAAAGTTCCTTAAAGTCCTAGATGAAAACGCCAACAAAGATCTGTCGCTAGTCAGCGTAATTCCGAGGTTCACTCTCAACAACGTTTGTGGTGAGTAATTTGAAAACATTTACGGAACTCAATGCAAAAGGTAATAAACGTTTACAGAAACTGCTATGGGAGTGAAGTTGGACAACATGTCGGATGGTGACGAGTATCGAAAGCATGTCACTGAAGTGGAGCATAGAATGGTTAAGCGGAGCTGCAATCCTCTATACTATTACGAATCGGTGTATAAAATGTTCGGCGACCACAAGGAATACTCGGAGCAAGTCAGAAAGGTTCATCAGTTTACAATAAGCGTTATAAACAAGAAACGGGAGGAGTTCCAGAGGAGCAACACCGACACTGATATTTCTACGTAAACTTCCACTTCTTTATTCTCGTGTGCGTGTGAGAAAAGACGATTCTTTCTTTCCTTCTTTCTAGCGATGACTTTGGGCAAAAGAAGCGTTATGCAATGCTGGACACCCTACTCGACGCAGAATCAAAAGGCCTCATTGACCACAAAGGGATCTGCGAAGAGGTTGATACATTTATGTTTGAAGGGTATGACACTACGTCCACCTGCCTAATATTTTCTCTTATGTACCTTGCTCAAAACGAAGCAGTTCAGCAAAAGTGTTACGACGAAATAAGTCGATTAAGTAAGCAATTCAAATTGTTAATCTGTGGTCAGGTACCAAGCGCTCTCTTTTCAGACGACTTCGATTCACTGAATGTGTTTGACTTCAACGAACTGGAGTACCTTGAATGCGTGATTAAGGAGACCTTGCGTCTATGTCCCTCAGTGCCGTTCGTAGCTCGTGAGTGTGCGGATGAGGTCGTTCTCAACGGAATTATCTTGCCAAAAGGGGCGCAAATTAATGTGCATCCATTTTACATTCATCGAGACCCCAGATATTTTCCCGATCCAGAGAAATTCGATCCTGATCGCTTCTTGCCGGCAAACACAACCAATAGGCATCCGTTTGCATTTGTCCCCTTTAGCGCTGGCCCCAGAAACTGTATTGGTAAGTCTCTGAGTAATCTATTCCTTCAAGCAGTTATTGTTTAATCCACGTTTTAAGGACAAAAATTCGCCATGTTGGAGATGAAGGTGCTTTTGTCCAAGATTTTAAAGCACTACAAGTTACTACCGATTACTAGGGCTGCAGATCTTGTCCTCGAGTACGGCTTAGTCCTTCGAACACAGCGGCAAGTGAAGATAAAAGTGGTAAAGCGGATGTAAGCAGAGATGAAAGACAGTTGAAAATGACATTTTTTTCATATAGCATAAAATATAAACATTTGTTTTAATTCTCTGTGATATTTATGTGAAAGAATAAAAGTTAGTGTTTTTTGTACACAGCCAGTTTGAATAAAGGTCAGCTACGCGTGCCATCGGACAGTTTATCTAATCGGACAAGACGAGGGGAATAATCAAATCGTTTTAACAATACCGCTCCATTTATCCTCGTCTTCGCCACTAGCTTTCTGAGACTCGATAGGAGTAGTTTGTCACAAAACCTAGTTTATCTCTACAGCCTTTACTTACCAGGTATACCCGTATGAAATGAGCGTTTTTTTGTTAACTAATTATTAATAGGAAAGTAAAAACATTTTATTCAAAGTATTGGCCATTGTTTTCTACACATTTTGACCACCTTTCTGGAAATTTGTGAATACCACGCCAATAAAATTGTTCGTCTTTTAAGCAAACCAATCAGACACCCAATTTTTGACCTCCTCGTAGGAATCAAAGTGCTGCTCAGCCAATGCGTGTCCCATCGATGAAAACAAATGGTAGTCGGAAGGAGCCAAGTCTGGTGAATACGGCGGGTGGGGTAGGTGCTCCCAGCCAAGTGTTGTGATTGTATCCTGAACCGGTTTTGCTTTCTGTGCAGGTGCATTGTCATGGAGCAAAATTACCTTGCCGTGTCTTCTGGCCCATTCTGATCGTTTCTCGATCAATGAATGGTTGAAATTGATCATTTGTTGTCGGTAGCGATCAGTATTAACGGTTTCACCAGGTTTTAGAAGCTCGTGGTACAGCACACCTTTCTGGTCCCACCAAACACACAGCATTGTCTTCTTGTCGAATCGATCTGGTTTTGCAGTCGATGTTGATGGTTGTCCCAGATTAACCCATGACTTTTTCCGTTTAGGATTCTTAAAATAAGTCAATTTTTCATCGCCAGTAGCAATCCGATGCAAAACCGATTTTCTTTCATGTCTTTGAAGCAAAATTTCACAAGTGTTTTTTCAATTTTCAAGTTTCATTCAATTCATGTGGCACCCATTTTCCACACTTTTGGATCTTTCTCATAGCTTTTAAACGGTCAGAAGTTGTTTGTTGTGCAACATTTAACATTGCTGCCATTTGCTTTTGACTCAAAGTGTCATCTCCATCCAATATCGTTTGCCATTCGGCGTCTTCAAACTTTTTTGGTGGTCTTCCACGTTCTTCATTTCTCACATCAAAATCAGTATTTCTGAACCGTTGAAACCATCTTTTGCATGTTGCTTCTGATCGAGCATGATCACCATATGCCTCGACAAGCATTCGATGCGGCTCTGCAGCACTTTTCTTCAAATGAAAACAAACAATTAATGCTTTCCGCAAATCATCACTTTCTGGTACAAAATTCAACATTTTTTATGAAAAATAAGGACTCGTGCACAACAAATGTTCCCTATCGAGACATTTGTATCTTGACGCTCACTTCATACCGATATACCTGGTACTTTACCCTTATAATTGTTCCCGCAGCAGAGTGCGTTGATAATCAAAACAATTCTAATCTGTTCAATGGAGATCAGTACATGCAAGCAAGTAATGTCACTTGTTTATAGTGGTCATTAACAGTTGTCCTGCATTAGCGGCATATAGTTTTTTTTCTATTTACATTTCTTAATATTAGTTTGAGAAATTAAAGCGATATTTAACCGCTGTAAAAAGTGTCAAAAGAAAATCATTTTTTTTCTTCAACCTCATCCGTCACTTGTGCCAATTCGAACCACTTTTGTATATTGCCCTTATTTCTTCAAATCAAGCTGGGATTTCGACTCAAAGTAAATATGGATCTTACATTTTTGGTTTTCGAAGTTTATATTCTCTTAAGAGATTAACCATAAGCTGTACAAAAAATTTCCTTTCTAATTCTTGTGGGCCAAATTGACGCGCTTCACTGTTGCAAAAAGCCATGAGTATTGTTTGTTGTGGAGAGATGCGTCTTAAGTTTGTCTGGAAAATATATAAATTTAAATATATCAATTTAAATATATTAAATTTAAATATTTAAATAAATTGTGTTACAAAGATTCAGATAGTGAAGATGCCTGTATTCTAAGTAAGAACGAAGTACATAGGAAACAATTACGTCAGGGATGATTGACGAAAACATTACAGAAGCAGTCGAATTAAGTGTTCCTTTTGAAAAAAAACAAACGCAACGTACTGGTTTCCGGACTATGCCTTGCTGCCGTTTGTGCAAGTGGGCAGGCGGCTCTTGACATGATCGATAACTGGTGTACTAGGAATGGGCTTTCAGTCAACCCTCTCAAAACTGAGGTTGTTCTCTTCACAAGAAGGAGGAATCTGACTGGTCTGACTGAACTAGTACTTAAAGGCGTCTCTACTCCACTTTCCAATGAAACCAAACATCTTGGTGTTATCCTGGACAGAAAACTTCATTGAGACAAAAAACCTCCAAGGTGCTGTCAGTCTTCTGGTAGTGTAAGCTAGTTTTTGGCAAAACTTGGGGTCTGCCATCAAAAAGGTCCGTTTGGATCTACACGGCAATGATAGGACTACTTCTCTCATATGTATCAGTCGTTTAGTGGAACAAGCTTTCGCGAAAATACGTGACTGCTGCTTTCACTAAGCTTCAAAGAACAGTTTGTCTCAGCTGCACAGGTGCTTCCCCAGCACGCCTGGCTCTGCTCTTGATGCACTGATCAATTACCCTCCCTTTAACTTTCACATCATATGATGCACACTCAAGACTATCTCTCGATTAAAAAGGAATGGTCTTTGATTCTACTCGAACTGGAGCTTTGATGACATCGCACACCGCATCTTTTATGAAACTAGCCTCATGAACATGCCGTCTGATGCGAGGTCACCAATAATACAGTTGCGACGCTCATACAAATTCAACTTTCCCCGTGTCCTAGATTGACTCTGGCCAGAAACTGAACCGGGAATGGAATGTAGTCGGATTTTCACGGACGGCTCCAAGACGATGGAGGGTTCTGGAGCTGGGGCCTTCGTGGAAAACGACAACATCAGACTTAATGCCGCCTTAGGTAATTTCGCGTCGGTCTTTCAGCCGGAAGCCTTCACGATCCTAATGGCCACCAACTAAATTGTGAAGAATAGGTGGAAGGAAAAAAGTATCTGTGTCTGTAGCGACAGCTAAGCTGTGCTCAAGGCCTTACTCAACACTTAAACCACTTCCAAGATAATCCAAGAATGCAAGTCTTCCCTTAATTTGGTCGGCAGGCTAAGTTCGCAAAAACTTGTTTGGGTCCCGCGACATCACGGGATTATGGGAAACGAGATTGCCGATCAACTAGCTAGGCAAGATTCCGAAGATGTATTTGTAGGGCCCGAACTCTCCTTGGGACTACCTGCATCCTTGGTCGGGGCCTCCGTCGACGGTTAGGTCCCCCTTCAGCACAATCACAGATGGCGTGACCCTCCAGGATGCAAGATGACCAAGAGCATACTCCCGAACGTTCGCAAGAAATCCGCGTCTTTTCTGCTATCTCTAGACAGAAACGAGTGCAGATGACTTGTCGGCGTACTAACCGGATACCTTACCTTCGCTATGCACCTAAGTCGGCTTGGACTCAGTGATGTCCCCCTTTGCGACGCCTGTGGAGAAGGTGAAGACACTTCAGAGCACTTTCTCGGTCAGTGTCCCGTCTTCGCTCGCAACTGTTTGGCACTGATGTGGTGGGAACTGAAAACCTAAGTTCTATATCATTGAAGCGCCTTCTGATTTTCCTTCGGAAAACTAAGAAATTACATTAAATGAAGGTTACTGCCTTCATGGACACAATGGACCAGTATTTGAATCTGAGCGCTTCAGTTCGGTATTTTCCAACCTAAAAAAAAAAACAATCGAAAGAAACAATGCAATTGTCCTGTTCGCATTTATTTTACACGGATGCACCAAAAGTAGATAAGGGATAACAGATGGTATTGGATATGACTGAAGTTATTTTATGTATTTGTTTTGTTTTCTACTGAAATGAATGCAGAAATTGATCTAAATACACACACCCGCATGAGTCTACGCACAAAGACAACACTCAAAGAGTAATAATTGTCTAAGAAAGCTTCTCAAATTTCGCCGTTCAGAGTCGGCAAAAATGTAACAACAGTAGCGCGCACAACACGAGTAGCTCATGAGCAAGCTAGGCCCTGGTCCCCCTGCGGACTGTAGCGCCAACAATTATTATTATTATATATTTTAGTAATTATAGGCTTGATTTAAATTCATTCTTGTTTCATTTAACGTTAAAAAAACTATTTTTTAAGATCTAATAAAAAAACATACGCAAAGGTCTGCGTATAAAATTTCTAGAGCGCAGAAAAAAATAATTTTTGTATCCTTTCTAGTACCTTATAAGATAATATTTTCTCTGTAATACCTCCCTTAGGCATCTTAGCATGGAATCCGTTAAATTTTTTGCGTCGCTGCCTGCGACTTTCCTTTAGATCGGCGAATTCTGCTGTATGGGATTCAGGTCCGGATACAAGGGAGGTGTCTGCAACTGATCTTCAAGATTATACCGCATCCAATGCTTAACATTGTGCGAGGTATGTTTCTGGTCATTATCTTGTTGAAACCAGAAATCTTTTTCTAGCTCCAACTGCTAAGCTCTATGCAGTAAACTTTTAGGATCTGAATATGACCTATTTGGGGTCAATAAATGTAAGATTGGCAACGCCGTTAGCGGTCATACATCCCCAAACCAAATTCCCTCGCTCCCTCCATGCTTTACTGCTAAGTTCTGCTTTTCAAAAGCTGTATCCTTTTTCTCCATACTAGCTTTATACCTTTTATTTCAAGGATGGAAAATGTGCTCTCATCGGAAAAGATGACTTTGTTCCGAAATTCTGGAAGCTTAGAAATGAATTCATTGCCAAACCCATTCGCTTCTGTTTATAAATATTTGAAACATGTGGCTTCTTACGAGCACCTTGAATATGATATCCATCACTTTTTTTTAAATATTTCCCGGACATCATCGGATATTGTTTTGTCAAACCATTCCTCTACCTCATGTTTCACTTAGTGGACAGTCATCCTTTGGTTAAGGGATACTAGCTGAACAATGCCATTCTTTTCCCGACCATCTCTGGGCTTTGGCAAGATGGAACCCGCCAAAACATAACTATTGATAATTCTCTGGGTAGACGAGTGTGCCCTTCCAACTATCTGTCCTATCTGTTTATAGGTCTTACCCCCAACGTAAAGCTTGAAGATGATTTTCCTGTCGTCAGTACAGATTTATTTTCCTGTATTTTCCATAGCCTGATTCATTTGAACTTAATAATAATAATAATTGGATGGCGCGACAGTCTACAGGGGGACCAGGGCCTAGCTTGCTCATCAGCTACTCGTGTTGTGCGCGCTACTGTTCTCTCATGGGAAGAAGGGACCTACAGTTTTTTGCCGACTCCGAACGGCGAAGTTTGAAAAGCTTTTGCATCGATATCAATTACTCTATGAGTGTTGTTAGCAGCTCGAAAGAGGTGGCGCCGTGAAAAATTCGAGCCTGGATTTGAACTTACCAAGCCAAAATATCAGAAAATAATTAAACAGACATCTAAAATTGAAACAGGCATGCGCAGTTAACGTACGTACCAGCAAAGAAATTGTCCTCAGAATTTTGCGTGTGCCTTTTTACGCTTACGAAAAAAAAGTATTTACAGTGCTCTGTGTTGAAACGTAAACGAAATATAGAAATGTACTCGGAAGAAAAGTGTTTAGTGTATAAAATAAATCAACAATCACCTCGATAGATGCTGAAATATTATAGCATGTCAATGTTTAGCACTGCTAAAGTTATGCTGACAAGTTTATGGTTGGAAATTAAGAGATTTTGTAAAAGTTTGGGTAAGTCCCAAGCGAGTTCTTATTAACCACAAAACCCTGGGGGATAGAACTGGTCCAAGGTATCTGCTTCATTTCTCCGTTCATTAATGAAAACAGAATAATAATGTGATAAACCTACAATAAAACAATTTTAAAATACTGTTTCCTGATATCAATAGGTCACAAATAATTCCATAGCGAATAACAAAATACAATCTCCTTTTCTCCACAAGCTCAAATGCTTGGACAAGTTTTTCACATTGTGTAGAAAGTAAATTATAAGCACCATGTTTGCTAAAACTATAGATTTCTATGCAAAAATTGAAACACACGGTGATAGGATGGACCGGTTAAGGTTTTCAGTAAAATCCGACTGGGTCAAACCTTAGCGTCATACTTAGGTATCAATTTCCTGAAAAACACGACATAACCAGTGCACAGCTATGTATTCCATCCTCATGTCGGAAAATCATGTGAGATTGCGGTCGAGTAAGCAGAATAATCTAATGTTCAATTGATTTGATGGAATACACACTGAACATGGTTTGATGTCGAATAATTAGTGACGTGAATTGAAATTAATAAATAAATTCATGGTTTGCATTCGATTTTAGGGGTTAAAATTGAATGCAAAGATGGGTAGATTTTAGAGTACAACTTGAATGATTATCTGCTCGACACTGTGATAGCTCCAATAATTACGTGCTGAATGATCTATTGGTTGTATGTTTAAAGATTCAGGCAGTTATTAACGTTGCGGAAAACGGTGCATTAAAAGTTGGAAGCCCATTAATCTTTTATTGCCGTGAAAAAGAAGGAGACATTTAGCTGATCTGAGTCAACTAATTTTCAAAGGTTTCAAAATATGCTAACCGCCGAAGCGAAATATCTGGGTGTTATCTTTGAAAGATAATTCTCTTAAAAAAACCCTTTGAATCAAAAGATTTCCCAGAATAAAAAGAAGGAAGTCATAAGTTGTTTTATCAATGTACAGTGCTCCACAAAAGTTTGCGTACAATGAAGCATTTTTTGGAAAAATTGCCGGCATTCGCGCAATTTAAGTTACAAAAAATTTAAAAAAATACATTTCAGTAAAACTGCGTCCCAAGCTTTAGTTTTCAACAAAATAAATTAAAAAATTGTACCCATTTTGAAAACCCATATCAAAAACCAGAAGTTGCCAAATTCGGTCCACAAAAGTTTGCGTACATCTGGTAACATTCTTTCATTAAACACTGTTTAAGTAACGGTACTTATTTAAACGAGCGGGTAATCATGTTTTGTTTATTTATTCGAGTTTGAAGTGTGAGAAAGTAAGTGTATTATTTTGATTTTTATATTTACAAAAACGAAAAAATGGCAAAAAAGCAGTTGAGTGTGAGTGAAAGGCAGACAATTATTAATCTGTTCCTTGAAGAAAGGATGTCATATGGTGAGATTGCGCAACAGACATCAAGCAGCCGCTCAACGATAAAGCGAACCATAGATCGCCAGAACGTCAAAGGTAAGATCTGGCCAACCATCGAAGCTCTCTGCGAGAGATAAACGTGCAATAAAGCGAATAATAGACCAAGATCCCTTTTGTAACAGCAAAGTCGATAAGTAATAATCTTAAACAATTTAACTATATCGATGTACATGCAGAAACGGTAAGAAGAGCGATTGTTGAAATGGGTTTCAAATCCCGTATACCTAGAAAAAAACCATTTATTTGCAAACGAAATCGACAAAAAAGGCTCGCGTTCGCAAAAAATACGTCAACAAGTCTACAGATTTTTGGCGTAAGGTTATATTCTCGGACGAATCAAAATATAATATTTTTGGGTCAGATGGCCGATTGAGGGTGTGGCGGAGACAAAATGAGGCCGATAATCCGAGAAATACTGGAAATAACAGCATTTTTCCCCAAAATTACATCACTGTACGCAGACTTTTGTGGAACACTCTATTTCCTTTGATCTTAATTTATCGATATGCGGTATGACGCAATTTGATAATATTTCATAAAGTTTAAGAGAATGCATAGCTGATGGTAGCATGTATCTGGGTGGTACAAATGCTCCATTGTACATGCATGCCTCTTTACGTCACATTAGAAAAACTGCAACATTTCTTTTTTAATAAAAATGACTTTAGACGACTTTGCAACTGTCTCATCAAACATCAAAGTGTGATTCGGCTAAGTGAAGTGTTTGTACTAGAAACTCTTATTGGTTGTTAGCAGTTTCTAGTCTATATATGCCGAATTCACGGAAATTAAAGAATTTCAGGGGTACTTAAATTGAAATCGGGCTACTGTTGGCAGTGTCGATAATCGAGTCTCGTTTGTTCAAATCAGCTGCAAGTGACATTTTAAACTGACATGTGTGGCTGACGTCTCGCCTTGATTCTTTTCGCTTAAAAAATACCTCATTAAAGCATGGCTGCTGCACGGGGTTTTGCTAGTTTTTCGAAAAATTCACGAATTCTTCAATGTGGAAAGCTGCAAGCACTTCCCAGCCGACAAATTTCATCGTCATCAGCATGTTCCAATCGCTTTGATACCAGCCGGCAGAGTGTCTTCGATGGAAAATGTCACAAAAAGTCATGTAAGTTACTGTCGGAATGCATCTTTGATTTCATCAAAGTTACATCACTCGTATCTGGACTACTGCGCTTTGTTAACCAAAACACAGTATTCAATTTTATGTGTAACTTAAAACGCACAATGCTTAAGGAATGACATGTAGCAGCTGATAGTGTTAATGAATTAGAAACAGAAACAGATTATGTAAAATCTGTTTCTGTGAACTTCTAGAAATTAATGTTAGAAATTTCTTCTAGTGTTGTCGGTGCCCTCCTATCAGCCGATGGCATCTGTCGTTCGGACCTTTCACCGGTCTAGGCCGCTAAATAAAACAGACTACTACCAGGTTCTGGGTGTTTCTAAAAACGCCTCAGCAAAGGAAATCAAAAAGGCCTACTATCAATTGGCAAAGAAATACCATCCTGATACAAATAAGGGCGACCCCGACGCCGGTAAAAAGTTTCAGGAAGTTTCCGAGGCCTACGAAGTGCTAAGTGACGATCAGAAACGTAAAGAATATGATACATACGGTCAGACTGCGGAGGAAATGAATCGTTCTGGTTACGGCGGTGATCCGAGAGGCCCACAAGGATTTTCTCAAAATTGGCAGTTCCGTTCGACGATTGATCCTGAGGAGCTTTTCCGAAAAATATTCGGTGATGCTAACTTCCGTTCAAATAATTTTGATGACTTCGCTGAGTCGCAGTTTGGCTTTGGCAGTGCACAGGAGGTTGTAATGGATTTGACATTTGCACAGGCGGCGCGCGGCGTAAATAAGGATATAAATGTGAACATTGTCGACACTTGCCCCAAGTGCAATGGTAGTAAATGTGAACCGGGCACAAAACCCGGTAGGTGTCAGTATTGCAATGGCACGGGAATGGAGACGATATCAACTGGACCATTCATTATGCGATCGACATGCCGTTATTGCCAGGGCACCAGACAGTACATAAAGTACCCCTGCAATGAGTGTGAAGGAAAGGGACAATCGGTAAGAAAGTGTAGTTTTGAAAAGTCTCCAAAATTATGGAAACTAAGCGGACTGTTTTCCTCCTAGGTTCAACGGAAAAAAGTGACTGTTCCGGTTCCGGCTGGTGTCGAGCACGGTCAAACTGTTCGCTTGGCTGTTGGAAGAAAGGAAATTTTTGTTACATTTAGGTGAGTCAATGAGTCGTTAATGTATCCCGATTTTGGGAAGGACTGTGAAAATCACGGGCATGAGGTGACAAGTAATTTCTCGTATATGAAGATTCTTATTACATACGCGTTTTTTCTTCTGTTTCTGGGTATATTTAGAGTGAACATAGGGGTTCGTGTGCATACTCGTTTTTAGTTACCCGGCTTCTTTTCCACAACAACGCCGAACATACTGCTATCTTCTGTAAGTGGGATCCATTGTATTGCTTTATTTCATTGGACATCTCAAATGGTCGTGTAACATAAATGAGTGATAGAAGGGAGTTTTATATTTAATTTTAAAGACTACAAGAGTGCTTGTTGACTTCTGGATAAACTAATTAACTTAGGAAAGGGATAAACTAAGTTTTCCTCTAATTCATCCTAATGTTTGTTTACAACTACATTTCACAGGAGAGTTGCTGCTACCTCTGAAAATGTCCTCTTGGAGTTACTTCAGTCTGTATGTTATTTAAGCTTCTTCAGTTTCAAGGAAAGCGGCGATAGTAACTATTTCAGTTTCCAGAAATTTACAACAATTCTGTACATGCATGCTCCTTTACGTCACATTAGAAAAACTGCGATTTTTTTTTTAATAAAAACAACTTTGGGCGAATTGCAACTGTCTCATCAAACACCAAAGTGTGCTTCGGCTAAGTGAAGTTTTCTTCTGTACACTCAGAGGAGAGAACTGTGTCTTCATTACGATTTTTCGACCTGACGTCTGTAGAATCTTCCTCTCTGAAACATAGTCTTGTTAGAGTTTGTTGACTGATTGTCCCAAGATTATGTTCAAAGCTTTACTGTTTATGCAAGTGCACAATAATAACACACAGAACATAATATACAACATAATATACATATTTGTGCCTAGAACGAAACTAACTCAGTATGTATTTCTGATTCCAGAAATTTCCAACAATTCTGATGAAAGTTTGAGAGGCTGTTACTGATAGTTCGCAGTAGAATTATGATTTTTGACTCAAACTATAAAATTATTTGTGGTAAATCTCCAGTGCCGCAGCATAATAAGGCTTGACGAGACTTGACGCGTGACTAGTTTCATGACGAGACAAATACACAATGGGGTCCGTAACCATCTCAAGAAAATCAGAATTAAAAAAAAAAAAAAAAAAAAAAAACTGAATTATCAGATTGTAACATACTGTCATCAATGACTTTAAAGAGAATTTTCTTTAAATTCAACTGGTTCCTCCATAATAACAAAACTTATTTTCCGTCAGACCAGTTTTGATGGTACTTTATTGACAGCTTGCTGTGTTAGCTCCAAAACTGTCTGCGTTACAAGCTAGCAGGGCTCTTAAAGACATTCCACATGTGAGTTGTGCCTGATCCGGCGTCGTCCTTAAAGACAAGTTGAAGCAATGATTCACCGTTTTGAGTACTAAGTACTGATATTTTTTATGGCTTTTTACTGCAGAAGGGTTATTTAATTTAATTTAAAGTGCACTGCCATCACTTCCAACCATTTGCTTGTAGACACGGTTAGTTTAACCAGCAGTAACTGCTTGTATTGTTTTATTTCATCTACGTTCCTTTCCATGGTCTTGTTGGGCTTAACATGATAAAAAGTTAACCAATCCTCGTTCAAAAATATGTCAATGTCTTGTCACATATCAAACAGTTTTTCTTTGGAATTGTCTTCATCAATCTCACATCAATTTTTTTTTTCTAGAGTTGAAAAGAGCAACTATTTCCGAAGAGACGGTGCCGATGTCCACACTGACGCTGTAATATCCGTGTCACAGGCTCTATTGGGTGGAACAATCCGGATACAGGGCGTCTACGAAGATCACGTGCTTAATGTAAGTACACTCTATCCTTGCTTAAAGATTTTTCTCCACAAATAACCGAACACACTTTCCTTGTAGATCGATGCCGGTACATCCTCACACCATCAAACGAAACTCCGAGGCAAAGGTTTGAAACGTGTCAACGCTTATGGTCATGGCGATCATTATGTTAACATTAAAATAGACATACCCAAGCAACTGTCAAAAGAGCAAAGAGCCCTTGTACAAGTAAGCCAACCACTCGCCTCGATCATATCGCATTCATTCATAAACAAAAATTTGCAAATTTTCAGGCCTATGCTGAACTGGAAAAAGACACACCCGGACAAATTAACGGTATTACACAGAAAAAAGATGGTAAGTCAAGTCAATCGACGAGAAGCGAAAACGTTTCCAGTGAATATACGCAAGGTGCAGACGAATCGTCTAAGACTTACACCACCCACGATGATAGTGCATTCAAAGAAAAGCCTCTGGGCCGAAAAGTATACTTTGGCCTGGGGATGCTTGGCATCTTCTTGCTGTGGGTGTATGTGATCAATACAAAGTCAGATCATTTCATCGACAAAGAACGTCAGCGAACCTTTGAGCGAAGGTTTCGCGAAGAACAGTTGGAACGAGAGAGAGGGATGATCCTCGAAGACCAACGACAATATGAAACACGACCGGAGATAGAAAAAATTCTTAAATCAGCTTAAAGTCAGTCTCAAAGCAAAAGACCACACGAACAGGTTATTTTTGTTTGTTTGGTTGGTATGGGAGGTGGTGAGGTGGGAAGTAAAGGCACTAGTGTAGGAACGTTTTTATAAGGCTGTTCTTTTTCTGTTCTTGTAAGACTGTTTTCGGAATAAAATATGAGCAACCGTTTCGTGTTTTAGAATTAAGTTTAGGAAAATTTTGTTGAAGTTAGGATGGCCGTTTGAATCAGTACATCTGTTAGTTGGTAGTCTAAAGGGCGAATGTTTTGATTTCTAATTCGCCTGAGAAGTAGAGATGTAGTATCCTTGTGGCAGTGACAAGGGAATCCTTTTGTATAAGAAGCCTAAGTTGGTATTCTTCGATAAAATTTTAGACAGTTTTAAATCCTTATATGCATATATGTGGCCTGCTTAGTCTTCGTACACTTAGAGACTATGAATGCCGAGAATAAACGCCGAGTTTGATAAATAGGTTCTCACAGTATAATACAAATAAGTGCTTTTTTCAAATCGTCTTAGTTCATATATAAAATGAATCTACTCTTTTTTTTTTGGCTATACAGAATTCTTAGCCAAAATTCCCACCCTGGATTATAGATTTTCAGTTTTAATTTTCACAGTTTTAAACCGTTTTACGAATTTCCATTCATGAATAAATTCGAGAACGCCAAAATTCTTTCTTCTTCAGCAATTTACTTAGGTTGTGTGAAACATGAACCAAGGATCAAAATTTACACTTTTGTCTGCAGCATTTCGGGTAATTGTGGTGAACTTGTTTTCCAAATGGTTGCCATAAGTTTTGTGCTGACCTTGATCACAAATAAGAGGCATCTCTAGCCAGTGAAGTTATTTGCAAAGTATCTTTGGTTCCACCTAAAATTTGTGTGAACCATTTTACAACAAACAGCGAGCGCATTTACAAAAGCGTGTGGCATGATTTATAATCATTGTTACTGTCAGACATGATGTGAGGTTATCCGTCTCAAGACTTAAAAGTAACACTCACCTAATGATAGTTTGTTAGCTACGTATGTGAGGTCGCGTTAAAAAATTGAAATTACATTTAGTGGTGCAAAGATCTATAGGGAGTCGGAGTCTGAAGCCAACTTCGAAACGGAGAAAAATTAAAAACTTCATGTTGGAACCAACAGTAAGATTAAATTGTGATGAAATAGTAGGAATAGTTTGGGGGGAACCCGTTCCCCATCTGATATGCTGCTGGCTGCACGTCAAGTTTGTTGAAATTCTTCGCCTCTCAGGAACGTTCTTTCTTACTGTGCAGAGTGAAATGTACTTTAGGCCTTAGTAGTGTAAATCATATTGTAATGCATGAACTTGAACATTGTATCAAGGAAAGTTTTGCCAGTCGGATGCCGCCGTAGTATTTTTCAATAATCACCTTTGGCGGATTATCATTCAAATTATAATAAATCGAGGCTCATCCATTCATTTATTGTTGTATACACAGACGCTCGATCAGACGCATGTCTACACAGTTTTTCGATCTATTTTCTCTTGCGGATGCCTTTTATGCAAAAGGGCCAAAGACCGTCAGCAGAACTTCTCTGTTGAAAAAACTCTGATTTTTTCTTCTTAATCTATTGAACATGAACCTTCTGCATATCTCTTCCAAGTTCTAAATGTTACATTTTTTATTGAAGGAGCTCTGTACATCCCATTCAGGTTTGGACCATGACATAGCCTACTTTACTATGATAAACAAAGTCAATAACCATCTTGAAGATTTTACACTGCATTATAAGGATGTGTTAAAGACATTATTACTTTATGATAGCATATAGGTACTTAGTGCATATTTTAAACGCTTAAGTGAAAAAAAAAACGAAATAAAACCAGAAGCTTAAAAAAATGTGAAATTATCAAATCAAGAAAATTCAACTGTGCTTGTTGCGTTGTAATGCTTTTGCAGACTAAAGCTTTTGTGTGTCGCTACTAAAACTGGAGATGTATTCAATTGTGTACATTACATTTCTCTATTTCTGTGCGTCATCCGTATCGTAGACTTGCCTTGATAGGGAATGAAAAATACCTCGGTGCAGCCTTCGGTTTAGTTAAAAAACAATGCCAAGTCGAACTCATTTTGCAACCACCGTTATTCGTTTTTATCACTTAATAGAACGTAAAACTGCAATGATGTTTTTTTATACACGTTGCACACACACGAAATGTTGGCGGTGAGAGAGTGGGATTTCATTGTTCTTGTAGCACAGTCTGGCATGTAAAGTATTTTGGGGTTTGTCATTTTTGATTAGCTTCGAAGAACAAATTAACGTTTTAGTCAACTCTTTTGATGCAATGACAACAGTATTAAAGATGACACACAATATTTTCGCCCGAAAAAGGTTAATAAGGGCAATGTCGGTACATTTTTCGTGACTGCTGCTTTAAATTGTCAAAACTGAATTAAATACAGTTTTACTCTTCTTTTCGTACCTTGGGGCCTTGACCGGCGGTCTTTCAATTGGCCGCCGTCTTCAATTGATGTTTCGTCTTTTTCTCCTAGCTGGGATTTGGCAGGTCCTTTAAACAGAATGTGATTTGCTGTGCATTCGATGGGATTGATATGTTCGACAGTGTCTTCCCTAACTATCTACACCCACATCTCGATAAAGCAAATATAGTCTGTCATTGTGAGTTTTTAGCTTTGGGATCGCTTGGGGGTGGAACGAGTCATTTCATATTCTTTAAAGTCCCTTTAATTCAAAACAATCTAGGGTTGCTAAAACAGAAAATTGAGAAGATTTTATTTAACTACCCACCTGTCATTCATGGACTACCTCCCGCTTCTTCATTAAAATTAAATAGCCTAGCAGAAAAAAAAAATAAACCACATTAAAAAACAGATACGGACAATAAATGTTCTTTTGTATCAGCTTGACAGTCGTAAATTCTCTCACTTTGGATGCAGCAGCTGTTACTCAGGCTATTTATTGGTAACAACACTTTTTATGAGTTACGTTTGTGTACGCTATATTCTCGCGAAACTCAAATCACGTCTAACGAAACGGGACAATTTTTAGGAATAGAAACAAAGCTTAGATTGATTTGCTGCACGTTGCGCATAATTCATCATCCTTGTTCGTGTTCATCGCCAGCACTCCAAATATACGTCAGACTCGCAGTCAACACATTTCTTACATTTCTCCCAGTTAACGTTGAACCTGTAAACATTTTGTATTCTTCTTAAATACAAAAATGGTATATACTATGAAACCGTCTTATAATTGTTTTTATTCATTCCTTTCATTAAAGGCCAACGAAGTTGAAGTATTTTTTTCCAGAACATTCTCACAAACGAAAAAGCCAGTCAAAACGATTTTGCAAGAGTCGCCTTTCGCCGCGTTGTCATTTGTTTTGTTAATTTAAATGTTAATCCTCTTTTGTATATTTATGAAATACACACACAAATGAAGAATATTTGTACGACTTTATGTACTCTATGCTTCAACGAAGGAAAACTAATAAAAAAATTGCATAAAAACAATTATAAGGCTGTTTGCTTGAAACTTGCGCATCTCTTTTCATTTGGTATCTACATATTTTAGGGACAAAGGAGATCACTCTGGATCCAGAAAACTTGACGGAAGCAGTGAAAGCAGCTCTGAAATTCGCACAAAAGACGCAAGCAGCCGATAAAGTCGCTCCAATTGAAGAGAAGGATGAGAATGTAGCTAAGCAGGAGCAGGCCAACATAGAGGAGGACGTGAACAAACAGGAACGGAGCAAAATATAATGCGCACTTACCTAAGGAAATTCCTTTTTCATCTTCAGAGTCCGTTAGTTTATAAATTTTCTTTTAAATATTGAAATAAGTTGAAGTTGAACATTCATACATACCGCTGGGCAGTGGAATCAGCAATTAAACGTTCCGCGCATGAAGTAGTCTAATGTGGGTTGTCCGTGGAGTTCTGTGAACTCTGACGGAGTGTGCACTTGTGAAGAAGTGAATGGGCGAGCATCTACCAAATACGTTGTTACATTATTGTCTCAATCGAATTGGATGTGATTATAGTTAATAACCAATGCTTTTCGAGAAAGCAATAAAAATAAATTGCAAAAACCAGTGATGTTTTACTACTGACAAGTTAGATGTTTGGGCAATGAGTTGGGAATATTTCTTTTTTGAGCAATGCATGGCATTTTGAAATAAATTAGGCGAAGCCTAAGAAAATTAAATTTCTCTGTCTGTTGTCAAGTGTCAACTGTTAAGTGAAGCACTGACTCATACAACGGCAGTATTAGCAAGATTATGAAAAAATGTATAGCTCTAACAATCTCTGGACTCGATCATTTGGTTCAACATATTAAAATCACTTACAAAAGAAGAGGAGGGACTTCTGAAAAGGTCCTTCATCCCTGCATTGAAGCGCTACACTAATGACAGGAAGAAGACTCCCCCAATATTAGTTCATGACGACAAGAAAATGTTTATACGCATTTGTGGTTATAGAATCATCCAGGACCCAACAAAAACACTTTCAGCATTGGACCAGGGTCCTTTACAACGGCTATGGAACATAGGAGGAAGATATTAAAAGTGGATAAAAAAACGTCTTTGAATAAAAACATAACTTTTGGACTTGACCCTCTTATATTTTATTCTTATATTGCAACGGATTTCGCTTTGAGTGTGTAAGAAAGCCTCAAAATAGACTGGGGGTTAATAATGCATTGAATGTATTTTGCTATAATACGTCCCACTATACTCTTAAGAGTTTTTAAAAGGAACGGTCAAGCATTTTTTAAAAAAGAATGGTCTTTTATTCTCATATTTAATAGGCAAATCCTGATAGAGCTAAAAACATTTGAGAAACGTTTGCAAGTTATTCAAATTTATTCACCCCTATCATTGAATCCGCCGGATCGACCGCGGCGGGAGAATGTCAAAATTTCCGCGATTTGTTATCATTGAAAACGCAAGTGAACAAAAGTCGGTAAAGATGTGCAAAAAACTAGCTATCATTGAATCCGCCGGATTGACCGCGGATAGGGGTGATTACTAAAACTTGAAGAGTAGCAAAGCTATCTTCTGTGTATTGGCTAATTTTTGGCTTAATGCGTTGGTTATAGGCGCTATTGGGCGTTACATTACATCCCGAAAAAATATCTGCTTAATAGGAATTACAAGGTGTCATTGGATTAAATATTTTATGATGTGGAGCTTACGTTACTGTAAATGGAATTCGTTATCACACCGTGATATGTGTTTGTTTTCGGCATCAATATCAATAGGTGTGTTCCCGTACTCGAAACCAACAACACAAAACAGTGCAAAACAACACAAACTAACAAAAAGTTTGTTCTCGTATACCAAAATAATTCGTTTCACGTCAAATGAGCGCTCTTTCGAGAGTGTAAAATATTTCCAAGCACTGCCCCTTTTAAAAGAAGGAATTTTTGTGGGTAAGTTGTTAGTTTTCTGTCAAATTAATTGGTGTGCGTACAGAGATAAGTGAGCATTGGCCCATTATGTATAGACATGATCAATATGTTTCTTCAATAGGATTGTGCCACAAGTCAAATTGGGACTGAAAAAAAATTGAATTTTGGACTAAGTGGTGAAAATATGGGTTTAACGATTCGAATTCGGTATAATAAGGACTTGATTTCTGAATACTAAACTGTGGACTTCTGCATAGTAAGTTATATGCAATTAAATGGTATATAGCACTTTGCTACAAATATTATTGTAAACAAATTTTTCTATTAAAAACAAATTAAATCGCCCATGATGAAAAACCATTTAATTTAAATCCGGCATAGTAAGCACAGTTTTTCGCTCCTTAAGAAAAGTTCAGTGTTTAGCGCAAATCTAAATTGAGCCTAATTTAGATTTAAGACCGGTGTCCTCATCAGAATGAAAACCTTCGTAAATCTCATCTGCACTGTATCTAATAGATAGTAAGCCAAAGAAGGCGTGGGTAGAGAAATTCGGTCTGAAGAAGTTTTCAGGATCAGCTTAAACTGTTGTAATGATTATTTGCGAACCAAAGATAATTTTCCCGTGTTTTTTTAAAGAAAAATCTACTTGTACATCGAGGATCTTATACAAGATTGATAGCAAACCTACAAGGTAAGCTCAAAAGACTTTCCTAGAGGCAAATATCCCCTCCTCCATTAAGAACCAACATCTATATTATTGCGTCTGAAGCTAATTCTTTCTCATTCGTGTACATTACCATTGTGATGCAGTCGACGTCCAAAATAATAAATTGAATAACGCACAGCCTTTCGATAAATCGAGAAATTCCTTAAATCGATCGTTTGTTTTTATATCTAATAATACAAGAAAATTGTGGCCGCCGTGGCTTAGTGGGTAGAGTGCGAACTTATGAGCCCAAGGTCTGGGTTCGATTCCCTGTTGAACACCTCGAATTTTTCACGGCACCACCTCTTTCGAACTGCTGAATACACTCGAAGAGTTATAACTAGGTCCGTTCCAATTGCTCTGAATTGCTACGAATGTCTACGAATTTGCCCGAAAAACTACGAAAAAGCGTCTCATTAGCTGATTTTTCCGTAGAAGACAGAGCTCACGAGAGAGCAAAATAATTCCCCTCCCTACGAATTTCTGCCGAAGAAAAAACTGTGGGCAGGAGCACGGCAGGAGATGGCTTTCAAATCGAAAATAAAAAAACCCCTGACATTTTATGTGGCCAATAGCTGTTTACAAATTTCTACGAAAAGTTGTTTCACAATTTTCGGTAGAGTTACTCTCTGCAAGAATGATTTTTATCCAAACTACTCAACTACGAATTTCTGTACACAAATCACTTGGAACAGACCTAGTTTCTTAAACTTCGCCGTTCGGAGTCGGCGGCTCACATCACGAGTAGTTGGTGAGCAAGCTATTCCCTGGCCCCCTGTGGATTGTCGCGCTATCCAATTACTATTATTAATACAAGCAAATTAAAGAATAGACGTCTTTTAATTAAATACATGTACATATGTATTTATAGAAAATAAAAAGTCCATCAGAAAAAAAGGAACTAAAAAATTAAAATTTAATAACTAATTAATTTAATATTTGTTTGCGTTTTTGTTCCTTCCAAGGTCTTCTGAATAGCTTTTTTCATCAAAGTGACGTCAATACTGTTCTGTATTGACCACTCGATACATTTATTGAAGCATTTTATTGCTTCTTAATCTTTAATTTTTGTGCACTCAGGTAGGCATCCTCTTCTTATCCAAAGTCGTCTTCGAAGTTAGCATTGCTGCACTTGATGAATGTAAAGGGTGATTTTTTAGCTATTATCATTTTGGTAACACTGTTTTAAACAGCTGACGCACGTTTCGTGTTTTGTTTCACTGTCAAACATCTTCGCTTTGGTCGATAATCTAACCAAACATCTACAAACGAACAGCGCTTGCAAATTATTGAATTTTATTATCAAAATGCGTGCTCTGCTACGAAAGTTCATCGCGCGCTTTTTCCATTTTATGGTCAGTTTAATCGACCCACTGAAGCGGCAATTCGGGCTATTGTGACTAAATATCGCACCAAATTTACATTGTTGGACATTAAACCATCGACACGCTTACGTAGAGTGCGAACTGAGAAAAAAAAAATATCGCAGCTGTATCGGCCAGTGTTAATGATGACCATCAATTATCGATTCGTCGCCGTTCGCAGCAATGTTACTCTGTTACTTTTTTTTGCCCAAAATGCAAGAGCTTGACATGTGGTTTCAACAAGACGGTGCCACATGCCACACAGCACGCGCAACAATGGACTTATTGAAAGGCGAATTCGGTGAAAATCATATTTCACGATCGGGATCAGTCAATTGGCCGCCTAGATCGTGCGATTTAACGCCTTTAGACTATTTTTTGTGGGGCTATGTAAAAGCTCATGTCTATACAGACAAGCCCGCTTCAATTGACGCATTGGAAGACAACATTGAAGAATTTATTCGTGAGATACCGGCCTAAATGTTGGAAAGAGCATGCCAAAATTGAACTAAGCGGATAGACCATTTGAGGCGCAGTCAAGGTCAACATTTGCATGAAATAATCTTCAAAAATTAAATTATATGAACCGTACTAACGATTCAAATAAGGATTTCATGCATTTTTTAATTAAATGTGTTTTTTTTTTTTAAAAACTTTCCTGTAGCTTTTAAAAGAAATCACCCTTTACAAAAAAGACAATACGCACCCAAAATAAGTTTACCCTTGCATATACATACGTACATAAATACATACACATGTATTCGCATAAGTTTGTTGTACACATTTTGAAGGAACTTACAAAGCATTCTTTAAATCATGCGGAAAATGTTTGCATCATTCGTAATACAGAACCATCAATGGAAAAGAAATGCTCATTCGTTATATTAAAATATTTGTAAAATCAAGTATTCGTTAAACTGAACGTCCACTGTAATTATGAATTTACTTAATAATTTAAGAGTGAAAGTTTGACGATTATTAAAAGAGTGCTTTTACAGATCAAGCTGTCAAGCGCGTGTTGGAAACACTATTTTTGAAAGAATCCATCATTGAAGAACTTTGAAAACCTCCTATAAAAATTGTGTTGGCTTAACTACAAATGCATACAAGCACGAAGCCTGTAAAGTAGATAAATAAGTACATACTTTGGTCATTTGAGGCATTGTACTAAAATTAAAATGGTTTACTCATTTGTTTAAGTTGTTTTTTTAAGTTAAGCCTTCAGTGCTTCTGAAGAATTCTGAATGCGGGTAATAATAATTGTTGGCGCGACAGTCCACAGGGGGACCAGGGCCTAGCTTGTTCATCAACTGCTCGTGTTGTGCGGGCTACTGTTCTCTCATGAGTAGAAGGGACCTACAGTTTTGTGCCGACTCCGAACGGCGAAATTTGAGAAGCTTTTTCTTAGACAGTTATTACTCTTTGAGTGTTGTCAGCAGCTCGAAAGAGGTGGTGCCGTGAACAATTCGAGGTGTTTGGCCGGGAATCGAACCTAGACCCTTCGTCGTGTGAGCGTCGCACTCTACCCACTACACCACAGCAGCCACCTGAATGCGGGTAGAATCACAAATTTTATGTATTCAAGTTTAAATGCTCAAAGACTTATCCATGGCGAGACTGTCCACAAGCTATCCAGGGCCTAGCTTCTTCATTAACAATTCCGGTTCTGTGTGTTATTGAATTCCCACGGGGAAAAGTGACCGACTCCAAACGGCGAAGTTTGAGAACCTTTTTCATAGATAGTTATTACTTTTTGAGTGTAGTCAACAGCGATATTTTTCAAAATGCGAGATGTTCTGTAAAAGAATTAAACTCGGGACCTTCGGTCTATGAGAGCCGCATTCTACTCACTACGCCACTGCGGGCACAAATTTACGTTTGCATCTATGCAGTTGTTACCTCTTGAAGAAATGTACCTTTTGTGGCATTTAGGTAGCAAGCGGGCAGACTTGGGAAGTACTTAAAAGTCTCTTAAGCAAGTTGACAAATTTTCAGATTTTCGCACGATTTTCCTTTAGTGCTGCCCGAGGCTTATATGTTTAGTTTTTCTTTGAAGATGATGCTTAAACTGAGACCTGTATGTGATAGTTTCGCTCTGATTAGTAGCATACACACTCTTTTAAGTAGTCTATAGGAGTCTAGAGTCTATAGGCAAAACTAAGTACATGCTGTCATCAAAGAAGGACACACAACATCGACGTCTCGGACGGAGCGTCACACTAGGCAGCAGAAACTTCGAGGTAGTCAAGGACTTTGTCTACCTCGGCTCGGCGGTAAACAGGGACAACAGCATCAGTACCGAAAGAATCACTTTTTCCAACCGCTGTTTCTTTGGGCTCAAGAGGCAATTGAGTAATAAAGCCCTCTCACGAAGGACTAAGCTCGCTTTATATAACAACTTGATCATCCCCGTCCTACTTTATGGCGCGGAATCTTGGACGTTAGCAAAGGCGGATGAGGAAGCCCTTAGTCTTTTCGAGAGAAAAGTTTTGCGTGCGATTTTTGGTCCTGTTTGCGTTGATGGCATCTGGAGGAGAAGATTTAATGACGAACTCTATAGGCTGTACAGCGACATGCGCCTGGTTAAGCGTCTACGGATACAACGCTTAAGATGGCTAGGCCATGTAGAGTGTATGGACACCACTGCTCCGGCCCGAAAAGTCTTTGAATCCGTGCCATTGGGACAACGCAACAGAGAACGACCTAGACTAAAGTGGCACACACAAGTAGAGAAGGACCTCAACCAACTTGGAGTGCGCAACTGGAGACAGCTGGCGAAAGATCGCGCTGGCTGGAGAGTCATGTTGGTTGAGGCCCAGGTCCACCACGGACTGTAGCGCCACAAGAAGAAAAAGAAGATAGGAGTCTATTCTCTCGATTTATTTTTTTCGGTTAAATTTAATGATATTACATAATATGGGTCCTATACCTCTTAAATTTTGAGAATGAACATGCAAACTTAAAAGAAAGCTTGCGAGGAATATTTTACGCTTTTTAACGAAAATCCAAAAACATCCAAAAATATTTTCATATTCAAAGTAAAAAAAAGTGCGGCTAAAGTGCAGTAACGGCAACCCTGATATTTAAAAATGAATCCTATATGCAGCTTTACATCCATGACAGTAGTCAGCGACTCCTAAGTGATCCGATGATACACATCCCTTAATTAAAAATCACTTTGCAAAAAAAGCTGTCGAATGAAGCCTAAAAATCGTTGAAGAGGTCGCCTGTGTCGGCTTGGAACTCTTATGCATTTTCTAAGATTAATGCAAATATGTGGTCTTTTGTATATTAAGCACTTATCTCTGGCGATCGTGACGATCCAGCATAATGCCCTACAGTAAGGCTATGTTTTAAAAACCATCTGAAGTTCTTTATTTTTTGATGATAAAGTTAGTGTCCAGTGGTGATATTTATATGCCTATAAAGAAAGTTGTTTGAAACTTCAATTAAGTCGATTCTGATTATCACAGTATTCAATTTCGCAATTCGCTTAAAGAAGCGGTTGTTGTGAATATCGACTATTGACTTCTAAACTTGAATTCAAATAACATCAGTCACTGCAGTCCGCTTGTATGAGTCAGCATGAACAAATCTCCACAAATGAAAAGACCGCTCTGAATGTTCTTAATTGTGGGAAAATAATTTTTCACCGGCATCGACTCACACACGAATTGCTTACAATTCGATGACAATCTCAATTTAATCTCAATTCAGCTAAGCTAAGGGAAGTAAATTCCGACTTCTCTCTACATCTCTGTCAACCGCAGCGAACTCCGATAACAATCACGATTTAATTTTATAGTCTTGCTTATTAGCATGCTAATTCAATTTGCTAGTCAGGCATACTCGAACTTCTCCACTTCAACGGAGACGTATATTACTTTGCAATTGAACTGGTGCTCATTGCCAAGGCCAAGACCGCCCCAGTGAAAAGCACATCCACTCCCTGGGAACATCATAATTATGTCACTTGCTCTGTCAGTCTCTCTCCCTCGTACTCTGGCTCGTCAACACACGGCACGTTGACTTGACATGAGAAAGCATGTGCTTAGAATATCAATTTGTTCACTCGCATGACATAACCTCATCCCGAGCATCTGTGTGTAAACAAATTCCAGTGACTTTTGCGAAAGTGAAATGCATAAGAGTGCAAGTGCAGTCTTACGGAATCGAGTTTTGTTCGGCTTCACCGATCGGGTGTCGTCATCACATTTAGGTCCTGATTGACCCTGGCAACAAACGCATGATGTGCGCGTCAACCTTGCGCAGTAAAAACGTTCAGAAACTCCGTCTCAGAGAAGCACTCGCGCAGTCGAATTTATCGCTTTACTGTCTCTTTAATTGATCGCTAATTTAAATTGTGTCACAATCCATTCCTAAATCGCTTGAACTTGACGCGTTTTCCGTCAGTCCTCCTCCACAATGTCGTTGTAATTATCCGATCGCAAAATTGCGAAAACTTCATGAGGATCAAGAGCGGGGGCTTCAACCTTAGATTTACTAGATTCAGCACCCCTGCCGATCACATGGGAAGTTCGTGCGGTTTGCGATTTGAGGTTGCTGTTGGGTTCTGATGGACACAGATTTGGTTTCAGAGACAGAGCTTTTCAAGGCGTGCAACACGGTCGCTGAAATGAGCGCCAAAACAAATCACGAAGTGGAAGGCTGAGAAAATGCCCAGTTCTAAGCTGTTTGTGTATTCAAATGACAGACGCAGTGTCAATTGTTTACTTGACAGCAAGTGCCAATTGAAATCAAAACATTTGCATCGGGAATCATGTGATGCGATGAATCACTTGCACCGCACACATACGAGAATAGCTTTGAGTATAAATCTTGGCAACAGACAGCGGGTCCTTTATGGCATTAGTTTCAGTGACGTGTGACGTACTTTATTGCGCACGAAATCAACTGAAACCTGAAATTTATTTTCAGTTTTAGAAGGAATTCAGTCTTGAATTGATGTTCTTACGTAAGTGCAGTTTTTCTGTCCTGAACGAAAGGCGGAGCGGCCAAAATGACGCAAACAATTTCTTATTTTATTTTATTCAGAGGAGGAAGATTCGTCGAATGCAATGCCACTGCCCGCAGGCTCCACTTCGACAAAAGAATCCAACAGTCATGCAACACATTTTCTGGAATTTCAAACATTTTTAGCTCAATCGACCCGTTTTATTTGGAAGAAATAACAATTGTATTAATGAGTCTCAATGCACCAAAAACATCAACATGACAAAATCCACGCCGATTGGCGGCAGAAGAGTCACCATTCATTTCAAAAAATCGTGTGGATCATATCTTTCAAGACACATGTGCTTGGGAAAACTGGTTGTGCGATGAATGCTAATTTAAACTACTTCAGACAACAATCGCATCTGTGGGAATATTTGATGCAATGTAAGGATTTTCTTTCAATCCACCGTCAATCAGATTAATCACGCTATGATCGACGTCAGGCACTCCTCCAATATTGTCGATGTACGAATCTTGCGAGGCGCAAACTTCGATTCGGATCATTTCCTTACTGTAGCCATGAAAAGAACCCGGATATCGAGAGATCAACGGAGTCGAGACAGGCCCATACGGTTTGACTTCGGGAAGCTACAATCGCAATTGATCACTATAAACTTTGGCGAGTCCCTGAAACTCAATCAGAGTTTGACGCTGCCTGCACTAACTATAGAAGAAGACTATCAAGAACCCATTAAAGAAGCTGTGTTTTACGTCCATGGTCTGACAACGAGTCCAGGAAAGCATCTGTAGCCAAAGAAGGCAACACTGCATAGAAAAACGAGGGCTGTTCGTGAGCTCTAAGAACAGAGACAAATGGCTTTTCAAAAGAAAAAAATAAGGAATATGACCAGTGCGCTGTCGAAGAAATGGAAAGGATTTATGCAGGAATGAAGTTCAAAAGGTAGAACATCTGTCTGGAGGATACAAAGTTCGAATCGAAGCCTGCCGAGACCAAAATGAACAACTTGCAGTAGAGTCCCAGTCTGTGCTAAGAATTTTAAGGATCATTCCTGCAGACTCATAAACGGTGACGACGGCTCAAATTCCGCTGTAAGGTTGAATGTTCTAATCGATTTGGACGATGATTGAGAAGAATTCCGTTACCCTGACTAAGAGGAAGCCAAGGTAGCAATATCGAGACTGAAGTCAAACAAAGCTGCTAGGGCGGACGGACCCGCAGAACTATTTAAAGCAGTTGGACATGACCTGGTTGGGTGTTTGCACCAGCTCATCTGTAAGATATGGTCGGAGGAAAGCATGCCCGATGAGTGGAATCTCAGCGTCGTTTGCCCGGTTCACAAGACCTCTTTGACTGCGCCAATTACCTAAAGATTTGTCTCCTTAATATCGCTTACAAGAACCTCTCTGCCGCATTGTGTGAGTGTCTGAAACCGTTCGTGAACAATCTGATAGGGGCCTACTGTGGTTTCAGACCAGGGAAGTCCACGATAGACCAGATCTTCACTTTGCGGCAGACCCTGGAAAAGACCCGAGAAGCACAGATTGACACTCAGCACCTTTTCTTTGATTTCAAGACCGCATATGACAGCGTGCAAAGGGACGAGCTTTACAGTGTCGTGTCTAGTTTTGGCATTACTAACAAAATGCGGTCGCCGTGGCGTAGTGGGTAGAGTACGACGTTCACTCGCCGAAGGGTCTAGGTTCGATTCCCAGCTCAACACCAATTTTTCGAATTTTTCACGGCACCACCTCTTTCGAGCTGCTGACAACACTCAAAGACTAATAACTGTCCAAGAAAGCTTCTCACATCTCGCCGTTCGGAGTCGGCAAAAAACTGTAGGTCCCTTCTACTCGTGAGAGAACAGTAGCGCGCACAACACGAGTAGTTGATGAGCAAGCTAGGCCCTGGTCCCCCTTTGGACTGTAGCGCCAACAATTATTATTATTATTATTATAAGCTGGTTCGAAGACACATCCTTCACATGCGACCCAAACGACGCATGTCATGAGAGCGGATTCATTCCGCTGGAAGCGTTCCTGAATCTGGGCCGAATCGGCTTGGTCCAGAATGCGGAGGTATGTCTACTTTCTTTACCACGTAGTAAGACGGACAGTTGACAAACGGCTACTGTACAGAAAACAATGTGGGAACCGTAAGTTTGAGTCTTCGCTTCAGAGCATCAGTTCCTATTCGCGACGGAAGAGAGGGGGAAAGCGAAAGGCATTTTCATTGGTGATTAGAGCCACATTAAGTCTCCCAGCTGTTGTCAGCTTTAAAAGCTGATTACTGCCCCCCACGGCCGTCTTACATTCAGAATAGGTGAAAATAAAAATTAAAAATGAATAAAATAAAAAAAAGTAAAAACTATAAAAAATAAAAATAAATAAACAAAATTAGGTTGTAGGTTAGTTTGAATAGCTTAGAGTACTTTATGTTAGATTATTATTAAGTTATTTCTTTTTTAAGCAAATTACAGTGGTAAGGTTTTTGTAGTTTGTATTCAAAATTGTTTTAATCTTTATCATTAAAACAGAAATAGACGCTGAAAGGCAAACAAATATAAATATATTAGGTTAACTTAGAGTGTCCACATAATGTCAGTAAAATCGTTTTTAAAAATTCTAAGTTACATAATTCGTTTAAGTATTTTTATAGCTAAATGAAAGAAACAAGAAAAAAAATAGAAAATAAAAAATAAATTTCAAATCTAAAACGAAAAAAATGCCACGAATTTCAGCTCTTTGCGCTAACTTGCAGAACTTACTCATCAGAACTACTCATAAAAGATTTGTAGCCGCAGATGAGACCACATTTGAGGACCTCAGTGGTTGGGGCATGGATGTTACTATTATGTCGTGCTATTAGCTAATCAGAGAAAGAGAGATGTTAGTTTTTATGTCTAGGCGCTTATGACATGGCCCTAAAATTAAAATTTGTCAATTCCTACCATAAGTCCATACAGTTTAAAAGCTCTTAAATTCAACAGCGTCATGCATCGCATGCATCAGCGTTGTTCGAAAAATGCATAGTTTTTGCGACATCAGATTCGAAATCAGCTTTAATCGTTGATGGCATATCGATGTCAAGCTGGATCACTTACCTTGTCAAAGTATGTCCAAAGTACCAACAGGCCGAAGATTAAAAATGCCGGCGAAGGTTCTTCAAACTTATTCAAGCAACTTGTGATTATTTGCTCCCGCCTTTACAATTCCGAGTATTTCGTTAACTTATGTGGCAATTGAATAGAATAAACCGTCTGAAGAGAACATTCAATAAAGCGAAGAGGAATAAGTCGTTTCTTTCGGGTGGAGTTATTCTCCTTCTTGCTTCGCAACAGTGAGGTGTTGACTCCTTTTAAATGTTGTAATCAGGCAAAGTGTGATCATCTTCCAACTGCTTGCAAAAATCAGACGCTCTAGAACTGTAAGAATTCCTTTTCTGTCCTGGATCTTGGCTTTCACATTGTCGATAGTGGCAGAGGGCTTCAGGCAGATTGTTTTGCTGGGTGTCTTAAAGAAAATCTACATCTTATTGGTGCCGGAAGACTACGTTCTCGTCGACACACATCACGATGTAGTAAAAAATTCAATTCTGATGTGTAAAAATCCACTTCTGAGTTGTTATGCTTTGCAGAAATAAAAAGAAACTACTTATTCTTCCCGTTGGCTTTATTGAATGTTCTGTTCGGGACACGGGACACGGGACTTTCACGCAGGTTTATATAATATCTCCCTTCCGTCTTTTTGTCTTTTGAATTTTCCGGCTATGTACAAAGTGCTACAGAGCTCGTATTTGGCAATACTATAAATCATTTGAGAGGTCTTGACATAACCTACAGAACGACGCTATGCATGATTAGTTTAGATATTGCGTTCAACAGTTATAGACGTGTAAACATGGAGTTCAATAACGCCGAAATTTGCGCTATTTTAAAGTTTTCCTTCGTTAAAGGCAAATCCGCTAGAAAAACTTTCCATGAGATTAATGGTGATTTGGGGGATGGTACTTTTTCACTTCGAACCACAGAGGAATGGTTTCGACGATTCAGAGCTGATAAAAACGACACCATAGATAAACCAGCCGGCGGAAGACCTGTGACGACAAATACCGATCGAATCATGGAAATCATCGAGTTAGACCGGAAATCATCGAATCATGGAAATCATCTAGTTATATAGATTCAAGACCGGCATGCGGCATGTCGTGACATGTCGGGAGTCAGTCACCAAACCATTTTAAACCATCTGCAGAAGGCTAGATACAATAAAAAGCTCGATGTTTGGGTCTCGCATAATTTGACGCAAAAAAACCTTCTGGACCGATTCAACACCTGCCATATGCTGCTGAAACGGAACAAACTCGACCCAGTTTTGAAGCGGATGGTGACTGGCGAAAAAAAAGGATCATATACGATAATATCAAGCAAAAATGGTCGTGGTTGAAGGCCGGTGAATCGTCCCAGACAGTGGCCAAGCCGGAATTGACGGCCAGGAAAGTTTTGCTGTGTGTTTGGTGGGATTGGAAGGGAATCATCCACTATGAGCTGCTCCCATATGGCCAGACGCTTAATTCTACCATCTACTGCGAACAACTCGACCGCTTGAAGCAGGCGATCGACCAGAAACGTCCAAAATTGGCCAACAGGAAGGGTTTAGTGTTCCATCAGGACAACGCCAGACCACACACTTCGTTAATGACTCGTCAGAAGCTACGGGAGCTCGGATGGGATGTTATATCGCATCCATCATATAGCCCGGACATAGCGCCAAATGATTACCACCTGTTCCTGTCCATGGCGAACGCCCTTGGTGGTGTGAAGTTGACCTCAAAAGAGGATTGTAAAAAGTGGCTGTGCGAGTTCTTCGCAAATAAGGAGGGGGGCTCCAAGAGGGGGCTTCTAAGAAGTGGAGTATTATGCAGTTGCCGTCTAGATGAAAACAGATCATCGAACAAAACGGCGCATATTTGAACTCAATCCGAACATCATAACACTTTTTATGAAGCATTGAATGAAGAGCAAAAAAGCGCAAGGGAACGGTGCTCTAAGTCTTGTGAGAAAACATAACCCTTCTTTAATATTCCTTCATATCCGAATTGCATTTTAGTCTGGAGTGACCCTGGAAAAAAGGTACTACGCCTCTCCTCCTAATACTGTTTTTCGACAAAGGCCTACTTTACTTGCGCTCCGATAAGACTCTCCAGATTGTTTCACGTAATCCATCTGTCCTATTGTGGCTGCGTTATATATGTACACGCCTGAATAGGAGCATATCCCAATCCCCCTCAACATTTCCTGAACCCAAACCTGAATAAAAATTGCACACAGAACTTTCCTCTCGTATATTTCGCTTATAAAGAAGGTAGAAGGAATGAATTCGAAATGCAAAATCAAATGGCAAGCCTTAGCAACTCTCTTAGCTGTTTTGCAGCAACACTCTGTCATTCTCCTTAACCTCTCCTTTCCCAGATCTCAAGTCAAAATTGAATTCCTTGAACTAACATTCATTTAAAATCCTTCAATACAAACCTTTCAGGTCAAAGATGATCAACCTTAAACACTTAACAACACAAGTTACGATGTCAACCGAACCATAGCTAATTGCGGGCCACTCCCTCCGCTCAGCAGCCCCGAACATCGGCTTAAGATGTTTCTAGCCAATTGTCTGTGCATGTTGAGGCCCAAATTGCTTTTCAAAGTGCTAAGCGATTTGAACTTGATTTCTTGCTCGGCACATAGTACTTTACTTTGTTTCGTTCATTAACCGTGATGACGTCATTCCTTAACTACCATCTCCAGACAATTGAAAACATTTTGTTGTCTGTCGCGTAATAACAGCTTTGAATTACGAGCGCTCGTAGTCGTCGTCATAGTCGTCGTTTGTTTTGGTCGTTTAACCTCGGAATGTCGGAGTGGATTACCACAGGTCCGAATGGTGTGGCGTGGAAGCTCTACATCATGGTCGAGAAAGGGTCAAAGGCATGACAATGCAGGCTTTGTATTGCGAACGTCATGGAACACACGCAACAAACCACAATTGTGCCCTGAACAGAGGTCTGAGGGCGTGCTTGTTGCGATCCGGTCCGGCATTTGTTGGGAATCGCATTTCTCGAGGAAGTCGAAGATTTGACAGGCCATTGACCGTGCTCTAGCTTTTCTTTAATTTAAAATGTGTTTGTTGTGTGTGTGCATGTGAGTGCAGACAGTACTTCCCTGAGAATGAACCGATCGAATGCGAAGAAAGCTGTGCATGCTTGCCCCTAATTGACATCGCTGGCACACAGAGATTATAATCACAATTCTGGCTTCCTTTAGAGTGTGGGCTGAGATTTTACAGTTGGGAATATGATGCAATGGCATGCTGCGGACCATTTCACATGATAATCATGAGAGAAAGGCAAACAGCTCGACCTAAGCGCCTTTGAAGTGAGTACAGAAAACAACGAGCACAAGTTCTAGCTGCCAAAATCACAGCATCGTAGTTTAGCCTTCCACTAAACAATGTTTCACTTAATTACATCAAATGCTTGCCTCGGTGCACGTCATTCGTTTCCATTAATTGATTAGTGGCAGTGATGTATGCGAAGTCATCAGCGTGTACAGACACCGTGAGTTCGCTGCTCAACTCTTTTGTTTGCAAGAAAATCCGAACATGAAAACTTCCCCATCGTCAGTGTGGTTTCTTCTGAGCTATTGTTAATTGCAAAGAACGATGGATACGCATTAATTCTACCCCGAAAAATACTCAATTATAGTTTATTAACATTGAATTCACTTGCAGAGATATGTGAGTTCAGACGAGCGAATGCGCCATTCCGCTCGCATGTCGTTCTTCATTTAATCTCTCCGTAAATTATACACATCACTCATTGCGGGATAAACGGAGAATTAAAAGCAGGCACTCAAGGCTGCCGTGAGAGAAGTGAGCTAATTTGTTTTAATAGATCGCAGTTGTGAGTTCGGTGAATCAGACACATATTTGAAACTTTGTATCGCGTGGTTTCCGTGTTGAATGCGGTTTAAGGGTCAATTTTTCATTCACTTAGTTAGTCAGACTCACTTTAGAGACCACACGACCATTGTTTTGCAACTTCTAATGCTTGTTCAACCTTGGGATGTGGGTTGAAAATAGATTCGTCAAATGCGGCAAACGATTAAAGTCACTTGAAATTTATTTTACATTCAGCACGATGTTAGAATCGGCAATTTCTTTGACTTCGAATGGAATTCGGTAGAAAAAATGTGCTTCACATTTAGCCGATTAAAATTCATGATGACGTTTATCTGGGTAGAAGAATTCTTAAGTTTTCATTAAAAAGTCAATCAGTGATCCTCGAGTTCCGGGAAACATTTAAATTTATGTTGTCGCAATAGTTTGTAAAATTACACAGTTATTTTGCGGGTAGAATGATAGCAAATGCATCTAAATGGACAAAAGATTTTTTTATTCACAACGTAAGTGGACTTTTTTTTATTGCAAATTTGTTTTAATTAATATTCAAGGCTATACTTAAATACTAGACAATTTTTTTTTAAACTAGCTTAGCAAATTCTTTTCTTACCGTAAGTGGACTCTTTACATATGAATTCACATCTAAGTTACAATGGACTCGATGAAGAATACGAAATATGCGACTTTGGCGCAGCGGATGATGTCTTCCTGAATTTTTTAAAAATTATATTTTATAATTATAATAAAAGGGGGACCAGGGTATAGCTTGCTCATCAACTACTCGTGTTGTGCGCGCTACTTTTCTTTCACAAATAGAAGGGACCTACAATTTTTTTACCAACTCTGAACGGCGACATTTAAGAAGCTTTTTCTTAGACAGTTATTACTCTTTGAAAGTGATAGTGCACTAAACAATTCGAGGTGTTGAGGCGGGAATCGAATTTACGAGGGCCGTTCAATATATTTTCCGCATCGATATGAAGGAAAATGCGAATTCAATTTAAATTGTTTTCACTTTTCAATATAATCTCCCCTAACATCAGGGCATTTGTTACATCTTGAGATAAGCTTTTTTAAACACTCTAATAAATTTCCTCTTTCCTGCAAAATACCCATTTATTGCAGACTTGAGTTCTTCATCGTCCGAAAATCTTTTCCAACCAAGACATTTTTTCAAATCCGGAAACAGGAAGTATTCACTAGGGGCAAGGCCTGGACTATAGGGTGGGTGTTGGATTTCTTCGAACCCACAATCTCGCGCAGCAGCCTAGGAAACTTACGCCGTGTGAACAGGAGTGTTGTCATGAAGAAGCAACACACCCGCTGCGAGTTTATCGCGTCTTTTCTTTTTAATTTCATCCCGCAAATTATGCAAAGTGGAAGCGTAGGATGTTGCGTTGATGGTTTCACCTGTTTTTGCACTCAATGAGCAAGATTCCCTTGCAGTCCCAAAAAACAGTGGATATGAGCTTTCCGGCAGACGGGGTGACTTTGAACTTCTTCGGGGGGTCTGTTCCTTAATTATGCCACTGCATTGACTCTTGTTTGCTTTCCATGTTTCATCCCCAGTAACAATTCGATCCATACCACCCTCTGCGTTCTCACTATACATCTCCAAAAGCTTTCTACAGCATGCGATTTTCACTCTTTTCTGAGGCGCTGTGAGCATTCGTGGCACCCACCTTGCACTGACCTTTGAAAGCTTAAGATGGTCATGAAGAATGGTGTGAATGGCACCAGTTGAAAGCTTGCTGATCTCTGCCATCATTTTCACCTTTATTCGGGTATCCTCAAGAAAAAGTTTTTTGACTTCTTTGATTCAATAGTCGGGGCGAACTCACTTGACCACTTTTGCACAGCTAGTAATGAAGGTGCGGAACCCTGGTAAACAGCCACCATCTCTTCATGAATAGTCTTTTTTACTTTTTCCGTGCTTTGTGAAGAATTTAATTTCAGCGCGATGCTCAATTTTCACCATCATCGTCTCAGTTGCCATTATGATTATATTTAACTAGAGATAAAACGCGAATTAGTAATCACATTTATATGAAATTTGACATGAATGCACTAGTATTACTTTATAAATAAGTCAATTTATATATATAACCACAGCTTCACCTCGATATTGAAAGCCCCTCGTAGACTCTCGGCGTGTGAGCGTCGCACTCTACCCACTACACCACGGCGGCCACTCGCAGAATTGTAGTGACTGAAAAAAAAAATTATATATATATATAATAATAATAAAATCTATGTATATATATATATTATTTCTATATATACTATATATATATTATATATAGAAAATTGTGTTTCGTACGAGTTGAAACCGAGGAATATCGAAAGGCTGTTTTTCATTTCGAAACTGCTTCTTGAAAGACAACAAATGATTTGATTGCTGTATCGGATCGTGATTGGAGATGAAATGTGGGTATACAACGGTTACCTCAAGAAGAAATAATATCATACAAAGCTACGTAAACGCCTTCCATTTTCATCTGCATCGAAGCCAAAGAAACATATCCACGTTTCAAAGTCAGGCACTGCACATAAAGGGACCAGACGGGTGTCGAGTACTATACTCGTCAGCTGCTAAAACCAGTTGAAACCACTGATGGGAAGCATTGTCGACTACATCCAATGCGTTTAAGTCGTGCATTGTGAGAAAACTGGCCAGAAACGACAACAGTGCGTGTCAAGGTAATTATGCAACATGACAATGCACGGTCCCCCGTGGTTGTAGCGGTCGAAAGCTACCAGGAAACGCTGCAATGGAAGGTCTTCTCCAACCTCCGTATTCTGCAGACCGTGCTCCTACAGACTACTGACTTGTTCGACGAATGCAAGACGTTGATCACCGGTTGGTTTTTTTTTAAGATATCGAAGAATAGCTCTAGGATAAAGTCGATGCAAGAGCGGACTCATCTTTTAGGTTTTGTATTTGAAAATTGGCTGAGAGGTGCATGAAAACTTTGATTGATGTATTTTTAGGTTTTCTGAGTAAAAAAATTGAAGACAAATAGACGGAGGTCTCTACAAATTGCTTAAAGATCGTTTGCTCTGTTTCTATAAATAGTGCGCAGAACTTATGCCTCAGGCGGATTTGCTGCTCATCTGACATAACTATGAGACTATGGTCACATTCTTATGCCAGGCACACTTGGAAAGATTTTTCTCCATGAAGCAGTAATCGAGAAAGTACTTCATTTGGTATTCTTTCTTTCCATATAAATAAACGTGAATTCAAAGAGTTTCCAAAACCTATATTATCACGCTAAGGTTTTTTTTTCTGGATTAGATTTCCTTATTTATCCTGATTATAAAAAGTAAATGGACACACATACGATATATTAAGATATATATAACCTTTTAAAGACCGATCACCCAACTAATTGAAACTCGTATGTGTTCATCAATCACCTAGAAGGCTATTTTCAGGGCTTTCCCAAAAATCCCCAAACAATAGGTTGGATTTCACATAAATTTACATTCAGTCATTCTTTTCAGACAACCCTTGACTGGGTCAATTTGTTTCACATTTACGAACATCGGTTGTCACTTATGTCATTCGCCGGTAACAATTGTCTGAGTTTGTCATACTGTTTGTCGGAGTGCTCGTCATCTTTAAACAATGAGAACGATTTTCCATCATTCCTGCCTCATGTACGTGACTGAAATGCTCAAGTTGATGTTTTCTCGAATCCTAAAACAACATGTTGGTGTCTCAACCTTGCTGTGATCCATTAACCTAATTTACACAAAATGTAAGATCGTTGGACGGATTGTTAGAAGTTGGCATTGACATATGTTTTTCTCTTTTTGTCTGTAAACGGTTTGTTGGAGTTGAAGTTGAACAGTTTTTTTGGATTTTGAGATGAATTATGAACAAAACGTGACAAAGTGTTAGGAAAGCAAAATTGTTTAATGGTCCGTTATGATTGGGTACGCGGATCAAGATCGGTATCCTGATGCGATGATAAAAAATTAGATGATAATAAAACGTTCCACGGGAAGGTCGTTTGTAATGATGTTATTTTGAATGCGTGTCTCTGTGAGATTTGTGAATTTTTTTACACAAAGCCCTTACCTACATTGCCTCTTCTTTGTGATAAATAACTGCATTAATTTGAAAAAAAAAAATAGAATTAGTTAGGTCGATCAAAATGAAATCAAGAAGGTTCTTAAGAAAAATTACAGGAGACGATGAACTTTCTACTCTTGTTCAAGTTTCTGTCACCTGTGTTCAGGTTGTCACAGAGCAGGACAAATATGATCTTAGTACCCGTTTTTTTCTTTTCACAGTCTGCTTAATTACGCAACGTCCTTTAGGCCCAAAGAAACAAAGTTGCATACCAAACTTTGATTGGTTTCAGAGCTGAAGTTGTTTTCTATATATGCACTGAAGCTGGAGTAGATGAATTTCTTAACTGCTTTAAAGTCCCCTTCCCTTACTGATGACAGCTAATGCTCTGTTTTAACCTCACTCACCAACAGACCTATTTCAGCTGCTTCACTCACAATAGCAGCAAACAGCTTCTTGAATGCTAGCCAGCAGCTGAGCAGACTGTTGTCTGTGGAGTTCGCTTATTGATTTGACAACTTCTTTTCAACATTGAAGTTGACAATACCCTCTTAACACTGTAGGTGAAAAAGTCAACTGACAAAGCGCCATCTAGCCTTAAATCTTTTTTTTGACATTGAACTTCTTGCTGATTTCGTTTTAGACCTTGAATGAATATTGACAGTTCTCCATTGTCATCCTACACTATCTGACGTGTTAATTAGGAATATCGAAATGAATCATTTCGTTGGTACGTCTTCACGAGTCTACGAGTGATTAACGATTGACATCTAAATAGACTCAACTACAGCATCGTGCATTCTGCCACACGCGGTAGTAGTAACTTTTAAAAAAAATTCGTTCTTATGACATATTTCAAATTTGAAGGTGAAAGTAAAGACATTTTTAAACAAAAAATATTTTTAAAAAATTCAGGCATAATGTTAGCAAGGCGCACTTTTTATAGCACAACGGGGTCATGCATAGCTCTTTTATTTTCCAATGATATGGAATTTCTTAAAGCATTCTCTTTCAATAATAATTGGGTGGCGCTACAATCCACGGGCAGACCAGGGCCTAGCTTGCTCATCAACTACTCGTGTTGTGTGCGCTACTATTCTCTAGCGAGTTGAAGGGGCCTACGGCAAAGATTGAGAAGCTTTTTCTTAGACAGTTATAACTCTTTAAGTGTTGCCAGCGGCTTGAAAGAGGTGGTGCCGTGAAAAATTCGAGGTGTTCAGCCGGGAATCGAACCTGGACATTAGACGTGTGAGTGTCGCACCCTCTCAATACAAAGTGTAACATTGAAATTTTCACAGCACTATTTCCACCGCCGATCGATTGGACGACACCTAATTTGGTTTTGTAATTTTTTTTTGAAAATAAAACCCGGGACTCTCTGCAAATCTGCGGACGACAGTCAGTTTGGGATGTCGTTGGAGAACAATATAAAGTTTGGGGTAATATAGTTTTACTGTTCTTGTGTATTCCAGTAGATCGACTTTGTAATTGTTCATCTGCCAGTGGAGCTTCCAGATATTGTAGGTGGTAGATGTCGATTTTACCCATGTTTCTTGCCTTTCATTTGAATGGCATAAGTAGTTTGTTGACAAGTTGCTAATTACGGAGTTTATTCATTAAATTTTTGAAATGATTTCTTAGGTTGTGTAGTTTTTGTTTGGGGTCTGTTGAAAAATGGAAAATCAAAACTAACATTGCGAATTTTTTACGGCAATAAATCGGACAACACTCAAAGAGTAAAAACTGTCTAGAAAAAAGCAAACTCTACAAAAAAACTATAAGTCTCTTCTACTCTTAAGAAAACAGTAGCGCGAACAACACGAGTAGTTGATAAGGAAGCCAGGCCCTTGTGGACAGTGGTGCCATCTAATAATAAAAAAATTGAAGAAAAGCGGCGTGAAGTGACAAATCGAAAAGGTGTTGTATTCCTTCATGACAATGCAAGGGCACACACATTTTTGGTCATTCGACAAAAATTTTTGGAACTTGGATGGGATGTTTTGCCACATTCACCATATAGTATAGACCTTGCACCATCCGATTACTTTTTATTTCGATCATTGCGAAACTCCTTCAATGGTAAAAATTTTAATAATGATGATAGTGTCAAAAAAACGCGGTTCAGTTTTTTGCTGATAAAAACAAGAACGTGGAACTATGATGCTGTCTGAAAGATGATAAAAGGCCATTGCACAAAATGGGCAATACATTACAGAATAGAGTTATATAGTTCCATGAAAAAATTGTTTTTTGTAAATCCAAAATTCTTTACTTGCCAACCCTGTTGATCCTTGCTTGTGGAACGTTTATTTTCTTCTGATATTTTCTTCTTGATATTATCTCATAATTCGTTCCCATTGTTACTACGTTGTTGTCCTTTCATTTGACAAACAGCAGCCCACTTCTTTCATCAAACTGAAAGTCAAAATATCCACTCTTCTCCTTTTGAAATTCTTTATTGGGAGCAAGACGACAATTTTTAGCCGATTCCCTAGCTGCTCCAGTTGCTCTGAATTTCTTTCTTTCAATATCTTCATCAGGTCATAACTAGATAAAAAGTTATTCAATGATAAAATCACCTGAACAATGTTTTTCAGGAGATGGGTACTATTCTTGATCCTAGTGGTAAGGATTTCAGAGGAGAATTCATGTTTTTGTTGCACCTCAAGATGTACGGGGGGCGTACAATATATTCCCGGTATCGAGGTGAAGCTGTGGTTATATATATAAATTGATTTATTTATAAAGTAATACTAGTGCATTCATGACAAATTTCATATAAATGTGATTACTAATTCGCGTTTTACCTCTACTTAAATAGAATCATAATGGCAACTGAGACGATGATGGTGAAAATTGAGCATCGCGCTGAAATTAAATTCTTCACAACAAGGAAAAAGTAAAAAAGACTATTCATGAAGAGATGGTGGCTGTTTACCAGGGTTCCGCACCTTCATTACTAGCTGTGCAAAAGTGGTCAAGTGAGTTCAAGAGAGGCAGAGAGAGCTTTGAAAACGATCCCCGCCCCGGCGCCCCGACTACTGCATCAAAGAAGTCGAATAAACTTTTTCTTGCGGATACCCGAATAAAGGTGAAAATGATCGCAGAGATCAGCACGCTTTCAACTGGTTCCATTCACACCATTCTTCATGACCATCTTAAGCTTTCAAAGGTCAGTGCAAGGTGGGTGCCACGAATGCTCACAGCGCCTCAGAAAAGAGTGAAAATCGCATGCTGTAGAGAGCTTTTGGAGATGAGTGGTAAGAACGCCGACGGTGTTATGGATCGAATTGTTACTGGGGACGAAACATGAATTCACCACTATGACCCTGAAAGCAAACAAGTGTCCATGCAGTGGCATAATTAAGGAACAGAACCCCCGAAGAAGTTCAAAGTCACTCCGTCTGCCGGGAAGCTCATGGCCACAGTTTTTTAGGACTCAAAGAGAATCTTGCTCATTAAGTACAGAAAAAGGTGAAACCATCAACGCCACATCCTACGCTTCCACTTTGCATAATTTGCGGGAGGAAATTAAAAAGAAAAGACGGGGTAAACTCGCAGCGGGTGTGTTGCTTCTTCATGACAACGCTCCTGTTCACACGGCGTAAGTTTCCTAGGCTGCTGCGCGAGATTGTGGGTTCGAAGAAATCCAACATCCACCCTATAGTCCAGACCTTGCCCCTAGTGATGATTTTCTGTTTCGCGATTTGAAAGAAATGTTTTCGTGGAAAAAGACTTTCAGATGACGATGAACTCAAGTCTGCAATAAATGGGTATTTTGCGAATTTATATTTTTGAGGGATTTAAACAGCTAATCCCAAGATGTAACAAATGCCCTGATATTAGGGGAGATTATATTGAAAAGTGAAAACAATTTAAATATATTGAACGGCCCTCGTAAATTCGATTCCCGCCTCAACACCATGAATTGTTATTGCTTTTTGAAAGTGGTGGTGCCGTACACTTTCAAAGAGTAATAGGTATATTGAACGCGACTCGTATTAAATTGATTCAAATAGCCATCTCCGCAAAGCAACCAATTCGCATATTCGAATGTTTTCTGTCTTACTCTTATACATTGTTTACAGGAAGCCTTCCGAAATATCTTACCATTTATTCGTCGATAGAACAATGTGTATGCATACTCGATAATCCCCATTGTTGAAATTTCTGCCACAATAGATTATGAAGTGGGCAAAGTATTGTCATTTTATCATTGAAGTCCAGTCTATTTATAACAATAATTGCATGGCGCGACAGTCCGCGGAAGACCAGGGCCTAGCTTGCTCATCAACTGCTCGTGTTGTGCGCGCTACTGTTCTCTCACGAGTAGAAGGGACCCACAGTTTTTGCCGACTCTGAACGATGAAATTTGAGAAGCTTTTGCTTAGAGAATTATTACTCTTTGAGTGTTGTCAGCAGCTCGAAAGAGGTGGTGCCGTGAAAAATTCGAAAAATTATTGTTGAGCTGGGAATCGAACCCAGACCCTTCAGCGTGTGAGCGTCGCACTCTACCCACTACACCACGGCGACCACAAGTCCAGTCTATTATTATCCGCAATATGAATAAACTTTTTTATTTCTAAAAATCCATTTCTAGGCATACTGTAGGAACTTGAAAGTCAGCAGCCTGTTTTCAATACACAAACTCCCTTACTTTTGAGTTAACACCTGACATCTAAGTCAACTCAACTGCAGCATCGTGCGTTTGTACTCAAAGCGACAGCGTTGACCAACTGACTTTAAATGGAGCATCATCATCCATTTGATCTAATCCGATATGATTCCCACTCTCCTTTTATTGCAGTATCACAAAAAAATCATCAAACATCTTCATTTGGTTTTCTGTTAAAAATGTTGCTAGAAATTTTTAAAAATTCCACAAACCTGCCAAAGAATGATTACAACCTTTCCAGCTTTTTCAGTTCCACAGTTTAGTATCTATCAATTTTTAGGAATGTGCTCATACGTTGTATACCTCCCCCAAATGTTGTGGCATATAAGCTACCGCGCCTACAACTTGCCGTCTACGCCGTCCAAACCGAAGCAAAAAATAAGCGGAAAATTATAATAATTTGATTTTGAGTCAACGCCTTCACAGAATTATCATAAATTTTTCAATAACTTCTCGTTCTTTTCCATGTTTCTATTCCGTTTCAACCGCAAACCAGTTGACAGCATCATCGCTGCTCATAGTGCGAACAAGCCATCCGGAGAGGAGAACCTTCAAGCTCCCTGCCAGCGGATGAGCATATGGTGAATGAACTGAAGCAAGATAACCATTAAATCGGCCTGCCAATGTCAACAATTTGCCAAACTCTATCCGTCAGCCGCGCAGTAACTTGAAAGCAATTTCGTAAACAATTACTCACGAGGAATGTAAGCACTTTAGATTAATTTAAATTTATTCAGAAGCGCGCATCTGACATCAGCCGCAGTCGCCAGTGGCATTGGTGTGACACTGAACTTGAAGCCGTCGAGCATAATTCATAGCTTGGGCGGGGAACCGATCGCGAGGCAGCATCGCAGCGGCTTGCAATTTGAATGCAATCAAATTAATTCAGACTGAGACTCTGATTCGTTTCCATTTGGAGTCGGTGAGTTATTTGCTCTCGTGAGGTTCCCATCACACCTAGGCAGTGGCAGGTCGAAGTTTGATTACTCAGTTCAGCGTTAATTTGTATTCGCGGCTGAGGACTTGTCCTGAGGGGCGTTTGATGAGCTGCAAGGTGGCTAATTAACATGGGGGTGAGCGCATTCGAGGCGGAACTGAGGGAACATTGTCTCCCAACGCTGCTTATGTTGCGCAAGAGGCGACAAGTGCTACGCACAAGAAACTCTTCACACAACCTGGCGGCAGTGTGCTCCGTTTACAAAGCATTCTATTGTTCCCACCTGCGGGGGTTACGTAAGTTTGATTAGAGTGCAATAAAATCGAGAGTGACGCGATGTGCAAATGCGTGGGAAGTTTTATGAACGCTTTCGTTTTCGAAGACATTTTCGCACATTTACTCGGAATTTTATATCTATTTTCACAGTCTTTCTCTGTGGAGAGTGTACATATCGGTTTAAGCCGGCATATGCAACAGGAAAGCCGGGAAAGTTCGATAAGAAAGAACTGCTTATACGATGGAAGTTAAATTAGAAGCCACAACAAAGTGCATCAAAGTTGAATTAATAAGAGCAAAATTCATTTGTCGACATTTAGTTAAACCTGTCTGAATACGAGACAAATAATAGAAAGCCAGTAGTAGAAGATTTGTGTTGAAAAGGAATTATTCTGAGACTTTCAAACCAGAATCTAATAACCAGGCACAAAAATGTAGTCAAAACAGTGTTCGTTAGGGAGGCAAGCGAAGGGGAAACTGGCAAAAACTGAGATCGGGTTCAAGAATGAAACAAAGTTTAAGCAATGGTGGTTATTGGTTAGTGGTTGTATGAGTGATGAGCCGAGTTAAATGAAAATCTGTTCCAAAGTGGCATTTTTTTGTTGGAAGTTTTAAACACCAGTTCTCGAGTCTCAGAACTGGTCGTAATTGTAATTTTATTTCTTGATCTTCCGGAGGAATACCAACAAACTCCAACCACATCAGCACCGAACAGCCGCCACCTGATCTGAGAAGAGGCAGGACATTGAGACAGAGGAAGGTCACCTTCTCTGCAGGTGTCACAGAAGGTTTCATCACCAAACAAACTAAGTGCTTTGTATATGTGAAGTATCCCATTTTACTGTCCGACACGAACTTCGTCCTGACAAGCACTTGGTCAGCCTGAAAGAGTCATATCATTTCTGGTTGTGCTGTCCTCGACAGATCGAACTACCGATGGGAGCTTTGACCAAAGAATGATGATCCCATGATGTCCCGGGAGTCGGACAGTTCTTACCGAATTTAGGTTACAAGGTTGGCTTACACAAAACTGAACAAAAATTCTTTGATCCATTTTTTCCGACAACAAGAAATCGCCGATCAAATAAAACAGATCTAAGTTTTATTGCTCTCAAAATAAAATTGCTTTATAGCTGAAACTGTAAACATATGCTCGAAACAAGTGTGCCAACATAACAAATTAAAACAAAAATCATAAATGAATGTACGTACTCCGATTTTTTTTAGGTTTACCGACAAAGTCTTCATTCTGTTTGATGAGCTGCACTTTGTAAATTGATGAAAGTATCATTTAAATTTTTGACTTAACAATGCAATTCAAGCACATTTTTAAATGTTGATGCATTTTACAAGCAAGGAAGAAATGGCAGTAGAAGGGTGGCTGTCTACTGACAATCATCCCTACTAACCTAACCTAATCTTGCTTACAAAGAAAGACGAAGCGAGTGCAACCATATGTGAGTTAAATAAAATGTTGAATAGTGGTCCAAAAAGCATTGAAAACGAGTCATGTGCGAGACAAAAATAAATATTAACTGATGACGGAGCACACATAAAATAAATTGATCAATTTATAAGGTTATCAAATATCTCCCTCCTTCCTTTTTGTCTTTTGAATTTTCCGGCTATGTACAAAGCGCTATAGAGCTCGTATCTGGCAATACATCATTTGAACGGTCTTGACGTAACCTACAAAACGACGCTATGCATAATTAGTTTGGATATTGCGTTCAACAGTTATAGACGTGTAAACATGGACTTCACTAACGCCAAAATTCGCGCTATTTTAAAGTTTTTTTTCGTTAAAGGCAAATCCTAGAGAAACGTTCCGCGACGTCTTGTCTTTGTCGTGAGGTCTTGTCTTTGGACGTACTAAATAAAGACTGTATGGAGGCAAACCCAAAGGATTTAACTACTCCAGGTAGTACTCGCGACTGCGATTATCCACCCAAAGCTTTGATGACCTCGCACACCGCATCTCCTATGATACTACTCTCATGGACATGCCGTCTGATGCGAGGTCGCCAATAATACAGTTGCAACGCTTTTACAAAGTCGACTTTCCACGTGTCCTGGACTGGCTGTGGCCAGAAACTGAACCGGGAAAGGAATGTAGTCGGATTTTCACGGACGGCTCCAAGACAACGGAGGATTCTGGAGTTGGGGCCTTCGTGGAAAACGACAACATTAGACTTCACGCCTCCTTAGGAAATTTCGCGTCGGTCTTCCAGGCGGAAGCCTTCGCGATCCTAATGGCCACCAACTACATTGTGAAGAATAGATGGAAGGGAAGAAGTATTTACGTCTGCAGCGACAGTCAAGCTGAGCTCAAGGCCTTACTCAACCCTTTAACCACTTCCAAGATAGTTCAAGAATGCAAGTCTTCCCTTAATTCGGTCGGCAGGCTGAATTCGCTAAGACTTGTCTGGGTCCCGGGTCATCACGGGATCCTGGAAAACGAAACTGCCGATGAACTAGCTAGGCTAGGTTCAGCAGAGGCATGCGTAGGGCCCGAACCCACCGTGGAATTACCCGTGTCCCTGGTCAGGGCCTCCGTCGATGGTTGGGTCTCTCTACAGCACAACCAGAGATGGCGTGACTCTCCAGGATGCAGGGCGTGACTCTCCAGGATGCAGGGCGTGACTCTCCAGGATGCAGGGCGTGACTCTCCAGGATGCAGGGCGTGACTCTCCAGGATGCAGGGCGTGACTCTCCAGGATGCAGACCGTGACTCTCCAGGATGCAGGGCGACCAAGAGTATGCTCCCAAACGTCTGCAAGAAATCCGCCTCTTTTCTGTAGAAAGAAACGAGTGCAGAAGACTTGTTGGCGTATTAACGGGACACTTTACCTTCGCTATGCACCTGAGTCGGCTTGGGCTTAGTGATGTCACACTCTGCGACGCCTGTGGAGAAGGTGAAGACACTTCAGAGCACTTTCTCTGTCAGTGTCCTGCTTTCGCTCGTATCAGGTGGCGCTTATTTGGCGCTGATGTGGTGGGAACTGGAAACCTAAGTTCTATATCACAGAAGCGCATCTTGGTTTTTCTTCGGAAAACCATGAAATAACATTAAATGAAGGTTACTGGCTGGTAGTACAATGGAACAGTATTGAGTCGGAGTGCTTCAGTGTAGTTGATCCCAGCCTCCAAAAAAAAAAAAAAAAACAAAAAAAATGTTAAGTGAAATTAATGGTGTTTTGGGAGATGGTACTCTATCACTTCCAACTGAGAAGGAATGGTTTCGATCATTCAGGGCCGATGAAAACAACACCATGGGTAAGCCAGCAGGCGGAAGACCTGTGACGATGAATACCGATCGAATCATGGAAATCATCGAGTTAGACCGGAAATCATCGAATCATGGAAATCATCGAGTTAGACCGGCATGCGGCATCTCGTGACTTCGCCCAGGAGAAGGGAGTCAGTCACCAAATCATCTTAAACCATCTGCAGAAGGCTGAATACAAAAAAAAAGCTTGATGTTTGGGTGCCGCTTGATTTCCGAATCAACGCCTGCGTTATGCTGCTGAAACGGAACGAACTCGACTCATTTTTGAAGCGGATGGTGACTGGTGACGAAAAATGAATCACATACGACAATATCAAGCGAAAACGGTCGTGGCTGAAGGCCGGTGAATCGTCCCAGACAGTGACCAAGCCGGAATTGACGGCCAGGAAAGTTTTGCTGTGTGTTTGGTGGGATTGGAAGGGAATCATCCACTATTACCTGCTCCTATATGGCCAGACACTTAGTACTGCCAGCTACTGCGAACAACTGGACCGCTTGAAGCAGGCGATAGACCAGAAACGTCCAGAATTGGCCAACAGGAAGGCTTTAGTGGTTCACCAGGACAACGCCAGACCACACACTTCGTTGATGACTCGTCAGAAGCTATGGGAGCTCTCATGGGAGGTTTTATCTCATCCACCATATAGCCCGGACACAGCGCCAAGTGAATACAACCTGTTCCTATCCGTGGCGAACGCCCTTGATGGTGTGAAGTTGACCTCAAAAGAGGATTGTGAAAAGTGGCTGTCCGAGATCTTCGCAAATAAGGAGGGGGGCTCCAAGAGGGGGGGCTTCTAAGAGGGGGCTTCTAAGGGGGGGGGGGGCTTCTAAGAGAGGGACTTCTAAGAGGGGAGAATTACGAAGTTGCCGTCTAGATGGAGACAGATCATCGAACAAAACGGCGCATATTTGAACTAAATCCGATAATTGTAACACTTTTTATGAAGCATTGAATGAAGAGCAAAAAAGCGATATTTGACAACAACAAAATTGATCAATTTATCAGAAAAAAAAACTTTTATTTACTTAACCAAACAAGTCGGAATTATTTTTTATGAAACAGGGCTTGCAAACTGTCAAATTAAAGCACAAAGTCTTCATAATAGAAGATTGGTCTTAGACTCACGTTACGGATTCTAAAAAAGCTGATGAATTAGTTGTCATGCGAAATAATAAACCCGAACAATTCATTGAAGAAAAATGAATCGAGATATAAGCAAATCATAAAGTATTTTCCTCCTCCACACTGTTCCACTTAATCATCACTACACCAGCAACGTTCCCACAAGCTATGAAATGCCGACTTAGAGTCTGGCGAACAGCGCACACTGTAGACGTAAAGATGCAGTCAACCGCATTCCATCACGTACGATACGGAAATCCAAGTGCACCCGTGGGAGCATACCATCGCTCCAGAACATGCGATGTAGTATTTAAGGTCGTGTAAGGTTTTTCAGAGGTTAGTTCTAAGGAGAAACAAGACCCACTTGAAAAAATAAATATTTTGTTTTTAAATAAAATAATTTAAAAGTATTTTTAATTTATATTTATTATTCATCGATACGGTATTGAATTTTTGAAAGAATTTGTTACGCACCCAAAAGAGTTGTCAAATCAGAAACTAGTTCTCAAGTGATGAGTGAAACGTTCTCTCCATCTGCTGTCTTAATTATCAATTTCTTAATTATCAATAGCATGAGCACAATATTCGATTATGATCTGTTGCGTCAAAAATGGGATGAATCAGAGGGATGAATGGCATAAGCGCGTGAAATTAAGATCAAAACTATTAACGTACGACGCACATCGTTTGTTGTTGGGCGAGTAGTTCAATTAATGAGTTGTTCCCAGAAACGGTCACAGACCCTTGAGAGGGGTAATGATGCATTGAGTGTGAAACCACTACAGTGTGATACCACTACAGCAATTGCTATGGAGAGAGAAGGCAGCGCTTATTCGGATGCGGATTTGTTGTCCGATTCAGACTTAGGCAAAAAGTCTTAAGCTACGACCCCGTCAGCGAACGCCTCATGACGATCCGCATCAAGGCTAAATTCGGGAACGTCAGCCTAATTTGCGCTCACGCCCCGACAGAGGAGAAGGATGACAACATCAAGGATGGCTTCTATGATCTCCTAGAAAGAACATACGATTGATGCCCCAGCTACGACGCCAAGATCGTTCTAGGAGATTTCAACGCTCAGCTGGAAAAGGAGGACATCTTTGCTGGAGTCATCGGTAAACACAGCCTGCACGACAACACATCCGGAAACGGACTCAGGCTGTTGGACTTCGCCTCGGGGCGAAACCTCTCTGTGGCTAGCATGCGGTTCCCACACCTGGACATTCACAAAGGAACCTGGCGATCGCCTGATCAATCAACCGTCAACCAGATTGATCACGTTGCGATCGACGTCAAACACTCCTCCAGTATTCTCGATGTCCGAACCTTCCGAGGTGCAAACATTGACTCGGATCATCACCTTGTTGTAGCCTAGGTAAGAACCCGGATATCGAGAGAGCAACGGAGTCGAGAAAGGCCAAAACGGTTTAATGTGGAAAAGCTACAATCGCAACCGACTGCTGGGAACTTTGCCGACCGAGTCTCCCTGAAAGTCGCTCAGAGTTCGACGCTTCCTGCACTAAGCATAGAAGAAGAATGGAAACGTTGTCAAGAAGCCACCAAAGAAGCTGCCACTGATGTGCGTGAGGGTATACCGGTTGTTTTTTGAAAATAAACAACTAATTATTAGTGGGAAAGTAAAAACATTTTGTTTAAAGTATTGGCCATTGTTTTCTACACATTTTGACCAATTTCTGGCAATTCGTGAACACCACGCCAATAAAATTGTTCGTGTTTCAAAGCAAACCAATCAGACACCCAATTTTCGACCTCCTCGTAGGAACCAAGGTGCTGCTCAGCCAATGCGTGTCCCATCGATGAAAACTAATGGTAGTCGGAAAGAGCCAAGTCTGGTGAATACGGCGGGTGGGGTAGCTGCTCCCAGCCAAGTGTTTTGATTGTATCCTGAACCGGTTTTACTTTGTGTGCAGGTGCATTGTCATGGTGCAAAATTACCTTGCCGTGTCTTCTGGCCCATTCTGTTCGTTTCTCGATCAATTCATGGTTCAAATTGATCATTTGTTGTCGGTAGCGATCAGTTTTAACGGTTTCACCAGCAGGTACAGCACACCTTTCTGGTCCCACCAAACACACAGCATTGTCCTCTTGCCGAATCGATCGGGTTTTGCAGTCGATGTTGATGGTTGTTCCTGATTAACCCATGACTTTTTCCGTTTAGGATTCTTAAAATAAATCCATTTTTCATCGCCAGTAACAATCCAATGCAAAACTGATTTTCTTTCGCGTCTTTGAAGCAAAATTTCAGAATTGTTTTTCCGGTTTTCCATCTGTCTTTCATTCAATTCATGTCGCACCCATTTTCCACACTTTTGGATCTTTCCCATAGCTTTTAAACGGTCAGAAATAGTTTATTGTGCAACATTTAACATTGCTGCCATTTGCTTTTGACTCAAAGTGTCGTCTCCATCCAATACCGTTTGCAATTCGGCGTCTTTAAACTTTTTTGGTGGTCTGCCACGTTCTTCATTTCTCACATCAAAATCATTATTTCTGAACCCTGGAAACCATCTTTTGTATGTTGCTTCTGATAGAACATCCTTCGACAAGCATTCGATGTGGCTCTGCAGCACTTTTCTTCAAATGAAAACAAAAAATTAATGCTTTCCCCAAATCATCACTTTCTGGTACAAAATTCGACATTTTAACACGATGAAAAAATATATTGTTGTCTGTTCAACGGCTTGATGTATACTAAATATTTTGCACAGATGTCATAGCAAACAAAAAAAAAATAAATAAGGGCTCGTTCGCAACAAATGTTCCCTATCGAGACATTTGTATCTTGACGCTCACTTCATACCAGCATATCTGGTACGTCGTTCCAAAATATGTCATTAATTTGAAGCGTTAACAAGAATCATTTTTTTTTCACTCCAATACGCGAACCTTGTGCCTGAAAAAGTGTTTTTGCGGGGAGTTTTTACGTTAATATGGAGAAAACCGCTGCCGAAAGTCATCGTATTTCGGTGGGAATTTATGGTGAACATGCGTTAGCTGAGCAGCGAACGTACCGAAAGAGATTTACAAAATTTAAAAGTGGTGATTTTGGCTTGTACGACGATGAACGTCCTGGCCAGCCAAAAAGTTTGAAGATGAAGAACTGAAAGCCAAACACAAGAAGAGCTCGCAGAACCAGTCACTAAAACAATGGCTGTGTTTAAAACCGCTTGGATATATTCAAAAGCAAGGAAATTTGATTCCACGTGAATTGAAGCTAAGAGACGTCGAAAGGATGTTTTTTATATAGGTAGATAGACAGATTGTGGTCGCCGTGGCGTAGTGGGTAGAGTGCGACGCTCACACGCCGAAGGGTCTAGGTTCGACTCCCAGTTCAACACCAATTTGTCTAATATTTCACGGCACCACCTCTTTCGAGCTGTTGACAACACTCAAATAACTGTCTAAGAAAGCTTCTCAAATTTCGCCGTTCGGAGTCGGCAAAAAACTGTAGGTCCCTTCTACTCGTGAGAGAACAGTAGCGCGCACAACACGAGTAGTTGATGAGCAAGCTAGGCCCTGGTCCCCCTTTGGACTGTAGCGCCATCAATTATTATTAGATAGACAGATCATTTTATTTCGCTCAACGAATTTCGCACACGAATTTTACAGAGATTTGATATATTATATCTTTTTTCGGAAACATTTTTTAGTTTGACGATAGAATGAGTATGAAGAAAATTGACAAAAATTTAGAAGGAAAATACGAAAAAACAAAAATGTTCTACATGAACAAAACAAAAACAAAACAATAATAATAAATAAATAAGTTACTATATAGTAGAATAATTCATTTTATACTCAACTCAAATTTAAATTGTTGGCGAGGCGGTTTTGAGCAAGATCACAGTTTTTTTAAAAAAAGCGTTGTGTAATTTTTTGTATTCTTTCAGAGATCAATTCAACATTCTCTCTGTTATAAATATCTAATGTCGAGTGGTGTCATAGTAAATATAACATCATTTTTAGGAGTTTGTTTTGAGCTACTTACAATTTCTTAACATGAAAAATTGCACAATTTCCCCATACTTGGCATCTGTATAGCTGCATAGCTTGAAATATTACTTTATGTAAAATAAGTTCATTTCTAGCTGACTGTTGGTATTTCCACTGGGAAATGCTGCTAGAACACCACAAAAGCATAGTCATCAAGGCTCTGAAATAGTGGGTTGAGCAAAAACAAATTATTCCGGAAAACCAATTCGGCTTTAAGGCGGGACACGACACAATTCATACCGCGTCCAAATTGGTTTAAGACATACAATGGAACAGAAACAAGACACAGTGCACAGGTGCCTGCCTGATTGACATGGAAAAGGCGTTCGACACCGTATGGTTAGAAGGACTCTTCCTCAAGTTGGTCAGGCTTGGCATGAACAAAACGTTGCTATATATGATCTATGACATGATAACAGGCAGGAAGTTCGTTGTGAAAAATGGCAACGTAACTTCCTCCACTGTTTTTCACATAAAAAATGGGTTGCAACAAGGGGCGGTTGGTTCGCCGATTCTATTCACGATATTCACTAGTGACCTTATAGGTTCCGTGCCAAACTTAATTGCGTTTGCCGATGATCTAATCGCGTACAGATCAGGTGCAAAGATTGAGGTCATAAATGGCCTGCTGCAACGTGATTTCGACTTGATTCAACAATATTGCGATAACTGGAAGTTGAAAATCAACTACCGGAAGTGCGAAACTGTTCTTTTCAGAACCCCGTTGTCCAGAGCATCAAGGGACACGAAAAGAAATTGGCGAAAGTTCAGTATATTGGACCCACAGGGGCAGCCATTAACTGTTAAAAGTGTGGTTAGATATCTTGGCATTTGGTTGGACCAGTTCCTGTATGGTGGTATCCATGCAGCAACAGTTTTGACCAGCGCTAAGAAAGCCTTCGCTATGGCAAGGGGGCTGTTTTACAGCAGCCAACTTGATACCAGAGTGAAGGTGATCTGCTACATAGCCCTAATACGGCCATTTATGGTGTATGGTTGTCCTGTGTGGTTCAACGTGAGTCCTTCCCAGATGGAAAAGATGAGGGTGTTCGAGAGACAGTGTCTTCGGGCCTGTCTCCGTTTATATCGTACACCCGAATCCCAGTACAAAAAATTCTATCCCAACGAGGTTTTGTACAATGAGGCAAACCTGATCAGAATAGATAATTTTATTATTTAATTGATTCGGGGTCACATAGCTCGAGCCATGACCTCAACCAACAGTCTGATCTTTGGGGCTTACTACCCTAATGAAATGTACCATGAGAAGGTGCGTCTTAGCGGCTTTATCCCACCTGAGGCGTTCCTCTATTTGGACACGAAAGGCCTGATACAAGATAGGGAAGGCTGCCCTATCATCTTCCATGTCGCACGCCGAACAGTGGAAAGGCGACTTCAATACGAGCCGGACGTCGCTCGCAGACACGAAGGCCTCTTACGGTTCAGTAGAGCGATCTCTGCCCGCGATAGAGCAGTCTCTAACAAAGAACGGCTTTTCTTCTGGTGGCTGCATCAGAATCAGCTTCGATGCCGCCAACTTCTCACACAGGACCAGGATAGTTGACTCATTAGGGCCAACTTACATAGTTTAAGGTAGCTATAAGGTAGATTAGGACAAAAAAAAAAAACACATAAAAAAGCACAAAAAAAGGTGCACCACGGAGTATTCGATATATATGTCAAGCATATAAAGAGCATATACTCCCTGGTGCACGCGTCCGTATTGCTTACGGATATAGTTGTAAGATATCTGTAAATATGTTTAGTTTGATTTAGGATAAGTAAGTTAAGTTAGCAAGTAAGTTAAAAACATTGACTAAGGAACGTCCAAGTTTTTTTTTAATTTTCTTGGGCAACAAAAACAAAACCACTAGACTTAAGATTTAATAAGAATACAAAAGATGTCGAAAGACAGAAAAAACTAACATAGATTAGCTTAGAGTACTTGTTTAGAGTCAGTAAGTTAGATATAAGATTAATATTTCAGATTTAATATTTAAGCTAGTTTTAAGCATTTTTGTCTAGCAACTAAGTTAACGAATTGTAAAGTGTTAATAAAAATGCGTTACACGCAAACAAACAACCACAAAAGCAAGTCATTTTTGCATCGGATTGTTTTTTTTTTTTTATGCATCGGATTGCTACTGGCGATCGAATTCAAGTGCAAAAAACGATGAAAAACCCGGCCAACCATTCAATTAATTTTTTTAACAGACCTCGTATTTCATTCCACTCTCCCCACAATTTAAGACATGTATGCTGTATGCAGGCTTTATGCGTACTGTTTTCTGCTTTATTCAATATCTTGCAGAAGACCGGAAAGGCAAATAATTTAAAATTTCAAGTTCTAGAAATCGCACAACTTAGGAAATCCGTTAAATTTAAAATATGTACTGTCCTCATACAACTTCAACTGAAAGTCCAATGGCAACTAAATTGAAAACACAACGAGATGCTTATCTTCTTAATGGATTTTTTGAAAGTCTTCAGATCTTACTACGTCTCGATAACTTTCTTTTGGCCACGGGTCAGCTATATCGAATGCATATGCAAAAGTCTTCAGCTAGTCTCATGGTCAAATAGTCAGCGTCCAGGCTGAAGGAGAAAAATAAGAAGGCGGCAAGAGAGTAAAAGTAAAATAGACAAGCTTTCAATCTTTTCAGAATGTTTAAATCAAAGTTGGGAATACGCTTTTCGAGCGAAGAAATATACATAAAGTGATGGGTGATCCCGTTTGTCATGGATTCTTTTCTTCCACAATTTACTCGAAGCATTGTCATTCCACATGTTCATAAACCTCCGAAAAATGAATGAATCCAAAGAATTCAACCTGCACCTTATGGGAGTGGTGTCACATCCAACGTCCTTCAAGAATCTCCAGCAATTACACACATACCAATTTTCTCAACCAATTAACTGCCATACATCACCCACAGCCACAGATTAACCTGAAAGTGTTTGCGCAGCGCCAAGTGCCCGTGAGTCGAGGTAATTGATAAACATAACAGCCACTCGTCTCGCGGATGCGAGGCGAAGTGATGGCAAGAATGAAATTCATTTAAACCAAAAACCGCGTTTGTAAACAATAAAATAATTTTTCCGCGCCTCTTTTGTAGCCATTCTCTCTTGCTCTCTCTGTATCTCTCTGAAATCATCTTCACACTTGCACATACACACGGTAGGCGGGTGAACAAGAGACGTAATAAATATATGCGAGGGCTGCGAGTAGTCGGTTAGATTGTCACAAGCTCTTGACGGCTCAACATCGCGAACGTGTAAGATATCGAAGTGTGCGAACTACAAGTGTGTGTGCGTGAGAAGGACTAAAGAATCGGAAGCCAGCAAGTGTGAGGATATCCTTTCAGCAAATTTTGTGGATTTTAAAGTACAACTTTGGATTATGTAAGTGCGATTAGTGGCAGACTCCACTCATTTGAAAAGAATTTTGAATTTGAATTTGAAAGACTAATTCACGTCTGAAGAAGCGTGTTATGATAATGTAAAGTTCGACAGAGTGTTCTTAAAGTGATTGAAGATTTATTTATAGCCTAACCCGCCAAGGACGGGATTGCCGCTAAGTTCGAAAATATGAATCGATTAAGTCGCGATGAGACTTTTGTTGCTGTTCTGTTTTTTGGTTCTTACTGCTCGTGGGGGAATCGTATTTGTTTTGCAAATTTCATTCAGTGAAGGGTTTGAAAAGATATTCAATTTCCTGTGTTGCTTGATCAAAACGTGTTTAATTGACAGGTTGTGGAGAAGTGTGATCGTTACGGTGGAACCGATCCAAATATTTGAAACGGAATAAAAAACTTCGAGAATCAAGTTCTGGAAAAAAATGATTTCAGCGATCCAGTTCAATTATCGAAGCTAAAACAATTATTTAACGTCCTTTTCTTTAACTAAGTTAAACTCTTAAGCGTTTAAAACTGATGAAAGAGTGCTTGAAATTCGATGTAACACCGTGGCGCTGTGACATCCACGTCCTTGTATGAAAGATCTCAACTTGAGACTAGCTAGTTTTTGCACGGTTTTGAATATATCGATTTTAACACTGTCGATTTTTGCGGGCCTTAAAACTTTGCTCCTGCAAAAGATCCCTACACTCCCAAAAGGATTGAAGCACCCAAAATGTTGGAGCGTGATGTTACAGCAAGTAGAAGAAGACAAGATTTTGTCTGAAGAACAAAGAATTTGAAACCGTATATGGTTTCTAAAACGTGTGCTAGCAGCTTCTGCGCTTTCTTCTCCCTGCGGCATCAGAGAGCTTCTCAAGGAACTCCAACATCCACCTTAACTGGAAATTATTTGCCATTATTCTTCACTGTACGCTTTTTGATTCAAAACTCCTCAAGCAGAAGTTTTGTTGTCCGTGCACCAATCTAAGTTCTGTCGCATTCATAAACGTTATATGACACATTCTTAAGAATTCATCGTCCTCAAACTAAGATCTTAATAAGAATTGTATGGCGCGACAGTTCTAGCGTCTAGTTTCCTCATCAAATGCTCGTGTTGTGCGCGCTACTGTTCTTTCACGAGAAGAAGGCACCTACAGTTTGTTGCCGAGTCCAAACGGCGAACTTTGAGAATCTTTTACAAAATTCGAGATGTTCAGCAGGGAATCGAATCTCTCGTCGCCTTCTACCTTCCAGTCTTTTCTGTCATAAAGAAAGACTCTGTTACTCGATTGTCGTTTTGCAAAGGTGTTTCGGCGCTGGATTTCGCTATTGAAGTTTTTGCTTGATGTTTCTTTTTTTTATCTATCACGGAGCAGCACAAAACACTACGTTCTCTAAGTGGTAGCTCTCAGTATCGCTTTACACAGTAGATGTTTGCTGCGCGACTAAGAAACATCTACCGACTTTTCATCTCACAGTTTACATCAAATAAGCAATATTAATCAAGAAACAAAGTATAGACTGCCTTCTTAAGCTCTGATCGTGGCAATGTAAGATCATTTTCGTTGCAAAGGTCAGTAAAGGTTTTAATGCGCCTAATAATGGGTTCATTGCAACCGTAATGGGTTCTATGCCTTTAATCAAGTAGTAACTTTCTCCCCCGAAGAGATCTTTGGGAAGCATATATATTCATAAGAAAAAATAGTTCTGGCGAATTAACATGGTAATTTATAACATCGCGAATAAACATGGCTGACGTTGCCTTACGCCTGAAACTTCAGGTTTTGCAAGCCGATTGTATTACCAGATATACGTATATGAAGTGAGCGTCAAGATACAAATGTCTCGATAGCAAACATTTGTTATGAACGAGCCCTTATTTTTTTTTGTTTGTTTGCTATGACATCTGTGAAAAATATTTATTATACATCAAGTCATTGAACAGACAACATCATATTTTTTCATCCTGTTAAAAAGTCAAATTTTGTACCAGAAAGTAATGATTTGCGGAAAGCAATCATTTTTTGTTTTCATTTGAAGAAAAGTTCTACAGAGTCGCATCGAATGCTTGTCGAAGGATGTTCTATCAGAAGCAACATACAAAAGATGGTTTCCAGGGTTCAGAAATAATGATTTTGATGTGAGAAATGAAGAACTTGGAAGACCACCAAAAAAGTTTGAAAACGCGGAATTGCAAAGGACATTGGATGGAGATGACACTTTGAGTCAAAAGCAAATGGCAGTAATGTTAAATGTTGCACAACAAACAGTTTCTGGCCGCTTAAAAGCTATGGGAAAGATCCAAAAGTGTGGAAAATGGGTGCGACATGAATTGAATGAAAGACAGATGATAAACCGGAAAAACAATTCTGAAATTTTGCTTCAAAGCCGCGAAAGAAAATCAGTTTTGCATTGGATTGTTACTGGCGATGAAAAATGGATTTATTTTAAGAACAACCATCAACATCGACTGGCAAGAAGATCGATTCGGCAAGAAGACAATGCTGTGTGTTTGGTGGGACCAGAAAGGTGTGCTGTACCTGCTGGTGAAATCGTTAATACTGATCACTACCGACAACAAATGATCAATTTGAACCATGCATTGATCGAGAAACGACCAGAATGGGCCAGAAGACACGGCAAGGTAATTTTGCACCATGACAATGCACCTGCACACAAAGCAAAACCGGTTCAGGATACAATCAAAACACTTGGCTGGGAGCAGCTACCCCACCCGCCGTATTCACCAGACTTGGCTCTTTTCGACTTCCATTTGTTTTCATCTATGGGACACGCATTGGCTGAGCAGCACTTTGATTCCTACGAGGAGGTCGAAAATTGGGTGTCTGATTGATTTGCTTCAAAAGCAAAAACAATTTTATTGGCGCGGTATTCACAAATTCTCTCTCTTTTACTTTCCCACTAATATTTAGTTGTTTATTCTCAAAAACCAACCGGTATACCTGGTAAGCCCTCTGGCAGAGGGGTTCGCTACATACATTGGTTCACCACACAAGGGGAGTTGTGGCGGAGGCGCCGCGAGGAGGCTGTATGTCAACTTGACCTGTGCACTAACAAGGAAAGTGTTTGCAGCTCGAGTTGTTGAGCGCAGTGAACTTGATGCATCCGCAAATTTATAATTTTTTGTCTGTTTCATCCGTCAATTTACGAATGAAAAATTCAGTGTTTCACACTCAATGCGTCATTACCCCTCTCAAGTGTCTGTTACCGTTTCTTGGAATAACTCATTAATTAAACTACTCGCCCAACAAAAAACGATGTGCGTCGTACGTTAATAGTTTTGATCTCAATTTCAGGCGTTTGTGCCGTTCATCCCTCTGATTCATCCCGTTTTTGACGCAACAGTTCATAATCGAATATTGTCCTCATGCTATTGATAATTAAGAAATTGATAATTAAGACAGCAGATGGAGAGAACGTTTCACTCATCCCTTGAGAACTAGTTTCTGATTTGAAAACTCTTTTGGGTGCGTAACATTTTCTTTCAAAAATTCAATACCGTATGAATGAATAATAAATATAAATTAAAAGAACTTTTAATTTATTTTATTTAAAAAAATATATATTTATTTTTTCTAGTGGGTCTTGTTTCTCCTTAGAACTAACCTCTGAAAAACCTTACACGACCTTAAATACTACATCGCATGTTCCCATTAATAATTAGTGTTTTATTTTAAAAAAAAAAAACTGGTACATCTTTCGTCATAGCTAGGTAGTTCTTCGTAGGAATATAATTTAGGGAATGCATACCTCGTGAAATTTTTTTGAACTCTTTCGATTCTGAGTTCTTGTGTCTCATATGGTGAATCCCAAATGATCGATGAAGATTCCAAGTAAGGTCTAACTAACGAGCAATAGATAGACATTAAACTAGATATGTCCCGGAAATCCTTGCTATTTCTTTTAAGAAATCCTAACATAGCGTTAGATTTTGCGATAGTGTAATTATAGTGAAGTGTAAAATCCAACTTAGTATCAAATAATACTACCTACGAGGTTTTTAATTTCTTCTAGTCGATTTAGTATATGGTTATCTATGAAATGATCATATACTATTGGAGATGTTGTTCTAAATGTAATGAAAAAATATCCGACTGAAATTTTAGGCAGTCGGTTATACCATTATTCGATAAAAATAATTTGAAGTCGTCGGCGAATGTTAGAATTTTGTAGAAGAAATAGTAACGGACCTAAATGACTACCCTGCGGCACACCAGATGTTACATTAATTATATGTGATTTAAAACTATCAATTTTTACCAATTGCTTTCTCCCTGTTAAGTGATTGGAAAACCAATCGAGCATTGCTGAGTGAATTCCCAAAGACTTTAGCTTGTTCAAAAGTAGTGTATGATGTACCTTGATGTCAGTGTAAAATAAATCAACTTGCAATCGATTTTCTAAATTAGCAAGTATATAATTTGAAAATATTGATAAATTAGTAAAACATGACCTTCCCCGAAATGATTTCTTTTATATAATATTGTAATTCTTCTTTGGAACTTGGATCATCGCCATTGGGCAGAAATTAACTTTTTTGCTAACTTCTCAACAGCAACTGTTACCCGGTTCGAACTCCATCAGTTCTATCCCACAGCCTTGTTTTTCTCCCACCTCTGAGAAAACGGCGTTCCTATATGCATGGGAGTATCTCACAGCTTTCGAACTTGGATACACCATTTACTTGTACGCCTCCTGTTTTGCCATTTGTCAGTATCTGCACTCCTGTACTGAACTTTTGGCGCCAATTTCAATATAAGCAACCTCCAGACGGTGGATTGATCAGGAATCGACAAGTACTTAATGATTATAATAATTGGTTGGCCCTACAGTCCACAGTGGGACCAGGGCCTAGGTTGCTCATAAACCATTCGTGTTGTGCGCGCTACTGTTCTCTCACGATTAGACCTTCAGTTTTCTGCCGACTTCGAACGGCGAAGTTTGAGAAGCTTTTTTTTAGATAGTTAGTTTAGTTTAGTTCGAGCTGCTAACAACACTCATTACTCTTTGAGTGTTGTTAGCAGCTCGAAAGAGGTGGTGCCGTGAACAAATTCCACGTGTTTAGCCGGAATAGAACCTGGACCTTCGGCGTGAGCATCGTACTTTAACCATTACGCCACGGTGACAAGTGCTTAATAATAATAATTGTATGGCTCGATAGTCCACGGGGGGACCAGCGTCTAGTTTGCTCATCAACTACTCGTGTTGTGCGCGCTACTTACGAGTAGAAGGGACCTACAGCTTTTACCGACTCCGAACGGCGAGGTTTGAGAAGCTTTCTTAAACAATTGATGCTCGTTGAGTGTTGTCAGCAGCTCGAAAGAGATGGTGTCGTGAACAATTTGAGGTGTTCCGTCGGGAGTAGAACCTGGACCTTCGGCGTGAGCATCACACTCTACCCATCGCGCGACGGCGGTAAGTGCATACTGGCAGATAATTTACATCCCGTGCACCGAGCCTGAATTCACTTCATCTGATTTTCATTGACTGTAACAAAAAAGTTTGGTGTCATTGTCGGATACGTTGGGTGTCTTATGTTCTTTCCAATAGATCGAAGGCGTCGCTCTTTCTGTTGCCATACTCCGTCATAAGCGCGACTCAGACCCGTCTGACAGATGTTGCTGTCTCTTAACGTATTTTCATCCGATACCTTTGATCACTCTTCTTGGCAAAAATTTCTGTTTTGCTGTAGTCCAGTGCGTCTGTAAGTTCACTGACTGCAAGCGAACTGTGCGACTTCCATGTTTAGGACCGGATATCGTTATTCTTTTTCTGTTTGAAGGAATTTTCGACTGTTAGTCCCTTTGCCTATTCTGCTTAGGTACAGCCTGCATTTGCTAGAACGAGCAACATTTTAACCAATTAATCAGAGTGCGCCGACAAATTCATCGCTTTTAACCCAATTGAGTCCGTCCGCTACCATTCTTGTTCCTAGGTCCTGATTTACTTTTTAGGCGTCAACTTCCAAATACCAACTTTTTGGTCCTGTTTGCATTGTTGGTTTCTTGAAGGGAAGGCTCAACGACGAACTCTATGGGCTGTACAGAGGTTACGACTGATCAAGCATCTTTGGGTACAAGCCTGAGATGGCTAGGCCATATAGAGGGTGTGGACACCACTGCTCCGGCCCGAAAAGTCTTCGATTCTCAGCCATTGGTACAACGCAACAGAGGACGGTCTAGATTAAGATGGCTCAAACAAGTAGAAAAGAACCTCAATCAACTTGACTTGCTGGCTGGAGAGACATTTTGATTGAGGCCCATGTCCACCCCGCACTGTAGCGTCATACGGCGAAGAAGTGTAGGGGTCTCAAGCGAAGGAGATAAGCGGATGAGCGGATGAGACAAAAATAAGAAGACCAAGAGGGGCGAAGTGTACATTCTCTTTTGTATTTAAACATTTAGACTAAGTACTAACAATTCATGCTGTTAGTTTATTTGCTCCCTCAATAAAACCCCTCTCGCCGACAATTTAAACTTTATTATCGGCTCCAGCTGGTTTTAGGTTCTTCCCCACATGGTGTGGTAGCACAATGGTCCTGTATGGGACTAAGTGCATTCATCAGCCACCTTAACCTACCTACCTAGCTGATTTGAAGACATTTCGTGTGAATCGGACGATCAAATGGCCAAAGAAGAGATAGATAGTGCGAGCAACCACATACAGTCTGGCTAACAAGTATAGTATTTAAACAAAGATTTTATTTTGGACTACAGAATAAAAACTTCAAAATATGACCGGAATGCACTGTAAGGAATGTCACCGCTGTTGATATACATATCTGCTGATTGATTTGCCGTCCATCTATTTGTTTTACGTTCTCCAATAATGACCCGTAGAAATCGTTTCTACCTTCGGTGGAAAAACATAGTTGAGTGTTCGTTTCGGATAAAGTTTGGCATTCATCAGGTGATACGTATTTTTGATGTAATTACTTGCGCCTTGTGGTCGCCGTGGCGTAGTGGGTAGAGTACGGCGCTCACACGGAGAAGGGTCTAGGTTCAATTCCCAGCTCAACACCAATTTTTCGAATTTATCACAGTACCACCTCTTTCGAGCTGCTGACAACACTCAAAGAGTGATAACTGTCTAAGAAAGCTTCTCAAACTTCCCCGTTCGGAGTCGGCAAAAAACTGTAGGTCCCTTCTACTCGTGAGAGAACAGTAGCGCTCACAACACGAGTAGTTGATGACCAAGCTAGGCCATGGTCCCCCTTTGGACTGTAGCACCAACATACGGAAGATCCAGCCTCAAGACAGACCTTTAAAATCCACAAACTCAAGACGGAAGTCCAAATCTTCCCAAATTAAGAGCAGTCAACCAACAGTTGAGTGACAGTCACCAACTGTAACTAATTTAATTGTTTTTGCTTTTACTTACAATGACCTGTTCAATCGGCTCACAGTTTACGACTCACTAATTTGCGTATGTTTCTTCATCTACCCTTGAATTTCAAATGAAGATACTCCACGTTTGTGGATTGCAATAAATTTTACCGCGCTGCCTCTCATATTTCATTATCACCTGTAACTGCCGCATAAAATGACATCAATTTCGAACGTTTTATGGCTTTTGATTTCATTCACACCTTAGACAAAACTGGTTTTGAAATGCTACAGCAAACAAACCCATTCTTTGGGGAAGTTCCACGTTTTGCGCTGTGCCACTTCATTGAATCAGCATCAAGTTGAAAAGGTGAAACAACGTCACGCCGGGGCTTACTTGTCACATGCTTGCATGGTTGCGCTTTTGCATTATTTTCAAGTAGTGTGAATTATCGGCTGCTGGCACCGTTATGGGTAAACTAAAGGAGTTACTTAGTTGCTATGGACAAGGATGTATATGAGGGGTAGGTGGGCTGGTAGGGCGTATGTGGAATATTTTTTTATCGAGAGACGTCGAGCGTCGTTATGGGTATTTATAAAATCTATACCAATGTATATTGGATGGCCGCCGTGGCTTTCTTTCTCATCAACTACTCGTGCTGTGTGCGGCACTGTTATCTCAAAAGTTGAAAACAGTTTTTGGCCAGCTCCGAACCGCAAAGACTGAGAACCTTTTTCATTGACAATTATTACTCTTTGAGTGTAGTCAGCACTTCGAAAAAGGTACTTCCGTAAAAAATGCGAGTTGTTCAGTCCATGAATTGAGGCTGGATCTTCCGCATGTGAGTATACGCTACGGCGCAAACATGTGAGAATTTGGTCAACCAAAAAAACTGGTTTGAAGTATTTTAACCAAAGACATTGAATGCAATTTTTTTTTAACTCAAGAGAAGAGATTTATGCGGTTTAAGCCACAGGCACCACGTTCTTCCCTCATTTTCCACGCTACAGGACTGTACCTGGTCTCAATTTTGTGCGTGCTGTGGCCAGATACCTCCACGCGTGAGATGTAGATAAGAATGCTGAATGCTGCTGTTAACGTAATCACGGCCCTATGTCCTTCAAAGCGTTAAAAAATTGCTAAAGTTTTTTTCGGCATGTTGTTGACCAACTTAGGCCTAGTTAACAAAATTTTTAATTTTATTTTATTGCAAACGAAAACCACTTGAAGTCACGCCGACACACTCGCGGTTACATTTTTCAGCGTTCATTGGCTCAAACAGCAGATAAGCTATCAATTTGTGTCAACTATTCTTGCGTCACCTCGCGTCAACTCCCTGCTTTTGTGTGGAGTGTTTGCTTTGCACCAGCAAATGAGTTTCGCATATTTACACTCAATTTAGCATTTCCCCTAAATGTGCTAAGTGCACTGTGACCGTCTCAAAAGTGTTTTTCTTCACTTGTCGAGCATGTTAAGCAAATTCACCAAACAATTGCCCATTGTGTGGGATGTAGTACAGACCCCGTATTGATCGAAACCGTCAACAAATAAACAAACCGAAGCACAACTGAAAACAAACAAAAACACAGAAAAACCGGCTGACATTGAGATCAATACGAAAATAAGAAAAAAAAACACGCGAAGAAGATTTTTGATTGTTCAAGTTACACAAACGTGTGACGCACAAAAGTCCGCCACCGGCATCGACCCGAAAGAAGGCACTCGAAGGCACTTGAAGAGGTGAAGTGTGCGATAAACAATTTCCGGATGTGTGCCGTGGCGTGGATAATACCTGCTGAAACGAAGTGGTTTTGTGTTTCATTTGCCCGCGCGTTGCATGTCAGGCCGTAATTTGAGTTGTTCACTTGGAAAATGATAGATGTTCTGAATGGAAGTCCCACTCCCACAACTCTACGACTTAATTGATCGCACTAAGTGCTTGGATGTCACTTTGGAAGAAACTCTCAATGACAGGGTGAAGGTCAAATGGCTTTTCTCCTATTTCGGGGCAATGCTTTAAGGTTCGCTAGCCAACTCTTTTGATTGAGAAGTCACGAACTGCTGGCTCGTGTCGTGACTGTCTTTCAAATCGATGTTGACTACGCAAACACCAGTCATCCGATATCGTTCCAATGTGATAATTGAGTGAACGAGGACTTAATCTAATCATCACTTTATTGAATTTAGTTCACAGCCGCTGCTGTTAGATTTCTCGAGGTGCGATCATGGAGACAGAATGCGCAAGAAATGTCGTTTCTGTTGATTGGCAAGCAGGTCTCGTGATGAAATTCAAAAGATTAGGCCGATTCATCTGCTACAAGGTTTCTGTTTGGTCATCGAAAAGTATTAAAAGCTTTTCGTGGAAGTAATAAACGGGGAATTGAGTAATACAGCTGTCGTGTTTTCGGACTCACATGTGACAGTTATTGCTCTCATAAATTACGGTGTAGTTGCAGTTGGGAACTTATGCGCTGTGCTGCTAGTTGCCACGACCGGTTGTTGTTGAAACATCGTCGAGTATAAAGATTTATGTTCTCTGAGGAATGTACTTTTATTGTTCAACTGTAAGGTTTCGAGGTGAAACTGATGAAGGAACGGTCTTCCTCTCGGTGGTTGTCCAAGAAAATGAGGGAGAAATTTTTAATCGTAAATAGCCTTTTGTAAACAGACAAACAGATGCCAGGAAATGTCTTATAGGCGATTTGGCCGCAGTTGAACAATTTTTTCCACGTTATCAACATTGACGAAGAGTTTCTACGGAACAAATTGCGGTTCACCACAAGTCACGACATCATACGGGCTTGTGCATTTTTGCTTTAGTTCTAAGCATAACACATAAGTTGAAGTCATTCCTCACATTCGTTGCGAGTGTCGAGCTCATGGGTAAAGTAGAAAGTAAAGGCTATTTTCTTCAATATGCGAAATCTCCTGGAACAGTAAGAATCAGCTTACTCTGGTACTCGTAAGGAAGATGATGTGGGATACAAATTACTTCGCATGTGATTGACTTACCGTGAGTAGGCGAGAGATTGTCAGGTGATTTCCTTAATTTCATACTTGAGAACATTGTGTGAAACTCAAACGTCAACATCAGAGGTACGACGGCTTGCTTTCGCGAACGACATTGCCGTTATCAAATCGAACGTCAATTAGACGTTTGCTAACATTGAAGGTCACTCAAAGGTACCAAACAATCCCTTTTGTGCGCACAAATTATAAAAAATTGTGGAAAACTGTCACAATAGATTTAACGTTGGATGAGAGCAAAACAAAGTACATGTCGCGGACAGAGTGTCATAATCGGCAGCAGAAACTTTAAGGTAGTTAAGGATTTCCTGTACCTGAAGTAAACAAGGAAAATAACAGCTGTACCTAAACCAAGTGCAGAAACACTCTTGTCGATCGCTCCTTCAAAGCGGTTTTGAGGATGTAGACAGTGGGCCATTTCACTAAATATAGGCACTTTATATGGTATAATTTTCATTCGCTAAAGGGATTGTTTGGTACACTTAAATGACCGGAATTAATCCACTCCACGGGCCGAAGAGTTAGAGGAAGAAAGGGAAAGAAGGTACTGATGTACATTGATTTTAAATGCCTGTGCATTGTAATGAGGAGGAAAATTGAGCTGGAAGGAGCATTCCATGTTCATGAAGCACAATTCTCCAAACTTATGTAATTGTAACATACGCCCGAAGGTGGCGTTAATGGTGAGCGGATGGACATTAATAGCGAGGCGAGTATGACGGCTGCATTCTTGAAGGCGAGAAATACAGCTATCTAACAATTAGAGCATTTTTGTTAAAATAGCGACAAAAGAAGACCAATATACGAGGGGCGTTCAATATATTCTCGGTATCGAAAATGCGAATTCAATTTAAATTGTTTTTATTTTTCAATATAACCTCCACTAACATCAATGCATTTGTTACATCTTGAGATAAGCTTTTTTTAACCCTCAAAAAAATAAATTTCCTCTTTCTCTGCAAAATATCCATTTATTGCCGACTTAAGTTCTTCATCATCCGAAAATCTTTTTCCACGAAGACATTTTTTTTCAAATCCTGAAACAGGAAATTATCACTATGGGCAAGGTCTGGACTATAGGGTGGGTGTTGGATTTCTTCGAAACCACAATCTTGCGCAGCAGCCTCGAAAATTGGCGCCGTCTGCACAGCAGCGTTGTCGTAAAGGAGCAACAACCCTGCTGCGAGCTTACCCCGCCTTTTCTTTTTAATTTCCCCCCACAAATTATGCAAAGTGGAAGCGTAGGATATGGCTTTGATGGTTTCACCTGTTTTTGTACTCAATGAGCAAGATTCCCTTTGAGTCCCAAAAAACTGTGGCCATGAGCTTCCCGGCAGAAGGAGTGACTTCGAACTCCTTCGGGGGGTCTGTTCCTTTTTTATGCCGGCAGACGGAGTGACTTCGAACTCCTTCGGGGGGTCTGTTCTTTTTTTATGCCACTGCATGGCCTCTTGTTTGCTTTCAGGGTCATAGTGGTGAGCCCAGGTTTCGTTCCCAGTAACAAATCGATCCATAACTCCGCCCGCGACAGCATGCGATTCTCACTTTTTTCTGAGGAGCTATGAGCATTCGTGTCACCTACCTTGCACTGACCTTTGAATCGTTGAGATGGTCATGAAGAATGGTGTGAATGGCACAAGTTGAAAGCTTGGAGATCTCTGCCATCATTTTCACCTTTATTAGGGCATCCTCAAGAACAAGTTTTTCGACTTCTTTGATGCTTTCTCCCATACAAGCAGTAACCACGGTGCCGGAGCGGAGGTCGTTTTCAATGCTCTCTCTGCCTCTCTTGAATTCAATTGACCACTTTTGCACAGCTGATAATGAAGGTGCGGAACCCTGGTAAACAGCCACTATTTCTTCATGAATGGTTTTATGACTTTTTCTTTGCTTAGTGAAGAATTTAATTTCAGCGCGATGCTAAATTTTCACCATCATCGTCTCAGTTGCCATTATGATTCTATTTAACTAGAGATAAAACGTGAATTAATAATCATATTTATATGAAATCTTACATCAATGCACTAAAATAATAGTATTACTTGATAAGTCAGTTTATATAGCATATGTAGCCACAATTGCACCCCGATACAGAGAATATTTCGAACGCCCCTCGCACGTGACCGTTAACGCTGTTTTAAAAACCTCTGTACATCTTCTAGACCCTTCTTTTTTACCTATAATAATAATAATTGTTGGCGCTACATTCCAGAGGGGGACCAGGGCCTATCTTGCTCATCAACTCAACACATGTTGTGAGCGCTACTGTTCTCTCACGAGTGGAAGGGACCTACAGTTTTTTGCCGACTCCGAACGGCGAAATTTAAAAAGCTCTCTTAGACAGTTATTACTCTTTGAGTGTTGTCAGCAGCTCGAAAGAGGTGGTACTGTGATAAATTCGAAAAATTTTGAGCTGGGAACCGAACCTAGACCCTTCGGCGTGTGAGCGTCGCACTCTACCCACTACCCCACGGCGGCCTACTTACACCTTTATGTGATACAGAAGATGACTTTACTCATCGCCCTTACTTCACAAGGAATTTCTTCTATTATGTGATTGCGGATTTTTCATACAAGCGGCTTTGAAGGATTTGGTTAGGGTATCGTCCAGGTTTCGAACTGCCACCTCAACCTTACGCCTCGTTCTGAGTTTTGGGAGAGGCACAGTGCGATTTGCTAACTCTTCCCTAAACTTTAGTCAGTTTGTTCTGCTAGGGTTCCTGCTCTTCTGCGAGATGTTAGTTTCGCATTCGATTCGGAAGTCTATGTATCTATGGTCTGACATGGACACTTATGACAGAACTTTCCAACCTGTGATCTCCTTAAGATATTTATTTGATAGCGTTAAGTCAATCACTTCCTGTCTTCTTGTCGTAACAAATGTTGTTTGCGATCCAAAGTTGTTTATGGTCAGGTCAGATAAAAGTACAAAATCGAGAAGATACGACACACTGTTACACTTGCTTACTGAGCTTACCGAGCATTAGCGTCGCAGCAGATTATGAGGAACATCTTTTTCGATTCGCAATACTCTACGAGTTCCGCTACTTCCCTTGGTGATGGTGGTAGGACGGAATCGTAAAGCAAGTAGGCCGAAGCCACCACAAAATTGTGCCATGATCCGCCTGATTTAAAATTAATGACCGCAGCAACTAAGTCTTGTGGCCGCCGTGGCGTAGTGGATAAAGTCTAGGTTCGACTCTCAGTTCAACACCAATTTTTCGAATATTTCACGGCACCACCTCTTTCGAGCTGCTGACAACACTCAAAGAGTAATAACTGTCTAAGAAAGCTTCTCAAATTTCGCCGTTCGGAGTCGGCAAAAAACTGTAGGTCCCTTCTACACGTGAGAGAACAGTAGCGCGCACAACACGAGTAGTTGATGAGCAAGCTAGGCCCTGGTCCCCCTTTGGACTGTAGCGCCAACAATTATTATTATTAGATCTTTAAGTACTCTTGCTACTGTACGAGTGCGAAAATGGACTTGTCCCATGGAAAAATTTACGCTCTCGAGTACAGGCACGGACAGAACAGAAGCGTTGAGCTGGCTGCAAGCAGATTTGCTTTGTCCAAAGAGCTGACAGCTGGAATGTCATTACAGATGAGCGTTGGAATTGAAGACGAGGCGGAATTCTCTCCATTTTTTAGAAATGACCAAAAGTTTTGCTGCCCTTGGGACAATACAGCACTTTTTGCCTCAACTTTTGATCGTAAGAGAATTTAACACGTCTTATTAGTGCATTTCAATTATTTCGGGCCCTTTTGAATTGCTTCAGGTTTTCCTCAGAAAGGTTGGCTTTGAAAGTCCGGAAGCGATGTGGAAAAAACAAAGGCACTAGGCTATATACAGGCAGGTTCAAATCGGACAAGTCTGTATTCTCACCTACTTGTGTTTCACTAAGCGCCAAGCCACTCCTCCAAATTCCTTCAGTACAAGCAGGACAACATTAGCACGCATAACTATTCTCTTGAAAAAATTAAGGGCTTCCTTATCCGCTTTTATCCTATCCTATCCTATCTTATCTTAAACTGAAGATGCTAGCTCACGCATGAGTCATTTACGTGTGCCTCCAGATTTTCGTACTATGGGCCAGATTAGGGCATAAGGAAACGTGACTTAACGTTAGTCATGAATAGTTTATTTGTCAGATTTATTCATGACTAACGTTTATTCATGAATTTTCGTTATTCACACATATGATTGACGGTTATTCATGATTAATGTGTAGTCTTGGCTAACTCTTTATCATGAATAACCACCAATCGCGGGCATATCGGAATTTACGCATATATATGCATTTCCGGTAACGAGACCTTTTTAACTACAAGATGAATTTTTTAATGTGTTGTTTATGGGTTTTATGGCTGATGTAATAGATTTTTTGCCTGACAAAAGAAAAAGTAATTTGCATAATAATGACAAAGTCGGTTATGGTGCTATAACTTTGCACAGTGCTGTATATACTTTCGCGGCCAAACTTCGATTGGAAGAACTCTGTGGTAGGAAATGACCAAACAAACAAAAAGTTCGACAGTAATATTTTAAAGTTCGTTATCATTCGAAGTAACTCAATACTTTGTCTTATTTTTTTTATGAACAGTTGTATAGCTAGAATAAATGCTCTTAATTAGTGATTAATGACGAATGATTAACTTATTTGAATTACTCATGAATAATAATTAATTTAGTCATGAATAATTTTTGCGAATATTGAATAATGTATTGGTCAATCATTATTTTCATGAATAATGAATAAATTAGTCATTAGTCGCTTGAATCCGGCAACTTAACTAATTTAGTCATTAGTCAGTATTCGATTACAATTTGCCCAACACTGCTATTGGCTTGAAATTGTATCCAGACCTTCTTGAAGACAAAGACGTTATTTCTTATGGTTTCTGAAACAGTGTCCACCTTGCAAAAGGGGGCAATTTAACTCCACAGGAGATGCGCTTGAGACTAATTGTTTGAAGTGATATACAATAAGCTATTAAATGATAATGTGTACACCAGTAATTGTTTCTTAAGTGCAATTATCTGTGAACACATCTCTTCTAAGAATTAGTCATCATCACGGAAGATGTTTTTCTGAGATTCTTGTCTCTTGTTTTACAACAACTTTACAAAGTTTCTACTTATAATGCATGCACTTAATGCAAAAAATTACATCATACAGTATTGACGTGACATTCGGACATGACTTTTTTAAACGCAGAAGCAACTCCATGCAAATCCTCCTCTTAGAAATATCCGCCAAATTCACGAATTCACCTAAATATACACTTTAAAACATGAATGTTTCCTGTTGCTTTACCCCTCCAAAGCGATTCTACGCTCATTTGCAGATCCCACCTGCCACAAATGTAGAAGGTGTGTCCCGTGCCCGACAATTCTTCAAGCTTTAATGCATTATTCACGTCCGACACCTTTGCACAGATCTTTATCAATTCAGTGCTGCTTGCTATTTCATTCATCATCAAAGCATTGTCTACGGTGGAACAATAAACCATCGAGTGAATCACCTAAGCTTCGGGTCCGCTTCCGTAAATTCAAGACATAGCGCCGATGTGCCCTTATTTACAGATGTCTTAAATCTAGGTCAAACGATTGTCGCATTTTCAAGGTTCGTCTTGGTTTTGTAACTTTGCTGCGACGGGCCCACTTATTCATTCGGCCGAGAAAATTAAATCGATGAACGATAAGCTGGCATTTTGTTCACTAATAAGCCTCACAACATTTGCAACGCATTGAAAATGTGATGCCTTGGCAAATTCGAGTGATTTTTATTTTTGTGAACGACAGATGGGCAATATGCCCATCTGCACATGCCCAGGTTGACATTGAAGTGGATTGTCTTTCAATCTAAATTTGAAGTTTGGCAGATTTGATTAAATTAAAAATTTTACTCGCTACCTGACAGCACTGTGCCAAACAATAGCACCATTTATTTATTATTATACTAAGCCTGCGGCAGACCTGTGATGACGAATACCGATCGAATCATGGAAATCATAGAGATAGGCCGGCATGTGGCATCTTGTTACATCGCCCAGGAGACGGAAGTTAGTCACCAAACCATTTTAAGCCATCTGCAGATGGCTGGTTACAAGAAAAGCTTGATGTTTGGGTGCCGCATGGTTTGACGCAAAAAAACCTTCTGGACCGAACCAACGCCTGCGATATGCTGCTGAAACGGAACGAAGTTGACCCATTTTTGAGGCGGATGGTGACTGGCGACTGGCGAAAATGGATCACAAACGACAATATCAAGCGCAAACGGTCGTGGTTGAAGGCCGGTGAATCGTCCCAGACTGTGTTCAAGCCGGGATTGACGGCAAGGAAGGTTTTGCTGTGTGTTTGGTGGAATTGGAAAGAAATCATCCACTATGAGCTACTCAGATATGGCCATACACTTAATTCTGCCATCTACTGCGAACAACTGGACCGCTTGAAGCAGACGATTGACTAGAAGCGTCAAGAATTGACCAACAGGAAGGGTGTAGTGTTTCACCAGTACAACGCGAGACCACACACTGACTCGCCAGAAGCTACGGGAGCTCGGATGGGAGGTTTTATCGCATCCATCATGTAACCCGGACATAGCGCCAAGTGATTACCACCTGTTCCTGTCAATGGCGAACGCCCTTGGTGGTGTGAAGTTGACCTCAAAAGAGGATTGTGAAAAGTGACTGTCCGAGTTCTTCGCAAATAATGTCCGAGTTTTTCAGGCTTCTAAGAGGGAGGCTTGTAAGAGGTGGGCTTCTAGGAGGGGGTATTATGATCTTGCCGTCTAGATGGAAACAGATTATCTAACAAAAAAGCGCATATTTGAACTAAATCCGATCATTGTAACACTTTTTATGAAGTATTGAATGGGGAGCAAAAAAGTGGAAGGAAGATATTTTACAACCGTTTATTTATTGAAAAACACCTTCATTACAGTTATAAAACCCATAAACAAGATAATACAAAAACTCATCTCATAAAAAAAGTTCCCGATACCGGAAATGTAGTTGAATTTAATATAATAATAATTGTTGGCCCGACCAGGGCCTAGCTTGCTCATCAACTACTCGTGTTATGCGCACTACTGTTCTCTCACGAGTAGAAGGGACCTACAGTTTTTTACCGACTCCGAACGGCGAAGTTTGAAAAGCATTCTTATACATTTATTACTCTTTGAGTGTTGTCAGCAGCTCGAAAGAGGTGGTGCTGGAAAAATTCGAGGTGTTCAGCCGGGAATCGAACCTAGACCCTTCGGCGTGTGAGCGTCCCACTCTACTCACTACGCCACGGCAACCACAATTTAAATGTGTAAAATAATAGCACCACGCCATTCTGGAGAGCGTTTTCGAAGTGTTCACCAGTGTTTCGATTTGCTTCTGGTTTCAAGCTATATGTGCACATATTATTGTGGCTACTAAATGATAATATTTCAAAAGTATAGCTTTGTTAGCAAAGTTAGACGGGTCGTGGTCATTGTACCAAGAAACATGCTTAAATAAGAAAAAGCTTTCTAAGGGTAAAACTTTCAAATTTATGAGTGAAATTATTGGGGTTTCAAATAAAATGATCGCAAATGCCAAAAAAATAAGTACAAAAGGAAGAAAAAAGAGGAAGAAATCCGAAACTAGCCCAAGCCGATAAACGGCAAACAGTAAGATTGGTCAAACGTTACCCGTTTATAAATACCAGGGAAATAAAAGAGGAGTTAAATTTACCCATGGCGACGTAAAAAAGAAGCCAGAAGTCCCAGAAAAGTACCACTACTGTCAAAACTTAACCTACAAAAACGAACCAAATTTGCGAAACAACACCTGAAATTGGAACCCTCCAAATGACGCAATATATTATGGAGCTGCGAATCCAAAATAGTTTTATTTGGTACTCCCGGGGCAAGAAAATTTGTCGCAGGCGAAAAAACCAAGAGTTTCAACCTGTAAAGACTGTTAAGCACGGTTGTGACTGGATTTATGAATCACATGATTCAAAATCAAGTCCGTATCACTATTTATAGTGACAACGGAAACACTGATGGAGATCCTGGAGAAGTCCCAAGAAGTACAAATCGACACCCACCATCTATTTGTCGATTTCCAGGCCGCGTATGACAGAATGCATAGAGACGAGCTATACAGTGCCATGTCTAGTTTTGGCATCCCTACCAAACTCGACAGATTGTGTAGGATGACGATGGAGGACTCTCGCTGCTCCGTCAAGGTCGGTAGTGAAATCACCGAGACCTTCAATGTCAAAAAAGGTTTTAGACAAGGCAACGCACTGTCATGTGGCTTCTTAAACATCATCCTCGAGACGATCGTGCGTAACTCACAAGTCAACACCAGAGGCACGATCTTCCACAAGTCCGTTCAATTGCTAGCTTATGCGGATGACATTGACGTGATCGGCCGAACTCAGCGAGCCGTCAATGAGGCGTTTGCTAGCATTGAAGCGGAAGCGGCTAAAGTGGAACTGGTGGTAAACGAGGGCAAAACCAAGTATATGCTGTCATCGAAGAAGGACGCAGAACATCGACGTCTCGGACAGAGCGTCACTATGAACAGCAGACACTTCGAGGTAGTGAAGGACTTCGTCTATCAAGGCTCCGCGGTGAATAGGGACAACAACATCAGTACCGAAATCAATCGCAGAATCACTCTTGCCAAGCGCTGTTTCTTTGGGCTTTGAGTAATAAAGCCCTCTCCCGAATGACCAAAGTGACTTTGTACAACACCTTGATCATCCCAGCCCTGCTTTACGGCGCAGAAACCTGGACGCTACTAAAAGCAGATGAGGAAGCCATTGGTCTCTTAGAAAGAAAAGTTCTGCGTGCGATTTTTGGTCCTGTTTGCGTTGATGGCATCTGGAGGAGAAGATTCAACCATGAACTGTATGGGCTGTACGGCGGCATGAGCCTAGTTAAGCGTCTACGGATACAACGCTTAAGGTGGCTAGGCCATGTAGAGCGCATAGACAGCACGGCTCCGGCCCGAAGAGTCTTCGAATCCGAACCACAGGGACAACGCAACAGAGGACGTCCTAGACTGAGATGACGCACACAAGTGGAAAAGGACCTCAACCAACTTGGAGACAGCTGGCAAGAGATCGTGCTAGCTGGAGAGGCATGTTGGTTGAGGCCCAGGTCCACCCCAGACTGTAGCGCCATCCGAAGAAGAAGAAGAAGTAGATCCTTCTGTCCGAAAGGGTCTTTTTAGTCGTTTTCTACTCATTTCTTGTATGTTACTACTCTCCGTCAGTAGACCAGATGATGTGACTGGGTTTATGAATCATAGATTCAAAATCACATCCGTTTTACTATTTATAGTGACAACGGAAACATTGATAGAGAAAATACCATCTGTGGCGGGATGGCGGCTAACAGACCCAGGCTTTGAGGGAACCTAACTGGTAGTGACAGCTTGACCAGAGGCTATATTCTGGTGCCACGAGATTTCAGGAGCCTCTGGAATTTCGGTTCCAGCCTGACCGTGCGGTAGGCCCCCTTGTGGGAGTATCGTGGTGGCTATGGTTTACCACCTAACATCGCGGGTAGAGTCGAGGATAGTGTACTGTGCTGACTTGTATACTTTATTGTTCACCCACAACTAGGCAAGGCGGTTAGGGGACTATCCCTTCTCAGTGTGGAGTTCCATTCTCAACCGGACGCTGCAACTCAGAGAGCGAAAGAGGCCTCACATCAAACCAAAGTAGGGTGATTGCCCCTCAAGCATCTCAGTTGGGTACTTGGATAACTAAGGCGTTTAGTTTCGCATTACTTACGATTCTTGGGAAAATGGTTCTCCGTGATATAAGCCGTAAAGGCAGGTTGTCACGTAAAACCAAGTCCCACATCTGTTAAGCACGGTGGGGCAAAAATCAACGTATGAGGATGCTTTTCCTAATATGGTACTGACCCCATTTTTTTGTTAAGCCGATGATGACCGACGGAATTTATATCTGCCTTGCAAAGAGTCAATATGACGCTGACAGCAAGACAATAACCCCAAACATACGAGCAAACTGGTTAAAGAATTTTTCCAAAGCGATGGAGTTCAAGTTTTGGAGTGGCCGCCTCAGTCTCCGAACCTGAAACTCATTGAATTCCTTTGGACAGATGTAAAGAAAGTTGTATATGAAGTAAAATCCAAAAATACAAAACAGCTAAGGGATGTTGTGCAGGTTGCGTGGATGAATATCTCTGTTCAGCGATGTCAGGCATTAATCGACTCCACGCCACGACGTTGTGACGCTGTACTTAAAAATGATGGTTAAACGACCAAGTTCTAACCCAATAACAAAAATAAAAACAAAAAACTTTACTATTCCATTGATTTTTACTTCATATTTATGAATTTTTGCACTTGGTGCTATTATTTTGGACAATTCAAAATTCGGTGTGGTTCCGAACAACGGGCCTTTTTTAAGTTCAAAATGCACTTTTTTCTTATCTTCTTCATGGATTACTGATGGAGTAAGAATGCTGTGCAGTTAATATGATGTGATTGCATGACGGTAGGAAAAAGTTATTAGCAAAATAGTGACAAAGTCGAACATGGTGCTATTATTATGCACAGTGCTGTATATTTTTTCTACCTAGTCCATTTACTCAGTCGAACACAGCGCCCGCAACAGAGCAAGTGCTCTCTCTGACGACGAATACCAATCGAATCATGGAAATCATAGAGATAGGCCGGCATGTGGCATCTCGTGACATCGCTAAGGAGACGGAAGTTAGTCACCAAACCATTTTAAGCCATCTGCAGAAGGCTGGTTACAAAAAAAAGCTTGATGTTTGGGTGCCGCATGGTTTGACGCAAAAAAACCTTCTGGACCGAACCAACGCCTGCGATATGCTGCGGATGAAGCGGATGGAGACTGGCGACTGGCGAAAATGGATCACATACGACAATATCAAGCGAAAACGGTCGTGGTTGAAGGCCGGCGAATCGTCCCAGACTGTGATCAAGCCGGAATTGACGGCCAGGAAGGTTTTGCTGTGTGTTTGGTGGGATTGGAAAGAAATCATCCACTATGATCTACTCAGATATGGCCATACACTTAATTCTGCCATCTACTGCGAACAACTGGACCGCTTGAAGCAGACGATCGCAGAGGAGCGTCAAGAATTGGCCAACAGGAAGGGTGTAGTGTTCCACCAGTACAACGCCAGACCACACACTTCCTTGATGACTCGCCAGAAGCTACGGGAGCTTGGATGGGAGGTTTTATCGTATCCACCATAAAGCCTGGACATGCGAAGTGATTACCACCTGTTCCTGTCAATGGCGAACGCCCTTGGTGGTGTGAAGTTGACCTCAAAAGAGACTTGTAAAAAGTGACTGTCCGAGTTCTTCGCAAATAATGTCCGAGTGCTTCGAGCTTCTAAGAGGGGGGCTTCTAAGAAGGGAGCTTCTAGGAGGGGGTATTATGAACTTGCCGTCTAGATGGAAACAGATTATCTAACAAAAAAGCGCAAAAAAAAAACAGCGCCCGCAACAGAGCAATTGCTCTCTTGAGGGTCTAAGTCAACATTTCGCTGTAGTATATGTCGCAGTTTTTCATCGTTTTTTTGCCGGGGCCTATCCCATCGCACTTCCTGGATGGCGAGAATGTCTGCCTTGTAGCAGCCAAGGGCCTCCGCAAGTTGTTCGGCTGCACGTGGCCTGTAAAGGAACCTCACATCCCATGCGCAAAACCGAAAATCATTGTCCGTAAAACGTTTGCCAGGGTCGTCATCAGTTAGTTCGCCCCTATCCGGAGCATGTTTGTGTCTCTGTGTTGGAATTATGCTTGAAAATGTTGGCTACCATCGGCATGTCAATAATGAAATCGCTTTCCTTTAGAACAGCTATATTTCTCAGATTTTAGCCGCCCTTCTGAATAACTCACATGAGTCCCTGACTCATGCCTTGTCACGTGGAATCACGTGTCCACTTGTTAAAGATTACTCATACGCCTCAGTGGGTGCAATATCGTTTACCTCCAAGTGGAGCCATATTAGTTAGTCAGACGTGTGTTTACTTCAAATTACATCGATACTTACCCCTAGCCTCAAACCGTCACTTATGAATCATTTCACTTTATCTTCTCCAGGTGCTGATCGGCGATCGCAGTGTGATTGAACGAATGCCCAGAATGTATTCTTACTCAGCAGGCGTTGCACTGGTGCTCTGCTTGCTCGCAGTCTCCTCAACAGCACAGCAGACATACTACAATGGAGCTCCACCACCATTGCCGCCATCCGCTCCATCCTCGGATGACGAGATCTCGTTAGCAGATCGGCAATTCCGTGTGGTTTACGAGTGGCGAACAATTGATTTCGCATTCCCCGATGAGTATCAGCGCGGGCGGGCACGTCAGACGGGAGAGTTCATCGAAAGAAACGTTCTGATATCGGACGTGAAGGCATTCGCACAACGACTGTATGTGACTTTGCCTAGAATGCTGCCAGGTGTCCCGGCCACTCTGGGCTGGATCTTATCGCCGGACAACAATGGACGAACCGATCCGCTTGTGGAACCATTCCCATCCTGGGAAATGAACAGAGAAGGCGATTGCAAGGCGTTGCAGTTTGTGCAGGGCATTGCCCTGGATGCCGACGGCTTGCTGTGGGTTGTCGACTCCGGAAGGATTCACACACTGAGGCCAGGTAAGAGTAAATTCATTTGCTGTCAACTTCGAAGCTAATTCTTATCCATTTCCAGATCGTCCAAAGAGCTCTTGTCCCCCCAAGCTACTGATTCTCGACTTGAAACGCAACGGAACAGTTGTTCATCGATATGAATTCCCCAACGAGGTCGTATCCCGGGGCACTAACTACCTCAATAAGATCGTGGTCGACGACGCTTACGGCGGCTATGCATACATCACGGACAACAGCGGCTCCGACCCAGGTATTGTGGTATTCTCCAGGAAACTAAACCGCGCTTGGAAGGTCAGGGAACCAAACTCTATGCGCGCCGCGTTGAATGCGGTCGACTTCGCAGTCAACGGAACAAGCCTGCGGTTCTCGATTCACATTGACGGCATCGCACTGGGCCCCTACTACAACCCAAGCACTGGCACCGACTCGCTCAACATCAACTCGCCAAAGTTCACCAACGAAAACTACGAACGCAACGTGTATTACTGCCCCCTGTCCAGCTATCATCTTTACTCGATACCGGCGTCGGTGTTGCGTGACCCGGAGTTCACCAGACGATCAACTCCCAGACAAGTCTTCGAATCGGTAGTCGACTACGGCGTCAAGATCTCCCAGACCGACGGAATGATCATGGATAACCGTGGCATCCTCTACTACGGCCTCCTGAAGGAGCACGCCGTCGCAAAGTGGGACTCTTATCAGCCCTTCAATCAGATCAACCAGCATCTGATCGCGAAGGACGACGACTTCATCCAATGGGTGGACGGCATGTCATTTGATGAAAGCGGATACCTCTACATCGTGGTCAACCGGCTGCACAACTTTGTCGCCGGCCGGCTGAATCCAAATGAAGTGAATTACCGAATTCTGCGAGCGAAGACTGGTGGTCTGGCCTACACATTCACAAACAGTCCAGGCGCTGGCAATGGCGGCCCCATCGGATTTGTGCCCGATGGCGAGCCTTTCGGCAACGGAATCGGCTTCGGTCTGTCCTCCACAACGCCGTTCTATAATCCCTTGGAGGGCAACGATCCCTACTACAGCTCAGCTCAGCATCTTGTAGTAGTCCTCACGAATGTACTCTTGTCGGCATTTATAGCTCTGTGGCTACGCTAGACCCTCCACGATTCCGCTGCCCTTCATCAAAACTCACGCCATCTAGCGGTGTTCGCCACCTTCATATATACCAAAAATGTGAAAACAAAACCAGTTGTATAAAGTAAACTTCATTAATTGTACGTGTGTTGCATTGTTGTTGCGATAGGAACTTAGGCTAAGAACTAAAACAGTTGTTTCAATAAAGTTGAATATTTTTAATATTCTCTCCTTGTTTAATGCACATGCTTTATATTTAGGTTGCTGTAGAAACCAAGGCACGTTGTTTTCTCTCGCGCACAACTCTCAGACTCGTTTGCTGAACCCATTGCTTTACAACACCACATGTGATGGCTGCTGAGACTGTGTGTCAACTTTACCGCCTCGTGTGCACAAACCCATGCCATACCCATGGAAATTCTGAATCGAACAACGAGCGTTGTTCGTAAGTTCTCCGAAAAGAGCGAACCGCCTTCTCAAAAGGAAAACGAAGGTGCGTGAGAAGTGCACTATCGAAGGAAGGGAAAGGTGTTCTGACAGGAATAAAGTTGGAAAGGTAAAATAGCTGTCTGGACGATATAAAGTTCGGACCGAAGCCTGCCGAGGCCAAAATGGATAACTTGTAGTAGAGTCACAGTCTGTGTTGAGAATCTGAAAGGAACATTTCTGCAAACTCCTTAATGGCGATGACGACCCAAATCCCCTTGGGCAGAATGTTCAACTCAATTTGGACGATGATAGACAAGAATTCCATCTCCACGACATAGAGGAAGCCAAGGCAGCAATATCAAAACTGAAGGCAAATGAAGCTGCTGGAGCGGACGAATTGTCAGCAGAATTACTTTGTCTAAAACAGCTGGAGATTATCTGCTTGGGCACATGCACCACCTCACTTGTAAGATTTGGTCGCAGGAAAGCATGCCCCATGAGTGGAGTCTCAGCGTCGTTTGCCCAGTTTACAGGAAATGATACCCCTTTGACAGCGCCAACTACCAAGGGACTAGCCTTTTCAACGCCGCCGCAAGACCCTCTCTGTCGTATTGTGCGAACATCTGAAACCGTTTCTTCACAACCTGATAGGCCCTATCAGTGTGGTTTCAGACTTGGGAAGTCCACAACAGACCAGATTTTCACTTTACGGCAGATCATGTTAAAGACCCTAAAAGCACAGATCCACACTCACTACCTATTCGTCGATTTTAAGCCCACATATGACGTTTATAGGGACGAGCTATGCAATGCCCTCTCTAGTTTTTGCATTCATACCAAACTCCTCACATTTTGTAGGATGATGATTGATGGATACTGAGAGATCTTGCATTAATGCAGCAGTTTAACGTTTATGAACTTACCTAACATGTCACGTGACTCAAGTGAAATCGTTATCACCATAATACTTTCAATCTCTGGTAACCAACGAATCGGTATTGCGGCAAACTTCAAGGTGTTCAATGCTACGGTGAATGCATGTCTCTGTTATGCAAACCAAATATTTGGCCTTTAGTTCTTTGAAGAGTGTGAAATTGTCTAGCGATTTTTCTTCAAGCGAATTTTTAAACTTCCCCCAACAACTCCCCCATACGCTGTGTGCCGCAGATTTACCATAAAAATTTGAAAGCAAATGCGGACTATTTAATTCAAGTTATGCGTAGGCCGAATAGTAACCTTTCAAAGAGGTTTCTGAAGATGGCGCTTCGATATAATTTATCTCCTTTCAAAGAATGGCATGAACTTGCAACCACACATGGCATTGTACTTAGACTTACTGTGGCAAATTCAGATGAACGGGAGGATAAACTGTACGAATGTATAAGAAAAGACGATGAAAAGATGCTTAGATTAGATTAGAGCTCGTACTTCTTCGTCGTGATCTATGTACAAGCTTCTTACCCATACACTAGGACCCAGCAACTACTTTAAAACAGAACTCTCAAATAGACAAATTAGCACTATTTTTAGGGCAAGAACTGAACTGCTGAGTCTAAAATACATACCTCAGCTTCTCATATTCGTTCTTTGGCTCACGTCCCTCCACTTCGGCCATAGACTCGGAACGGCAGCGTATGTTAAGCACATTAAATTCCGACCTTGACAGCATAATCGATTGGAGAAACAAGAATAGAGTGGAATTTAAGGCTTCCAAAACCCAGTGATGTCTACTGTCGTTAAAGCGATTACAAAATAATCAGCCGTTATCCATGAACGGCACTTGCGTTGTTGAAACCGAAACACTTTCCATCCTCGGTATGCGTATCAACCCAACAATTAGTTGGAACGATCACATATTTGAGGTCAGCAAAAATGCTGCGAAATGTCTAGGCTTCCTTAAACGATGCAAGAAGTACTTTACCCCTTCTGATCTGGCAACAATATACAAGGCCTACATTCGCCCAAAACTAGAGTAAAACGCTCCTATTTGGTCAGGTGCTTCTAAGACCTCCCTGCACCTGCTGGATAGAATTAAAAAGCGAGCGATAAAACTTATAGGTGACAGTAATATTGCGAAGTCGATTGACTCGCTAGAACACCGACGTAATGTCGCGTCGTTGTCACTCTTTTATCGCTATTTTTACAAAAAATGCTCAGATGAATTAGCCAGTTGCATTCCTCCCCTTCAAGAATTCACCCGCAATACACGCCTCGCTAGGAATGCCCACCAATTCACCCTCAAGTCCTCTTTCGGACATACAGTCAAATTCAGAGACTCGTTCTTAAGCCGCACTACACGAATCTGGAATGCTCTTCCCTGCTCGATTTTTCCTCCTCATTACAATCCACAGGCATTTAAAACCAATGTGCATCGGTACTTCCTTCCCCTCTCTTCCTCTATACCTTGGCCCGTGCTATGACTTGATCCGGTCACTTAAGGGTACTCGCAACCCCTTTTGCACGCGTCAATTATACAAAAAAAAAAAAATACCGCACCGGCAAGATGTTAATGCTACCTGCACACTTTGCAATTGCAATGAAGTTGAAAATATATACCATTTTATCGCGATATGTCCTATACTACTAGAACTACGTTTACTTTATTTCTCAGAAGTTTCTCTTACACTTGAAGAAACGAAGAATATACTGAACAGCGCAGAGGGGTGGAACCTGCTCTATCGTTTTTGTATTCATGCCTTGAATTACCGAAAAAATTTCATCTAACAGTAAGATATATCATTTGTATAACTTAAAGTATATTAATTTGGCCCACTGTATTACAAGTATCTTAGATAATGTCAATCTCCGACAGACGGCGTTTTGCCATGTTAAATAACTTTTCTTTTTCCATTACTAATTGTTAAAATGAAGACCAATAAAGAATTTTATTATTTTATTTTATTTATTGTGGCAATAGATTACATTTATGTGTTTGAATCCTACATTTTTAGAGAAGCGGTCATATTACCTAACTACTAAAATATTAATACAAGTCCTTAAATCATATATCACAGATTAATTTGAAGGAAAAGCCACAAAAACCTTCATTAAATTTTGTGGTGTTTAGGAAGGGAAAAGAGAAGTGGTGTTTTTACTTGATTTCAAGGGTCAAAGATCAAGGCAGTGGTGTTACTAGCACGAACTAAATAAATAAATACATAAAAGGTAAATAAATAAATAAATAATGTGTAATATATAAATTAGAGAAATATAAAAATAATATCATTTATTGTAACAAGTTTTTAAATAGATTAGTAAACATATAAAAAAATAAGTAAATAAATTAAACAAATAAATAAATAAATAAATAAATAAACAAATAAATAGATAAATAAATAAATAAATAAATAATAAATAGATAAATAAATAAATAAATATAAGTAAGTAAATAAATCAACAAAAATAGACAAATTATTTAATAATAAGTCTGATTATTGCGCTTGGGTTGAGATTAAATTTGAAATCAAGTAATTGTCAGATGATATGCAGGATATCATATATTTCTGACTTAGTTTATTAATTCTAGAAGATACCATTTCTATATTTGCACTTTCATGAAGTTCCTCTGTGGAGAATAGTCTTGGGAGATTGAGCATCATATTTAAGATCTTATTTTGAACAATTTGCAGCTTGCGTACATGACTTTTTGCCCATGTACCCCATACCGGAGATCCATAAAATATTATTGCCTGGAAAATGCCCTTAAATATTAAGAGTTTGTTACCAGTGCTTAGCTGTGAATATCGACAAATAAAGGGATAAAGAATTCTTATTGTGATATCAACCTTTTTGATGATTTCCTTTACATGGACACTGAAAGTTAAACGTTTATCTAAATAGATGCCTAAATATTTTACACTTGTCTTCCACTTAATTTGAACGCCATTGGGTAGAAGATTGTTTCTTGGCAGCAAACTAGGTTTTCTTTTTCGCGAAAAGAAAATAGCTTGAGTTTGTAGGGCATTCAATTTAATTTTCCACGTTTTGCAGTATAGATCAAGAGTATTAAGAGCAGATTGCAAATTAGTTTCAACATTGAAACCGATTGAATCAGCAGAATAAATGCAGGTATTATCAGCAAATAAAGCAATATCACAGTTAGGCAATCTGGGCATGTCAGACGTATATATATATTAAAGAGAACTGGTCCAAGTACGGATCCTTGTGGGACACCAGCGCAGAGAGATTTGTTTTCCGAGTTTTGGTGGTTAATACATACCTGAAAGCTACGTAATGATAGGAACGACTGAACAATTTTGATCAGGTATAATGGGGTTCTAGCATACAACAGTTTATGAAGTAGCCCATCATGTCAGACTGTATCAAATGCTTTCTCTATGTCTACTATTACCAATCCAGTACTTTTGCCTTGGGAAAAATGTTTCTTTATATCCTTAGTTATGCGATGAACTTGGAGAACAGTTGGAAGGGTCTAAATCCAAATTGTTCTGAAGGGATTATCCTATTTTCTTCAACAAAGGACATAATTCTGTTTTTAATCACCTTTTTAAGACATTTACTGATAGAGCTAAGCAGACTAATTGGCCTGTAACTACTAGCGAAATTTGGCGGCTTACCGGGTTTTAATATTGGAGTTATTTTTGCAACTTTTTTTGGGAAAGTATCCAATCTTCAGGCAGCTTTTAAAAATATAGGTCAATATCACAATAGCGAAGTTTGGGAGGTTTTTAAGACATTCATTTTTTATTCTATCGAAGCCACAAGATTTTCTCACTTTTAGGCTTTAAGTATATCTTTTAATTCTGAAACTGGTACAGAAGCGAAGTTTTCTAAGGACGCATGAGAATTTATAAGTGCTATCGATTGCTCCACAGCATTTTGTGTACTTGTAGGTGGAATAATAGTACTAGATGTCAAAAAGTTATTTAGGAAATTGTCAGCTAGTGCATTAACCTTTTCAGTGCAAGAAAGCATAATCGAATTTCCAATCTTAAGTGGAGGTATCTGTATGTGTTTCTTCTTAACAACCTTAGTAATATTCCAAAATGGTTTACTACCTTTTTCCAGGCTTCTAAGCCTGTCATTCCATGCTTGGTTTCTAAAGTTGGAAATGGCATTTTTAATGAGAACATTCACATTCTACGACCCAGTCAGCAAGCGCCTCATGACAATCCGCATCAAGGCTAATTTCGGGAACATCAGCCTAATATGCGCTCACGCCCCGACAGAGGAGAAGGATGACAACATCAAGGATGACTTCTATGATCTCCTAGAAAGAACATACGATCGATGCCCCAGCTATGACACCAAGATCGTTCTAGGAGATTTCAACGCTCAGCTGGGAAAGGAGGATATCTTTGCTGGAGTCATCGGTAAACACAGCCTGCACGACAACACATCCGGAAACGGACTCAGGCTGTTGGACTTCGCCTCGGGGCGAAACCTCTCTGTGGCTAGCACGCGGTTCCCACACCTGAACATTCACAAAGGAACCTGGCGATCTCCTGATCAATCAACCGTCAACCAGATTGATCACGTTGCGATCGACGTCAGACACTCCTCCAGTATTCTCGATGTCCGAACCTTCCGAGGTGCAAACATTGACTCGGATCACAACCTTGTTGTAGCCAAGGTAAGAACCCGGATATCGAGAGAGCAACGGAGTCGAGAAAGGCCAAAACGGTTTGACGTCGAAGAGCTACAATCGCAGCTGATTGCTGGGAACTTTGCCGACCGAGTCTCCCGGAAACTCGCCCAGAGTTTGACGCTTCCTGCACTAAGCATAGAAGAAGAATGGAAACGTTGTCAAGAAGCCATCAAAGATGCTGCCACTGATGTGCTGGGTTTCACGTCACCACCCAGAAGGAACCCATGGTTTGACGACGAGTGCAGGCAAGCGCACGCAGCTAAACAAGACGCCTATAAGGCGACGCTGCATCGAACAACGCGAGCTGTTCGTGAACTCTACGAACAGAGAAGAAGGGAAGAGCACCGGCTTCTCAGAAGGAAGAAGAAGGAGCATGAGAAGCGCGCGGTCGAGGAAATGGAAAGGTGCTTTGGCAGGAATGAAGTCCGAAAATTTTACCGAAAGGTAAAACAGCTATCCGGAGGATACAAGGTTCGGACCAAGGCCTGCCGGGACCAAAATGGACAACTAGTAGTAGAGTCGCAGTCTGTGCTGAGAATCTGGAAGGATCATTTCTGCAGACTCCTAAACGGCGATGACGACCCAAATCCCGCTGTTAGGCAGAATGTTCCACTCAATTTGGACGATGATAGACAAGCATTCCGTCCCCCCCGACTTAGACGAGGTGAAGATAGCAATATCCAAGCTAAAGTCGAACAAAGCTGCTGGAGCGGACGGACTGTCCGCAGAACTATTTAAAGCAGCTGGAGATGACCTGGTTGGGCGCATGCACCAGCTCATCTGTAAGATATGGTCGGAGGAAAGCATGCCCGATGAGTGGAATCTCAGCGTCGTTTGCCCGGTCCACAAAAAAGGAGACCCCTTTGACTGCGCCAACTACAGAGGGATTAGTCTCCTGAACATCGCGTACAAGATCCTCTCTGCCGTATTGTGTGAGCGTCTGAAACCATTTGTCCATGACCTGATAGGTCCCTATCAGTGTAGTTTCAGACCAGGGAAGTCCACAATAGACCAGATCTTCACATTACGGCAGATCCTGGAAAAGACCCAAGAAATGCAAATTGACACTCACCACCTATTCGTCGATTTCAAGGCTGCATATGACAGTGTGCATAGAGACGAGCTATACAGTGTCATGTCTAGTTTTGGCATTCCTACCAAACTCGTCAGATTGTGTAGGATGACGATGCAGAACTCTCGCTGCTCCGTCAAGGTCGGTACCGAACTCACCGAGACCTTCAATGTCAAAAAAGGTTTTTAGACAAGGCGACGCACTGTCATGTGTCTTCTTTAACATCATCCTCGAGAAGATCGTGCGTAACTCACAAGTCAACACCAGAGGCACGATCTTCCAGAAGTCAGTTAAATTGTTAGCTTACGCTGATGACATTGACGTCATTGGACGAACACAGCGAGCCGTCAATGAGGCGTTTGCTGACATTGAAGCGGAAGCAGCTAAAATGGGTCTGGCGGTAAATTAGGGCAAAACTAAGTACATGCTGTCATCAAGGAAGGAAACACAACATCGACGTCTCGGACGGAGCGTCACACTAGGCAGCAGAAACTTCGAGGTAGTTAAGGACTTCGTCTACCTCGGCTCCGCGGTAAACAGGGACAACAACATCAGTACCGAAATCAAACGCAGAATCACTCTTGCCAACCGCTGTTTCTTTGGGCTCAAGAGGCAATTGAGTAATAAAGCCCTCTCTCGAAGGACTAAACTAGCTTTATATAACAGCTTGATCATCCCCGTCCTACTATATGGCGCAGAATCTTGGACGTTAGCAAAGGCGGATGAGGAAGCCCTTAGTCTTTTCGAGAGAAAAGTTTTGCGTGCGATTTTTGGTCCTGTTTACGTTGATGGCATCTGGAAAAGAAGATTTAACGACGAACTCTTTGGGCTGTACAGCGACATGCGCCTGGTTAAGCGTCTACGGATACAACGCTTAAGATGGCTAGGCCATGTAGAGCGTATGGACACCACTGCTCCGGCCCGAAAAGTCTTTGAATCCGAGCCATTGGGACAACGCAACAGAGGACGACCTAGACTGAAGTGGCGCACACAAGTGGAGAAGGACCTCAACCAACTTGGAGTGCGCAACTGGAGACAACTGGCGAAAGATCGTGCTGGCAGGAGAGGCATGTTGGTTGAGGCCCAGGTCCACCCGGACTGTAGCGCCACAAGGAGAAGAAGAAATACAAAAACTTTCCAATGAACTCCTGTTCTTTAAAATAACTTCTGTTTAGTTGAAATATTGCTCGTCCGTTCTTTGAAGGTCTTAACTAACATTCTGATGATCCATGGACCGCACAAATTCACACATTAGCTACGTTCAAGATCGTGTGTGTACTCACCGAATATAGCAAACGTTCCAAATCGTTTGAATTTGGCTAGAGATCTATCGATTGCAAACTAAATTGACTGCTTTTATATTATGATTCATTTCTCCTAAATTTTTTGCTAATTTTATACCTCCTTCCATCGTCTAGTTTATTAAGTTGCACCATTTTTTGGTTGTGAAATTTGTCTTCTTAACTTATTTTATTCCGAAAGACCACACCGGAAAAGAAGAAAACTCAGAGCAACATGTGTTAAACATAAACCTTCGTTCTTGTGTCGTATAAATATGTTTTTACAAAAAAAGGAATACAATTTAAATGTAGTGTTAAAAATAAAGCTTTTTTTTCTAAATAAACATTCTTGGTCGTCGTCAATTCTTGTTTGATCTATTCGACATTTATCTTCTCATTTCATCTCGTTTATGTACGACTGTGGAAGGAAACTGTATTCTGATTCGCCCTCATACTTCGTGAAAGACAAACGTTTCGTGTCTTTGTTGTAGTGATATTTTATAGTAGTGTAAGGACAGTTTATATCCTTCAAATCAACCTCAAATTTATCCAGAAAGTAGTTCAAAAATTCCAAGCCGCTCTTAGAACCCTTCCAGTTTCTCTATAAAAACAAAAAAAAATGTGCTTTAGAGTTATGATAAGAACTTATCTGTACTTTCAAACTACCCTGCTGATCTCGTTCAATTCATCAACGGAGAAGCGACGTATTTGACGAACTATTCCGTCGTTATTGCGGAAACCAATGTAAACTCTTTCAATGCCGCTCAAGTAGCTCTGGGCAAGTATTTTGTGAACTTTTATATTTTCAAAATTGTACTTTCTATTTTGTGTCGTCAATTCAAAATTTACTTTCAATTCAATAAACTGATTAGGTTTCCAGTTTCTAGGATTTTCTCTGAAATTGAACAAATACTATTTTGTGTGGTAGTGAAGTTTGCAACGAAAGTTTTTCTTACGCATCTAATGCCCTCTCGCTGTCTGTCCCATCAACTTCCGCTCCAAACAAAAACTGCCGATTAACCAAATTTCTCTTAATTACGCAAAAGAATTGTGTGTTAGCGTCGCAATCTTTTGACATATCAGGCCTCTTATTTGGGTGCTCTTAAAATAAAACAAAAATTAATAAAGGAAAGAGAAGGGGGAAAGCTGACTCACCCGATAAGCAGTGGTGTTCAAACATCGGTCCGTAGTTCCTAAATTTCTTGAACACCGAATTATTCTTGTCTTCTTCGATTTCCTCCTTTGGGATGTACTTGCAAAGGTAAATATTTCCCTTGTATTTAGTTGCAAGAATATCCCAAGAAAATACTGACGAGCAGTACATCATTCGGAGTACGCTCCGAGAGGTGATGTAGTCAGCAGAAGGAATCAATTTGTCCCCATCCCCGACAGCATCAGCCTTATTCAAATATTCATCTTTGTGATTAACCAGAAACGTGAGAATTCTGTTTAGTTTTCTTTCATAGTATGAATCCAATTTTTCCTTAATGTCATCAATTCCTTTATTCAAGTCCAATGGAAGTGCTGGTTTCCAAAAATAACGGAGAGATTCAATTGACTCTTCATATTCGCCCGTTTCAGTGATCGAGTAAAAGCCACAAATTTCAGCCTGACTCGTCATTTTTCGAACTGATTAGCACTTAAAAAACCAAGAAAAACAGTAGAGAGTTAGAACAACACAACAAGGAAGCTAAAAGCAAACTAGTTACATTCAAACCAGAAACCAATGGTCTCTGATTCAAACGCAACCAAGACTATTTATACAAAAACCTGTGCCATAAACGTGGGAATCCCCTTTTTTGAATTTGAGTTGAAGAAAGTCTTTGCTGCAGAGATGAATGAGGAGATCAGAAACCAAGAATAAAACAGAAGATGCACAGCTTTGCAGCTGATCGAAGCTTTTGCCATTTAATGAAAATATATCAGCCTAAAAGTATGCTACAGAAGAAAGTGTATACATATGTACTAAGTAAGCCTAGAATTGTTTGGTCAAGAGTGCTGTCCTTATAACCAATCGTGCGAAGTTAAAATATGTAGCGTTCCTTATAAGACTCAATTGAATTCAGTCCTAAATATCGCTGGGTGCTATTCAAATGAATGGGCTGTCATTAACAACACACATCACGGAGAGTTTTTCTTCGGTGAGATGGTGGAGCAAGCTATGAGTCCTGTGTTGCTTTCCAGTAGACTTATACTTTATCAATTTGGGAAGAGGCTTTAAAGATTGGTTGAAATGAATTTACGAGAAATTTTGGATCATCTTGTTGAGAACAGCGAGCGAGAGAAGAATGAATGCTTACTTCTGGTGAAAAGGCCCCTCGTTGGTATGGAGAACGAATTGAATTGTCTTCAAAATCAAAGTACATCAATGTTTCTGGCGAAAGATAAATATACCTTTGTACTTTCAGCCAACATCGTCATGGTTATTGTGGCCAATAGGTAATCCACGGATTAACCACATCCGTTGGTGGGCGCATGTGCTCACAACAAAAAATACATTGCTGGCCTTATAAGCTTGCAGCGGAAGCTGATTCTGCAAAAACAAAGCCCCCGACTAAATTGAATAGTTTTTCTGTTTTTTTTTTTTTTTTTGTAACTCATGTACGTATTTTATTGGATAGAATATAAGTGTAATACTGATGCAGTGATTTTCGTTTTTCCTTCACATGCTCATTTGCTGCAGATACCATTCAGGAAGGAAGCTGTACTCTGTTTTGCCCTTGTTCAAAGTTGATAACAAACCTGATTTCATATCAATGTGATATATGATTGTAGTGTAAGGACAGTCAATGTCTTTTAAATCGATTTCAAATGTATCTAGCAATGCAAATCCATCCGTGGGATCCTTCCAATACTTCTAGAAAAAGAAGCAAAGCAGACATTTTATGTGAACTAAAAGTCCCAGAAGTTATGTCATTCAATTACCCTGCTTATCTTCTCCAACTCATCAATAGAATAGCAACGCATTTCCTTAACGATTCCGGACTCGTCTCTGAAACCAAAATAGACTCTTTGAACCCCAGTTAGGTAACTTTGCGCCCAAGTATTTTGCACTTTCCTGATCTGAAATATACTTTTCCTTTTTGGCGTATTTAGTTCACAATTAAGTTTCAGTTCAATGAATTCGTTAAGTTTCCAGTCATTGGGTCTTCCTCTGAAATTGCAAAAAAAGCAGTGCAATTTTTTCAAATGAATCCTTGACCAGTTTTTAAACTGCCATATTTTGGGAATTTCGTCATTTTGTTTTACAAAGAGCGTGCTTATCTTAGTTGTTTAGAAAATCAGTTTACAACTTACGGATCTAAAGGCGTAGCGCTTTCCACCGCATCCATTTCACCAGCAAAGAGAAACTGTCGATTTGCTAAGCTCCTCTTGAAAACACAAAAGAATTGAGGACTTGCATCACAGACTTGGGTTGTATCTGGTGCCCTGTTTGGTTGATCTGAAATCAGAAGATGTGATGTTATGTTATTTCAAAACCAAAAGGTTAACATTTGATTCATTTATCATCCATTGATGAAAAAAAAAGACACTGTAATCTTTTGAAATGTTGCAGAAACAAGGTTTGAACTTTATGCCTCGTTAATTTCAACAATGTTCGACTTCTACAAAAGCCCCATAGAGGCGGTGTGTTAGCATTGCATTCATGTTAGAATCCAAGTGTAATACACGTGATTCATAAGCTTCAAATTGAAAAGAGCTTCTGCTTTGCCATTTTTCAAACTTCCTGTTTGATTGTTGATGTAAGAATAATAATTCAATATCATTGCTTTCAAGGAGACCAAACGATTCGGCCTAAAGAATGTTGAAATCTAAAATTTCACAAAATTAATGTTTCCCTGATGAGGTGTTACAGTGTTATAATTCTCTTAAGCAGCCTTATCTACTCATAAAACGATGACTATCATACTTGAATGTGCATGGTAGATTAGTAGCTTTATCAATCACATTTCGTGATAAAATGCAACCAAAATTAGCAGTTTTTATTGGCAGTCTCTTAATGAAGAGACAAAGGAACTCTCACCTGATAGACAATAGTGTTCAAACATCGGTCCGTAGTTACTGAATCTTTTTGTTTCCGAATCGGCATTCATTTCTTTTTCGATCTCCTCGGATGATGTGTACTGACAGAGGTATATGTTCCCCTTGTACTTCGTTGCAATTATGGTGAAGGGATGTGGTAAAATTCGAGAACACATTATTTTCTTCAGAACGCCACGATATGTTATATACTGCGCACCGGGAATCAATTTCCTTTCGTTTTGACTAGATGCAGTTTTCTTCATTAATTCACTTTTATGTTTTACTATGAAAGTGAGAATGTGCTCCATTTGCTCGTGATAGTATTTTTCCGGTTTGTTTTGCAATTTATCAATGCCCGCATTCAAATCTAAAGGCAGATTCGGTTTAATGAAGTATCGCAGAGACGAAATTGAATCATCGTACTCCCGATTTGAATTCACTGAATAGAAACCACAAAACTCTGGAACAGTTGTCATTTTCAAACACAACGACTTAAATTAATGATCTGAACAGACGCGATGCAAATGCGACAGCAAAACTGAATAAAATATCGTGAATAGAATTTTTTCCTTAAATTCAAACTGATAACGAAAAGCTGATAGAGGTAGAAGAGAGGTTTCTGAGAAGTGAATCAACTTTAAAGCTCTTTGCCAACCCTAACTGTGTGAACCAAAAAGCCACACATTGGGGACTCCCCATTTAAAAATCCCGACAATCGCATTAGCAGATGATTCAGTGCAAGCAAACTACTAGTTTTTGAAAAGAACAACAGGACGACAAGAAAACCATTGCAAAGCTTTTCACAAATGAAACAGAGTTATATATTATTTTAAACTATGACACATTAGGCGGATGTTCGAAATTGAAAGGTAATTTATTTCTTGTCTAGGTTTCATAATAAGACTAGATTCCAGTTTTATTTTGTTAAATAATATAAGACAGAGAATTGCACTTCTTACATTTGAAAAACGGTTTTTCCAATGATGAAATGAATGCCAAGACCAGAGATAAAGGAATCCTGCTTAAACATTTCGGCGTTAAAGGTTGAACCATCAAACTTCTGACAGGGGAGTGCAAGTAAATGAAATTCTGCGCTCATAGAATAAGCCTAAAATTATGCTATGATAAAAAATCTCTTGTCTGTTCTGTATCAGAATGAGGAACTCTATAGAGTTTTTGCAATTCTAATGAAATTCAAGAATTTGTGGCTCTTGTTAGGCATAAATCCAATTTGGCAAGGAGACAACAATTTAGCATTTCGCATTTCAAACCGCCAGCCTCTGAACTGACATAAAAAATGAATAGGTCAAGTTGGATTCTTTCTGTCTGTATTCTTCTAGAGACCCGTACTTCCATAACAGTGTAAAATAGCGAGAACAAATCTTGCAGCCTGGGAACTAATGTTGCTCCACTACGCGTCGTTTTATTCGTAGTAAACGACAAACCTTTGAAATGCACAAATCAAGCACATTGTAATCATAGAAGATTTGTTAAACGATCAGGACAAAACTTTTTTGTTGAAAATTGGGTAGCGCAGCTCTGGAGCGCTCAGATTACAAAATTGGTCCATCGTACTACCAGGCAGCAACCTTCGTTTAATGTTATTTCTTGGTTATTCCAGAGGAATACCAGTAGGCGCCTTTGTGATATTAAGTCTAGGCTTTCTGCTCCAACAACATCAGCACTAATCAGCCGCCAGCTGATCCAAGAAAAGGCGGGACATTGACAGAGGAAATGCTGTGCAGTGTCCTTCCCCTCTCTACAGGAGTCACAAAGGGTTTCATCACTATGCCCAAACACAATTATGTCATTAATCCCTATAGCAAGCCTACAAGCCGTCTGCAGAAACTGCAAAAATGGCACGGATTTCTTGCTAACATCAGCCTGCATCCGCTCATGCTTTCTATGGCCGTGCTGTCGAGAGAACCAAGTGTCCATGGAAGCCCGGACCAAGGACGGGGGCAGTCCCATCCTTGGATAGCAAATTCATCGCCAATCTATTTTCTCATTATCGCGTGATGTTCGGGAACTCCGAAAAGTCTAAGTGAATTAAGTCCTTGGACCAAATTACGGGAAGACATGCTTTCTTGTTGAGGGTTGAGTGAAAAAAGACGAATATGCTCCGCCCCTTCCACTTTGTCTTCTCAATGTAAACACAAAACTTGCTGCAATGAAAAGAAACAAAAGTTCGAACGTGAAAGAAAATAGTACGCTGGCCACTAAATATGATAGTGCTGGAATGATTTATGATACAATTAAACAATACAGCGGCATGCTCCTGGTTAAGTGTCATCGGAGCAAACCTTCACTTGGATAGGCCGTGTGGAGCGTATGGACACCACTGTCTTGGCCCGAAAAGTCTTCCAATCCGAGCTGTTGTTACAAAACCACTAAGGACGGTGTAGACTTAGAATGCGCAACTGGTGGCAGATGGCAAGGAGCGCAGGTCCACCCAGACAACACAAATAAGATAAAGAATGATATAGGTATTGCTTGAAGCATGATAATAATAAGAATTGAGTGGAGCGACAGTCGACAGGGGGACCAGTGGTTAGCTTGCTCGTATTGTGCAAGCTAATATTCTCTAATGAGTAGAAGGGATCTACAGTTTTTTGCCGACTTTGCAAAGTTTGACAAAGCAAAGTTTGAGTTTGAAGCTTTTACTGCGACAGTTATTACTCTTTGAGTGTTGTCAGCAGCTCGAAGGAGGTGGTGCCGAAAAAAATTCGAGGTGTTCAGTCGGAAATTGAACCTAGACCTTCGCTGCGGGAGCGTCGCACTCGACTCACTACGCCACAGCGAGTGCTTGAAGCATATTTTAATTAAAATCAACAAAACAATAAATGTATGTTAATATATGCATGCAATTCGGAAATAAAAAATTCGTATACATCCCACTCTGAAGGACTACAGGTCATATTAATATCTTTCCCACTTCTCCTATGGATTGAAATTACTGTGATGTGCTTATTACATTAGCTATACAACCTACTAGTTTAACCTAACTTAATCGTTACTGAAGCAATGTTAGGTAGTCGATTGATGCCGTGGACAAAGTTACGCAGAACTTCCCTGAAAGTGTTGGTTCGTTTGTCGCGTTGTAAGGTCTACCTTTGAAAATATAGAAGGTGTCCAAGTCAATGTCTGATATAGCACCGAGGGACCTAGGGTTTAATAGTGCCTCCATTTGGGACAATCTCATCAAAAGTGAGAATAGTGTTGACGCATTAAATTTCCGCTTCCCACAGTGAATATGTGAATACATTTATTTTTTCATTGACGTTCAAAGGTAATGAATGTGGACGTTTTACACCAGAGAAATACCCAGGCTTTGCGGAAGCGAGCCCCAGCATTGCTTAATACTTCACTGTGGATGGCTTAAAGAGTTGAAATAGGCTTAAACTCACCACAATTTCAAACAAAAGAGACACTAAATCGATTTAATGTCTCCACACAAAATGTGAACTTTATCTGCCTTGATAGAATATGAGGAGATACTGCCAGGTCAGTTATCTTAGAAAAGAGTATCATTTCATTTATGGAATGCAGACACACTTTGTATTTTGAATGAAACAAAACAGCGTGATTTTTTCGCTTTTGTTATCATCATACTCCGTGTATCCCACAACCTCGCTTTTAAGACCACAAACTATTCAAGAAAGTGTACTGTCTGGGTTCTGAAACACAGTTCAAAATTAAATTAAAACCTCTTTGCAATGAAAAAAAAAAACAGTCAACATTTTATTGTATATCACGGATCTTAACCTGGTGGCCATTTAAGTTGTCTGCCACCTAAAACGTGCAAGTGTAAGTGGTATACGCTCTGACAACCATGCATTCCGTTGTTTACAACCAGACGAAAACCGTCTGGAGCTGCTTCTTTTCCAAGTTTCCCGGCAACATGCATTAGATGTCCCAGAATATGCGTGTCGTCAGTGGTGCTGTCCTCTAATTTTGGGATCCGACACTTCGGGATGACCAAGAAATGAACTGGTGCTTGTGGGGCAACATCGTGAAAGGCTAAACATCTATCATCCTCGTAAAATATTTTTGCTGGAATCTGCTTCGATATGATTTTATCGAAAATTGTTGGTTCTCCACGGGATTTTCCTTGAGATGCGGCGGCTTCTTTGGCTTTATTTTCTTCGCAGGAAAGCCGATTGGTTGTTGTGATGCGTGCAAGATGCTGCGGATTGATGGGAAATTTATGTAAAAGGCAAGAAATTCGATTCATTTTCAATGAAAGGAACTTTGGACCGGATTGATGCACTGTTTGTTATTTTCATCTGTTGACCTGTCAATGGATTTGATAATCACAACAGCTGACTGGCTGCAATGTTCAGCAACGAAATAATAAGTCAGTTCCAATTGATTTATGTATAGAAATTCGTAGTTGAGTAGTTTGGGTAAAAATCTCTATTGCAGAGAGTAATTCTACCGAAAATTGTGAGACGACTTTTCGTAGAAATTCGTAAACAGCTATCAAATATCAGAGGTTTTTTTTATTTTCGATTTAACAACCATCTGATGCTGAGCTGCTGCCCAAAGTTTTTTCTTCGACAGAAACTCGTAGGGAAGGGAAATATTTTGTTCTCTCGTGAGCTCTCTCTTCTACGAAAAAAAAAATCAGGAAATGGAACGCTTTTTCGTAGTTTTACGGGCAAATTTGTTGACATTCGTAGCAATTCAGATCAATTGGAACGGACCTAAAAGAGCTCTACACAGAGAAACTTATAAAACCGGAAGGCGTGTACGTGGATAGTAGATATTTGTAAAAACTCTTTGGGTTTCTCGAAAGTGACGGTATTCGAATAAAATTAATTTTAAAGTTGGAGGATTTTTATGTATCTCGTGACGAAGAAAACATCCCTGACTGGCTATTAAACTCTACCAAGTAACTTGGCATCACTATGGAAGGTGGCACTTGTGTCAAACACACCGTCAGCACTGACAGAGACAGCAGCAGTGGCAGTAGCAGTAGTTGCAGTTTTTCCATCAAACGTCGGCGGCAGTCGCATTTTGTTTCATCTAGCCAGAATTACGGTGCGCGTTTCCAAGTGAAAAGACTCAAGAAAGAACATTCAGAAAGAAAACTACATTTATCCGTTTTACCGTTCGCTTAATTTCTATCAAATCCGCATCGTGCCTTGTGTGACAGTGTGTGACAGTGAAAAAAAAAATAAAATTGTCCCCGACTTAAAGCGAAAATCTGATCTGATTGCCCTTGTTCCGTGTATTTGACATCAAATAAATCCAATTCACTTTGATCGGAGTGTGACAACCTTTATTTCAGCCGAAAGGATTTTGCATCATGAATCGCTCAAGTGAGTACCGATATGAAATTTTTGTAAATTTATGCAAAACAGATATATTTCTACATGCCACCGGTTAATTATGTTTAAAGTTTGTCTGTCGCATTCTCTTTGGCAATGGCTGGGCCCAAGACAGAAAGAGATGGGACATAACAGTGCCGCAACACCAACAATTCTTGCCTTGTGCTTGCCTTGCCTTACCTATTGCCTGCGTCTTGCTGTCAATGTATTTTCTCGTGTCTTTTGAACACGCGCTTATTGTAAACATATTTTGCTTTTGTTGTTGTTTTTTTTATAACCACCCCCCTCCATAATTTGTTAATTTTTTTTTTTTTTTTGTCAAATTTTATTTTATTGCTTTCTTTGGAGTAAATTTTGATGATTGCGCGATGAAGGTGAAGAGGATGTGCCTACTGGAATGGTTATCAATTGTGTTGGGTTGCATTTCTTTTTAGGGGTGCATTTGTAATCGAGACTCGATTTAACTGTCATTGCTCTTGCAGACTGGTTTGAACAACAAAGACTGCATTATTTTCAGTTTGTTGAAATTGTTGAGATATTAACGGAAAGTGCTTTGTTGATTTTTCTTATCAAAATGTTTTTTGTGTTTTCTGTGTTTCTGATGGGGGGAACTTCCCTTTCAGTTGATAAGGTTTATTTTTTCATATATCTTTGCAGAAGGAGTGTTTCAGTAAAAATTTGCTAAAGCAACAGTCAACTGAGAGATGATATAATTTTAAATGTGCAAAATTGACTATGCAAAGTTTGATGACGCATCGAAGAGATGGTAGGTGATTCACTGTTGCTTAGTTCGACGAATAAAAGTGAAACCTCTTGTATATTAGAGCTGATTACTAATTGTGTTCCTCTCCTTAGACGTGACTTACTTCGCACTGCACAGGGTAATGGAGGCAAATCAAAATGATAGTATGATGCTGTGTTGCAATGGGTTGGTGAAGGCGTCGAATACGATAAAGAAGTTCCCTTCTCGACATAACTCTGTCTTTTGTTGAAGTGTCGATTAAAACAGAATGCCCCTAACTCATGATTGTACACATCCGTGTCTCTAATCTGAATGCATTGTGAGCAATAAAGATCTAGGCCAATTCACACAACAATTTCGCTGTCATTGACCGCGTCAAACTAAAGGAACGCGGACGGAAACAATTGATTTCGGAGTCGTTATGTAGTTGCAGACTTATTTCCTCCCAGCTAGGTTTATGACCCACCGGCAAACACAATCAAATAGAAACTCACGTCAGCTCATCAAATTGCGATCGATATTTTGGCGAGTATTTGTTTTTTGCATTCGCACATGATTTTCGCGACGAGGATAAATACGAGACGTCATGCGACGCTCACGTACATACGTGTGAAGTCCATTCCTCTAGGCGATTGTGAAAAGCCCCATTTACGATTTGTTTTGCGCGCACATGAATGTTTGTGCGTTGCTCCCTCAATCGTGACTCATTCAATGAAACGATTAGAAGGAGAATGCCTTGCATAAGAGCTACTCAGAGCCAAGAGTCATCGATACGAAACTGCATCGTAGTCTGTATACGAGTCGCACCCCAAGGCCTTATCCTTCGGTTCATTTGAAGAGAACACTCTTGAAAAAGCTGTTTTCCACTCAACCTTTATGCTAGACACTTAACCCCTTTTTTTCTTGTCATCCTTCTTCCCTTCGGCTGTCCTTGTGACTGGCGTTTTTGTGTTTAATTTTTGCAGTAAAATAAATGAGTCTGCCGCCACATCGGCCGGTCGATACATAATCCTCGTGGTGTTGGTCTGTTGGCTAGCAAAACACATGACAATATGGTTGCTTCTCGCCGCACATCGGCACAGTAAAACGGGTTGTGTATCCATGTGTTACTTTGTTTGGGGCAAAACAAAAGGAGTTTGACCTATCCATTGGGGCAAGGCGGGTGCATAGTCGTTGTGCCTGGAGGGAAAAAATTGGCTCTGTTTGTGGCTAATTGTTCAATATAATCAGATGCTGCCATTGACAAGATGCAATTGAAGGGAAATTCGAGGCTTCCCTCGACGTGATTGTGTTGCGAAGTTAGCAGGATAATGACCCAATTCCCGTACCGCAGGATGGCTCGCGGTAATCGAATTCGGAATTACTTTTTGCTTGGCGCGACTCCGAAAGGGGTGAAACCGATGGAAGGAAGTGGTTAAAGAACGGGGTAATTTGATCGGCGAATGCAATTGTGCGGTGTAATTTTATTGCTGTACGCTGCAACAATGCAGCCATAAAAAAGCGACATCGGGGTTGGGGGTTTTTTGTTGGCAACGTTGGAACGATCTTTGATTGGATTTCTTTAATATTTCTGGTACTGACCAACGTAAGAAGACTTGTGCACACTTTTATAAGGCACGGACCATCGTCTGCCAGCCAATAATGACTTCCATTCCAAGCGAGTCTAAAGTATAGAATTTGTTGCAGGGATTATCCGAAGATCTATCGACAACATCTTGCAACACGCGTACTGGTTATTTGTTTTGTGCAGCAACTGCACACAAATCATCCAGTTCTCCCCTTTTCTTCGTAAACAATGAGCATCAACATATCACGTTCCCCTCATTAGCATACCCAAACCGACGACTGCTCCTCAAAGCATCCCACAAATCTCCATAAAGCCGCATATGTCCGAGTTCCTATGACAAATCTGTCTTAAATCTCCAACCAAACGATTTGAATATTCTTTTATTCGTGTAACGTGCACCAACTTCCATCCAGGAGCAGAAGTGATAAATTTGAAAACAAAAAAAAAGAAACAAAAAAGAATTTGTCATGTCAAAGGCTCTCTTGCTGCCTGTGGGATTGCCAACGGGTACCGGCCTTACAACAGAAAACAGATGCGTGCCGACAAGACCTTGAAAAGTGTTTTTCTTTTTGCTGTGTTTTGTTTTCGTTCTCCCGGCACTGAGTGCTGCTTTCCCGTCTCCCACACACTTTGTGACAAAGACCAAACCCGGGAGCACACTGTATGTACAGTGGATGGTTAAAAATAGCGAGCGTAGCCGAATGCAACAGATCAGGCGAGAGCACGTTCCATGTGGAGGGAATCGTTCATTTCTGTGATCTTTTGTGCGATTGCTTGCGAGGTGAATTATTCCCTTATTCGGTGTAGTTCTTCTGCACTGCCGGATCGTGGGCAATTTTCTTTTATTATCATAATTCCAAGGAAAAAATTCAACGAGGCGCAAAGTGTATGACCAACTGCAAGTGGTCTTTGTGTGGAATTCACCTTCAACCGAAGATTTGACAGTTAACTGCAGTGAATTCGAGGATATTGACTTCATGGAGACAACGGAATGTGGACAACCTTGGACAATCCGGGATTGGACGACCACGCTGTCATGTTGGCTTTTGTTCGAAATAGCTTTGCAATTGCCGTGATTCTTGTTAACGTAGTGAAATGTGTTTTAAGTCAAAATAGGAGCCAATGCTAACGAGACTCCGCTCTTAAAATCCACAAACGCCAATGTTTTGAAAATGTTTGTCTTGCTAACTTTTAGTGAAACTACAACTTTTCTACCGCCTCTTAAAACAAAATGTTTGTAATATGAACAAAGCCGAACTTTCCTATACTGGGCTCAGAGAAAAGGCACACGGTGGGCTAGAAGCTTAAATTGTCAAACGACCTGCTGAGATGCCTACGCATTTTGAAACGGAAGTCTACAATCAGAACAAGTTTAAATCTGTAGGTTTTTGAACGCTTTCATCCCTGGAAACTTATTTGGCGGGCTCTAAGCTTGTCCGTATTTTTTCTTGAAAATGTTTGATAATCTGGAGAACTATATTTGTTTTGACCCTTTCACGGATTCGGCGCCTAAATCCCGGAACTGTGTTCCGACATATATACTCGTATCTGTAAAGTCGTTTTTTCTGCCTTCACACTTGACCATATTTAGAAAGACAACAGGCGCATGGTCCAACGCCTCGTTCGCTAATTTGATTTGGCTTTCCAAGCGATTCCCAATGCGATTTTCGCTATTGACATGGCGATTCAATAGTAATTGTTTCTGCATATTTCTGTAACGACAGTTAAGCTGTGCTTGAACCTGTTCCCCACCCTCGGGAATACAAGTTTCCTTAGGAGCAGGTTCAATTGATCCTCGGAGACTTCTTTGGCCCCGGTTCATTACTGGAAACCGATAAGGATTATACGTACTATTAGACCCGAGCCCGTGTTGTATCAACACGCATCCTAGATCAGAGCATCTATTTTTGGTTGGGCTTATAGAGAGCAGCTCAACAGCTGGGAGCTCCCAGCTCAACACCCATTTTTCGAATTTTTCACGGCACCACCTCTTTCGAGCTGCTGACAACACTCAAAGAGTAATAACTATCCAAGAAAGCTTCTCAAATTTCGCCGTTCGGAGTCGGCAAAAAACTGTAGGTCCCTTCTACCCGTGAGAGAACAGTACCGCGCACAACACGGGTAGTTGATGAGCAAGCTAGGCCCTGGTCCCCCTTTGGACTGTAGCGCCAACAATTATTATTATAAAGAGCACAACTGGAAGTAGCTTGGATATAGAATGCTTTTCAACCAAACTCCTATTTTGAAGGGTCCCTAGGAGTACCGCATTCTGTTTTTATCGTTTGTAAAAAGCGGACACAGCATGAAATATCCTGGAAGCCCTATAGAGATGACAATGACACTGTAAGTCAATGCTTTTTGCACGGCCGCACTCTTAGTCGGATCGAGTGTAAGAAGTGCATAAAAAAGGTACGAAGGTTGCATTTTATATTTCGGGATTGGGCAACCCTAGTGTTGCAATCTGGCAACTGCCAGCTCTATCGTAAAGTTTGACATTATGAGGGCAAAACTAAGTACATTCTGTCATTAAGGAAGGACATACAACATCGACGTCTCGGACAGAGCGTCACAGTCAGTAGACTCAGTAGTAGTAGTCAGTAGACACTTCGACTTAGTTAAGGACTTCGTCTACCTCGGCCCCGCGGTAAATAGGGACAACAGCATCAGTACCGAAATCAAACGTAGTATGTATCACTCTACGAATCGCCGCTTCTTTGAGCTCAAGAGGCGGGTGAGTAATAAAGCCCTCTCTCGAAGGACAAAGCTCGCTTTATATAACAGCTTGATCATCCCCGTCCTATTTTATAATGCTGAAATTCGAACGTTAGCAAAGGTGGATGAGGAAGCCCTTAGTCTTTTCGAGAGAAAAGTTTTGCGTGCGATTTTTGGTCCTGTTTACGTTGATGGCATCTGGAAAAGAAGATTGAACGACGAACTCTATGGGCTGAACAGCGACATGCGCCTGGTCAAGCGTCTACGGATACAACGCTTAAGATGGCTAGACCATGTAGAACATATGAACAGCACTTCTCCGGCCGGAAAAGTCTTTGAATCCGAGCCATTGGGACAACGCAAGAGAGGACGACCTAGACTAAGGTGGCGCACACAACTGGAGAAGGACCTCAACCAACTTGAAGTGCGCAACTGGAGACAGCTGGCGAGAGGTCGTGCTGGCTGGAGAGGCATGTTGGTTGAGGCTCAGATCCACCGCGGACCCTAGCGCCACAAGAAAATGAAGAAGAAATTGTGCTGCAAACTCCACATTCATTGCATGATCTTTAAACCATTTTCTTGACCTTTTACTGGTGTCCTTGGGGTCATTATCCTGTTGGAAGGCTCACAAAGGCAGCATGTCTTCCTCTGTGTACGAGAGCATAACATATTCCAGAAAATTTAAGGTATACATGCTGATCCACAAGGGGCTTGGTCGAGTATATGGGCCCGATTCCATAATAGGAAAAACAAACATTATACTCGTCCCTGTGCTTAACCGCTTCATTTTTTTATTAGGGGTTTCATTTCGCTTTTGGAGGTCTTCTGACGTAGGAACGAGATCACTCACCGCCGAACAACACGATTTTGCTTTCGTCGGTTCATAACACGTTGCACTATTTAGTTTCTGTCGAATTCAACTGCTGTTCTGAAAATATGAAACGCTTCTTCGAATGCTTTGCTGTCAGAAGATTAACCTTTCTTGGACTACACGCTGTTGTTAAATTATGGTCTCTTAATCAGTGGTGAACCCTTTCGACACAAGCTGTAATACCCAAGTCCTTTTTGTCAGTTGCTGGTTTGAACGGATTCTTGAACGGCTTCCTCGGACTAGGCTCTAGGAAGGGTTGTCTAAATAATTGGTTTCCGCTCAGTTTCGATTTTAGATGTGTATATTATTGTATTTCGAGTCATTTTGTTGGAGCAGCCAACAAATGTCGACTTTCTGCATAGGTTTTACTTTTTTTTTTATTTTTTTTTATACTTTGCTGTTGTTAGAAAACTGTTACTTAAAATCTTAACATTTTACTGACTTACGTCAAAAAATTTTTCTTTCTTACCAAAACTGAGTTCAGTGCAAAAGGATTTTACCACAATATGGCCTCATAAAAAAGAACCGTTACCGTTGTGTCACACATATACAAAACAAATGGTTGGCACTTCCATCAACCTTAAAGACAGTAGGGGCTTGAAATAATTGTTCTTTCATTAATTTAAAAAAGTTAAAATGAAACGTGCCCCCTTGGTGCTATTTTTTTTCAGGCTAAAGTCAGGATGCCTATGCTTCAAAGATTCTGTCAGTCCTCGAAAAAAAGTTTGAGGATCTGGACAGACAATGGTTGTGGACGTTGTTGAATGCTGTATTCTCACTGCTTAGTTCTTACTTTACATCAAATGTAAGGGACTGTGTGTGTCTAAAACTATTAAGTTCGAGATGTTTTAATCAATTTGAAACTTTGTTTGACCGCACAAAACCTATCCCATCCAACAATACCACCAACGATCTCCCGTCTGTTTATGAAACACTACAAACACCTCTCTTAATTTAATTACGCTCCCCACTGACTTGTCGGCTTCATATTTCAACCATTTACCCCCCTTCACCAGCTATCAATACCAGTGAAGACATTGTCATTCAAATGAATTCAAAGCTCAGATTCCAGAGACAGGAGACCGAAATCCATTTAACCATTGTTCCACTGTGCACTTCATTAATTCACCACCTCGCCCCGTCCGCCATCAACACAACATGGCGCAGCAGGAATTCCACGCAACTTTAATTGCACTCGAAAAGTAACTAAACGGAAGATAAGTAATCATTGACGCTATGAAAACATTTTCATATTCCCCAGCAAGCATTCGCAACATTTCATTCACCCCGATGAACAACCGCGTCCCACATCCACCCAGAAGCGACTGTGTGCCATGGAATGACAACGTTAAGGGGTTAAAGCACCCGGCAAACATGCACCTCCCTCTCGTTTTAATGAACATAAGCAGCAAGAGCTCGCCCGTGAATCACCATCGCCATCAGCGTCATCACCATCGCTTCGACGCCTACGTCATTTCGACCCCAATCCTCGCAGGCAACTTAGTGCGTGTAATGAGGATCGGTGGAATGTAATGGGGGCGGGACGGTTGCCCTGCACCGGTTTTCATACGTTTACACCTCGATGTCTGGAATTGCATTAAAAATAGACAAAGCAACTGTAATTTGGTCGAGATAATAACACCCGGAGGTCCAGAGATCAGCCAGACAGACACTCCGACACACTGTGAATGGAGTCTATTCCTGGAAGGTTTACATTGACTTTCGAGTTCAATGATGTGTTACTTTCTCAACTCGAAGTCTAAACAGCTGTGTTGCGAGACTGCTGCAGTTTGTCTGCTTGGATCCACTAGTGCAGCATTTATGTAGGTCTATACTGACCGAGTTTTGCTGACACAGGTGAATGGAAGCTGCGAGTATGCCCACATAGGCACGAGGCATCTTGTCAAAGTCTCCATCAACTTTCCATGGCATCTGCTCCGCCCGCGGCCGCCTTAATTTACCAAGAAATTAACAACTTAAAGTGTCTGTTAAAAGATGTCAAAGGGATTGTGTGCCAGAGAAGAGTATATTGGGAGGAGGAAAGCTGGTTGGGGGGAGGGGGATTAAGTGTTAGAGCAATGTCGTGACGTTTCTGGAGAGCAAGTTGTTGTAAACAAATTGTGCGACTTGATGGAGACGACTGTCGTGAAGGGCGTGCGCCACTGAATGGAGATGTGCCGACGGGGAGCGATTTGAAACGCTCAGAGGCGTGTAATTGATTTATGAAACGTGACTGTTTCGTGGGTCTTTGAGACTCGTTTAGTTGACAAAGGTCATTATTTATAAGCTTACAAAGTGATGCCATTTTTTTATTTTCCGCGGTTTTAAAAGGTTTTTTTTTATGATTGAGGATTTCGGAATGAGGGAGAGCCTGGCTCTCATAATGCGTACTTTCTTCATAAGGATAGTGACCTACTTTTGTGGCCTGTTTCCGCCGAGGCAGTGCACTAGAATAATTTTTGCTTCGCCGTCTACGAATTTCATTCACCTTCACTTTTATTACATTGGTGAAACCGGTGATATTGTACAGTACATAGCCTAGTGTACTGGATAGCATTGGAGGAAAGGAACACTTGATCCTTCACGGTATCATTACGAAAGGCGTTTAATATATTGAAGGAAAATGCGAATTCAATTTAAATTGTTTTTATTTTTCAATAAATCTCCCCTAACATCAATGCATTTGTTACATCTTGAGATAAGCTTTATAAACCCTCAAAAAAATAAATGTCTTCTTTCTCTGCAAAATGCCCATTTATTGCTGACTTAAGTTCTTCATCATCCGAAAGTTTTTTTTTTCCACGAAGACTTTTTTTTCAAATCCGGAAATACTTCCTATTCACTAGGGGCAAGGTCTGGACTATAGGCTGGGTGTTGGATTTCTTCGAAACCACAATCTCGTGAAGCAGCCTAGGAAACTTACGCCGTGTGAACAGGAGTGTTGTCATGAAGAAGCAACGCACCCGCTGCGAGTTTACCCCGTCTTTTCTTTTTAATCTTCTCCCGCAAAGTGGAAGTGTAGGATATCAACGTCATATCCTTTCACCTTTTTTTTTGGTACTCAATGAGTAAGATTCCCTTTGAGTCCCAAAAAAACTGTGGCCATGAGCTGAGGGGGGCGGGGGGGGGGGTCTGTTCCTTTTTTTATGCCGGCAGACGAAGTGACTTCGAACTCCTTCGGGGGACCTGTTCCTTTTTTATGCCACTGCATGGACTCTTGTTTGCTTTCAGTGTTATAGTGGTGAACCCAAGTTTCGTCCCCAGTAACAATTTGATCCATAACACCGTCCACGTTCTCACCACACATCTCCAAAAGCTCTCTACAGCATCCGATTCTCACTTTTTTCTGAAGAGCTGTGAGCATACGTGGCACCCACCTTGCACTGACCTTTGGAAGGTTAAGATGGTCATGAAGAATGGAGTGAATGGTACCAGTTGAAAGCTTGATGATCTCTGCCATCATTTTAACCTTTATTCGGGCATCCTCAAGAACAAGTTTTTCGACTTCTTTGATGCTTTCTCCCATACAAGCAGTAGCCGGGGCACCACAGCGGGGGTCGTCTTCAATGCTCTCTCTGCCTCTCTTGAACTCAATTGACCACTTTTGCACAGCTGATAATGAAGGTGCGGAACCCTGGTAAACAGCCACCATCACTTCATGAATAGTTTCTTTTTACTTTTTCCTTGCTTAGTGAGAAATTTAATTACAGCGCGATGCTCAATTTTCACCATCATCGTCTCGGTTGCCGTTATGATTCTATTTAACTAGAGGTAAAACGCGAATTAGTAATCACATTTATATGAAATTTTACATAATAATAATAATTGTTGGCTCTACAGTCCAATCAGGGCCTAGCTTGCTCATCAACTACTCGTGTTGTGCCCACTACTTCGACCATTTAATGTATTTTGTTCGTCCATTTAATGTATGTTGAAAATCTAAATAATAATTGTTGGCGCGACAGTCCACAGGGGGACTAAGGCCTAGCTTGCTCATTAACTACTCGTGTTGTGCGCGCTACTGTTCTCCCACGAGTAGAAGGGGCCTACAGTTTGTTGCCGACTCCGAACGGCGAAGTTTGAGAAGCCTTCTTAGACAGTTATTACACTTTGAGTGTTGTAAGCACCTCAAAAGAAGTGTTGCCGTGAAAAATTCGAAATGTTGGTGTTGAGCTTCAGCGTGTGAGCGTCGCACTCTACCCACTACGCCGCGGCGGCCATGATACACTAAAATAATAGTATTACTTGATAAATAAGTCTGTTGTGATCGTTCACAACAATAATGAAACACGACGCCAGCGCTCAAGAACGCACAAAAGGGCGATTCATTCACTTTTGCGCATTTCGTTTCCCCGCGTTTTCGCATTATTATAGTAGAGTAAGCAAATTTGTAGTATTTAAGTGAAATTATTTGAAAATAAAGTTCAGTTCATTAAAGTAACCAGCACACATTGACTTCCCCCCACCAGCGGTAAGGAATCATCATTTTTTCCTGTTTGACTACTGAAGCAAACAAAGTGAATTTATATATACATATAACCACAGCTTCACCCCGATACCGAGAATACATTGAACGCCCCTCGTACTTCGACACCGAAAGTACCCATTTTCGACAAGAGAGCCTTATGCCAGACTCTATCAAATTCTTTTGAAAACTCAATCGTATCTATCTTGTTTTCGGCTACTTCGTGCAAAGATTGGTTCCATTTTTCGGTTGGATATGTTTAGCTTATGAAATATTAAATTTTGCTTCCGGGACTCAAAATATTTCATGAGCTGACGATCTATCAGCGCTTCCATGACATTGCAAAGCAGGGACTTAATTGGTTGGTTAGAGGTGGGTGGTGACCGTCAAGCCATGCTGCTGTTTCCCTCTCTCACCCTAACTGGGTATGACCTTGACATGCTGCTGGTTTTGTTGTTCTTACCCTAACTAGGATAAGAGGAAAACAGCAGCATGGCTAGATCCTCCCAACCCATTTCCTACAGGCCCATGACACTTCGTCCCTTCTTTCTAAGGTCATAGAAACACTTATAAACCATCAGGTTATGAAATATCTTGAAAGCTTCTTATTGACTGGCAGTATGGCCTTCGCCACAAAGGAGTAGGACAGATAAAAAAGCTAACGGAATGATTTTGCCAGCGAAGAAGAACTGAAGGTACAGTTGTGTTCAGTGCAGTGCAGTTGTAGCAGTGCTCCCCAAAAAGACAAATAATTTTCTATTAATTCAAATTTTCAATTTTCAAAAAACATATACAAAAGTTTGGTATTTCAGTCTTAACAGGTATATCACAAAATAAACGTTGTTCATAACTTTTAATTATTTTTTTTGGTTGTAGAAATATTTCGCAGTTCATAAAAATAGCAGTGTTTAGAATTATGATGTGCCTAGACAACAGAAATCAATGAAACAATCTGAAATCATTATTACTTACAGCTTGCCATTAGTACTTTGTACCAAAGCCTTTGTTTTTTATCACTGCGCTGAATCTTTGTGGCATTGAGTCCACCAGACACTAGCTTCCCATGAGTCTCGCACTACCTACCACAATTCTTTTTGGTTTCTTGGTTTGGTCTCATCGACAGAATTTTTAACATCGCCTCACAAGCTCTCAATGGGGTTTAGGTCAGGGGATTGTGCTGGCCACTCCATAACGGTTATTATTTGTTCATCAAATCAAGATTTTGCCCGTTTTGACATATGTTTTGGGTCATTATCTTGTTGATATACTTAAACTGGTGGCATTTCCTCTTCGGCATATGGTCGCCGTGGCGTAGTGGGTAGAGTGCGACGCTCACACGCGGAAGGCTCTAGGTTCGACTCCCAGCTCAACAGCAATTTTTAGAATTTTTCACGGCACCACCTCTTTCGAGCTGCTGACAACACTCAAAGAGTAATAACTGTCTAAGCAAGCTTCTTAGACTTTGCCGTTCGGAGTCGGCAAAAAACTGAAGGTCCCTTCTACTCGTGAGAGAACAGTAGCGCGCACAACACGAGTAGTTGATGAGCAATCTAGGCCCTGGTCCACTTTTGGACTGCAGCGCCAACTATTGTTATTATATGGCAGCATAACCTCTTCTAAAATTTTAACGTACTCAGCACCGTCCATTATACCCTTGATAGGATATATAGGCCCAGCTCCATTATATGAGAAACAGGCCCAAATCATTAGTTTTGCTTCTCCGTGTTTAACAGTTTTAACTGTATAACGGGGATTATTTTCTTCATTCTTTGGTCTTCTTACATATTCCCGACGACCCTTGGACCCAAATAAGATTATTTTGCTTTCATCGTTCCACAGAATATTCCTCCATTTCTTCTTAGGCCAATCTTTGTGAAACTTTGCGAATGCTAATCTTTTTTGCACGTGCTTTTTTGTCAAAAGCGGTACTTTTCGCGGGCTTCGAGCTGGTAGTTTAGCCTCTAGAAGACGTCTTCTATCCGTCACAGCACTCACCGGAAGTTGGAGTTCATCCCTTGTCTGCCTGGAGCTTATTGAAGGGTTCTCATTTGGCATGTTGATAATTTTTCGGTCAGTTCGCTTAGCCGTCACTCTTTTTGGACCGCGTGTTTCGGGCCTAGCTTTCCAGTTTAGCGCATTGCTGACCATTTTCGCTGAACATTGTATTGATTGAAGCATATGTTTTTCCCTCCGAACGCAAATTTTTGATCAAATTCCGTATATCTTCGGTAAAATGTTTTGATCGACCCATATTTCTAACTTTATAGTATGTTAATAAAAGACAACATATACAAAAACATTCACTTACCAAATATTATTTAAACTCCAAACAACAATTTCTGAGACACTTTATGGCAAAACCAAAAAACACTGCTATTTTTATGAACAGGCTTAAATCAACAAATTTCAATGAATGAGTGAAAAACGAGAAAGTAAACCTTTATTTTTTATTTCCGGTATGATATCTTAGTTACCGGAAAATACAATAAAACTGGATCTAAATCTGGAAAAACGATCTTCTTAGAAATATGTTGCTAATTATCTAAGTCGTATAACTACTGCTATTTTTATGAACATAACTGTATATAATTCGGGTCAGCAGATTTGTGCAAATTGAAATCTTTAAGAACCCTTCTAACGGTGTGAGTGCTGAAGTGGATTAGTTCCATGAAACAATTTACGCTTTCAAATACTGGCGAAAACAAACCCATATCTAGAGACATTGTGCAGCTAGAAGATTTGCTTAGTCTAGAGAGGTACCAGATGGAATGGCATTGTAGTGCTGGATCGAATACGAGATGGAAATCTTTACGTTTGCACGAATGATCAAAGGTTTCTGCTACCCTTGCGACAATGCAACTGCTGAAAAAAACAAAAAGAAGTCCATTACACGTGAAATAGGTGGAAATGAAAGACCAAACCGACGGCTTAATGTCTGAAGCGAACAATAACAAACCTGCAGTTTGTTTATCAGCACTGCACTTTATCCGCAGCGTAGATCGATGTTTCAAACTTTTCTAAAATGCCTTGAAAAAGTGACTTTTGTGCTTGCTATGAATTCCTTTTCAGAATAGAGTAGAACCATCGTTTCCAAATAATACCTCACGCACGTTCTTTTTCACGTAGATGAAGCGCCAGCAACAATTTTTCTTTAATGTCCGCTGCATTAATTCTTTTATGTTGTCGCCTTCGTTAGTTATCCTGTCCAAACGCAACCTTTTAGCAGGACATGTTTCTTAATGCCGAAAAATGTGTACTTAAAGACTATGCCTTGAGACAAAAGAATTAAATTAATTTGTCCATAACATTGACTGCATTGGGATATACATCAATTCAGCCTGCAATGCACTTCCCTTCCTTTATTCTCATCTCTCCCTTCAATCGGACATTGATTCAATGTCTTCCCACATCATTTCATACACTTTGAATTATCTGAAGTCTCACGACGGTCTCAAATGCCCGCCCTTGGGTCCCTAGTTCTCACTGTTCAAACCCTGGCGAAGGTCTTAAAGGTGTTCTGCTCCTCTCGACGACTCTTCACACCATTTCAACTGCCTACCTACACACAGCTCCCACTTTTAAGTGCACCGCCCTAGGCCAACGAGAACAAACTCCCCGAAAACCCACTCATCCCGATAATTTATTTCAAGTTTAGCTCTGAATTGTTTTCTCAAAACAACACGAAAAAAAATAAAAACCGAACTACAGCTATTTTTGTTTTATTTGCTTTAGTTGAGTACAGATGTACATCTTTGCGTGCCCGCGTTGTTTTCTTTTCGCAATCCCCGTCTGCTGTCGACGAGCGATAAACGTGTTTTGCGTACAAGTAAGATGAGAAGGAGCGTTAAATTAAGAAAGAAATATACTTTACGTACGTTGAATGAATAACCACAAAATACGAAAAGAGATACGTACTTGCATCTCACCTCACCTCACCTCCCCTCACCAGTGTGGTGCAGCGAAAAGAGATCTAGATTGTTCAGCCTTCCTCGTCTCTTTCCTTTCTCGCCGCCTTTGTTTCAATACACTGGCTTTTGGAAGTCATGCATTATTCTGGTTGTGTAACAATTGACTTTTACCAAAAAAACTCGCCGAACCCGATCCGAGTTCAATATGCGGCCAGCGACGCGCATGCGTGTGTGAATGCGAATATTTGTTGTTTGCATTAAAAGAATACATGCGTCGTCTTAGATAACAGTTAAAACCGGTTTATATATTGAAAAGAAAATATGTCAGAAGTGGCAACCCTGGCCTTAGTGCATGCGTCATGAATGTGTCATATTTTGAAGAACTGTTGGTTTCGAAAATGTTTAAAATCAGTTTTGCGACGACTTCTGTTTTCTTTTGAAATCTCCCACAATGAACCTCAAATTCCGATGTAACTGACCGCGAGAAGTGATCAATTTTAAGCACCTCTCAGGGAGTGTTGAGTGTTTCTTTGATTTATAAACGACGAAAATGTTTGTAATCGGAATGGTAAGCGTCATTGAATTTGCTATAAAGAAAAAAACAGTGAAGGCAAACAGAGGAGTCATCAAGAGATGAACTCATTTCGTGTTTGCAAAGCGAAGAAGGTAGTCATGAAGTTTGAATTGAATTGTGCGTGCGTGTAATGCGGAAATAAATGAAATTCACTTGGCGGGGCGGAAATGGGACACAGAAGGATGTTTTTATACGAATTGTGGCGCCAGGAATAGATATCAGTGTCTACGTATTTGGCGACGTCACATTTCGGTGGTATAATCGTACTTTGTATCGGTTTTCTGCTGGGCGCCACTTAATAGAGTTTTTTTTGCTTTGCTGTTCTCTGTTCCTTAGTGTGTTCAAGTTTTATTTAATATCCAAAGTGACGCTTAGATATATTTGTACAGTTTGCAGAGAAATCAATATTGAGTTTTAATCAGAGCAACGATTTTAGTGGCCGCTGTGGAGTAGTGGGTAAAGTGCGACACTCACACGCCGAAGGCCCAGGTTCGATTCCCGGTTGAACACCTCCTTGTGACAATACTTAAAGAGTGATGCTGTCTAGGAAAAAATTCGCCATTCGGAGCCGGTACAATACTGTAGGTCCCTTTTACTTTTGAAAGAACAGAAGCGCGCACAACACGAGTATTTGATGAGCAAGCTATTAGAAGGGTCGCTTGCAGACGTAATTGTCGTCAGACTAAAATTCCCAATTTAATTATAAAGCAACCATTCCTGTATAAATCTAGCTTTATATTTGGGATCTTTGTGTTAGGAATACATAAAAGTTCTTTCAAATCCCATTTTTTGAGCAATTGGTCGCAAATTCTCCTTTAAAATGTTTAGGTACACCATGTTATTCATTATCCCGTCTATAAAGACCTCTATTTACTTCACTTACGAATGACTTTTTCCTGGCAACCCTACCGTTGCAGTCATTCTCCCTAAAAACTCAACGAGCAGTTTCTGCGTTTACTTTTTTTTTTGTAGTAATTTAGCACATCTGTAGTCATTTTTGGAGCACTGATACGTTTATTTTTCCTTAAGTTCCTAATAATCCATCTTTCGACATGTTGACTTAAAATTCCTGGGCGGTCAGGATTATGCTTGGATTCAATTCTACTTTCATTGTTAAATCGTCGAAAAATATTGCCGAATATGCTCTTCGGAATAGTTAGCAACTCTGCGATTTTTCGCTGCGTTTTCCCTAGAGCGTTCTGGTAAGTTACCAACTGTCTTATGTCAACGAAAATATTTTTGCTCTTTCGGCTCATAGTAAACAAAAACATGCAAAAACATAATAATGGCAAATACAGAAACTCTGTCTTTTAAAGAACGAATGATTATTTGCCCCAATAATTCTGAGGTCGTTTTTCGCATCGCGAAGTTTAAGGCATTCTAAAACGGTTAATTTCGGATCCTACAGACATATGGCGCCACTGATGTGTGCTGAATACCAATTTCATCTCTTATTCTTTCCTCCATGCCAGCGTGTAGCTATTAAGATTAAAAAAAAAAAAAAAAACTGTGTTTGTCCCAATAATTATGTGAGTAACTGTAGAGTGGGAGAATTAAATTTTTTTCACGTGAGCTTAACATCAACCTGTGCTCGGTGCTACATATTTGAAAAATTAATTTCTGTGTTCTACTGAACAGCCTTGACGGGTAACATATCACAACAAGAATCAGATGAGCTCTGGAAGAATTTACACTAAGGTGCTAAGCCAACAGACTATCTGCAGAATTGTTGCAGAATAGGAATCTGTGAGATATTGTTAAAAAAAATGTCTCTGATGAGTATTGCTTGGTTGGTCCACAAGACTAAAAGTAAAAGCCAACTGACCAGTCTTTGTAATTAAAATCCGAATTCCTTTGTCTGAAATCAAGTGTACAACACTTTTTGGGTCTTCTTTAGTAAAAATCTTTTGAAATAGAAACTATTCCTGCAAGCTTTTGTCCGACCTTCCGACGTTTGTTTCTTCGAAGTGGGTCTTGGGTCGAGAACGGTTGTTCGGTATCCTTCGAGATATGATAGAAGAAACGGCTGATTCATTAATGGATCGCGCGTATGTAGATGTGTGTAGTTGGGTTTACGTGATCACCTGCCTTTAAGGCTTATTACTACGGGGTCCATACACCCATTGTCAGTGGAACGCTGACGCTGGAGCTATCCCAAATACCAATCTGAGTTCTTGTTTTAAGGGACAGTCACTCCACCTTGGTAAGGTGCGAGGTCTTTCTAACACCTCTGTTGTTCTGTGGGTCACATCAACCGGTGGAATGCAACTCTACAGCGAATCAGAAGTAAATTCCCACAACCACGTGACTTCATCCGAGTGACTGAGGTAGATCAGATCAAATAGCACGGTCGTTTAGTTCCCCAGAAACGTTGTTATAGCCTGACCGTGCAGTTGACCCGGCTGTGGGAGTATCGTGATGGCTGTAGTTTATACTAATATGGGTATAAAAAACAGCCATCACGATACTCCCACAAGAGGGCCCACTGCACAGTCAGGCTGAAACTATTTTACAGGAGCTCATGACCTTCAAGAATATAGCTTCCGGTCTAGCTTTGCAACTGCGTTACTCTCGGTAAGATTCATTAACATCCCGGATCGATAACTTACAATCCTACTCTAAGGACAAGCGCCACTCCAACTCGTCGTTTAATAAAAGCTTCCCTTGCAAAATTCCTGATGGTGTCTGTACTCTGTCTGATGTAGAGAACCAGTCTGACGTCGTAAGTCCCATCAGTGCAATATATGTTCATAGCTCCAAGGTCCCAAATGTCATCGTAAAAAGGACATTGGCACAACACGTGCCACCAATCCTCGGAGCTATACCCGCACAAGTAAGCTTCTGAGTCGCGTATGAACCGCTTCAACAAGAATGAGTTCAAGGAACCGTGTCCGGTAAGCAAGTAGCTCAAAGGCATTATCGGATTAAGACCACCAATGGTAGAATGGATCAGTATTTGAGTCTGAGCGCTGCCAATGCAATATATCCCAAGACCACCAGTAAACAACAACAAGGAAGCTGTATGTCACTGTGTCATCTACTCAGATCTCCCATCAATCCTGATCTAGGAGGGTGGCGTGTATTAAATAAATATTTTTTTCCTTTAATTGGAGCACGCTAAAGGGATTGTGTGGTACCCTTAAGTGACCGTTATTGAGTCAGCACACAGTCACATTAGTCCCAAAAATAAGTATACACCCTATCCATTAAATAATTTGAGTCCAAAATTGATAGTATTTATTGAACATAAGTAAAACCCTTTTCATATTTGGACTTAATTTACTTGAATTCACTAAACAAAATAAAAAATTAACAATAATTAATTAATTAAATAAGGAAACAATAAAGCTTACTAAAAAGTAGGCAAGAGCTATATCCCAAAAGTAAGTGTACACTTCATAAACTTTTTGCAATTCTAATTTTTTATGGCTCTTAATTTCTTATAAGTATTTTGTGGTGTATCCCTTGGACTTTATAAGGGTCTTGATTGCATTGCATTTACCAAAATTTGTGTAACGCTGGTGTGAATTTTGGACTATTTTTCTAGGAGAACTGTTTAAAGACTGTCTTTAGACTAAATGTCCTGTTTTCTTATCTGTCGGTCTAGATGTTCCCATAAATGTTCTAACTTTCCAAGACTTTTCCTCCAAGTCTAACTTTCTGGCACTTTCACATACATTTTTTTTTAATGCTTAAATAATCAAACCGATTCATTTTACTATCAATAAAAACTAATTTACTAACACCAGTTACCACCATGCAACTCTATACCATCACGTTTCCTCCGCCATGTTTCACTGTTCCTGATGTATTTGTTGGATCAAATTCGGTATTTTTTTTCTCCATACTCTTCCTCTACCATCAGAACGAAAAATATTAAACTTACCTTCAACACTAAACATTAAATCATTCTAAAAACTACTTTCATGATTTTCATAAGCTTTAGCGAAGTTTCGTCGTTTTTGGCGGTTGACTTTGCTGACAAATGGTTTCTTTTTTATATTTCTTTCATACAGTATTCTGTGGATGGTATTAGGGTGGCATGTTTTTTCTGTTTCATTAAGTACCTCTTCCGTTATTATGGGAGCACTCGTCTTTGTTTTTTTTTTATTTTTCTAACGATTAGGCGGTTTTTTTGTTGCGTGAATTTTCGGGGCCGACCTGATCGAACTTCATTTCTCACACTACTGTTAATTTTATAATTTTGCACTATTTTCTGTATTGTAGAGGGACTTTTATCGACTATTTTGGCTATTGTTCTTAGTGATTTGTCACCTAAAAAGTGCTTAATAATCAATTTTTTCAAATCAGTAGAAAGTTCCTTTCCTTGAGGCGCCATTTTCACAATTAGCAATAAATCTACCTTTACAGGACCTTTAAACTAACTCACACAATACATTACGCAATTTCAAAGGAGAAAGAAAATAAGTGACTGTTTTATTGGGAAAGGCACTCCACAATATTGCAGCTGTATACTTGCTTTTAAGACGAACTTTTGTGTCTCTTCGCATTTTTTCGCTTCTTTCGCATAATTTTCAATATTAACCGTTATCTTTGCTTTTAAATAGAAGTTTAATTATGTGAGGAAAATGTATGACAGTGAAGTAGAAATATTACTAGCAGGTTGCATTTTGGTCACATTATTTGTGAAGTTGATGAAGTGTATACTTACTTTTAGGACTAACTGTATGTTAGTTTGCGTTATGTTTCTGTAGCTGAGCAGCGTCGTAGCGTGTTGTCGGTTTTACATTTTCCAGTGCATTTTTGGGAGTATGCCTGGATGTTTAACGTCTAACGCCTGGATGTCTTCATTTAGATGAAGTACTGAAAAACACAAAACTTCTTTGTTTATCGTGTGAGTCATTTGATTTCCAACATTGACTTAATTCCAGAAACGAAGTCCAAATGCGAAGGCCAAAGAGGTTATTAGTCTCATTAAATCGACACCAGTTGATCTTCCTTGCGCTTTCTCCATTCACCGCAACAGTCGCTGCGTGCGAAATCAGTTCGTCCTTCCTTCTGCCAAAATACTCTCAGCGGATAATTACCTTAAAAGGTTTTCTCTTTAAATTCGTGGCTTATCCGCTGGCCGCTTGTGTATCCTCGTCGGATGGAGGTAACACGGCCTACCACCACCGTCTCCATCGCCCAGTCAGAATATGAATCACGCGACTTTTTAGTTATTTTTATCCGTCAGCCACAGATACAATTGTTTTGTCACACGCGCTGACGTCAGCCTCTACTTGTTGGAGTCGTGTTTGGATGTGTGTGTATCATTCATCACATCTTTTCCACTTAAGGACGCGACCACATGCTCGTATTCCGAGCAGAAGAACGGTCGGTGGTGACAAGTCGCCGCTTTGCGGTGAGTTCCCCTTCAACAGTCGTTGTGTCATCAATATGAACGCGCGCAGAAAAATATGTAAACTACACTTTCAAACAGTTACTCTTACGGAACACCTAGGAAAGGGAGTGTACAATATGCACGGTAGCAGATAGATACGCACGGGTATGCAAAATGGTTCACCTGCGGTGAAGTGTCTTCACGCACAGACTTAGTGTGTGTACACATTCAGTTTTATTAATGAATTAAGACCGATACGGTTTGACTTCTATGGGTTCTCACCTGCTTCTGGTGGCTGGACGACTGAATAAATTTGCAAGATAGATACGATAAAAGAATCGTGGTGGACTTAATGGTGATGGCGAACATTTTTCAGACAAAGTCTAGAAACGTAAAACCTTGGCCACTATAAAATCGGTTATATAATCAAAATGTGAGCTGCATTTGGACGAATCAAGAGATTTGTTATGGAAATACGCGAATACGCTCAGTCTGTAAAGGTGCTAGAATTTTGGCCTATACAGTGTCTAACAAAAAAACATTTGGTTCGTTTGCCAAGTAAAATTGCAAAAAATTGAAATCAATTTTATTTATTTAAAAATATACCTTGACGTGTTCAAAAGCAATTGTTTCAAGAGCAAAGAAAATGTTGGGTTGCCAAGTTAGTTAGTTGGCGGATTTCATTCATAGATGACTTTAGTTAAATTTTTAGAATGGTTGACGAAATCGAAACGTCAAACACATCTTAATATTTGATAGTCGGTACTTCAACTGTCAATCAGTAAAAAAAAATTGTTGATCGGTTGTGTAACACTTCAATCAATAAGTCCCGAGACTAACCAATATATATACGGTATACGTATATGAAGTGAGCGTCAAGATACAAATGTCTCGATAGGGAACATTTGTTGTGAACGAGCCCTTATTTTTTTTGTTTGTTTGCTATGACATCTGCGAAAAATATTTAGTATACATTAAGTCATTGATCAGACAACATCGTATTTTTTCATCGTGTTAAAAATGTCGAATTTTGTACCAGAAAGTGATTTTTTTTTTGTTTTCATTTGAAGAAAAGTGCTGCAGAGTCGCATCGAATGCTTGTCGAGGCATATGGTGATCATGCTCTATCAGAAGCAACATGCAAAACATGGTTTCAACGGTTCAGAAATAATGATTTTGATGTGAGAAATGAAGAACGTGGAAGACCACCAAAAAAGTTTGAAGACGCCAAATTGCAAACGATATTGGATGGAGATGACACTTTGAGTCAAAAGCAAATGGCAGCAATGTTAAATGTTGCACAACAAACAATTTCTGACCGTTTAAAAGCTATGGGAAAGATCCAAAAGTGTGGAAAATGGGTGCCACACGAATTGAATGAAAGACAGATGGAAAACCGAAAAAACACTTGAGAAATTCTGCTTCAAAGACACAAAAGAAAATCGGTTTTGCATCGGATTGTTACTGGCGATGAAAAATGGATATATTTTAAGGATCCTAAACGGAAAAAATCATGGGTTAATCTGGGACAACCATCAACATCGACTACAAAACCAGATCGATTCGGCAAGAAGACAATGCTGTATGTTTGGTGGGACCGAAAAGGTGTGCTGTACCATGATCTCCTAAAACCAGGTGAAACCGTTAATACTGATCGCTACCGACAAGAAATGATCAATTTGAATCGTGCATTGATCGAGAAATGACCAGAATGGGCCAAAAGACATGGCAAGGTAATTTTGCTCCATGACAATGCACCTGCACACAAAGCAAAACCGGGTCAGGATACAATCAAAACACTTGGCTGGGTGCAGCTACCCCACCCGCCGTATTCAACAGACTTGGCTCCTTCCGACTACCATTTGTTTTCATCGATGGGACACGCATTGGCTGAGCAGCACTTTGATTCCTACGATGTGGTCGAAAATTGGGTGTTTCATTGGTTTGCTTTAAAAGACGAACAATTTTATTTGCGTGGCATTCACAAATTGCCAAAAAGGTGGTCAAAATGTGTAGAAAACAATGGCCAATACTTTGAATAAAATGCTTTTACTTTCCCATTAATAATTAGTGTTTTATTAAAAAAAAAACAGGATTACCGTAAAACACATTTTCTTAACAAAATTTGACTATATTCATCACCATAGTTTTCTTCCAAGGGTGATATAGTCGGTCAAACGCCGCTCTAACATTTTGATACCTTATTTTATAGATCCATTTATCTTTGACCTTAAAATAGGCTTCAGTTTCGGCGATTACCTCCTCCTTCGAGCCATATTTTTTTCCGGTGAACATCTTTCTGATGTTTAAAAAGTGGTGAAAATCGATGGAGGCCAGATCTGGAGAATACGGTAGGTGCGGAAGCAATTCAAAGCCCAATTCGTGCAATTTGGCCATGGGAGCCAATGACTTGTGACACGTTGCATTGTCTTGTGTGGAAGAGAATTTTTTCCTTCCTCATATGGGACCGGAATGTCTTCCTTCAAATGCACCAATAATGTGTAGTAGTCGCTGTTGATCCTTTTGTCATGTAGTAGTCGCTGTTGATACCAAGATTGTCGATGAATAAAATTCCGTGCGCATTCCAAAATACGGATGTCATAATTTTGCCAGCCGACATTTGTTTTTTTTGAACGCTTTTGGCGTGGTTCTCCGGCTGCTGTCCATTCCACTGACTGCAGATTTGACTCTGGAGTGTAGTGGTGGATTCATGTCCTTTATGACATACCGACGCAAAAAGTTCTGTCTCTTCTGGCGAAACAGGTCAATACAGCTCACACAATCATCGATACGTTATTCTTTTTGGTCCATTGTGAGCAAACGCGGCACCCATTTCGAAAACAGCTTTTTCATGGACAAATATTAATGCAAAATAGTGTACACACTGCCTTCTGATATCTTTAAGGCGGCAGCTTCTTCTTCTTCTTATGGCGCTACAGTCCGGGGTGGACCTGGACCTGAACCAACATGCCTCTGTACCAAGCACAGTCTTTCGCTAGTTCCTCCAAGTTGGTTGAGGCCCTTCTCCATTTGTGTACGCTATCTTAGCCTAGGCCGTCCTCTGTTGCGTTGTCCTAATAGTTCTGATTCGAAGACTTTTCGGGACAGAGCTTTGGTGTACATGGGCTCTACGTGGCCTAACCGTCATGTAGATTTAAGCAACTTTTAAAAATAATATAAAAAGCCGAAAGGCAAAAATCCAAAACCGTAGATCAACTTAATATTCTCATGAAGAGTCAGTGAGTTAGAAATAAGATCAATAGATTACTTTGGTAAGCTAGTTTTAAGTATTTTTGTCTAGCATGTAAGAAACTGTGGTCGCCGTGGCGTAGTGGGTAGAGTGCGACGCTCACACACTCTCAGCTCAACACAAATTTTTCGAATTTTTCATGGCACCACCTCTTTCGAGCTGCTGACAACACTCAAAGAGTAATGACTGTCTAAGAAAGCTTCTCAAATTTCGCCGTTCGGAGTCGGCAAAAAACTGTATGTCCCTTCTTCTCGTGAGAGAACAGTAGCGCACACAACACGAGTAGTTGATGAGCAAGCTAGGCCCTGGTCCCCCTTTGGACTGTAGCGCCAACAATTATTATGTAAGAAATTGAATTAATATAAATAATAATGCATTAAAACAAAACACAACCTAACCGTCCTAATCGCTGTATCAGAAGACACTTGCCCAGGCGAATGCAGCTGTACAGTTCGTCTTTAAATCTTTTCCTCCAGATTTCATCAACGCAAACAGAACCAAAAATCGCACGCAAAACTTTTCCCTCGAAAAGACTCATCCGCTTTTGTTTTTGCGCCATAGAGTAGGACTGGGGTGATGAAGCTGTTTTATAAAGCGAGCTTAGTCCTTCGAGAGGGGGCTTTATTACTAAATTGCCCAAAGAAACAGCGATTGGCAAAAGTGATTCTGTGTTTGATTTCGGTACTGATGATTTTTTTGATAGATAGCTTTATTTCGTGATAAATTTACAATGGCTTCGTTATTGCACAATAGACTATTAATAACAGAGATTTGATATTTTCATTATATATCTTTTTTCTGAAAAGTTATTAAAAAAATTTTAAAAAGGGCATTATACAAGAACTTGAATTTTGAAGGAAATACGACAAAACCTTCAATATAAGTTAAAAAATAAATAAATAAATAAACAAACAAATAAATAAATACATAAATACATTAATAAATTAATAAATAAATAAATATAAATAAATAAAAATAATTAAATAAATAAATAAATAAATAAATAAATGCAAATAAATTAATAAGCACATAAACTAATAAATAAATGCAGTACATTCTCGGTTTACGCAACTAATAAAAACACGGGTTATTTGCAATGACCGAGGTTGTTGCACTAATCGCATCTTTTTTTTTTGTTTTAAACCCTGCCTTAGCCGCTTTAGTTTTGTTACCTCAAGCACAAATGTCGAATGGTATCATTGTTCAATGATTGCAAACGTCATCCCAGCAGTTTATTTGCCCCGTACACAATGAGCATATGGTAAATTTTTTTAAAAGATCGTGGATTTGCAGAGGCGGGAAGCTTAACTTTGTGTAAACAATAGGCGTTGGTGCAGGCGAGAAACGTGAGTTTTTCTTTACTCATCTTTCCGCCAGGATCTGGCGATTCTCTAAAATCTAGAACAGTTTTGTTGGGCATAAGTCGGTAGAGCGATCGTACTCGTCAGCATTATTGACAAGGAGCTCTCTGACATTTTCTTTAAATTTAATTAAAAATCCACTTACTGCGGCTTGTTTGACAGTTTTTCTCTGCAAATTTTTAAAAGGCAAATTCCGTGTGAAGTTTATTTAATTTGTTATCCATACATTGTTTGCATTAAAAGATCCTGGCCTTTTTTTTATCTCAGGCAGCATTTGTCTTGAGGACTTCGTTGGAAATCGACACATTTTCCTGTCTTTGTTCTAGGAATCACTTACACAGTGCTTTCTCCAGTCTCCGGTATTTCCCAGCCTTTAAGGTTATCCTCTTTCCGGGTCCACATTCGGTATTGGAAACAAACTTCTTATTACGTTCTCTCTTCTTTGTACCATATTATGCTAATTGTAGATTTATGTACTTTGTACTCACGGCAGAGTAGACGTTTCAAAGCTCTTTTCTTTTTCCTTTCTTAAATGACACTTTTATTTTTAATTGATAGGCTTATAACTTTTTTAGTAATACTCATCTTTAAAATTCCAAAGCGACTGATCGCCGCACTGAATTCATTGTGAAGTTGCACTTATCGAGTTACTTTATTTTGAAGTTGCCATTACTATTTTATTTTATTTTATTTTATTTTTTTTTTTATTGTATGTTATTATTATTTTTTATTTTTTGTTATTATTATTTTTTATTTTATTATTAAATGTAGCTGTTGCGAAAACCGAGGAGTTGCATACCTCGAGAACATACTGTAATTAAAATTAATTAATATTTAATTATTAAAATGAAAATACAAAAATAAATAAATAAACAGGCAAAGAAGTTAATAAATAAATAAATTATACATTTTGACTAGTAGTTGCAAACAGATCATTAACTAGGGATTGTCAGCAAAAACGCAAGAATTCATACACTTTTCAGTGGTTTTGGATATTCTCTCTGACACAAATTCAACACCAGCTCCTTTTTGAAGGTGTAGAGAAGGATAATGCTAATGCCATGGTAGGTTTAATATTAACTTTAGAACTTTATTTCGAGCTACGTGTAATTTTTTTATGTGGCGACGGGCGGAGTTTCCCCAAACTGAACAACCATAAAAAAGAATAGCTTGAAGTATAACTTTAAATATAATTATATTATTCGGCAGGAAAAGCGATGATCTTCTATTTATAAATGGGCAAAGGACTCTCATTGCAATATTAAGCTTATTAACAGTCTGTGAGATGTGTTCCTGGAATGTTAATTTTTAATCAAGATGGATACCTGCATATTTAACAGAATTCTCAAACTTTACATTTGTTCCATTAATCTGTACATTAGAGGAGGGCAAACAACAAGCTTTTCTTTTTCTAGCGAAAAAGACAGCTTGCAGCTTATCCTTGTTTAATTGGATCTTCCATTAAAATACATTTCTAGTATTTCCATTGCATATTTTAGATTGATCTCAATACTGAGAGCAAATTCATGGGATGAAAATACAGCTGTGTCATCAGCAAAACCAGCTAGTCCACAGTCAGGCAGATCTGGGGTACTGATGTTGTTGTCCCTGTTTACCGCGAAGCTGAGGTAGATGAAGTCCTTGACTATATCGAATTTTCTGCTGCCTAGTGTGATGCTCTGTCCGAGACGTCGATGTTGTGTGTACTTCCTTGATGACAGCATGTACTTAGTTTTGCCCTCATTTACCGCCAGACTCATTTCAGCCGTTTCCGCTTCAATGCCAGCAAACGCCTCACTGACGGCTCGCTGTGTTCGTACAATCACGTCAATGTCATCAGCGTAAGCTAGCAATTGAACTGACTTCTGGAAGATCGCGCCTCTGGTGTTGACTTGTGAGTTACGTACGATCTTCTGGAGGAAAGCAGGAGGTGGCAGCTATATCACACAATTTCACTTTGCGATTTTCCAAAACGATTGTGTGTACTTTCTTGAAGTTTTCAGGTTTAAACACCTCAATTGGTCTTCCAGAGCGTTCAGTATCGTTTGGGTTCACATTTTAAGTCAGCATACCGTCGGCAAATAGTTGTTTTTTAAGGAGCAGAGTCCCTGTAACACTTTTCAAGCCATTGCTGAGCTTGCACGGTATTTTTTCGCCATCAAAAAGGCGGTGTTTAATTAACACACGAAATTCTGTTTTTTCCATTGTTTTAAAAATCGCCAAAGTAGCGTCACTTGAAGCACTGTAACTTCTTACCTAATCAGATTGTCATGTTAATTTGACAGGTATCATTTGAATGTTTGTAATTTGTAAGAATAATATGAATTTTTTGTAAGTGGCGCCCCCTATGCCTCAGCCCCGAGACTTATTGAGTGATGTGTAAGCAAAATGTAATTAAGTGCCATTGGGTGCTATTGTTTTGTCCGACACTGTATGTCGCGCAAACAAAAGAAGAGACCTGGAGATGTCATCCACATTGCGGCTTATTTAGCTTGTGAATTTTTTGTTGACATTTGCGAATTTTGAGTTGCCGCGGCTTATGTTTGGCTCTCTGTCACACTTTAGTTTGGACACCATGGACGTTTGCATGAATAGATTGGTGGAAACTGAAGAAGAACTTGGATATGGTTCAGGTTAGTTTTATTTTTGACAAATAAACTTTTACAACACTGCCAACAGTTAGTCGATGTGGATGTAGCAATGCACCTACACTTGACCATGCGCCAGTAAGTAGCAATGCAAGTCATGCAAGAAAATTGTAAGCTCATGTCTTGTTTAGTTAAGCTCAGCTATTTTGCAAACGATCCATTAGGTGCGCGATTCACGCGATAATCAAATCAAACACGACGTCGGTCGACAGGCCTTCCATCAGTTCGGAGTACACATGTGGGGCAAAATAGGGTCAAAGCGTTCAAGGCAACCATTGTTTGACCCACGCCTCTTTCCCATGATCACCGCTCATTAAAGCTTGAGAAATTTATTTCGCTGCGATGTACACGTCGTTGTTTTGAAACCTCCAAAGCTGAGAACCGCACTGTTGCCGACCGCCCTATGCTTTCGAAGTCCTAGCAGTCCGAATGTAGGTCGGTCTGGTGCCGTTATTCGTTCCAGGTACCCGCCGACAGCCGCACCAAAGCCAAACAGAAACCGAACAAAAAAAATTAATTAACTTGAATATTTATTCTGGAGCGGCTGTGAATTGTATTTCTTGGCCTGCATGCGTTTCGACGGCAGCCCCTCCCGTTGCTGCGTCTTTGCTGCCGATATTGCCGCCGTTGTCGATGTCGCAGTTGTGCCCATTGCCGCTTCTTTTTGGTTTCACTTGAGAATTCCTTAAGCGAATTCTTTGGTGCCACCATAATACCGTTTGTGGTTATGCTGCAGCACGGATTACGCGGAGAGCCCATGCGTGTGCAAACGGGGTGGGCTTTGACTTTAAAGTCGGAGGAGGGGCGGTCTGCTGCCGATACCGATGCCACTGCTGCTTCTATTGCTGCCAGTGTGGTTTTCTTGGTTCAGTGGATTGTCTGACCGTGGAGCTAATTTAGTTGCGTTTTGGATTATCGCTTGATTCGTTTTGTGTGCTCTTGGAGTTAATTTCTCTAACAAAAAACTAATTCCTTCGACGCGTTGCAGAATTTATTGGTGCTCTTCCGTGAAGCGCGAGTGTCGTACCTCAGCTGTAGATTTTCGTCCGCGAATTTTGGCGTGATCTTCGTGGCACTGCGGTGAGGACAGAATGGAGAATAAAAGCCATTCACACTCGCAATTGGTGATCTGTTGTTCGCTGATTAATGTGCGCACTCTTTTGTGGGAATGTAGGGGCTTCAGTGTGCGGTTTAAGTTGCAGCAATGCGAATTCATTTGTTGGATTAATTTGCGCAAGTAGCTCTCAGCAGTGCGCAAATTGTGATTTGATTTGAAGATTTGTCATTCTTTGATGTGTGGAAATAAGAGGAAATAATCATTTGGAAGTATTTAATCCCAATCGAAATATGAAGTCAGACGCGTATAACTAAATCCTACTTTCTAGGCAGTGTCTATCATTATTCCCTATTTGAAGTCAGCATAAAAAATAGTAAAACGTACTCAAATATGCATTTGTGTTAAATCCTTTGTTTTCAAGCAAGGCGTTTTTAAAAAGATGGCCAATAGTATAGAGGTTTCCTTACTTTCTGCACATATCCCATACTAAACTTAAACAAAAGCTAAACAAAAGCCTTTTTCGACGACAGGAATATGAATGTGTTGAATCCTAGGAGAGGTTCTCAACAAGTGATAGTCTGTCGAATCCACATGTAAACAAGCCGTTTGGTGGCTAGAGGGCAGGTTAAAAATAAGATAGACTATCGTTTGAAAAGGATATTTCCAAGTCCCCCTCGATAAACATCGTTTATTAAGTTTCAACAATTTTGTAAGCACATTTGTACATTTTTTCACAGTTTTGTAAAATATTCCAAGACATTGGAAAAGGACGTCTCTGTTATTCTTGAAGTTATGGCTCGACTTGTTCATCATTTTTTGTGCCACAGCCATGATGTGCGTCAAATGTTCTATTCCCAAACATTTATTTCGCATTTTTCCAGGGCAGCACCTATTTTAAGTTGTCGACGAGACTCAGAGATAGTCTCGTGTGGGGCTACAGTCCGGGGTGGACCTGCTCCTCAACGACTAGACCTCTCCAGCCAGCATGATCTATCGGCAGCTGCCTCAAGTTGCGCACACCAAGTTGGTTGAGGTCCTTTTCCACTTGTGGGCACCACCTCAGTTTAGGCCGTCCTTTGTTGCCTTGTTCCAATGACTGAGATTCAAAGGTGCAGTGGTAGCCATAAGCTCTACATGGCCTAGTCATCTTCAGCGTTGTTTTTGTTTTTCGATGCATTTTTATTAGTTTTTCTTACTTCTTTTTCTTATATTGTAGACAAAAATACTTAAACTAGCTTATTAATCTAATCTACTGATCTTAATTCTAGCTTACTGACTCTTAACAAATGCTCTGAGCTAACCCAGAAGTAATTTATTTTGTAATCTTTCGGCTTCTTTATTAAATTGTTTTTGTTTTTAATTCATTGTTAGTTCTAATCTTCAGCGTTGTATTCGAAGACGCTTGACCAGGCGCATGTCGCTGTACAGTCCATAGAGTTCGTCGTTGAATCTTCTTCTCGAGATGCCATTAACGCAAGTGTGATAAAATATTGCATACTGAACTTTCGAATAGTCTAAGGATTTGCTCATTTGCTTTTAATAAGATCCACGGTTACGCACCATAGAGCAGGACTGGGATGATCACTGTTATACAAATTCAGTTTACTCTTTCGCAAGAGCTCTTTTACTCAACTGCCTCTTGAGCCCAAAGAAACACTTGTGTGCGCCATCTCAGTCTAGGACGTCCTTTGCTGCGTTGTCCCTGTGGTTCGGATTCGAAGACTCTTCGGGCCGGAGCAGTGCTGTCCATATGCTCTACATGACCTAGCTACCTTAAGCGTTGTATCCGTAGACGCTTGACTAGGCTGATGCCGCCGTACAGCCCATACAGTTCGTGGTTGAATCTTCTCCTCCAGATGCCATCAGCGCAAACAGGACCAAAAATCGAACACAGAGCTTTTCTCTCGAAGAGACCAAGAGCTTCCTCATCCACTTTTAGTAGCGTCCAGGTTTCTGCGCCGTAAAGTAGGACTGGGATGATCGGGAGAGGGTCGTTCGGGAGAGGGCTTTATTACTCAATTACCTCTTAAGCCCAAAGAAACAGCGATTGGCAAGGGCGATTCTGCGCTTGACTTCGTTACTGATGTTGTCCCTATTTACCCCGGAGCCAAAGTAGTCGAAGTCCTTGACTGGCTAGAAGATTCTGCTGCCCAGTGTGACGCTCTGTCCGAAACGTCGATCTTGTGTGTCCTTTCTCGATGACAGCATGTACTTCATATTGCCCACATTAACAGCCAGACCTATTTTTCCCTATTCCGCTTCATTGCCAGTTAATGCCTCACTGACAGCTCGCTGAGTTCGGACGATCACGTCAATGTCGTCCGCATAAGCTAGCAGTTGAGCAGAATTTTGAAAGTTGTGCCTCTGGTGTTGACTTGTATGTTACGAATGATCTTCTCAAGAATGTTGTTAAAGAAGTCACATAACAGTGCGTTGCCTTGTCCAAATTCTTTTTTGACATTGAAGGTTTCTGCAAGTTCGTTACCGACCTTGCCGAAGCAGCGAGAGTTCTCCATCTTCATTCTACACAATTTGACGAGTTTGGAAGTAATGCCAAAACTAGACATGGCACTGTATAGCTTGTCCCTATGCACACTGTCATATGCGGCCTTAAAATCGACGAATCGGTGGAGAGTGTCGATTTGCAATTCTTGAGTCTTTTCCAGGATCTGCCGTAATGTGAAGATCTGGTCTGTTGTGGACTTCCCTGGTCTAAACCACACTGATAGGGACCTATCAAGTCATGGACATACGACTTCAGACGCTCACATAATACGGCAGAGAGGATCTTGTATGCGATGTTGTGGAGACTAATCCCTTGGTAGTTGGCGCAGTCAAAGGGGTCTCCTTTCTTGTGAAACAAACGGCGCTGAGATTCCACTCACCGGGCATGCTTTCCTTCGACCATACCTTAAATACGAGGTATAGACGTGTTTCGAAGCACCGCGATCGTATTTTTGGAGCATTTCTCTCGACCAATCGAAACGAGCCTTTTTTTTTGAGCGATTGACAAATTGTGTGGAATCCAACGCGAACAATATTTTTGGCGGCCAAATGTTTATGCAATGTTGAATGTATGCTGGTCTCACTAATGCCTAAGGTTGTCGCAATCTCACGATAGGTGACATGACGATCTTGCAATATCAGTTGGCGCACAGCATCAATGGTTTCCGGAACAACAACTGATTTTGGACGACCTTCACGAAATTTGTCTTGGGGTGAACTACGACTTCGGTTAAATTCACAAAGTTGTAAAAAATAATCGCACGAAAATTTTCACGATTTAATTCCATTTTTTGGGCGAGATGGATCGTTTAATTTACTGTAAACAGCACAAATAGCGCTCGTATGTCAAAACGTTCTGAGTACGTATAACCTCAAAAATGTCAAACTTACGATAGAGCTGGCAGTTGACAGATTGCAACACTAGGGTTGCTCAATCCCGAAATATAAAAGGCTACCTTCGTAAGACCTGCTAAACGCGCCCAGCCTGATCATTTCCGGTGGAAAGGTAGTCCGCTCCAGCAGCTTTGTTTAACTTAAGTTTCGATAACACTATCGCGACGAGAACCTCGTCTCGTCCGGGGAGACGGAATTCTTGTCTATCATCGTCCAAATTAAATGGAACAATCTGCCTAAGAGGATTTGGGTCGTCATTGCGGTTAAAGGTCTGGAGAAATGGTACTTTCAGATTCTCAAAACAGACTACAACTCTATTACTTACTTAATTTGGGTCCCGGTACTCTTCGGTCCAATCTTTGTATCCACCAGAGAGCTGTTTTACCTTGAGTCGACATGTACCTTTGGGTCTTTCCCAGGACCTCGAAACATCCTGGACATCAATGATGACGGCGATGTTGGCGGAGGCTGATCCCTCGACAGTTGGTGTATTGTTCTGTATTAAATTCAGTCTTGGAAGAATTCAACAACTAGTGACTTCTTCTTCTTCTTGTGGCGCTACAGTCCGGGGTGGACTTCGGCCTCAACCAACATGCCTCTCCAGGCAGCACGACCTCTCGCCAGTTGTCTCCAGTTGCGCACTCCAAGTTGGTTGAGGTCCTTCTCCAGCTGTGTGCGCCACTTTAGTCTAGGTCGCCCTCTATTGCGTTGTCCCAATGGCTCGGATTTAAAGACTTTTCGGGCCAGTGCAGTGGTGTCCATACGCTCTACATGGCCTAGCCATCTGAAGCGTTGCATCCGTAGACGCTTGACCAGGCGCATGTCACTGTGCAGCCCATAGAGTTCGTCATTAAATCTTCTCCTTCAGATGCCATCATGGCAAATAGGACCAAGAATCGCACGCAAAACTTTTCTCTCGAAAAGACTAAGGGCTTCATCATCCGCCTTTGCTAACGTCGAAGATTCCGCGCCATAAAGTAGGACTGGGATGATCAAAATGTTATATAAAGCGTGCTTAGTCCTTCGTGAGAGGGCTTTATTACTCAATTGCCTCTTGGGCGATTTGCAAGAGCGATTTTGCGTTTGATTTCGGTAGTAGTAAAGCTAGTGACTATGTCTTATTAAAAAGTGAACTTTGTCTGATGGAAACCAAGCAAAAATGTACGACATCCTATGGAAAGAATCCTGAGGGTCGTCGCGACGAAGATGACAAACTGCCCATCTGTTTTTAAGAAAACCAAACTGTACGAGTTTTAAGGATATTTCTTTCAAAAATAAAAAAACCGGTGAAATGATATTGTCCTGGTCTAAGTCACGTTCTCGTTCACTTGAGTTTCTTCAGAGTCTCGAATATAAAAGATAACACATAAAGACTCTTAGAAATATTAGGAGAGAGACGATTAATGCCGAAAAGAGAAATTAAATATTCCAAATTAACACCACTTTTACAGACGTCAATGCCCAACAGACCTTTTACACACACCGACACCAAGAATGATGAATGAATTTCCAGCACATCAATCTCGGTAAACCGATCTAATTGATGGTATTGCCGTACCTTCTCAACCGATAAGGCCTTCTTGGTCGTGGTCATCAATCAGGGGAAGACTTATCGAATCTTCTTAATTTCTTTCGCTTGTAGTGGCTACATGATCGTCGATTTCACCGGAAATCAATATTTATGGAGAGAATTGTTCCCTTCCTCGCATGAAATGATCGCATATTCGCCGGTGTTAACATGGAACACTGGTGAGACCTAAAGCCGAGTTTAGTGATGTACAAGCACGTTTTCAATAAATCATTTCACGACGACTCTGCCGCGTCGATTTATCCATTTGACTTTATTCAAATAGCAGCCCGAAGAGGCGAGATTCAGCTTTTCAGAGGAAATCCATTCCCATCAACCGCGGAGCCAGACAGCGAAACGCATTAAGCTAAGCGTCAAGATCAAAGAGAGACACAATCAGACACAACAATGTTCGCAAATGTCCGCCAAGAACGGGGATGTAGGAAAGATTTGGACAGATAGACACTTGTACACAAAACGCACGACAAGGAGCATCCCGGCAGAGGTGGTGTAGAGCACACACTTCGAAGTGCAGCAGACCGCATACGTATTTGCGGTTTGGTTTATGAAGTATGTCAGTGGATGCACATGTGTGTATATCTGCGGACGATGTGCGATACTCCAGGCCCAGTTGGTAGCTGAAGCAGGGCCCGTGCATCCACTGCACTTTCAGAATCATGCCACGGTACTCAAGACGGTTCGGACGTGTGTGCGTCTGTGTTGGTTGTTTGTCGGTACCTGTGTCCCAAGTTTGTGGCATAATTTATCCACGGTTGAATGAACTGCGAACAGCAGGTGCACTGCATTCGGTCAGATGACTCCTATTGGTGCGCTCGGTGAATGGTGCGATGTCAGTGAAGAGTTTAGGGACACAGTGCTCAAACTTTGATGGAAGAAAGTTTTCACCCACCGACTGCAATGTATTCAATGTTCTGTAAACTAAGACTTTGACTAGTGCCGACGGCTTGTTCGGCACCAACAATGTGTCCCGGGATACTGTCGACTGTTGCGAATTTGTGTTTGGTTCGAGTAAATATTGACGAAAGTGGTATCATGTCTGTTGACGCGTTCTTCATCACATTTGATCGCCTCAAGTGAAGTCTGAGGGGATCTGTTGAAACAACTGAGAATTGCATACATTGTATTGCGGGATGGCTTTTGCCTGTGGTGACATCATCTTGGAGGAGAACTTGTGGCGAAACTCCGGAAATTGATTTTTTTATGTAGACACAGTATTTCGTCAGTAATTGCCCGCACAGCCATCTGTTGTCATTTTTGAAATCTGAGAGTTTCCCCAGCACATGTTCTCATGACTGTCAAGTCGCGAAATGTGCTTTTCCAGAGGTGATTCTTAACCGTGAAATTTTGATGGGAATAGAAATATTTTCCAATAAGTTTGTCACTCATCTAAAATATTCGGTTTTTGTTGATTTTGACGTGTAAATGAGACTAAATTAGATAATCAGATAGCTTAATAGTTTATGTTGAGTTTGAAGGCTCGGAAAGAAAAAAAAAGTCCACAAGAAAAAACCAACCCAACGAAAATTGCGAATTCATTATATCATCTCCTTTTTTTTATAATTGACGCGTGCAAAAGAGGTTGTGTGTACCCTTAAGTGACCGGATCAAGTCACAGCACGGGCCGAAGGTATAGAGGAAGAGAGGGAGAGGAGGTACCGAAGCTTCTTCTTCTTCTTCTTCTTGTGGCGCTACAGTCAGGGGTGTACCTGGGCCTCAACCAACATGCCTCTTCAGCCAGCACGATCTTTCGCCAGCTGTCTCCAGTTGCGCACTCCAAGTTGGTTGAGGTCCTTCTCCACTTGTGTGCGCCACTTTAGTCTAGGTCGCCCTCTGTTGCGTTGTCCCAATGGCTCGGATTCAAAGACTTTACGGGCCGGAGCAGTGGTGTCCATACGCTCTACATGGCCTAGCCATCTTAAGCGTTGCAACCGTAGACGCTTGACCAGGCGCATGTCGCTGTGCAGCCCATAGAGTTCGTCATTAAATCTTCTCCTCCAGATGCCATCAACGCAAACAGGACCAAAAATCGCACGCAAAACTTTTCTCTCGAAGAGACTAAGGGCTTCCTCATCCGCCTTTGCTAACGTCCTGAATTCCGCGTCATAAAGTAGGACGGCGATGATCAAGCTGTTATATAAAGCGAGCTTAGTCCTTCGAGAGAGGGCTTTATTACTCAATTGCCTCTTGAGCCCAAAGAAACAGCGATTGGCAAGAGTGATTCTGCGTTTGATTTCGGTACTGATGTTGTTGTCCCTGTTTACCGCGGAGCCGAGGTAGACGAAGTCCTTGACTACCTCGAAGTTTTTGCAGTCTAGTGTGACGCTCCGTCCGAGACGTCGATGTTGTGTGTCCTTCCTTGATGACAGCATGTACTTTGTTTTGCCCTCATTTACTGCCAGACCCATTTTAGCCGCTTCCGCTTCAATGCCAGCAAACGCCTCAGTGACGGCTCGCTGTGTTCGTCCAATCACGTCAATGTCATCAGCTTAAGCTAGCAATTGAACTGACTTCTGGAAGATCATGCCTCTTTTGTTGACTTGTGAGTTACACACGATCTTCTCGAGGATGATGTTAAAGAAGTCACATGACAGTGCGTCGCCTTGTCTAAAACCTTTTTTGACATTGAAGGTCTCGGTGAGTTCGTAACCGACCTTGACGGAGCAGCGAGAGTTCTCCATTGTCATCCTAAACAATCTGACGAGTTTGGTAGGAATGACAAAACTAGACATGACACTGTATAGCTCGTCTCTATGCACACTGTCATATGCGGCCTTGAAATCGAGGAATGGGTGGAGAGTGTCGATTTGCAATTCTTGGGTCTTTTCCAGGATCTGGCCTTAAACCACACTGATAGGGACCTAACAGGTCATGGACAAACGGTTTCAGACGCTCACACAATACGGCAGAGAGGATCTTGTATGCAATGTTCAGGAGACTAATCCCTCGGTAGTTGGCGCAGTCACTTGTGAACCGGGCAAAAGACGTTGAGATTCCACTCATCGGGCATGCTTTATAGGTTGCATTTCCGGTATTCGGATGTTTTTTTTATGACAAGATGCATTTTTATTATTATGTTGTTTATTACTTTTATGACTAATGTAATAAAGATGTTGTGCAATGAATATGAAGCGCCTACCTGACCATGGAAAGAAGTTATTAGCAAAATCAATAATGGTGCCATTATTCTAAACAGGGCTATATATATACAAATTAAAAAAAAAAATTGTTGAGGCAAACATCGGTGACTTTTGACTTCGGTTTTCAGTAAAGAAATGATTAGGCTAAAAAAAATTAAGTTCAAATTTAGCTCAATGTTTGCCTATTCAAAAAGTACCGTTATTTAAAAACAACTTTTAGGTTCTTGTAATCCGCCATTTTTTGGGCTAACGGTACTTTATAACCAAGTGAAAACTAATTGTATTCAAAGAACATATTCTAACTGATAAATTCAATCCAAAACATTTGTTACAAATACTTGTTTTTTAATGTACCAACTGAATAAAGTCGCCGTGGCGTAGTGGGTAGAGTGCGACGCTCATACGCCGAAGGGTCTAGGTTCGACTCCCAGCTCAACACCAATTTTTAGAGTTTTTGGACTGTAGCGCCAACAATTATTATTATAACTGAACAAAGTTGCGGCAAATACTTTTGAATGAACGCAATTTCCCTATTCTTACAACTTTGATGCCAAACGCTGAGTGATTAAGCCACGCATTGGGAAAAAAAATTCCCAAATCATATAAAATCGACTTCTCGCCGCTCCTGCCATAGAGCTGCCCCATAGTGCGGCGGTATAAAATATACCTACTGTTGTAATTTTCTTTTGGTGAATTTGCCAAACGAGATGCTCAAGTAAATGAACAAAATCTGATAACACATAAGCTTCCCCAACTTAACTTCCTCTGACAGTGTTCCTTGGACAGCAATAATAATAATAATAATGATTATCGGCGCGCCAGTCCACAGGAGGACCAGGGCGTAGCTTGCTCATCAACTACTCATGTTGTGCGCGCTACTGTTTTCTCACGAGTTAAAGGGACCTACAGTTTTTTACCAACTCCGAATGGCGAAGTTTGAGAAGCTTTCTTAGACAGTAATGACTCTTTCAATGTTGTCAGCAGCTCGAAAGAGGTGGTGCCGTGAAAAATTCGAAAAATTGGTGTTCAGCTGGGAATCGAATCTAGACCCTTCGGCGTGTGAGCGTTGCACTCTACCCACTACGCCACAGCGGCCTTGGGCAGCGATGTTCCTCCTTAAAGAGCAGTGAAAATCGGCGAGCTGAATCCTTTGTAAATTCCCACCATTCACTTGCAGTCCTTCGCATAAATGCCCTTCCTTCTACAGACTTTCCGAGACAAACTCGAGTATACCACATAATTGTTAATCACTCACATACCCCAATTGCATCCCATGCCATCCAGTAGAACTCTTTATCCACACCACAACCCAAACCTACCACCACCGACTGACTGAGCTGAACTGATCTAATTACCCACTTAGCCGGAAGGGAAATCCATTAACGGAAAACATTCTGTCAACCGACGACGCGGAACGCACGGGGAAGGGAAAGGAGGCAAAACAAAACCGAAAACAAATGCATTCGTGCACTTCCTTGTCAACCTCACAACCTAAATATTTTCCACTCTATCAGTGAGAGCCTCGATGCGACAATGTTGATATGAAAGAATCTTCCCACAAAGGAATGCATTTCCTAGGAATGCACATCGGCCAAAGGCACGGAACCACAAACCGGCTGACTGAACAATGCACTGCCGGTCAGGACAAACGATCCCTTTGGAGACCGGCCGCGTTCACTCGTTCCCCACATCCCTGGACTCAGTCTAATCTAAGAATGTTATCCGCTTCTGTAGCCTCATAGTGTGCCCTTATTCATTTGCCGGATGGGGGATGGGTATTCATGACGAATCATTCCAAGAAATTTATTCCACTTGAAAGTCGCTCACATATCCACTTGAAGAGTCGCGCACAGAAAAAAAAAATGTTCACCGTGGAACCGCGCACTTCTGTCTATTTTTAGATACATTTTCCCCGTTTGTTTCGTTGTTTTTGTGTCCTTTGTTGTTAATTGAACACATTAAGCGCCTGTGGGGTTGTTGTTTGTGTGTGCAAGTCCTCTGGGTGTATTCAGAATGAGTCTGGTGTCAGCGGAGAACAAGATATCGATTATGATATGCGAGTCGAAGAAGGAGATGATTCTCAGTAACGGCAGTATGCGGAGGCAACCACATCAGCAGCAGCAGCAACACATATCGTTTATGACTTCATCATCGCTGCCATCTCGTAAGTTCGTTTTTTAATTAAATTTTCTTTTTGTGAATTTCAAGTCTCCTGGGGGGAGTCAAAAATGAAACTCTTTGAACGGAGCGAAATGCGGAAACAGTCGCTGTACTGTGATTATAGGAAATTTTTTAGTGTTTTTACTTTTGATTATCGAACAAGTTTTGGAATCCCAGAAGAATTAGTGGAAAGTTCCTTTACAATGATGTCACCATTTAAATTTGCCTGTTTCAACTAATTTGATCGAATCCACCAAACTTAATGATTTAGCTGTGTGCTCATTACAGAGATTTTAATCAAGTAATCAACAAGGGCGTTTACAGTTGTGTTAATAAAAATAGCAGTGCTCTTCAAAAAAGACAAATCATTTTCTATTAATTCAAATTGTTTTATTATTTTTTCAAAAAACGTATACAAAAGTTAAGTATTTCAGTCTTAACAGGTATATCACAAAATAAACGTTGTTCATAACTTTTAATTATTTTGTTTTTGGTTGTAGTAATATTTCGCAGTTGTTCATAAAAATAGCAGTGTTTAGAATTATGATGTGCCTAGACAACAGAAATCAATGAAACAATATGAAATCATTATTACAGCTTGTCATTAGTACTTTGCAGCAAAGCCTTTGTTTTTTATCACTGCGCTGCATCTTCGTGGCATTGAGTCCACCAGACTCCGACATCTCTCAACTGGTATAGCTTCCCAGTCTCGCACTACCTCCCACAATTCATTGGCGTTTCTTGGCTTGGCCTCATCGACAGAATTTTTAACATCGCCTCACAAGCTCTCAATGGGGTTTAGGTCAGGGGATTGTGCTGGCCACTCCATACGGTTATTCTTTTTTCATCAAACCAAGATTTTGCCCGTTTTGACGTATGTTTTGGGTCATTATCTTGTTGATATACTTTAACTGGTAGCATTTCCTCCTCGGCATATGGTCGCCGTGGCGTAGTGGGTAGAGTGGGACGCTCACACGCCGAAGGGTCTAGGTTCGACTCCCAGCTCAACACCAATTTTTCGAATTTTTTCACGGCACCACCTCTTTCGAGCTGCTGACAACACTCAAAGAGTAATAACTATCTAAGAAAGCTTCTCAAATTTCGCCGTTCGGAGTCGGCAAAAAACTGTAGGTCCCTTCTACTCGTGAGAGAACAGTAGCGCGCACAACACGAGTAATCGATGAGCAAGCTAGGCCCTGGTCCCCCTTTGGACTGTAGCGCCAACAATAATTATTATTGTTATTATTATACATATGCGAAAAGTTGAAAAAAAAAATGTGTAAATGAGTAGAAATATCGATTATGCGTGATCATCCCTATTATTTTGAACAGATCTGTACATATGATCGTCCTCCAAATTCCTCCTTCAGAGTCCTTACCTATTAAAGAACAAAATATCTCATAGCACCTTTTTTATGAAATTAACCGTCTTCACGATTAAGGTTTACAAGCGATCTGTTTCTTTTCACATTTGCTGTTTCCTCTTACATGTCAGTTCTCCGACAAAACCTAATGGATTTCTTATTCGGCCTTAGCAACAGTATTCCTTCTGGTGTGACGTAGTTACAAATGCCGACGCCCCTCAACTGAACTTCTTCGTCATTTATAATCATTAATTTTGGCCAACTATTGAGGACGTAAGCCGACACATGCCGTAGAAGTTACGATTTTCTATTTGTCATTTATTTCTTGATATTCCAAGCTTTCAAAAAACAATTTGTAAATAAAAATTGATGGCTGTTACGACAAATCATCTTCGAATCACATGCAGACGCTCCTGCTTTCAATTCCAGCCTCGGTTCCTGACCAGCTCAAGACCAAGCACTTATGCAGTAGCATTCGATGTAGGTAGTCAATTTTCAACTGCTTTTCAAAGTCATTGACTGACGCAAAAATTCTGGTGAGGCGGCAGTACCCTTTTTCCTCACACCCAGCGTGTAAATTTCACAATATTTCCTTCCTTATACATGATTACCCTTTTTGCAGTTGCAACCAGTCTGTTTACACTGGTTGGCAACAGTCTTGATGGATACCTCGTGCTCGTCTGTGTAATTAGCCTTCGTGTTTGGCTGACGACCGCGGAGCCATTCGAAAAGGTGGCGATTACATGAGATATTACACAACCGATATGGTTGAAGGAACCCTTCGGGAAAACAGAACATTTGCCCGAAATGGTAGTGCGGAAGGCGTGAAACTATTTACTGCGGTGAGAAGGTATTGAACTCTAACAGATGGCGTAGTTCACATTTCCTTCAAAGAGCTGAAGAGAAATGAAAAACGAACTTGTCCGAATGATATTTTGTTCATCAAGTGAATTGTGCAGCAAGGAGGAATTGATTGTGTTTTTTTTTTTATGGAATATAATTAGTTACAGGGTGGTTCCAGTGACAATGTGAGTATGAAGTAAATGCAAAAAAATGGGTAGAAATGTAAGAACTCTGCTAGAGCATGAGTCGCTTGTGGAGATTTAAGATTTCTATCAACACTTTGACCGGTAAACAGCTGTTAGCATCTATCTAGACAAATGGAATACGTCGTGATCTTCTTCTTGTGGCGCTACAGACCGGTGTGGACCTGGGCCACCTGGGCCACGGCGTCGTGATCTACTATATACAATTATCAGTCTTTAGGTTCGTATAAAGTCAGGTGGCTGGACACCAGTTTTAATGTAAGATTTCATAAAGTTTTAGTTTTATACCACTTGGTTCAACTAGAGGCATTATTTAATTGATCGTGAACGAATACTTATCGCGAAGCAAAACAATACTTTTGGAAACAAGCTGGCGCGCTAAGTCTTCCATTTTTGCCTCTTCTAATTTTTGTTAAAATGGTAGTTATGTCGAAGTCTTTCGAATTTAGACGTCAAATTTTAGAGTTTTCGAAATAAGTGACGTCACTCTCGTAAACATGGTTTGCTCATTTGTATAAGAGTCCTTGGCGAATGGAGCGTCCTGGGATCTCTACTGCGTGTATGAACTACGTGACCACTTAAATAATGGAATATACGATTCAAAGACTCCCTTATTTCGAGAAGTTGCGTGAAGTGTGTTCGAACCAATGTGTGGTCTTCGTTGTGTTTGCTTTCCTTTTTGCCTTTCAGATCCCATTGGGACATTCGATGCTCTGGGTTTGAAATGTTTTGCGCGCTCTGTCATGATCCTAACCTTGATATGTCTGTTGGAACTCAATGTGAAACCTAGGAAGTATGTAAGTATTAAAGAGAGCGCCTGCATTTTCCCTTTCGTAAGCTGCCCGAAGTGTGTCTTCCCCTTACATGAAAGTTGTAGTTAGTTGCATTTGAAATCGTCGTACACGCTCAATCTCTGACGTCCTTTCAGTTTGACCGCCGAATATTTTCCAGCTCAATACGGGAGACGGGTTCACGGTCGCTGCGCCCCGTTTGCAAAGCAGCTCACGTTCACCCAAACGAAGTCAGTCAGCAGTTAATTATCTTCACTTCGCCACCGTATACATTTTGTTTATTCCCCTTTTATTTCTGTCAAATCATTCAAATTTCACTTTAATACCTTTTTTACTCATGAGCTCTTTTTATGTTTCCTTTGTTTATTTTCATGTCTGTCATCGCCGGAACCGGTCACCAACACCACTCCATCACACCGCACATATGCCACTAAATCCGCGTTATGAATGTGTCGTTCCCGAAACAGCTGTAAGTACCCATTAACTGTCGACCAATGACGATTTCGCTTGCATCTGTGCGCCGAGTGTGCGCCCGCACTGTCCGTACGCCTGCCCGCCAAGACTGTCTTTTTGTGCGTTTTGTAGTGTGGTTTTTGTTTTCTGTTCATTAATTATTTTGTTTTGTTTTTGCACTTAAAAGTCCATCCACGTACGTTATGAATTCGTTATTGCACTGCTCAATGTTGCGAGTGAGAAATTTATTCCAATTAAAACGCCTTAACTCTCGGCTAGTAGTTGGCCGAAATCCATTAAATTAATTTGATTTGACCGCAACCAAGCATGGCGCAGCTACTTGGCTAGTTGGTCGAGTGAAGCGCCCAAAGTCAACAAGTGGGACAGCAGGCAGTGTTTGGTTTGAGTGCGCGCCCGGAAGAGGGGAAGACATCACTGATTAGTTTCATAATTGATGGATACATTGGAACGTGGATAGTTTGCGTTTCCCCACCGATGATGATGATGGACGGTGGTGGGGACCAAGAAAGAAAGCCGGTCTTTGCCGTTCAGGCGGAGGGTTATTGCTTTCAAGGAAGGCACTGACTTTGGAAATCAATCCGACTGGAACCACTGATGGATGAGCAATTGGGTGAGTATTTGTGCGCTGATTTGCTCACTTTTAGCCCCTCAGGGAGGGTGCAACAGCTCGTTTGTGCAACGCATGAAACCTGGGTTTGGCTCGTGACTAATTCAATCGACAAAGCTGAGAGTGGGGAGTGTTTGATTTTTAATTGCGCCAGAAAATCACCGTCATCGCGGTATGCGGTCATCGTGCTGCCTGTCAATTGTGTGGAATGTGCTGCTGCTTCCTCTGTAATGAGCGGAGCGGATGAATAACGCAAGTGTTGGTATTGCAGACACGTTTCACAGTCGATCCGCGAAATGATTGACATTTGTTGTTAAATTGGAATTTATGCTGCTTTTGTGCAGATTACGGAATGGTCATATAAAATGATAACATCGAGAACGCGATGTGTTGTGCTTTCGGTGGTAAATACCTCGGGAGCCGTTTAATTCATCACTTAACCATTTGCTGGTCGGTTTGTCAAATTTTATTCAATTCAAGTTTAAGCATTACCGTTACAATTCACTGCCTCGAAAAGTATTGTTGTATTCAAGTCGCTTAGACCTGCGAAGATAGCAAAAAGTGAATTCTTCTTTGTCGATACAAACGTTCCTCTATGTCATAAATAACGTTGTTTATTGACCTTGAACAGAAATATTGCAAAATAAAACCCTTTCTCCTTGTGCTCTGCATGAATTTAAAGGCTTATGAAATGCACTGATGTACCTAATCCAGGGTTTACTTCGAGGCTATGGACCCAAACTTGAGCTGCAACTGATGACTTCCTTTAAGGTATTGGTGAAAGATGATGATGATATGGATGGCTTAAAGCAATTTCATTTAACGCAAAACATGTGATAGTTTACGACAACTGAAATATTTCTGTGTTTGAATTCCATGCACATCACGGAATGTATTGATGCACTTCGTCACATAGCTGAACAAAAACACATAAATTCGAAAGTGAACCCTAAGTGGTTTTTATCGGCTTAAAGAAGAATTCAAGGCGTTAATATTTGGAAAATGATGATATAAGTGTTGATTAATGTATAAAGTATTACTACATTCTTCTTTTTCTTCCCTTTTCGTGGTTTACTTGGGCCTTAACCAACATACCTCTGAAGGCAGCACGATCTCTCGCCAAATGCCTCCCATTGCGCCCTCCCAAGATGGTTGAAGCCATTCTCTACTTGTGTACTCCATCTTAACGTCGCGCTCTGTTGCACTATCCCAACGGGTCAGGTGCGAAGAGTTTTCTGGCAGAAGCAGTGATGTCCTAACTTTCTACATGGGCTAGCCACCTTAAGCAGTTTAAGCCGAGATGCTCTCATACAATGAGACAAGTTATCAAATACACAAACCCATACTGCTGAGAATGACGACAAATCGATTCCTTACGGCAACGCGTACACCTTCTATAGTCTCTGTAGTACGTGCAGTATGTGACCTAATCGGTGGCGTAACATCGACAAGTAGATGCGTAGATGCGAACGGTAACAGATGCGGACGGTGAGTTCGTCGCATCACACGAAAAACATGTTTCACAGACTGGTCATCGTAACAGACAGCTGGACAATTTGGAGACGGTGTTCTCGTGTGAGTCCTTCTATGTTGATTTATCGGACGATAATAATAATAATTGTTGACGCTTCAATCCAAAGGGGGACCAGGGCCTAACTTGCACATCAACTACTCGTGTCGTGCGCGCTACAGCTCTCTCACGAGTAGAAGGGACCTACAGTTTCTTGCCGACTCCAAACGGCGAGATTTGAGAAGCTTTCTTAGACAGTTATTACTCTTTGAGATTTGTCAGCAGCTCGAAAGAGGTGGTGCCGTGAAAAATTCGAAAAATTGGTGTTGAGCCGGGAATTGAACCTAAACTCTTCGGCGTGTGAGCGTCGCACTCTAACCACTACGCCACGGCGACCACTTTTATCAGACAATAGTGATCAAAAATTAGAAAGCAGTTTGATTTATAAAAAAAATGCCCTTAACATGTTCTCTTGCTTCGACAGTCACACTGCCATTTAATACCGCAGCGATTTTACTGTTCATTTCACAACATCTTTTGATCCAGATGGTTGATATTAGAAACGCGTAAGTCACTAATGTAGCTTGGACGAACAAGAGATGCCACACCTATGCCAGCAGCAGGGGAATGATATATCGACTGGGCACCAGCAGTCAGCAGTCAAACAATTTCCCAAGACACGCTGAACCTACTCGCACATAGGAAGAGAATTGCATTTGCTCCTCGAATTGGCCCACGGTGTTTGAAAGGCTTATACCAGGGATCGGTTTTCCTTCCCTTCTTGAAACCTCGAGTTTGGTACTTCAAGAATCTATTTGCAGAAGCCTAGTTGCACCTTCCTCGATCAGTCCGAGCTAGTTTTGAAAAAAATTGTTTTGTCTTATGAACTTCCTCATTTTCCCTTTCTAGTTCGCAGAAGGCACTTTCTGATGCGTCAGATTATACGGTTTTGGTGCAATAAGTGTTATGAATTTTTACTCTTCAAACCAAACTGTAGGTCCCCTCCACTCGTGAGAGAGTTCCATGGTGGCCTACTGAGTTATCAATTGTGTCTTTGTTTTTCGTTATTTAATCAAGGGCGTGTGTGTATTTTGTTACATTGTGCATTAACTTGAGGAATCTAATTTTTACAAAAACTCCCCCTGGAAACATAGAACCTAGAGCCCAACAATTGAACTTCTTAAGGAATAACTTGTCTTTATTTTCCACCGGGTAATGTTTATTCGCTGGTAAAAAAAAACGGAGGCTTCCTGCCTCTGAGTCAAGAAAATGGAGGCATCTTGCCTCCAAGGAACGAGACGAAGTCCATACTGGCTTCAAGGGACGAGACGAAGTCCATACTGGCTTCAAGGAACGAGACGAAGTCCATGCCAATTGCATAACACAGATCTAATTGAAAAAAGTATAACCGCAGATCAGGCTGACTAAGTGCATATTCCCGACCGTCAGCAAGGAATCCGCGGCTTTTCTGTTATCTCTAGAAGAGAAAGACTGCAGACGACTTGTTTGCCTACAAACGCTAGGAACTTAAGTCTACTCGAGCTTAGTAATGGCACCCTATCCGACGCCTGGGAAAAAGGTGAAGACGCTTCAATACACTTTCTCTGTCATTATTCCGCCTTTGTTCGTAACAGGTGTTGGTCGTTTGGCGCTGACATGGTGGGAGCTGAACACCTAGGCTCTCTTTCCCAGAGGCGTTTGCTGGTATTCCTTCGGAAGACAAAGAAATTACATTAAATGTTGGTTACTGCCTGGGTAGTACATTGCGTCAGTTTTCGAGTCGCTCCAATGCAATATTTCCTAAAAAACAACATGACCGCATTTCTCCTTTAATCTAATGCAGATTCCAAACGAATTACTATGCATTCAATTAAGTTATGGGCACTGCGCGACATTACCGATACTACATTCTTAAGGTGAATGCCGCCATATGCGGCTATTGACTTTCTAATCAGTTGAAGCACATCGGTGTTAAACTCTTTTATCTGTTTACGGATCAACATTTTAAAAAAAGGCAATTAGCCAACTCGAATGGCACAATCTTGAGGGAGACGTGCAGAATCTCGAAACCCCAAAATAACATTACGCCCAACATTTTCAAAATATACTACATTTCGAAACAGAATAACATAATAAAAGTAATTCGGGACATACAATCCTTCGCAGCCTAAAGGCGCACTGCGTGGATGCATGTCTTTGCCCATGCCTGATGTCCTGTGAAGTTATTTAGGGATTTATTGGAACTATAACTTCATTCGTACGGTTTGCTAAGAGATGGCGTAGCTTGTATATTCCATTGTTATTATTCCATTGGAACATGCGGTGGAAAACTACTGACATTGTACGTTATTTCAGTGCATGTCATTCATTTAAAGCGCAAACAACAATTTTTTACACTCAAAAATGTCGAATTGTATGCCTAAAAAAAGTGTCTTAGCAGGGAGTTCGTCTAAAGTTCATCACTTTAGTATGAAGAAAACTTCAGTTGAAAGTCGTCTTTTTTTTTTTTGTGGAAGTCTATGGTGAACATGCGCTAGCTGAGCGATCGTGCCAAAAGTGGTTTGCACGATTAAAAAGTGGTGATTTTGGTTTGGAAGACGATGATCGTCCTGGGCAGCCAAAAAAGTTTGAAAAGTAAGAATTTGAAACATTACTCTATGAGAATTGTTCCCACGCACAAGATGATATCGCAGAATTGTTGGGTGTCGCTCAAGAAGTCATATCAAAATATTTAAAAGCATCCGGATATAATCAAACGCAATTAAACTTGGCTCCACATGAACTCATCCGCACGAATTATAATATAAGTCCAAACTAAACGTATTCTTCCTAAAGGGTGATTTTTTAGCTATTATCTTTTTGGCAACACTGGTTAGCACAGCTGACGTACGTTTCGTGTTTTGTTTCACTGCCAAACATCTTCAGTTTACTAACTTTTTGCCGCGACAGTCCACAGGGGACCAGGGCCTAGCTTGCTCATCAACTACTCATGTGCGCGCTACTGTTCTCTGGCGAGTAGAAGGGACCTTCAGTTTTTTGCCGACTCCGAACGGCGAAGTTTGAGAAGCTTTCTTACACTGAAATTATTCTTTAAGTGTTGTCAGCAGCTCGAAAGGGGTGGTGCCGTAAAAAATTCGAGGTGTTCAGCCGGGAATCGAACCTCGCACACTATCCATTAAGCCACGGCGGCCACAGTGGTTTGTTTGGTCTATAATTCAATTCAATTCAATTTATTATTATTAGTATAAAGGTACAATAAGACATGAGTCTTTTATAGTACTAAGTTGTGAAAAATTCAGAAAGTTATACAATTTTTCATATTACTTAAAACTAATAGTATAAAAAACAAAATAAAAGGTTCTAGGAAGGGGACTCAAGGAAGGGGAGAGAAGTGTGGGAAAATGGCATGTTTAAAGCGCTTGGCATTAGAAATTGTTCTTATGTGATTTGGTAGAGAGTTCCAAAGTTTAATAGCATGAATATAAAACAGTCGCGATGAATTTAAATAAAGATGATGAGATGGTATAAGAGTATGTGTTCTGATAGATCGACCAAAATCAAGTTTGTTATAAAGATACGATGGAGACTTGTTGACAATTATTTGATGCAGAAATATCAAATTTCTCATTTCCATGAAATGATCTAGGGAAATTCCCAGTAAGTATTTACTATACTGAGATACATGATCGAATCTTCGTAGTCCATACACATATCTGACCGCATCATTAAATGCCACCTGTAGTTTTCGTTGAGACAGTGAATCAACTTTACTGTATACTACTTCAGCATAAGTAATTAAAGGAAGAATGAGGGTTTGGACAAGTTTTTTTCGTGTATCAAGTGGAGTGTAGTAAGAGGTCAACTATAACTTGCGTAGACAACCATATACTCTTCTAATAACGAAATTTGTGTGGTCGTATCCAGACAGCTTTGAATTGACAATAAAACCTAAACTGGTAACAGTATTAACTACTTTGAGTGTATCACCACCCAGTACTATACTCGGCAAATTATCGAAGGACACAGTCGAATTGGAAACAGGAATTACCTGTGACTTCTTCGGATTCAAATGCAATCCATTTTTTTGAGACCAGCTTTGGATATTGAAAAGCTCTTTATTAATTAAAACTATCAATTCACCTACGTTGTCAGGACATTTTGCTAAATAAAATTGCACATCAGCATACAAATGGACAGTGGAATAATTACACACAGACGGAAGATCATTGATAAACATGGAGAAAAGAATAGGTCCCAGAATTGAACCCTGGGGTACACCTACTTTAACTGGCAAAAGAGCAGACAAATTAAGGGGGTCGATAACAACTCCTTGGAACCTATCGGATAGGAAGCTTGAAATAAGACTTACAGCTGTATCACTAAATGCAAAGAAATTTTTCAATTTCCAGCAAAGTAGCTTGTGATTAACTTTATCAAAAGCCTTAGAGAAATCAAGTAAGCAGAGAAGTGTAATCTGTTTTTTTTCATAGTTTCGCCGTATATCTTCTACGATGTTAACCATGGCAGTAGAAGTACTGTGATTAGCTCTAAAACCAGATTGTGCTTCATACAGTAGGCTATTACGAGATAGATGTTAAATCAGCTGCTTTGCTATGAGTTTCTCTAAAACTTTAGATAAGCAAGGTAGAATGCTGATGGGTCTAAAGTCTGAAGGAGAGGATGGATTTAGTCGTTTAGAAATGGGTATAACTCGGGCTATTTTCCATGATCTAGGAAAAATTGATGAAGTATACAGTGATTAATAATATGGGTTATGTGGGATACTATAATAGGGAGGATTATTTTTACAAATTTCAAAGGAACTCCATCTTCCCCAACAGCATTTGATCGTATCTCCCTGAATGCATTAATCACCTCAATTTCACTGACGGCTTCCACTTCAAAGGGTCTTAAGTACGTGTGACTTAAAACATTAGCAAAGTTGCAACAAATCTCCTCAGACTGGCTTTCAAGAAAGAAGTTGTTGAGAGTATCTGGGTCAATCACACATTTTCCATTATGCTTGCTATCAGTTACTCCTATGCGTCGTAGGTTGTTCCATAGCTTCTTAGGGGGAAGTGAAGAACTCAGCTTAGAAGCATAGAATAACCTTTTAGCATTACGTATAGTAACAGCTGATTGGTTTCGCACTATTTTATAAGCACTCCAGTTGAAATTCGAAGGACTTTTTTTCCATTTAGTATAGAGGCGGTAATTTAACCATAAATCGTCGTACAAACGAACAACACTTGAATTTGAATTGAATTTGAATTTTATTATCAAAATGCATGCTCTATCAAGAAAGTTCTTCTTCCATTTTATGGTCAAAAATGGACGAAGCTGTAATGTGTAAGCTCATGTCTATACAGACAAGCCCGCTTCAATTGACGCATTAGAAGACAACGTTGAAGCATTTATTCGTGAGATACCGGCGAAAACAGGTGTCAAAATTTTTTACCGGCTCTGAATTTTATGGTGAGTAATTTGGGAGACAATGTAGCACTTTTTTGGGAAAATTTCTTATAACCATTTAGAAATCGACATTTTAAAATTATACGTTTTATTTCTTGGTTAGTCGGCTTCATTTTTTAATTGTTTAGACGGCGTATTCATACAGGAAACCAAACAGCTTATCTAACTCAATAGAAGTGCAGTACTTACTTCAGGGAAGGATGTGTGATTGTTGACATCAGTATCCTGCCACTACTCCCACCACTCTACAAACAGAATTAACTTTCAAATCCATTTCAATGGGCTGCATTTTGCAAATTTAAGCAAAAAATGTGTACCCAATAAATCAAAGTGCTGCTCGCGTTTTCAACGACTAATCCAATAAATGCTTGTCCCCGACGCTCAAATGATCAAAGAACAAATTGAGCACGCTAAAGTGCAACACCTAAGCACGAATGGGCATTACCCAGCCCCACCACTCATCCGTGGCGTCGTTCAGCAACGGTGTGGGTACAATAGCCTCCGAATAACCTCAATCTCTGTTAATCTATGGCCCCAATTGGAACCCTTCAACGCTTCATAATTCATAAAGCACTTTGAAGTGTTGGCGACAAGAATGGTCGCAGTCGTATGATGGCCGAACGTTAGAAAAATCCAAATCAAAACAACCACAAGTCCGTCCATAAATGGTTGTCGTCGTGCGTTTTGCGCTTGTCGTTTAATATCTCCACAGGGAAGAAACTGTAGTTGCGGTGTCCATCCGCAGGGGCAGGTAGTGCTCAAAGGAAGCACACACAAGTGGAGTGGCACTGTCCATGTAGACGGACAAGCGAAACGATCGACCGCAGGTTGTTGTGCGTATTCTTTTGGCCAACGTCACGGCGACGCCCGGCCATTTGTGGACATTGGTGTTGTCTGGTATCACCCATTTTTAGAGTGGCGCGCAGCAGGAAAACAGTTTGATGGTATTGTGCTGCGCTTGTGCGTTGAATATTAAGTGCATCGTCTGGGGTGCTGTCTTTCTCTCTGTTGCCTTATGCAGCCGAGTTCAGCGGTGATTAACTGTAAATAAAGAAATTATGTGTCGCGCTTGCACCATGAGCGAATTTAATCTGGAATTTCAGGAAAAGCGAAATATGGGGCGATGATTGGTGGTGAATAAAAAGACTTTCGACATTCCGATGGTTGTTTGAGGTGATTTATTTGCGGTTGGATAACGAGCAAGTGTACGTCACCCCATGCTCCACTTTTGCGGTCAATCAAATGGTGAGTAGTCGACGTTGTCATGCCGGTTGCCAGAGACACGCAAGCGGTGGGGGAATGCCAAGGTCGATCGTAATGTATTTCCAATTTATCACACACACACGAGCACACAGATATCTCGAAACAAATGTCACCCTTGACAGAAGTCAACAGAAAATCACGCAACGGTGACAAACCTAAAATTAGTTTCCGCATCTGTGTTTCCTTCTTCTCTTCGTTTTCCTTTAGTTGCGTAGGTCAGTTTTGTTATTTCCCACGACCCACGAAGAAAGAACAGAACGACGAAAAAAACGTGTTTTCCTCTTTTGCCATGCGTCACATTCGCGCCAATGTATCTGCACATCTCCACTGTCAACAGTGTTGCCTGCGATAAGCTCCCCTCTTAGGCCGTAGCAACATTTTCCCCTGTTGAACAGAGAGAGAATCGCCCCTCTCGAATTCGGAACACCAACACGGACAGGGTTTTCGGCTTTCCAGCAGAGGAAGACTTTCGCAAGTCGTTTTTGACTTAGGCGTGGTCCTTGACCATGTGCAGGGAGAACGCAGTGCTGGAAGTTTTTTTCCTCTACTTCACACACATTCTCCTTCCGATAACGATGACTCATATCTGGAGTTAATCCTCCCAGGAATTAGCTGTTGCCAGCCACATGTACTCCCCTTCTTGCCGAGCCTGACTAGCGTCTTGCGACTATTTTCGCTCAGCGCTTAACCTAAAAACGCGCTCATCATTGCGCTATCAATGTCACTTCACTGTCATTATCTCCGTTATTAGCGCTTTTTGCATATGATTCGACGTTTATGTTTTTTCCCTGCACGCCGTGATGCGTCTCTTTTCTTTCCACTGGAACCGGTCTTCTTTTAAATTTGGATACGGTGTGCGGTCTTGTGTGTTTATTTTTGCTAGTGTCGTTCTCTTCTCTTGTTTGCTTACTTTCCATTTTAATTTGATTTTCTTTTGCCTTTTGTTGCCTTTGAGAAACAGTTTCTTATTTCGCTTTATTCGCCGTTTCGGTGTTGGCTGTTTCGCTTTTTCGCTATTTCGCTGTTTCGTCGTTTCGCAAACATTGCCATTGAACTTTGATTGAGGCAATGCGGAGTGCGTGCCGAGGTGATCTCTGCTTCGGGTGTGCGGTTTCATCTCCTTTCGATGTGTACATCTAATGGGATTAAGTGTATAAACGATCGACTTCCTGCATTAAGTAGGAATCTTGGAAAGAATGAGGATGATGCTTTTGTTTTGTGATCTGTCTTACGAAAGCGTTCACAAATGAATCTCATTGACTGCTGTTGCTTGTCGTCCCTTACTTGGTGTTTCAGTGGATGAGTGTGTTTTGTGCACAGCTAGCGTGCGACGGCTGGGTCTGTATGTTTATGCACAGGTCTTCATCCACTTAAATGTGTGAACTTCATCCTTTTAATTGATGGCCTAAGAAGTGCACTTTCCGTTGGGCAACGAGGAGTGTTGTCTTCTTTGATGGATGTTGGATCTGAAGAAGACTATGAATTCAGAGCGTTTTTTTTTTTGCATTTGAATGGATTTGAAATGAGTTTCTGTTCATTAAAGCAATGACAAAACAGATATCGCTCCTGGAATATGCATATCCGTCTTAACCATAAATTGACTTGATGTAGCAAACATAAGCTTATCTGCTCTTTATAAGTAAAAGCCTAGAATCGATCGCCCGTGCCGCTTTTAATGTATGCATGTAAGTCTTGAGGGGGTCAGCATTTGACAATTATACCCTTTACCGTAAAGGGTTTGAAACTGGCTTAGGTATTAATGGAGTAATCGGACTTCATATGAAATGCATTTTGTTCCCCTTCATTAAATGACAGGTTTTTCGGAAAAAAATTAAAAATGTAATTTCTTGTGGTGCGTTTTCTCGATGGTTCCTCTGTGCACTTCGATTTGAACTACGATCGGGAACAAATTCATCAAGAGGTTTGACATGAATAGTGCATGCTTTATAATCTTCATGCAGCTTGAGGCTATTTTGGAATTGATCTGCATGAAACCCCTTCGAACGTGGAGAAATCGATCAAGCGCATAAGTTCGCATGCAATAGTAAGTACACACAACACGACAAAGTAGGCGCTAGTCCTTTAAAAAGCAGCGTTAACTAATTTTTTTGTTTACTAGTGCGAGCCTATTTTCACGGCAGTTCCTCAGGGAATAATATTTGCATACGTCTACGTCGGAAAAATACTGCAGGTCCTTTTTAATTATAAAAGAACGATAACCTTGTAGACTATTGCGCCATCCAAGACAATATGGTGCAAAAATAAGTCAATTGAATCGAAAAAGTTACAAAACGTTTGTCCAAAACAAATTATTCTTTGTTAAGGGACATTTTAAAAAACTAATAAAATATTCTTGACTAAAACAACAATTCGTTTAAAAACGGTATTACTTAAAGTGTCATTACTCACTTTTATTCCAGGTTGAAATTTGGCTGCTAATACTCTGTCCACTGAGTTTTGGTTTTTTTTAATTTGATTGAGTCGTTTTGGTAGGCTCTTGGACAATTAAGAATGGTGGTGTCTTGTTGAAGTCATTGGCAAGCCCTGTTTTGAGATAGGTCTAAAGATTTGCCATTGGGTTAAGACATGGGTTTTGAACTGACCAACCAAGAACATCAAACGGCTGCGTTTGAAGTCATTTCTGAACTCTTTTAGCCATAAGCTTAATAATAATAATTGTATGGCACGACAGTCCACAGGGGGACCAGGGTTTAGCTTGCTCATCGTGTTGTGCCCATTACAGTTCTCTCACGAATAGAAGTTTTTTGCTGAACGGCGAAGGTTGAGAAGCTTTTCTTAGACAGATATAACTTTTTTAATGTTGTCAGCAGCTTGAAAGAGGTGGTGCCGTGAAAAATTCGATGTGTTTAGCCGGGAATCGAACCTAGACCTTTGGCGTGTGAGCGTTGCACTCTACCCACTACAGCACGGCGACCATCCCTATCATGTTCAAAAAAGAGGTTCACATGGAGGATTGGGAATGTTATCACTGATTGTGTGTTATTTGACCTTTGTTCATAATGTTTATTATGCAGGGGAAACTGTCTTTCCTTCGTCGTCTTTTTTGGTCACTGTTGTTTTTCAATGAAACCAGGTTATTCCATTGTTTCATTGAAAAACAACACTTTTTTCATCAAACCAAGATTTTGCCCATTTTGACTTATGTTTTGGATCATTATCTTGTTGATATACCCAAACTAGTGGCACTCGAGATATGGCATCATAACCCCTTCTAAAATTTTAACGTACTCAGCACGGTTCATTATACCATTGATAGGATATATAGGCCCAACCACATTATATGAGAAACAGGTCCAAATCATTAGATTTGCTTCTCCGTGTTTAACAGTTTTAACTGTATAACGGGAATTATTTTCTTCATTCTTTGGTTATCTTACATATTCCCAACGACCCTTGGACCCAAATGAGACTATTTTGCTTTCATCGCTCCACAGAATATTTGTCTATTTCTCCTTAGGCAAATCTCTGTGAAACTTTGCGAATGCCAATCTTTTTTGCACACGCTTTTTTGTCAAAAGCGGTACTTTTCGCGGGCTTCGAGCTGGTAGTTTAGCCTCTAGAAGACGTCTTCTAACCGTCCCAGCACTCACCGGAAGTTGGAGTTCATCCCTTATCTGTCTGGAGCTTATTGAAGGGTTTCCTTTTGGCATGTTGATAATTTTTCGGTCAGTTCGCTTAGCCGTCACTCTTTTTGGATCGCGTGTTTCGGGCCTAGCTCTCCAGTTTAACGCATTGCTGACCATTTTCGCTGAACATTCTATTGATTGAAGCATATGTTTTTCCCTCCGAACGCATTTTTTTTATCAAATTCCGCATATCTTCGGTACAATGTTTTGATCGACCCATATTTCTAACTTTAAAGTAAGCAAATAAAAGACAACATATACGAAAACATTCACTTACCGACATTCAAGAATACACAAATACAAATCATTTTCGTTGACAGTTGTTTCCATAAGTGACAAGCCGAATTAAATTTGATTCAAGTTCAAGGTTGCAAGTCTGTAACCGAAAACTCACTTTTTTTAACAGAACTAGCTGTGCGTATGTACAACTGTTTATTTTTGAATTCAGTATCAAGATTTGATGTGAGGCATATTAGAAATATTTGAAACTTAAATTCGAACGATTCTACGCTTACCCAATTGAAGAAACCTACACTTGACCTCCTTGAGGAAAGTAATGAAACTGAACAACCAGCTAATTTCCAAGAGTTGTGGTGAATTAGACACCAGATGACGGCTGGAACTGTGTAGTAGGGGGGACTGTCAGTTAATTGACCGATGAAAACGGCTACAATAGAGATGTTTTCCATTACCGATAGTACATGGGAGTTGTCAGCAACTGAGAAAAGGAGGTGAGCATGATGAACAATTAAATCCAGTAGGTTACCTTTCGTAACCAGAAACCGATGCACCACCTCCCGCCAGCCATCGCGACTTCAAATCAAGAACAAATCAAAGAGTTGTAGGGATCCTCCAGTTCCATTTGATATATTACTGCATTCATAATTCTTGTCATGGGACCGCTGAAAAGCAGTGTTGTTCCAAAAATCTGAGCAGGAAAAGTGAGAAATGTTTCAATTCCCGTCACTGTGAAGATGAAAAAAGTCGAAGCAGTTCTCCAAACGCTCAGAACACGATAAATGTCGTGCGGTTCAAATTTCTGCCCGACATATGTATATTTTCGTGTCAATAAAAATTATTTGCTTTGTGAGTGAATTTTTTTCTGATTCGAGATATTTGGTTTTAAATTAGGTTGATTGTTCACGTTTACGTTCACATTCGCGTCTACGTCGTATTTCCTTAATAGATTTTATTTCAAATTCAACGTTCGAGTCAGTCGCAATATTATGTATGCGTCTCCAGACGCGGATTAACGCGCCCTCATCTAATCCAACCTTGGACGTGCAAATCGCACACTTCTCATTCAAAGTCTATCGATCTGTGCACGACGGCGTTTTAAAGTCATCAACATTGGATTGAGAAGGCTCTCTGTCCATCGGATTATCCCACATCATCGTTCTCATTCACTGTGAATAATGCACATTCGTCCTCATTCTTATCGCCTACACTTATCATCATAATCGTAGTCGTGGTCTCCCTACGCTGATGTAATCTTTACGCTCCCCCAGTGGAGCACTCCAACTGGCCTCATTCAAATACAGATACAGATACTTATCCCTGGTATTCTCATTAAATTGCTGCCAGGCAGCGAGCAAAAACTGCCAAAAGGGTTTAATCTCTCCACTTAAGTACTTTGCTCTAGATGCACAATTCGTTTCTGTTTTGTTCATTGGCATGCAATCCCCTGACAACCACAAAGTATCGATTGCTTTACTTGACTACATGTTGCATTACGCAAGTGGCAACATTTCCCCTCTTGCATGAGCGAAAATTCTAAACTGGAACTGAGGAAACATTCGGAACCGAGAGCGAGAGTGAGTCTCTTTCTGAACTTCGAACACGACCAGAGTGAGGGGAAGAAATTCACCACAAAGCAAACTACCACCGTCATCATCACCACACCGCACCACTCTGGGATTGCTTGCGAGAGGAACGGAGAATGGCTGTCTTGCCTGCCTGTGGCTGTCTTTACACGGTGCGCTTAACCTTTTGTTGTTGGTGTTATCTCAGCGATTGCTGTGCGGTGAACGAGTGAGCGGAACGCATAGCCGAGTCGTCCAGTCGAGGTCGTTACGTTGTCAGAGTCGGGAACAGATGATACCATCTTCCCTTGCAGCCATCAGATTCAGTTTGTCTTCTGTTGTTTTTTCGTTGTTTTGCGTTTCGTTTTTATTTCTTACTTGCAAATAATTCGCCGCGATTGCATAAAACAATGAATTCCAAGTGAAGTTTCGATTTTTTTCGAGAAGGCTCATCGGCAGTACGACAAGTAAAAGAAAAAAATAGTGAGAAAAAAAAACGAAGAAAAGTCCTTTTCTCCTTGTGTAGGTATATCCAAAGTGTTTCTCAATGTAGTGAACGAGTGTATGTGTGTGTGGTTTCCCAAAATGAAAAAAAAGAGAAAGAGAGCAAAGTTAGTTAAAATTCCCTCGTGCAGATGTGCGTTCGTCTCGTGCGGAAGGAAGGGAGCAACAGCAGCGACAGACGCGTGTGGAACAAACAAAAGCAAAAAACAAAATACCAGTTATAATGGATTTGATTACAAAATGCTCGTTGAATATTTTGGAGATGCCGGCACGGTTACGTTAACTTGAAAAGATACGAGCTTCCTCATGCTGCGCATCGCCGCAAAATGCAGCGAGGAAAGTGGAAGAACCCTGGTGAATATGACTGCTGAGAAATGCACTCAGATACTTTTTCCACTTTGTTTCCTTCTCACTCTCTCTGCATCTTCTTCCATGTAACTCCTCATCGGATGGATCGTCTCCTGCTGATGATTGGACTGAATGATATTTTATCACTACGCAGCATGGACCTTTTCAACTCTCAAGCTGATAAGGGGGTTGTACATAGTTTTCACAAGATTTCGATCCAATGCACATGCTTGGTATGCCATGGCCAAGCTCCGAAACCTGATTTGTTTAGTGCTAATCACGTGTTAAATCAGAGATTGTGTGCGCCTATTAAGTTTTGCCGACTTGGTGGAAGCGTTTAGGCGCACAGGTGTCTTTTCTTTGTGCCAATGTTGTTAAATTCCATTCCGGCCGAGTGCTAAAGTGAATTCATTAAAAGCCAACGACTTTGTCAAAGCCACTGGCAAACAGAAATGACCCATTGCTGCTACGTCGTTGTCAGCAACATACGGTGGGGTATCTACAGTCGTCTGTCGGGTGAATTGTTTATGAAACTAATGAAAGACTTTGACAAGTTAATGCGTTTTGAAGTTAGCTTAGCTAAAGGTGTACTCTTGTGTGTATATTTGTTTGCTTCCAGCATTTTATAATATTTCTGTGGCGTGTTTGTTTATGGTTTATTAACATGCTACGGCTGTGATAAGCTTTAATGGATATGCTTTGTGCCAATTACCTTATCGTTCTCTGACTAGAATGTCACTTACGTTTTAAAGGGAAATCCAAATTGGGAAAACTAACAGTTCAGTTAAACCCAGCGAATCTGAGCTGGATCTGTATTTTATTCTTAATGTTCCCGAGCAGAATTAGTAAAAAAGCAGAAAACCGAGGCAAGCTTTCATTCACATTATTTGCTTTCCCTCACCGAGGCCAATTATATTGTTTATATAACATTCAGGTACAGCTTAGAAGGTTAGGTTATTTGTCTTTTGCGTAGTTGCGTAGTTGTCCAGTCGAGTCTAAAAAAAATATAAGCCGATCTTCAAAGCGGGCTATGTGGAGCGTTGACACAGATGTCCGCTAATTACTGTGCAATTTATTGTCTGTGTGGCTCTTTGCCAGCGAACCTGTTTTTGTCCCAAATATTTGAAGCTGTTCTTCCATTAAAAAGAAATCAAACATCTGCAAGATGGTTGGCAAGACTTCTTACTTGACAGACGCACAGTTTTATGTGAAGTTTCTTTCTATAATACTACAGTCTATTGCAAAGATTTTGTTGGACAAACATAAGCGTCCAGCAGTCATCCTAAACTCATTTTCAATTTTTCTAAAGTTTGCTTCTATTTGTTTGCGTCATCTGAATCGAAGATGTTATTTGATCAAATGTCTAATTGATCTGAATTTGTTTGGGCGGTGCATTGTACACTCACTAGAGTAATTTAAATTTTGTATAAGAAGTCACATAGTTCGTTCATCATCTTCTATTCACGTTTATCTATCCCCCACACACATAAAAAAAGCGTTGTTCTATATTCCTGCCGATTATCAACATTTGTTTTGAATTCTAGACAGAATCAAAATGTTTTGTCATAGCCGTGCGTCATGGGATAGTTTTCATTGATAACGTTCACATTCAGATGGATATCCATTTTGCCATGGCCAATATTTCCTCTGTGACCGTTCAGCAAGCCTACCCATTGGAGTCTGTGCACTTGTTTCGCTATCAAAATTCCTCGAAGCGAATTATTCATTTCGATGAATTGCTCTCCCCGATCGATTGTCATGATGAGTGATCGCTAATGAACTGAGGTTAGCAGATCAAGTGGTCTTGTGTGCTCGTCTGTTTGCCAAGACGCCAAGTTAATTGGAAACAATCACCGCATTGGATGACATTCTAAGTTTATGCGCCGCAGTGAAGGTTAATTAAACACCTCCAGCGAATCGATTTCAGTGCAATCTCAAACATTCCACGCCTTGCAGACGTTTCTCCAACAAGTAATTCTCTGAAATGAAATTTACTTTAAAAGAAAGTCAACAGCAGATTAGATAACAACGTAAGTTCCACAACAAACAATCGATACGCTGTCTGCTGGTCGATAAGTTGTGACCAACCCCGGCTGCGTATGAGTGAGAAAAGGAGAGAGTTGGGTTGGAGGACGAAATTCGCAGAATGCGGCAAAGATTTTGCTGTTTCTGCCCTATCGTGGCATGTAACACAATCCCTGTATCTGAGCTTAGATAACTTTTATCTGTGTTTGACATATGGCAACAAGGAGTCGTTTTCCCGCTTGTAGGTATCCCACTGCCAATGGGAGCTCTCATAACCTGTTGTGTGCGTGGTTTGGTTTTGCTACGAGCACAAACAGCAGCGGACAGTGTCGCATTTCACACAACAAAGTGAATGATCTTAGTGCAATTTGCTATGAGAGGTAGGGGTTGGTGGGGAGTGCAATGTAAATATTTCAAGGCACCAGCACTATTGTTGGGACGACAAATCACTGCGACAAGTGGCAAAACGTGTTGCTTTGCATTGCCTGGCGTCTCGGCAGCTAACTTCTGTTCGGCGCTCTGGGGTTCAAGTTCTGTGTTTTTATTGTTCTTCTCTCCGCTTGAATGTCAAGCCTTTTGTTTAGGAGGCACTTGGGATTTTAATTAGTTAACAAGTGGTTAAGTTACAGGGCTGAATATTTTATACAGACCGTTACACAGTAACGCAACGAAAAGAGGCCAGATGCTGTGTGCCCCCTCCCCAAAGTCGCAAAGCGGCATTTGTGTAAGTGCGGGGCGATGGTGACGGGGGAATTAAAAGATTAGAATCTAGAGATTTTATTTAAACTTCTGAGTGTCATTGTTGAGATGAGATACGGCTTTGCATTTGTGAGAGTGTGTTTGATGCGTTCTTAGGTTGACAATGACATGAGTAGGGGAAGGAGGACATTTTGTTTTTATTTTTCTTTGTCTCATATGAATGGAAATATACTCGTATGTGACTGTGGAGTGTAAGGTCAATGGATAGAGTTTGATGGCCTTGTACAGGCGTTATCATTGAGGACTAGAGGTCCAAGTTGTGATTCTGAAGTGGAGCAATGGACAGATGTGGCTGCTTTAAGGGCCAGGATTTCGGTTATTCAAAAATTATTTCAGCAACTCAGTATTACTGGCGGTGGTAGATTCTAGGCGAAACACTTTTCTTGCTTGAAACTGCCCAACGACACCAAAAGCGCAAAAACCAATGCGTTGACGAAACATTTTCAATAGGTACAGAGTAAGCAACTTGACAATGTGCATTTTTGATCTTCTAGAAGGAACATCTTACTGAATTAAAAAGTGGAAAAGTGGAAAAAGTGGAAAGTGGAAAACACCTAAAGACAACCAAAATAAAGTTAAAACTGACGAAACTTGTCTTGGAACATTTCGTTACTGACTGGCGATTTTGTAAACGCCGTAAAATGACAAGTTATACGTCGTTGGACAGAATATAACGTAATCAAAAAAAAAGTAACTCGATAGTTAATTACAGAAGTCACTAGAAAGGTATAATAATAATAATAATAATAATTGTATGGCGCGACAGTCCACAGGGGACGAGAGCTTAGCTTGCTCATCAATTGCTCGTGCTATGCGCGCCACTGTTCTCTCACGAGTACAAGGGACCTACAGTTTTTTGCCGACTCCGAACGGCGAAGTTTGAGAAGCTTTTTCTTAGACAGAATTACTCTTTGAGTGTTGTCAGCAGCTCAAAAGAGGTTCAGCCGGGAATCGAACGTAGACCTTAAGCGTGTGAGTGTCGCACCCTACCCACTACGTCACGGCAGGTATATATAAATAAGTTGTATGGAGCAGCATTCCATAAAGGAACCAGGGCTTGTGCTGTGTTGTGCGGGCTACTGTAGAAGGAGCTACTGCCGACTCCGTACAAAAGAAGCTTTAACGCCTTTATTACTCTTATAGTGTTGTCAGTAGCTTGTAAGAGCTGGTGCCGTAAAAAATGCTAGTTGTTCAGTTTGGGAGTCGAACCTGGAACGTTCGGCGTGTGTGTGTAGCACCTTAACTACTAAGCTAGTAGTTAGAAACATTCAGCCGATGGACGGTAAACGGAATAAGTAGACATACTTGCCTTTGTGCGTATAATTTAAAGCACTTTCAATTGACTTGATCTTTCAACAAACGTAAGCCAGGATAAATCGACATGACCAGTGAATTAAGGAAGAATCTAAAGGAAGATTGTTCTGCTGAACAGATTAAAGAATAGTTACTTTAAGAAAGGATTTTAGCTCATGAAGGAATTTCAAATACTTTTCTTTCTGAAAAAATAACTTACAGAAGAAATCATTACATAACATTTGAGTACTTATTTGTCAACTTTTTTTGAGGTTGGACATTGCACTGGAGCGCTCAGACTCAAAGACTGGTTCATTTTACTACCAGGCAGTAACCTTAATTCAATGTGTATTCTAAGTTTTCCGAAGAAAGACCAGAAGGCGCTTAATTGATTATTGGTTAACTTAATTCGTACGGTCTTTTTCATGTGAAACCCAATTTCCTTACCTATGAATATATGTATCCAGCTGCTTTTAAACGTTTTGAAAGATTCTGCGAGCTCTTCTTGTGTTTGGCAACAATTTTCCACTTGCTTCCAGTTCTCCATCTTCAAACTTTTTTGCCCAGGACGTTCACTGTCTTCCAAACCAAAATCATTACTTTTAGATGATGCAAGCCACTTTTGGAACATTCGCTCAGCTGGTGCATGTTCACCACAAACTTTCACCAAAATACGATGACTTCCGGCAGCAGTTTTATTTATAAAATATTAAAGTAAAGAAGAAGAACCCCCACAAAAACACTTTTTCAGGCACAAAGTTCGGCATATTTGAGTGAAGAAAATATTATTGTTTACGCTTCTAAGGCATGATATATGTATACTGATATGACGCAGCTCCACGTATTTGTTTACACTTCAAATGAATGACATTTTTGAAATGACTAACAATGACAGTAGCTTTCCAGTGCATGTTCGAATGGAATAAAACAAGTTACGCCATCTCTTAGCAAACTGCACAATACATCCGTTTTCAACCCCTGTTCATAATCAACTGAATCTTTAACCTTATTTCTATCCGATAGTGTCTTTTATATTTTCAATACTGATTTCTAGGAAAACAGTTTAAATTCAAAACCAAACAAAAACTGAAATTTGAATAAAGCAGAAGAGTTACGGCCTACTAAAGTATCGACATGTGGGTATAGTGTGGTGTTCAAAGTTTTGCAAGGGAACTTACACACAATACTTTGCAACATTATAAGCTTTTGGTAATTGTTCCGAAAGCTACAAGTTGTTTATAAAATTCAGTAAATGATTTAGGGGACTGTTAGAAATGAAATACGTACAAAAGTCTAGAGTGGGGAAAGAAACTAAACATATTTAATTCTAATTCAAGACACAAATCAACCCGTTTGAGGCGAATGAATCAATTTTAGATGTTGTTTGTTTTTTGTGTTTTTTTCTTAAAAGCAATCAATTTTATAAATTTTAACGGATAGGTTTTTTACAGGCTCATGATTTCAAAAGGATATTCTCAAACTCGTTTGGTTGCGCTTGAGAATAGCTCCTGATGAGTTGGAGTTGATGGCGGAGGATCGAGTGTCCTAGAGGACTCTCGTGCGTGCATTGCCCTCGCAACCTTTTGAATGGAACATGCGGGGTAAAGAAGATAGTTGTGATATTTCTAAATGATGCTAGGATACTACTACTTCTGTAATCATTGTGCAAAATGGACACATTAAACCTCTCATTGGCCACAAAATTCAGTTCAGCTGACTTTTTCAATTAAGTCAACAGAACGATGACAAACCTGGCGAAACATGTATGGGAAATACGGTGAAAAATGCATCTTTTTGTCATGGCACAGTTGCAAAGGAGCATTTAGTTCGTTCTTCGTGTCTGCTCTTCGAAAAAGTAGATCCCAGTGAAATATTCTAGTACAGTTTTCGCCTTTTCGGACCACATACGCCAGATGAAGTCAGCTCTTTTAACCATTTTCTTAGGGTATTTGATGTCGAACAAATTCCTTCCTTTTTTGCTGATCAGGCATCATTGACCACTGCTTTAAAAGGGCCTTACCGCATATTAATTTTGTTCCCCTAATTCTTTAAATAATAATAATTGTTGGCGCGACAGTCCACGGGGGGACCAGGGTCTACCTTGCTCATCAACTACTCGTGTTGTGCGCGCTACTGTTCCCTCACGAGTAGAAGGGACCTATAGTTTTTTGCCGACTCCGAACGGCGAAGTTTGAGAAGCTTTCTAGGACAGTCATTACTCTTTGAGTGTTGTCAGCAGCTCGAAAGAGGTGGCGCCGTAAAAAATTCGAGGTGTTTAGCCGGGAATCAAACCTAGACCCTTCGGCGTGTGAGCGTCGTACTCTAACCACTACGCCACGGCGGCCACTAATTCTTTAAAACTGATCAATAAATATGAGGATAGCAGCTCATTGCCTTGTCCATAAACGCTATAAATTAAGCATGTGGATACTGTCTTTTGGCTAGGCCGTGTAGAGCGTATGGACACCACTGCTCTGGCCCGAAAAGTCTTCGAATCAGACTTATTGGGATAACGCAACAGAGGACGGCCTAGGCTAAGATGGCGCACACAACTGGAGAAGGACCTCAATCAACTCGGAATGCGCTATTGGAAGCAGCTAGCGAAAGATCGTGCTGGCTAGAGAGGCATGTTGGTTGAGACGCAGGTCCATCCCGGACTGTAGAGCCACAAGAAGAAAAAGAATACTGTCTTTCTTAGCGGCCTGGCTTTGTGCTGAATAGTTGTCAAGCATTGAATTTCGTTTAAAAAAAAAAAACAAAAAAGTTATTTGATGCCGTTCTATGATCTTCGCTGTACTTTAAGGCGCCGAGTTTTCTTGACCAACACATAACAAAAAAATGAGTAAACTGGAACGGTTTTTAATCTGCTCCAGAAAGACTGCAGAAATTTGTTACCAACTATCCATCGTAAGTAACAAATTTGTGGCAAGTTGTTTCTCATCAAGTAGTAGAAGCCTGCCAGAGATCATTGGTGCAAGAAATGGACTGTTTTTGAGCAAAAGTGAACCAAAAACATTTCCATAGGTGGTAAACTTAAATATTGAAGTTATCATTTGATTCAACATTTAAAGAAAAAACAGAAATTTCGAAATGTCTCACAGCAATTGGGTGAATTAGCGGCAGATTCTAAAAATGCTCAATTGCAAGTGTTTGATTGTTCAAGAACATCTGCTACAGCGAAAGTTCTCCATTTTTCTTTACTGAATCCCCAGCTCAACACATCTGACACACAGATGCACACATCAACTCATTTCGGACGCCATTCCAGAAAGTCCTTTTCCCTCATTCTGACCACTTGGTAGAGTTATTTAACTCCATTCTTTCACACCAAGAGCAACTTCTTGCGGCTGATGTTCATTGCTTCACTTTCGCAGCACACTGCGAACACTCATTTCGTGGCACATCGCGTCGCCACTCCCAAGCGGAAACTCCTCATAACATCGTCTGCTTTGCTCTGTTGTCACATGGGTCTAAATTTAGGCTTGAAAATATCATTTTCATCCACGAATGCTGCTGCTGATGGGTGCGTCCCTAAGAAGAAAGGAAACACGCCAAATGAATGAGATTTTTTTCTCTCCTCTACCTCATTGTACCGCGTTCTCTTTCACGCATCTGTCTTCTCCCGCCCGCTTGCAGAATGTGCGCATCCTTAACCCTGAAATTGTTTATTTTATTTTTAAAGAGCGTTGTCGTTGTTCATCGACGCTCGACACAACATCACGACGATGATGCACGACGATGGTGTTCCGGGAGAGTTTCACGGAACGGATGCACGAACGAGGAGAGGCGAGAATATTTGTCATCCTTTTTCCTATTCCTCTACTGCGAGTTTACATATGTGTATGCGCGTCCTTTTGCTTTAGTTGGCATGCTTCCAATATGAGTGTGTTTCCCAGTTAACTAGACTCCAAAAGACTCCTCATTATTGCGTAACTGGGTTAGCAATGTACACTTCTCTGGAGCATACTGAGAGCACGACTCCCTTCGGCGCAAAATCACCAAACCGTCAGCACCACTACCGTCAGCACCACTACCACCGAAGAAACTTTAACTTGCCATGTATCTGTTTTTTTTCTGAATTTTTTATTTGCGCTCTCCCTTGCTGACTTTACCCACATGCCCATGGACCCAGTGACACCACCAGCCGTCCATGTGCAGTGCATCTGCGAATATTTGTTGCTCGATGCAGGTCCCATGTTTGTTTTTAAATGAAAATGTACGGTGGGCCTTTGGCGGAAGGAGGAATCGGTTGAAAATCCAGCAGAAATTCACACTCACACATAACCGTCCGCCCGCCGCCCGGCGAGAGAGCGGAGCTTGGAGGTGAATTTTTCATTGGAAGTTTCCGCATTAATTAGCCATTGAGCAGTAACAACGACTGTGAGTGTCTATCTGCGGGCCTATGTACATCTTTTCAGCGGAAAGAATCTGTGCCAGGCCAGTCAGTCGGTTGCACAGTGACGGCGGTGATTAAAAATCCGGACTTGATGCATGGTTTTGTTTGTTTGCCATCACAGCCCCTTCGTGGGGTTTTGTGCAGCTCGCCTCACACGCTCGGTCTTCATCGCCGCAAGCATTCACCAGGCAGGAATGACAAATTTCCATTTTTAATCGCCGTTCGACATTTGCCACGTACAAGTCGAAAGTGTCTAACCCCCAGTGGTGGCGAGAGCGAGAAAGGGAAAGAGACGATATAAAAAGGAAAAATATGGCAAGGCCTGTAAACAGTTTCAGTTCCGTTTTCGAGACGCGCCTCGACGAGATACGAGTTTTGAAGCGAACGTGTGTCACCTTTCCGTTGAATTTGTGGCCGTGGGTATCCTTCATGCGGGGAGCAAAGCGAACATCCGGTAAATACGAGAATATTTTCCAAGAGTTTTGTTTGGTTTCCCTCGTCCTCCTGATCCTCTGGGGCACTTTGCTAGACGAAACTAGGATTTTCACACTGACACAGGTGCGCACACATCCGCCAATGGATCGGGCATGGTGTGGCGAAACAAAAATTGCGAAAAGCGAGAGGGAGTGTGATTCAGCGGAGGGACGGACATTTTGGTAGTGCTCGAATATCGATTTTTTTCCAGTTGTTTGTGTTGTGCCCCCTTGGGAGGATTTGCTCTGCCTGCCTGGCTGTGACCTTATGTGTGTGTCATGAGGGGTGGATCTCATGAGAGGGGGTGGCCACGCGGTTTTTATTGCTTCCGAAAGGAGGTGGAGTACCTAGTTAATGTCGTGTGCCTTCTCTTTCCCCCCTCCAGTTCATCACTGCAAGCGTCCTAATGACAGTTCTTGATAAGGAGGGTTTTTTCCTTCGTGACTTTAACATTCCTGATGGCCAGATACACGTCGTGTGAGGGAGAATGAATGTCGCATAGCCCACATATGGCAGGAGGAATTGCAATTCAAAGGTGAAACGAGATTGCTTTGTACATAAGGACAGATGGCAGAGGCGAAGTGTCATGAACAAAGTCAGTGTTTTGTTACCGTGTGAGTGGAGGGGTTAATCCTTTTATTTTCATTTCTCTATCAAAAAGAAGAGGAGGACTTTGAATGGACGGGGTTTTGCATAAAAATTGGTTTAGTCCTGTGCATTTAATGAAGGGATTTGCGTGGTTGTGGAAACTATTAATTCTGTGTCAAATTTGTATTCCACCCGATAATTCATTGTTCGTCACTTGCAAAGGGTGTACATGCATACATTTAATCCAGGCCTGGGTTGTCTTCATAAACAAGACTTGACTTTACCATTTCAAGAGTGCATGCAGAGATAAGTGTATCATGATTTTCAATTTTGAGAGAAAGTTTTTTTTATTCCGATTTTTTGACGCATTCCGAATGCAGACAAAGTCCTTGAAATCTAAGAGTGCAAAGAGGTGTCACAGCTCTCCACGATGTAGACAAATCGCCTCTGAACAAAGAATAAAGAGTTATTTTGCCTTATTGGTTAATAATAATAATAATTGTTGGCGCAACAGTCCACAGGGGAACCTACAGTTTTGTGCGACTCCGAACGGCGAAGTTTGAGAAGCTTTCTTTGACAGTTAGCAGGTATACCGGTATGAAATGAGTTTTTTTTTTGAAAGTAAAACACTAATTATTAATGGGAAAGTAAAAACATTTTATTCAAAGTATGGGCCCTTGTTTTCTACACATTTTGACCACCTTTCTGGCAATTTGTGAATACCACGCCAATAAAATTGTTCGTCTTTTAAAGCAAACCAATCAGACACCCAATTAGCCCATGATTTTTTCCGTTTAGGATTCTTAAAATAAATCGTCAGTAACAATCCGATGCAAACCCGATTTTCTTTCTTGTCTTTGAAGCAAAATTTCACAAGTGTTTTTTTCGGTTTTCCATCTGTCTTTCATTCAATTCATGTGGCACCCATTTTCCACACCTTTAGATCTTTCCCAGAGCTTTTAAACGGTCAGAAACTGTTTGTTCTGCAACATTTAACATTACTGCCATTTGCTTTTGAATCAAAGTGGCATCTCCGTCCAATATCGTTTGCAATTCGGCGTCTTCAAACTTTTTTGGTGGTCTTCCACGTTCTTCATTTCTCACATCAAAATCATTATTTCTGAACCGTTGAAACCATCTTTTTCATGTTGCTTCTGATAGAGCATGATCAACATATGCCTCGACAAGCAATCGATGCGACTCTGCAGCACTTTTCTTCAAATGAAAACAAAAAATTAATGCTTTCCGCAAGTCATCACTTTCTGGTACAATATTCAACATTTTTAACACGATGAAAATGATGTTGTCTGTTCAATGACTTGATGTATACTAAATATTTTTCACAGATGTCATAGTAAAACAAAAAAAAAAAAAAAAAATAAGGCCTCGTTCACAACAAATATTCCCTATCGAGACATTTATATCTTGACGCTCACCTCATACTTGTATACCCGATAAAGTATAAAGATAAAGAAAAGCAGCTCAAAAGAGGTGGCGCCGTGAAAAATTCGAGGTGCTCTGCCGGGAATCGAACCTAAACCCTTCGGCGTATAAGCGTCGCACTCTACCCACTACGCCACGGCGGCCACAAGTTGATGACGATAACGCCTTATTGGTTATATCACTTAATTCGTGCAGTTTTTTGTGTCTTGTCGTGTCTGGTCGCATATCCCGGGCGTTTTTCGGCTAATGCTGTCTTCAAACGGATTAATTGTGTTTGGTAGCGTTGTCCATTGATGGTTTCACCCGGTTTTAGCAGCTTATAATACAGCACACTCTGATTCCACCAGATATAGAGTATTACCTGCGCGCTATGGACATTCGGCTTTGCCGTCGATTTGGCTGGTTAGCCGGATTTCACATATTATTTTGCGTGTTCTCGTAATGTAATGGATCAATTTTTCATCACCAGTAACAATCCGATGCAAACATAATTTCCTTTTTTGGCGATCCAGAAGCATTTCGGACATACTTAACCGTGTTTCGACGTCGCTCGGCTTGAGTTCATGTGGAACCTAATTTCCTTGCTTTTGGATGTATCCACCTGCTTTTAAACGTTTTGAAACGGCTACTTGAGTGACACCTAAAAATGTTGCCAACTCTTTTTGTATTTGGCAACAATTATTGTAGAGAAGTGCTTCCAATTCTTCATCTTCAAACTGTTTTGGCTGCCCAGAACCTTCTCTTTCTTCCAAACCAAAATTACAACTTCAAAAAATCATGCAAACCACTTTTAGCACGTTCGCTCAACTAGCGCAGGTTCACCATAAACTTCCACCAAAATACGATGACTTTCGGCAGCAGTTTTCTTCATATTAAAGTAAAGAAGAAGAACTCCCCACAAAAACACTTTTTCGGGCACAACACAATGGCACAATGGTTTCCGGAATAACAACTGATTTTTGACGACCTTCACGAAATTCGTCTTGGAGTGAACTACGACCTCGGTTGAATTCACCATACCATCGATAAACACTGGTCCTTGATGGAGCTTCATCGCCAAAAATTGAATTAAGTTCATCGATGCACTGTTGTTGAGTTAATCCACGTCGAAAGTTGTAAAAAAAATAATCGCACGAAAATGTTCACGATTTAATTCCATTTTTTTGGGCGAGATGAATCTTTTAAGTTATTGTAAACAGCACAAATAACGCTCGTATGTCAAAACGTTCTGAGTACGTATAACCTCAAAAATGTCAAACTTTACGATAGAACTGGCAGTTGCCAGATTGCAACACAAGGGTTGTCCAATCCCGAAATATAAAATTCAACCTTCGTTCAATGACATAAGCTTTCCAGTGCATTTTCCAGTGAAATAATACAAGTTACGCCATCTGTTAGCAAAAGACACGAATTAAATTATAGATCCAATAGCTAAATCCCTTTATGCCAACGCAAACGATGCATGCAAAGATTATGAAGCAAATACCGATTATAATCTGCATTGTGTCTGTCTTTCCCGGATTCAGGTGCCATTTTTCGACGCTGTTGTGTTTAAATTGCACGCTGAGTGTTCCCTTCAAAGAAGCGCTGGTTGGTTTTCCTCTATAACAAACTACAGATTGCAACCCGCCACCAGTTAAAACAACAGACAGGGTTTTGAGTCTAATTGTGTAGAATTAAAAAACGCGACCAGGGGAGGGAAGTTCCCATACAGTGAAATCCTTTTCAATTATGTTTGAGTCTCGTTAAAAAATAAACCTTCCTGATGAAATTTTAACTACCTCCTGCATCTGACACATTCATTTTTAGAGGGTAAGGCAGAGCACAAAATATTATAATTCTTCAAACTTACACAGCTTTAAATTTGAGTAAATCTGAGGCAAGTTTTCAGCTTCAATAAGTTTGTCTGCTTTACCTATGACTAAGGAAAAAGAGGTTTCCAAAAAAAAAAGTGGAAATAAAAATTAGAAGAAAATATTATACAATCTCTAATTGTGCAAAACACTGCAATATGATACACACCTTCATACAGTCGGGAGTAGATCTAGAACTGTGACTTAGCCAACAAGCGTCTTCAGCCGAGATATTATTTCCCAAGCTAATAAGTGTCTTCAGTTGATATGTTCTTTCGACAGCTAATGACTTGAGTTCTTGTTCACCTTTGTGTACAATTTTAGTCCAGGACGTCGTCTCTGGTGTAGTTTCAAAGGCTGGTTTTGATAAAATTCAGTGAAGAACTGTTTTTTCCATTAGCTCTAAATGCCCTGAGCATCACAGGTGATTGTCTCGTAGCTGTTTGAATAGGCGCATGTCTAGACCTCAATTTCGTTGTTTAATCTTCTCTTTCAGATGAAATTTACGCAAACAGGTTCAAAAATCGACCACAGAAGCTTTTTCTAGGACAAGCCCTTCTTTCAGTTTTAATAACATCCACGTTTCAAGTTCAGAAAGCTATGCAACATTTATCAGCTAGCTTCGTTTCTTGATAAATGACTCTTAAACGGATAGGTCCACTCATTGGTAAGAACGATTCTCTCATTGATATCATTACTAATGGTTGCTTGTTTGTTCAGCTTTATAGTTGGCTGTATGATGTGTGAAAACAAACGCAATTACTGCTGATCTTTAAAGCAACTGCCACCTCAATAGCATATCGATATTAATTGCAGAACTTCGAAGTTCCTGCTAAAAGGCAGTCTAAAGTCTAATTTGATTCAAATTAAAACTTTGTCCGTGAATGCAATCTTTTGGAGGGATATCCGCTTTCAGTAGAGTGGAAAGAAGTGAAGAGAGAGGGAAAGTCAAACCTCTTGTGCTCGAAAATTTATATTCAAAGTTGAACCAAAAAGTTTTGCAGGACGGACTACTTCTATTCCCCAAACACCCTTTACATCCACCATTCGAAAAAAGTGTCTTTTACATCATTTTACGTTTTCGTAGTAATCCAGTTTCCGTATTGTGGTTTCTTTCAAATTCGAGCGTGATTCGTTTATTTCTGGAAACTGGTTTGCAAATCAACTTTAACAGTGAAATACGGACACTGCGAACGAGCATCAATAACATGAACTCACTTAAAAGTTAAAGGAGCACAAAATAAAATTTCTACAGACTTACACTTTAAAATGCATTTAGAATTCCACTTGACCCACGAATAGTCCAACGCCCAGTGCACGGCCAGATCAGAATCCTCTTTCATCATCATATCTACGCTGCCAACGTTGTACAATGATGCAATGAGAATATTAAATGAGCCAGCTGTGCATGCACCATTGAATGCGACATCCATCAAGGGGAACACAAAATACACACACACACGCAACGCCACGTAAGAGTTCTCTAAAGAAGGTTGACTGCTTCTTCATCTATTCGTAAGAAAATTTCAACCGGGCCTTCGTCTCTGATTGCAACTATTTCAAGTGCCTTCGGCATAAAGGATGCCCACGTGTCATTGACATGCATTCTCGTTTCCACTCCACCAAATGAGACGAAACTAGCCCAACGATCACTTAAAAACCGCCACTAAATCCAGTCAAATTATTTATAACGCAAATTTGGATCAAGGCTTCTTTCTTTAATCGGAGGAGGGAGGATTTCATGTGTTTCTCGTGCGGCTATGTGGAATGTCCTCCATCTTAAGAATAAAAAAAAGTCCCCTCGCTGGTTTTCCTCTTTTCTGACTAAATGAGGACGACAACTGTCCCTGCTTGAACAGCTCTGCTGTGATGGCAATGTTGTCCTTCCAAATATGGTCATGGTGACAGAAAAAAATAAACATTCAGAAGTGATAAAAAAAAACGAAGAGAGGAGAAGAGGAAGATCCGCCTGAAGGAATTTTGAACTTCACGTACACACAAAAGCATCAAATAAGTCAGATACTCAGATGTGGTGATGCACTGGAAGCACAGGCATGGTGCAGGGAACAAAGTTTCCCATGGAATGGCAAGGCGATGCAAAGAGGAAACGGTGACGAACGTCTGCGAACCAGATCGTTCGCATATGTGTGCTCGGTTTAACCTTGTATCTGACAGGCTAAAACGAACTTGGATCCTACGCAATTTGAAAAATGAATTTCTGTTTTGGAGTGAAATGCATTGCAAAGTGTGCTGAATATGAGCGCGTGTTATTTGTGTTTATCATGATTTATAATGATGTCTATCTTTGTGAAATAATTTGCACGACATTTTTAAATTAAATTCGTTTCACTTTTCAACCTTCACTTGATTACGAAAATTCAAAAGTTGGCAGCGTTGCTCCGTGTAGAAATTTAGTAATGCCTCCACACTTATCAGTTGCTAGAACTTCCACAAATAATATGTTTATCATTACAGAGAAATTTAATTTCAAAATGGGTTTCCACAAGCACTTACTAAATAAATGAAAATTCGTTGGATCAAAGAAAAACAATAGAACACAGGCAACACATCAAGATGCGAACTGTGAATAGTTAACGTAGTACGAGTACTTTGAATAGTTAACGTAGTACGAGTACTTTGAATAGTTAACGTAGTACGAGTACTTTGAATAGTTCACGTAGTACCGAAAAAAACAGTTCCTCGCAAACATTAAGGAGAATTGAATTTCGGTTATGTGTTCAAGTAAATGCTTTTCACTTGTGCCTGTGCTAAGTATTGGCGCAATGAAAAAAACAAAAAAAAAAAAAAAAAAAACGAAACCATCAATGTGTGGATACAACTTGCAGTCGGCTCAATTAGTTTTGTCCACTTATTCAGTTTCATTTTATAGTTTTTGCTGACCATTCATGTCCTGGTAGCGATGTTGATCAATTTTTACTCTTGCCCGTTAATTGAGTCAAAAAATAATGTGATCTGTAATGGGAATGGTACAAAAAATAAACAAAATTGAATCCTACCTGATTGTATTCCGGCACAACTGGTTAGGTCTTAAATAATTTGGCATTTGATCATTTAAAGCTGATAACAAACATTTCTACATTTCAACTAATTGCGTAGTTTTCATGTGGTACGACCACAGACACAATATTCTAACAAGCAAATAGAAAATAAGTTTGCTCACAATGCTACGTAGAAACAAACCCAGTCGCAATCAGCGAATGTGCGCACACAGAAATTTCTACAAACTTTTGCCATTTGCCACACGTCGATAAGGCAGTTTGCACAATTGTGGGGAGGAAATCTATTACTTTCTCTTCCATTTCTCAAATAGGTGTTGGAACAACGCACAATCATTTGAGTGGCACAGTTATTAAGAAATCACTGTCAAACTGCCAAAAGAACGCGTAATGAAACTAATTTGCGCCCTTAACCCATCGTCACATTTAATAAGTTCGCCCATCAATCATGAATCCGTTCAATTGAGTAGATCTCCATCAAATTGGATCTCTAAATTGATTACCCATGAGTCCCGCAAACATACACACTCGCTCCATCATTCAGCGAATTGAATCTCAATAAAGGCGGTTGGTGGAGTAATTAAATTTAAAACCATAACGGAGTAAACTGATAGACTCACCCAACTCTTGTCCAAACCCATGTCCTCCCTTCCCTCAGTCACTTCGTTCGCTCTTGACAAAACACCAACTTAAGCAGAAATAATCCAAAGGAAAGCATGCGGTAGAGGGTGGTATGGGCGAGAGTGATGGCTTAAGTCAAGGAAACAAACAGAAAACAAAAAATATACACAACTGCCGCCCGCCTGGCCGACTGCCGCCGACAGTGGAGTGCATTGCCCTCATTAAAATAAAGTGCACACAACTACTCACACTAAACAAGGGAAGCACACATAATTAAAAGCAAAAACAGAGCCGAAGAATGAAAAGGGACAACAACAAAAAAAAAAAGTACAAAGAAGCAGCTAAATAAAAACATGAAAATGCCACCTTAGCAGTATCAGCAGCACCCCTTACGCTCGGTCGGGAACAGAATGCGACTATGCCTCAGACAGACACTCTGTACTTGTTGCACTCTGTATCTCGCGCAAAGGCCTTTGGCCTGGCCCTTCAGACAGTCTCCTTCTCCTCCTTCTTTTTCTTTCCTCTTTGCCTACCCGGTTGACTGTTGGTCTTAATCCAATAATTCACGAAGATATCGAAACGATTGAAGGGACCGACGCGCGACTCGGACACGGTCTATCTAGTGTGTAAGAGAAGGGGCATAAATGTGCTTTTTGTTGGTACTACACTGATATGCTGCATCACTGGCGTTGGCGGTCCTCCTCGCTTGAGAGTCAGGCGTGACGAATGGCATTTCATCACAAGTTGGTTTTTTCTTTCTCAAAAAGGGGTTCGATAAATTTTGAGGTTTTAATTAAGATTTCGAAAAATTGATTTCCAACGAGAGTCAGCGCAATGACGAATGAAGTGCTGGTGCTACTCACATGGCAGCGGAAGGCCAGGAAATTTCAGCCCGGTGTAGGGCTTCGATCTGATTGGGGTCGTTTACTTTCGATTTGATTTTGCGGCGCAATGAGTTTGAAGGTTTTCTTTTATTTGAGGAAATTGCCAATTTGGTGTTCGTCCATTTAATGTATTTTGTTCGTCCATTTAATGTATGTTGAAAATCTAAAGACGTTTAATTCATTGGCGGGCTGATTAAGAAGTGACAAGTGGAGCAAATAATCTCTGCAACTATTGCGATTTCATGCCTTAAGACATTAAGCGAACTGGACGGTTACAAATGACTTTCGAAGGCAGTTCCTTTTTGTTCATGTATGTTGGGTGTCTGTCTAAGAAAAAGCTACTCAATTTTCGACGTTCGGAGACGGCAATAAAACTGTAGGTCCCTTCCATTCGTGAGAGAACAGTAGCGCGCACAACACGAGTAGTTGATGAGCAAGCTGCGCCTTGGTCCCCCTGTGAACTGTCGCGCCATCCAATTATTATTATTATCATGTTAGGTATCCCACACGTTGGGTTTGCTGAGGTTTACTTTTGCGATTAAGATTTGCATCCTTCCTCTATCGGCTCCTTATAATTTTCAGCAAAACATTTTAAACGTAGAGCCCAAAATTTTGAATATAAATTTGAGAGCAAGCTGATTGATCGTTCTATACATCTTGTTTTACAGACACAATTAAGATTTGAACGGGTTTCTTTCTTTGACTCAAGCAAGCTGATGGATGCTTAACCTATACTTCAAGCTTACACAGCTCTGTGTTCATCTTCCACTGACGTTCAGCTCCCATTCTTTGCCGATGGATCAATTTGGCTGCGGTATTCTTGTGTAGTTTGATCATTTTTTTCCGTTGCAGTCTATATGGCCTGCGTAGTCCAATATCAGACACCAGCTCGGAGCGATAGTTCGTTTTACTGATTTGACAGAATCTACACATGTCTCAATTCCGTTTATTTTTTACAATAGTAGAATCCAGTTTCGCGTGTTCGTGGTCGCCGTGGCGTAGTGGGTAGAGTGCGACGCTCACACGCCGAAGGGTCTAGGTTCGACCCCCAACTCAACACCAATTCTTCGAATTTTTCACGGCACCACCTCTTTCGGGCTGCTGACAACACTCAAAGAGTAATAACTGTCTAAGAAAGCTTCTCGAATTTCGCCGTTTGGAGTCGGCAAAAAACTGTAGGTTCCTTCTACTCGTGAGAGAACAGTAGCGCACACAACACAAGTAATTGATGAGCAAGCTAGGCCCTGGTCCCCCTTTGGACTGTAGCGCCAACAATTATTCTTATTATTATTAGAATCCAGTTTCTACCACCTTCATAACATACCTTCATAATTTACTCCATTGCTCCAGTGTGCCATTTTTTAAATTCTTCGATGTCAACAAAGGACGAACTATTCTTTTCCAGCTTTGACTAGACTTCTTGAGTCTTCAGTTCCACAAAGTCCAGTACAAAAATTCACGACACTCAGTCGTCGATGATAAAAATGATCTGACAGTGCATCAAATTTAAAAATTTCCTGTGCGCCTGGTTTCCATAAAGTTATAGGAAATGAGATAGCCAAAGCAAAATTTAAGAGGAAAATGTTGTGCCCTGATCCCGCCTTAAGACTTTTCGCGTCTGTCTGTTTGGTCTTTCATCCGTCAGGACTTTCTCTTCTGAAGATCGAGGAATTGCAGTACCTGAAGACTGTTGAAAGTATCGTTCTTTTGAAACTAAGTGATCCAGTGCAGTCTACGACTTCTAAAAAAAATACTTTCAAGGCAATATTTTGATCTCGTTTTTTACTGTGAATAAATTTTATACTCTGATATTCGGGGTCGTATAGGACTTTCGAATTTGACTATAATTGGGTCGATAACAGTTTTTGCGAATCCTACTTACTGAATCTGTATCAAAAAGAGAAACCGGAAGTAGATACAAATGCTTTACATTCAACAACCTTGATAAGAATTTGAACCTGTTCCAGAGGTTTTTTTCAAATCTGCCTACTCAATGTCATTTGCCGCATAAGTATTTTAAGTATAAAAAAGGTTAACATCCTGTACATTCTGTGAATGGAAAACTTGACACAAATTCTTGCTCATTGACTTCAAATGCTAACTTTACAGCCAACCTTAAATTTCTAAACTTTCTACTTTCTTTTGACAGTAATAAATACCTTGAACGACACGGAATATCGTTGTCGTTAGTTTCGACAGACATTCCGTGTCGCTCAAGGTTTCCACTGCTGTCAATTGAAGACATTTACAGAATTCATCAAATAAACCCTACAAACGTCAAAACAAAATGATTGACGCGACTGAACATTTGTGTCGTTCGTGTTATCGAGGGAATGAAAGGAAGTGCGAAGGTTTTAGCTGTAAGTGTCAAATTCAAAGTTTCTTTGTCCTAAAACCAGTAACTTGGCGTAGGTCAAAGAGATGGCGTTTGAAACTTAACGATTGTTGTTTCGCTTGAATTCAGAGCCTCGAAATGGAAGGATGTGCAATTCATTTTTGGCGAATACTTTCTCTGGTCATAAAATTGAAACGTACTTGAATAAATTTTTGGATTAGTCAGACTTAATCAATTTTGAACTTCTGGGAAAGCCATTATTCAGTCTGAGTAGGTATTTAGACATTTCGTTGTGGAAAGCTGATTCCAATTCGTTTTGTGATCTTTTGCAGAGCTGAAAATTATGCCACTAACAGAGTTCTGCAGAAATCTGAAAAACGTGTGTCATTTGCCAAATATCGATAAGGCAGTTTGAATAACTTTAGGGAATATCACTTTCTCTTCAAATTCTTAAATACTCGTTAGAATAATGCAGTCACAGAGTCATTTAAATGGCCACATAACAGTTTTTAAGAAATCACTGAAATTCAGAATCGAATCATAATCTGCCTGCTGTTTGTCTGTCGATGGCATAAGCTAGCAGTTGAGCTGACTTTTGGAAGATCGTGTCTCTGGTTTTGACTTTTGAGTCCCGTAAGATCTACAGAAGCATGATGTTAAAAAGGTCACATGTACGTCACCTTGTCTTAAATTTTTTTGGACATTAAAGGTCTCGGTGAGTTCGTTTCTGACCTCGACGAAGCAGCGAGAGTGCCCCATCGTCATCCAACAAAATCTGACGAGTTTGATAGAAATGTCAAAAATAGAAATGGCGCTGTAAAGCTCGTTCATATGCGCACTGTCATATGGGTCCTTAAAATCGATGAATGGGAAGTAGGTGTCGCTCTGTACTTCATGGGCCTTTCTTAAGATCTGTTGTAAAGTGAAGATCTGGGGTATTGTGGACTTCCACCACACCAGGGAAGTCGATAAACGGTTTCAGACGTTTACACAATACGGCAGAGAGTCTATCTAGTAGGCGATATTGCGGAGACTTATCTCTTGGTAGTTGGCGCAGTCAAAGGGGTGTCTTTTACTTTTGGACCGGACAAACGATACTGAGAATCGGGCATGCTTTTCTGCGAGCATATCTTACAGATGAGCTGGTGCATGCGCCCAACCGGATCATCTCCAAATTGATTTAAATATTTCTGCGGACAGTGCGTTCGCTCTACCAGCTTTGTTTGACATCAATCTCGATATTTCTATCTTGACTTCGTCTAAGTGTCACGAATAGAACTTTGAATCATATGTTAAATCTAGTTATCGTCAATGGGAACTAAAGCACTGTTTGTGTCATTTTTTCGTTTGTTTTATAGCTAGTTGCAAATGAAGATATTGACAGTCGTAATTCGGGAGCAAAGTCTTAACGAATTTTCACAACAGAGCTGTCACAGCAGTGATAAAAATAATCCGCTTTCAGCATTCTGTCTAACTTCAGATAATTTATAGCTTTCTGGAAGTAATTCCAAAGTTGCACCTTTTAAAATTGAAGTCTATGCCAACTAGGCTTCTACAAAATTGTTGTTATATTCAAAAGATTAGCACTTAACGAAAATAAATGACCATGGAATACACAAAACAGTTCTTGGAAATTCACACTGCTGCAAATTCAAATGACGTGCTTCGGCCCCATGTAATATACACATTACATCATTCGATTTTAACAACAAAGCACCACTTCGGAGTCGTTAAATTTGCAGTCTTTCTTCTTATGTATTCGCAATAAAAACAAAGTACAAAGGAGAACTCAGTCAAGTGACCAGCAAACCGATCTAGATCTTTGAATTGAACTGCGCGCAATCGGAACAAAGGCTTTAAAGCGGAGGCCACTGGTCTTTGGAAAAGAAATACCGTCATGCGATATTGAATTCATTTCGAAGGAACGTGGCGAAATTGTGAATGAAAGACGATCTGAAACATGATCAAAACACATTTAAACTTGTGGTCAATGACTCAATGAGGATAGGACTGTGTTTGCATCGACTCTAGTTTGGCTGGCGAATGAAGGGAGGATGAAATTAGCATTGAAATATGTTCCTTCCCTGCAGGCTCCTAAAGCACTCAAGTGTCACCAAGTCGTGATTTGCAGCAAAATTTCATGCAATTTTCGCCAAACGCTCAACATATGCACCCGAAGTGTCTTCTGCTGCGAAAAAAAAACCCCAATTCCTCAAGACTGAAATGTTGGAAAATTACGTATGATACCCACATATGCAAATCCTTGGCAGACTAATTGCGTACCCTCGTGAATTCATATCAAAATTCACTCACGCGCTACACTCCTGACCCGTGTGAGATACGCCACCTCATACTCCCGATCGTCTGTCTGAGCTGAAGGCTGGATACGTACATATGTTTATCACCCGAAGCCATGGGCATGTGGATGGAGATTCCTTTGACGCTGCTTTGCTATGCGTCCCTAACGAACGCAATGACAACAACGACAACAATACCCGATCTCTCGTCCATGGGGGAGGCGTAGAAAAAGGTGAAAAGACAACTTTTTTGGCGCGACTTAATTGCACTCGTATATTTATTATCCCGTTTACGTATCTCGCGCCCACCCCCCCAGCTAAGTCAATCAGCGTTAGGGCTTAGAGTGCTGGAATACCATCGCCGTACTTCACATCCTATCCAGGGGAAATGAAGGCAAGCCAACCCCAACAACTGTGTGCAATCCTCGCAGAGCATATTCACTAAAAATTCAACCCTACTGCCGTTGACTCGAACGCAACTTTTATTCATTTCACCAGCCCTACCTCCGACACCTTTCCCCGCGTAGCTGTTTTCTTTGGCAATCCAGTTGCAGGCAGCTCTCCCCCAAAAATTGTGCGCGAGCTCAACAACATCGTCATTGGATGAAAATCACGATTTATCCCCGAGACAAACAAACAACAAAAAAATGTGTGGCAAAGGGTTCCGCAAGGCTGCTGTGTGGAACCACTTCTTGTTCACCCTGCAGGTGTTTTTTCTTTTTCTTGTTGAGGATGGAATTGTTTCAAGCAGCGCGCACAGAACTGAAACAAATCCATTTGTCTTGGCGTAACTTTTCCTTTGTGCTGCAAATCGAGGAGGGAAGGCCAAGAGGACGACAGTGAACGAACACTTGAAGTTAATTGAACGGAAATTGCATCTTTGTCCTCTCAACGTTTTAAAATATCTAAAATAAAGAATGCATGCCTTTACGACTGAAAAGCGGGAAGTGCGACGTGGAGGGAAATGTAAGTTTTGCATTCATTCCAGTTGACAAAGTGGTCTTGGGAGACATAATTGATTGCAGACCGTTCAGTTTGTCTTACAATTTTTGAAACTAGGCGGGTAAGGGCAAAAGAGTAGTCACTCGCGTGGAATGTACAACGGGTTGAATAGTGGGCGAAAAAGAATGATGTTCCGGTGAGTCGCCATTTAGCAGGGCTTCACAAGTGGGCAAGGCGCAGTGAAAGGAAAATTCAATTTCGTCTTAAGGTCGCCCTTGACTAAATACATAAATCATAGTTGTGCTTCTTGAACGAAATTAAGAATCAACTTGTAGGATAATTTGTCACTTGGTGAACTCACCAGTTGCATTCAACTTTGGGAAACTTATCTTCATCATACTCTGTGACCCACCTTTTCCACTTCAGATGTCATGGGCAAATCCACGGACAAAGTCTTAAGGTCACTTGATCCTTTCGCATAGAGAAAAATCTACAAGAGCTGTGCTAAAGCATAACCATCCTGGATTTAAAGTGGATAAGAGCAAACACTGTGGCTGACAGACACTGTTATTGTTATCGTTTGCCCAAAAACTTGGCATAACTGACTTTGACTTATCCTGGATCCTATGAATGTTTGAAAATAATTAATTTTAGTTTTGTTTACTTGCTCATGTTTATGAACAGGAAGTCTTTTATTTCCCACATCTTGCAGAGGCCCAAACTTGAACACTGAAAGGTGTTGGAATTTTCGAAGACCTCGTAATTTTCTAACAAAGGCTCATAGACGTATTCGTCAATTAATAGGCGTGATGAAGAGCGACAACGGTTTCTTGTCAAGTTTTGGGCGATGTTAGCAGTTTTATGTGCAATGTATAAGGTTATCAAATATCTCCTCTTTTGTCTTTTGAATTTTCCGGCTATGCAGAAAGCGCTACAGCGCTCGTATCTGGATATACTATACATCATTTGAAAGGTCTTGACATAACCTACAAAACATATGCATGATTAGTTTGGATATTGCGTTCAACAGTTATAGACGTGTAAACATGGAGCTCACTAACGCCGAAATTCGCGCTATTTTAAAGTTTTCCTTCGTTAGAGGCAAATCCGCTAGAGAAACGTTCCTCGAGATTAAGGGTGTTTTGGGGGATGGTACTCTGTCACTTCGAATAGCGTAGGAATGGTTTCGACGATTCAGTGTTGGTGAAAACGACATGGATAAGCCAGCCGGCGGAAGACCAATGACGACAAATACCAATCGAATCATGGAAATCATCGAGTTAGACCGGCATGTGGCATCTCCTGACATCGCCCAGGGGATGGGAGTTAGTCACCAAACCATTTTAAACCATCTGCAGAAGGTTGGATACAAAAAAAAAGCTTTTATTGCCACATGATTTGATGCAAAAAAACCTTCTGGACCTAATCAACGCCTGCGATATACTGCTGCAACGGAACGAACTCGACCCATTTTTGAAGCGGTGACTGGCGACGAGAAATGGATCACACAAGACAATATAAAGCGAAAACGGTCTTGGTTGAAGGCCGGTGAATCGTCCCAAACAGGGGTTAAGTCGGGATTGACGGCCAGGAAGGTTTTGCTGTGTGTTTGGTGGAATTGGAAGGGAATCATCAACTACGACCTGCTCCCATTTGGCCAGACGCTTTTTTCTATCATCTACTGCGAACAACTGGACCGCTTGAACCAGGCGTCGACCAGAAGCGTTCAGAACTGGCCAAAAGGAAGGGTGTAGTGTTTTACCAGGACAAGGTCAGACCACAGAAAAACAATGAGCTGCTCCCATGTGGCCAGACGCTTAATTCTATCATCTACTGCGAACAACTGGACCGCTGGAAGCAGGCGATCGACCAGGAGCGTCCAGAATTGGCCAACAGGAAGGGTGTAGTGTTTTACCAGAACAAGGCCAGACCACAGACTTCGTTGATGACTCGTCACAAGCTACGGCAGCTCGGATGGGAGGTTTTTTCGCATCCATCATATAGCCCGGACATAGCGCCAAGTGACTACCCCCTGTTCCTGTCCATGGCGAACGGCCTTGGTGGTGTGAAGTTGAACTCAAAAGAGGCTTGTGAAAAGTGACTGTCCGAGTTCTTCGCAAATAAGGAGGGGGGCTTCTACGAGGGGGGTATTATAAAGTTGCCGTCTAGATAGAAACATATTATCGAACAAAACGGCGCATATTTGAATTAAATCCGATCACTGTAACATTTTTTTGAAGCTTTGAATGAAGAGCAACAAAGCGGGTATTTGACAACCTTATATATAATATTCTTTTCACTTTTTCTTCTTTGTGTGGCCTTATAGTCCGGGGGCAGTTGGGCGTCAACCTACATGCCTTTGCAGCCAGCATCAGTTGCGCACTCCAAGTTGGTTGAAGCCCTTCTCCACATCTGTGCGAACCCTTAGGATAGGTTGCCTTCGTTATCCATGCATTATCCCAATGGCGCAGATCCAACGACTTTGGGCCGCAGCAGTGTTCCATACGTTCTTCGTGGCCTAGTCATCTTAAGCGTTGCATCCGAAGTCGCTTGACCATACGCATGTCGCTGCCCATAAACTTCGTCATTGAATCTCCTCCTCCAGTTGCTATCAACGCAGACAGGATCTAAAACCTCTCGAAAAGACTAGGGAGTTCCTCATCCGCTTTTAGTAACGCCCAGGTTTTCGCCGCATAAAGCAGGACTGGGATGATCAAGCTGTTATTCAAAGCCAGCTTGCGAAAGAGCTCTGTTACTCAATTGCCTCTTGAGCCCAAAGAAACAGCGATTGGCAAGAGTGATTCTGCATTTGATTTCGGTGCTTGTGTTGTTGCCCTATTTACCGCGGAGCAGAGGTAGACAAAGTCCTTGACTGCTTCCTGCCTAGTGTGACGCTCTGTCCGAGTCGTCGGTCTTGTGTGTTCTTCGTTGAAAACAGCATGTAGTTTGTTTTACCCATAAACCACCAGACCCAGGCCGCGTTCGCTTCAGTGCCAGCAAACGCCTCATTGACGGCTGGCTGTGTTCGTCGAATTACGTCAATGTCATCAGCGTAAACTAGCACTTGAACCGACTTTCGGAAAATCGTGCCTCTGGTGTTGGCTTGTGAGTTATCCACGGTCTTCTCAAGAATGATGTTACAGTAGTCACATGACAGTGCGTCGCCTTGTCTTAAATCTTTTCTGACAGTGCGGGCTCGGGTGAGTTCGGTAACTTGACGGAGCTGCGAAAGTTCCCCATCTCCACCCTACACAATTTGATGTGTTAGGCAGGAATGCCAAAACTAGACATGGCGGTGTTCAGTTCGTGCCTATGCCTAGGCCGTCATATGCGACCTTAAAATCGACGAATAGGTGGTGAATGTCGATCTCTCCATTTTGGGTAACTCTCACAGGATCTGCCTTGAAGTAAAGATCTGGTCTATTGTGAATTTGTAACCATACCAGGGAAGTCTACAAACGGTTTCAGATGCTCACACAATATGTCAGAGATGAGCTTATAGGCGACGTCGCGGAGACTCATCCTTCACTATTTGGCACAGAGAAAGGGATCTCCTCTCTTGTGGACCGGACAAACGACGGTGAGATTTAGCTGCAGTTAAGCATGGCCGATGAGTGAAATATCGGCCATGCTTAACTCCAGCTAAATCTTACATATGAGCTGATGCTTGCGCCAGCCAATCCAATCGTTTGTTTGACTTCAGTTTCTTCTTTCTACAGTATACTGAAATCGGAACGTACCGGTCGTATAGACCCTTTAGTTCCTTTTCAACTGCCAAGCCACGATAACTTCTCCTGAAGCACAATTGGTCATTCTAAGTGTTTCTATAGAAATGTATGTTTTCTACCAGTGACTGCAACCAAATTATATTCAGAACTGCAATAGTTGAGACATTAGATTTCAGGACTTTTCACACACCAAATTAGTTCCTCCTTGGTTTCGGAGCGTTCACTGGAACGTGTCCTGTGTGTGGGAACACAGTCCACAAGAGATTTGTGTCAGTTTCTTCAGCAAATCCAAATATTTTCCCTGCATTTCTTCTCATAAGTGGAGGAATGTACAGTCCTTGCATTTTCAGATGTTAAGTTCGGTAATGGATCCAGGGATGATCGATGAAGGCGTTGACTCACACGCTTATGTTTCACGGTGCCCACGAAACAAAATAAAGGGTTTTCCATTAGAGAATTTTTTTTTTTGGAGGTTGGAAAACATTGCATTGGGAGCTCAGACTCAAAACCTGGTCCATTGTACTACATTAAATGTAGGATACTGCCTTGGTCTTGGCATCTCTGATAAAGGGTCTGGGTTTACACAATAACGCCAAACATCAACTGCCCAATCCGACAAAAGGCAGGACATTGCCAGAGGAAGTGTCCTGCAGTGTCTTCATACTAGGACAAGCTCGATTGTAAGAGGATTGACTGCAAACTCTTTCCTCGTACCCCAGTCATCGATCACGTCTGGAGGTGCCTGCTCACTTGCACAGACTTGAAAGTAATTTGTGAATGCTCTCTTTGACTTATCAGAGTGTCATTGTCAAAACATAACTCTGGAGGCGTCTTATAGGTCATTAAGCCCAAGCATGCTTTAGTGTTTTTCGAAGGTGAGGTGCTGCTTTTGTGTTTAGAGATAAAAGAAAAGTCGCTGACGTTAGGGAGCATACGCTGGGTGGTTAGCCTGCATCCTTTAGAGTCATTCCGTCTCTGGTTGTACCGCCTGAAACACAACCGTCGGCGGAAGCCCTCACCAAGTATGCGGGCAGTCCCAAGGTGGGGTTCTGTGAATGCCTCTCGTAACCAAGTTCATAAGCAATCTATTTCCAAGGTGAGTTCGGGTCTTGTAGATGTCTCCTTAGTCCTTACCTGCTTAGTTCATCGGCAATCGCATTCTTCATGATCCCGGGACCCAGACAAGTTTTAGGGAATTTACGCTGCCGACCAAATTAAAGGAAGATTTGCATTCATGTGCTTGGGAGTGGTAAGAGGGTTGAGTAAGGCCTTTAGCAAAGTTTCATCCTTCGCCCCTTCTGTTCTTCACAACATAGTCCGTGGCCATTAGATTCGCACACGTTTCCGCGTGAAAAACCGACGCGAAATTGCTTAAAGGAATGTGAAATCTAATGTTGTCGTTTTACACGGCGAGTCCCAGCTCCAGATCCCTCCGTCGTCTTGGAGCCATCCATAAAATTCCGAGTACATTCTCCTCCCGGCCTCTGACCAGAGCCAGTTCTGGGCACAGGGAAAGTCAACTTTTTCTTTACTTAGATTTCATATGAACGACGGTTTGTTGATGACCCGTGCAACATGCCGTCCGAATGTTGTAGGAGGTGTGGTGCGCGAGTTCTTCAAAGCTCTAGCACAAGTTGAACCAAAGATCAACCCGTTTTAAACGGAAGATGGCTTAGATTGTTCATCCCATGATGTGGATGTCAAGATGAAGGAGGTTAGGCAGTGCATCAAAAATGAACCGGGTAGCCAAGACATACTGTCCTTTGAAGCCCCGTTTACATAACAGAGAAGTTGAGGAGAGAGGCCAAACATTAATATGTTCAACCTTCTCAAAACAACTCACAGGGATCGTATGCAGCGAAGTGCAGCCTGGGCCAATCCATGCTGGCATCGTCATGCGATTTTGCTGTCATCCAGGAGCCGTATACTCAAGATGGTAAGGTTGTCGGTATCCCGGCGCATATGCGGTCCTTCACGGATACCAGTGGAAAGGTGGCGATTATCTTCAGTGGCTCCAGTGACTGGGAATGTCTTTTGGTGTGCTCTGATAAGTACGGTGTCTGCATTAACGCGCAAGGCAGGACGGGGAAATTCTTCCTCGCCAGTGTCTACTGCCAGTACAGTCACGAAATCGACTCATATCTCGAGTTCATGAGTGGTTTGTTCCAACTGGCAGGGAGTGTACCCATATTGGTCGGTATTGATGCGAACACATCGTCCACAGCGTGGCACAGTAAATGTGGCAGTAGGTTCTCACCCTCTCACCAACGGTTGCATAGAAGAGTCTTACTGAGCGATTGGGCGTTAGCCCAGAACGCAACGTTCCTGAACCAACCCAGCCTCACCTACACATTTAGTGGCCCCGTGGCTGAGAGTGACATTGATGTTACCCTGGTGATGCCGCCCGCCGCTCACTTCAATACGACTGGTCTGTCACCAGTTCTGATGTGAGCGACCACAGCCTAATTAGGATTGCCATGTCCTGGCAAAGTGAGACGAATAGAGGCGTCGAGGAGCCGATCCTCAAACGCTGGAAAACAGCACGAGCAGACTGGCGTACCTTTAGTTTTCTGCTAAAGGAAACGGTCACGTCAATGCCGCTGCGGGACTTCTCAAACATTTCGATCAACGAACAGGTTAGTCTGATTACTGGTTCTGTCGAAAGAATTTGTGATCAGATGTTTGAGAGAAGCCGCCTCTTTTTGCCACACAGCATCAGGTGGTGGTCCCCAGAATTGGAGACAAAGAAGAAACTGGTTCGCCGCTTAAGAAAGCGAGTCCAGAGATGCCGTAGAGACGCTTAAGCAAATCTGAACCAGTGCTCCAGGGATCTTAGGACATGCCTTGCTGAGTATAAGCGACTCCTGCTCAGGGTCAAAGAAGACCATTGGAGGGCATTTGCGCACACTAATAGGGATGACCCCTGGGGGCATCTCTATCGCATCTGCAGACGAAGCAGAAAACATGTTGGGATCAGTAGCCTCACAAGAAATGGGGAACTGATCACAACATGGACTGAATGCATGGAGGTGCTCCTAGGGGAGTTCTTCCCTAGCGCAGGGGTTACTGAAACCCCGGATGCATCCTCAGAAATGGGGATCTGAGTTGCACGCATCGGAGATCAGCTACGCTGTCTCTCGAATCAGAAGAAAGAGGTCTCCCGGCATGGACGGTGTATTGGCGAAATGGTTAAAGCCATTTGGTCTGCTGTTCCCGACTATGTTGGGACACTTCTCAGCGGCTGTGTCCGAATCGGGCATTTTCCAAAAGCATGGAAACAGGCCCGTGTAATTGTGCAAAAACTGAGGGATCGGCTAGTGAAGGTTTCAGGGCAGCTTTGGCGAGTGCTCAAGGGTGACTGGGGACTGAGCGAAACAGCGGCGCGCACTATATACTCTGGCCTGTTCGTTGCCTGTGCAACGTATGGTGCCTATATATGGTGTGACGTTGTGAACACTGCTTGGGGTATGAGACGAGTTTAGTCATGTCAGAGGGTTGGCCTTCTGACGTGTCTTCTAGTTTGCCATACTGTCTCTACGGAGGCTCTTCAGGTGCTCATGGGTGTACTGCCACTTGATCTGGAGATTATAAGAAAAAGTATCCTTTTCGCCTTAAAGAGAGGCATTCCAGTACCAAGTGCTGGAAGGATCTACTCTAGCGGCTTGGAAGGACTAGCTCTTAACTAGCGCAAAGACCTCCTAGATCAGCTGCTCAGACATAAATGGCAGGATAGATGGGAGACCTGTGAAAATGGCAGGGTGACATACAGCTTCCTTCCCGATGTGTCACTCGTTATGTTCATTGGGGGTCTTTATTTAAGCATGCATCTGAGCTACTTGCTTACTGGACATGGTTCCTTGAACTCGTTCTTGTACAAGCGGTCCATAAGCGACTCAGAGACCTGCTTGTGCGGGTATAGCTCTGAGGATTGGTTGCATGTGTTGTGCCAATGTCCTCTTTATGATGGCATTCGGGACCTTGGAGCTATGAACATATTTTGCACTGATGGAACTTACGATGTCAGCCTTGTTCTCCAGACTAGACAGAGAGCAGACTCCATCAGGGGCTTTGCTAGGGAAGTTTTCAGCAGACGAAGAGCTAGAATGGCTGCCCTCATGGCAGCTCATAGTTAGGTTAAAGTAGGGATATAAGGCCATCGGTCCTGGATGTTGAGGAATCCTAACGAGAGCAACATAGTTGCGAAGCTCGATCGGAAGCTATATTCGGGTACCACGGGAGATCAGAAACCCCTGAAACATAGTTTCAGCCTGACTGTGCGGTTGGCCTCCTTGTGGGAGTATCGTGGTGGCTGTGGTTTACCACCTAACATCGCGGGCAGAGTCGAGGAAAGTGTGCTGTGCTAACTTGTCGAGTTGATTGTTCACCCACAAGGGGCAAGGCGGTTAGGGGACTATCCCTTCTCAGTGTGGAGTTGCATTTTCAACCGGGCGCTGCGACCCAGAGAGCGGGAGAGGTTTTAGAAAGGCTTCGCATCAATCCAAGGTGGGGTGATTGCCCCTCAAGCATAATCTCAGTTTGGTACTTGGGTAACTAAGGCGGTTAGTCTTGCGTTACTTAAATGGACCCCGTGATATAAAGCCGTAAAGGCAGGTGATCGCGTAAAACCAAATCCCATATCTGTCCTTTGAAGCTTGATGAAAGCAGCAGCCACGTACTTACGCGAAAGCATCTTCCAGCGAACGACATAGGAAGGAAGAGTTCTTATCAATGCGGTATAGATCCATACAGATATTGTTGGTGAGAGGTTTCAGGTCTTACAGGAGACTCCCTTACACTGCCAGAAGACTTGCAGCGCTTTGGAAGTTTTCGTCTCAATGTGTTTTTCTTTTCCAAAGAAGTATTTCTTTTTCTGACGATAACACCTTGATTTGTATCAAGGAATGAGGAAGCGACGCCGTTAAGTACTAGTGGATTTAGACTAGTCAGATTCCTCCTCCTCCTGGCGAGGACAACCTCGATTGTAAGAGGATTTATTAAAAGGCTATGTCTAGAACATCAGTCATCGATCATGTCTAGAGCCGCCTGCCCACAATAGAGACTTGACTTGAAACTGTTTTATGAATGCGCTGTTTCACTTATCATCAATGTATCACTGTCAATTTATACAGGAAACTCAACATTTAAAAAAACATGCAATCACTGCATGTTATACAAGTTCAATTTAAAATCAAGTCCCTCTGAGAAATCCTTCATGTGGTGGACGGCACAGCAGCCCACAAGGGCACCAACTTCCTCATCAAATGTGCATGTTGCGCGTGCTACATTTCGCTCACGAGTAGAAGAGCTCTATAGCTTTATTTGCCTACTCCGAAGGCAAAATTCAGTCCAGAAATCGAACCTGGGACCCTCCGTGAGTGTCCACGCCAAGAAGGCGGTCACCAAACTTCAGTTTCATCAAATAAATGTTCAGGCTTCAGTTCTCCATTTGATCATTTGACATCTCTCTTCTTTCATTCTTTTATTCAATAAACCTGCCTGCGTCCTTTTTTTTCACTGATCTCTTCCGGTACCTCGTTACATCTTCTGCAACGAACGACAAACTGGTTTATTGTCAGAACATTTCCCCATCTTCATCCTCGTCTGGTGGAAGTTCGTTTCAACTGCAAAACATGCACCAGAATCACAGCGCACCCGACAGAGAGGATACATAAAGTCCTTGTCACATTTACATCATCTAATTGCTTTTCCCCGTCATTTCGATACAGAAGCTTCCTCCGAGCCTCTCAAGCTCCCTGCATACACATGTTAACTAAGCCAAAAGAGTATTCAGAACAAATACGTGACACAGTAATGGGAAATGACAAGAATAGAAAAAAGGACATTCGCATATGTGCCCAGAACACATGCAATTGTGTGCTCACTTCTGTGACATCTTAACTCGGCGGAATCATCTTTAGAAGAAGAAAGGATTCCACTCAACCACCATGTGGGGTGAGCTATCTTCCAGCTACAACGGTGTTCTTGGTTTTACCCATCACAGAGGATATCAAATCTTTTGTTCCTCCCTCCCATCCGCGCACACATGGATAACAACTCGAAGGAATGGGGGCGAGTATGAAAAGAAATCGAAATCCAAGGAAGCACACAATGAGAGAGGGAAACGCTCTACTTATTTGTCGAGGAGGAAAACTATTGATATCCTTGGAGTTCACGACATCATGAGATTGCCGAGGAGTGAGTGGATAAGGGTCACGGGTTAATTTTGTTTTTGAATAATGTATGACAGGCAATCGTTGGAGGTGTTTCCGAGCGATGTTATTTCCGAGGTCGCCGACACAGGATGAATTCAAATTCTAAGCAGAAGGACACTGCGGGAGCTTAACCTTTCTGGAGCTGAGATATTTGTCTTTCGGTACATTAGTTCAACGAGCTTGTGTTTGTTTTTTTTTTTTTTTTTTTTTTTTTTTTTTTTTTTCATAAACAAAGCCTAGTCAGTGGTGAAAAGCATGTGCGACCTTACGTCATCTCGAAACCCACTGGGAAAAGCTCTTTAAAGTCACAACCCCAGTCCTTTCTCAATGGGGCCTCTTTAATAATTTAACACTCTTTAAACTCAATGAATTATCCCCACGTGTCCTGCGGCACAGGGCTCACTCATTAGAAACCTCCTTTGCGTGAATCCACAGTAATAACTTTACATCCTCTGTGCAACTTTGTCCTCCCTTTTGTGCAGTTTAAATTAATTGAATCCTTATTCTGTGGCACGTTTCTGGTCGTCCATAGGCACACATTTTGTATGTGTGTGCGGCGAGAGGAAACAAAACTTTTCATCCTCAACTTCATAGTAATAGTCACAGATTTGAGTAGCTGTAAGTAGAATTTGGAGTACATTGTGCGGAGAGAAATTACAAATTTGTCGAGAAATGAAATGAGTGCAGTTCACAGGAGCGGGGACTCGAACGAGAAGAGCTTTTGATTTGCTTCTTGGATGGTAGTTGAAAGAATGAGATCCATTGTAAAAGAGAACGAACAAGTTTCATAATTCAGCTTGAACTGTGAACAATGATTCCCTGCTTAATCAATTCTGAATAGCTGCATGAGGAACGTTGGATTTAGACAACTTCCCTACGAGTTGCGCTTGACAACATTAATCAACGCGTTTGCAAGCCAACCCAAACATCTCACCCCACCATTATGCATCTATTAACACCATTCCCGCTGCACTCTCGACGCGCCAATTAAGTGAACTTAAAATCTGACATCATTCCATTCTTTGAACTTAATGACCATCCCCCATTTCATCCGCTGGCTAATAAATTGGTCTACGCCATCACCACCACCGCGCGCATTCACAACAAAATTGCAACCATCATCATCACATAATTGCAGCCGTCGTTGGTCATTTAGCAGCGCAGCTCTCTAGTCCACATCCGTTCACAAAATATGTGCGCACTGTGTGGCCCCCTGTCACATAGGCATTCCAAATCATTCCCTTCCCCCAAATGGGGAATCAAATCAACCGAATAGACAGCAGCGAATGAGATCCGACTCCCCTTCAGCTATTAAGTGTACTTCGCAGATGATCGCGCGACGCGGTGCGACGAAACCCAATTAAATTTACATTTAGGACGGATTTTATGAGTCTCTGATTGCCTACCATAAAAGTGAATACGTCGCGTAACTTCGTTTTGCTCTCTTTCTCTTTCTCCCCTGGGAAAGAAATGTCAACTCTGACATTTATTTTCCTAATACGGCTCTCAATATTTTTTTCAGCTAGGACGCGCAATCAACTATGAAATAGAACACATTAAACAACTCTCATAACAAACCGTAAATCGTGTGAGTGTGAAACAAGAACGCAGAGAAAATTAATAAACAATCGAATTAAATACTATGTAAACATGAGTGCAACAGCAGCCAGCACAACGTCAACCAGCAACACAGCTGCTGCCCCCGTATCAAATGGAAGCAACGGCATCAACAACGACAACAACAATACCACCAACAGTGCGCCAACAAATGCCGCCACCACACCGAACATCAGTTTAAACAATTCAAATTCAAACACTTCCTCGTCAACGCCCAGTGGCGGCGGTGGCGGCACCGCATCGACGGTGACATCGAAATCAATAGGACCACCACCGATACCGCCAACAAAGCCGATTCTCTCCTCCCCCGGTGCATATAAACACAATTTTGTTAACACGACAAATATTAATCTCAGTAGTGTAGGTGCAGTGACGGCCGGTATCCATAGTGTCAACAAGGCACACATACCGAGCAGCGAGAAACCAGCGATTGCAGCAAGACCAATACCGCCGCCAACATTGCCGAAATACTCGTCGAGCTTTGGCAAAATCGATCGAGAGCGCAATGATTTTGGCAAAATCGATCGTGCTGACAGGGAAAAGGTATGCTTACATTTCTACTACATTTCTTCTCAGATTTCTTATTTGTTTCGTTCTTAAAAACATTTTTTGTAAAGTTCTTGTTCCTGTTGCATTTTTGTTCTTTGTAGTTAAAATTTACTTAGTCTATCTTCGAAACTGTTGTTAAGATACGTTACACATTGGATAAACAATTTTATAACTCTGAAAGGAAAACCTAGTTTGGCAGCACTTTTCAATGCAAATTGGTTTCAATTAATTTCATTTCTCCAACTGCATGCCCCTCTCCAACTGATGACATCCATCAGTCAATTTCAAGAGTTATGACCAATATTTCGATCAAAAAATTCCTTAAATTGCCACTCGAGGGTGTCAAAGAAATATCCTCCTTAAAACAACAACCTTGTTTAATGCCAGTTCTGAACCATGTTTAATGTGCCGACTGTTTAACGACTCTTTTTTAGTGTATTTTTACGACTGCCTGTAGTTTCGAACAATGCCGATACAAGAGCGGCACTTTTTCCGCACCCAGAGTGGTGACGCCTCTTCTTAAATTGCTATAACAGTTTGAGGATTTTTTTCTTCTTCTTATTCATGAAGCTTGTTTAGCAGGCGACATAAAGTCAAAAGTTTTACAAGTTTTCACAGTCTTCCCTTTGGCATTGAAATCAACCCAGTTCTTGTCGTGATAATTAAACAAAAAAACGAATTTTATGTTCCCTTTGTAGGGCCTTCACTGTGTCATTGCTAATGTCATTGCCAATTTCAGCATATTCTTCAAATTTCTAATGCTGTGCGAAGCGCTTGTTTTCCCCATCATTCGGGAGTTTAATGTTTAGACTTAACTTTAATTTGACTATTAAATTGTGATTTGAAATAAGTTAACGTTTAAAACATGATTTTCATTCAATCAAAAGTTCACAGATTTTGGTCAATGTTCCACATTGCCGACGTCATTTCTTTAAAACTTGACTTTTTCAAAAGTTTTATTCACTGTCAAGGGTAATGCTTCTCATATGCATTATTTTGACATGTGAGTGTATCCTTATTTCTTATAAAAGTCCACGCCAATTATCAACAAAATTCAGTTTAAATTGTTAAATTGTACAAATTTGAAATTGGCAATACTCTTTTTTCATGATATTGGACATTGCGCGTCTTTCTGTGGCATACACATCCTCACAAAATTATTAGCACAATACTTCTTGTTGTGGCGCTACAGCCCGGAGTGGGTCTAGGCCTCAACCGACATGCCTCTCTAGCCAGCACTCAAACTCGTTTGAGATCCTTCTCTACTTGTGTGCGCCACCTTATGCCGTCCTCGTTGTCCCGTTGGTTCGGATTCAAGGACTTTTCGGACCGGAACAATGGTGTCCATACGCTCTACAGGGCCTAGCCCTCTTAAGCGTTTATCGGTAGACGCTTGATCGGGCGCATGTCGCTGTACAGCCCATAAAGTTCGTCATTGAATCTTCTCCTCCAGTTGCCATTATCGCAGACAGGATCTAAAACTTCTTGAAAAGACTAAGGTCCTCGTCATCTGCTTTTATTAACGTCCAGGTTTTCGCGGCATAAAACAGGACTGGGATGATCAAGCTGTTATTCAAAGCCAGCTTAGCCTTGCGAAAGAGCTCTGTTACTCAATCGCCTCTTGAGCCCAAAGAAACAGCGATTGGCAAGAGTGATTCTGCATTTGAGTTCGGTACTTGTGTTGTTGCCCTATTTACAGCGGAGCAGAGGTAGACAAAGTCCTTGACTACTTGCTGCCTAGTTTGACGCTCTGTCCGAGACGTCGATCTTGTGTGTCCTTCGTTGACAACAGCATGTACTTTGTTTTGCCCATTAACCACCAAACCCAGTTTGGCCGCTTCCGCTTCAATGCCAGCAAACGCCTCATTGACGGCTGGCTGTGTTCGTCTATATACATCAATGTCATCAGCGCAAGCTAGCAATTGAACTGACTTTTGGAAAATCGTCCCTGTAGTGTTGGCTTGTGAGTTATGCACGATCTTCTAAAGGATGATGTTACAGTAGTCACATGACAGTGCGTCGCCTTGTCTTAAACCTTTTCTGACAGTGTGGGTCCGGGTGAGTTTGGTATCTGGACCACCTTAGTCTAGGCCGTCCTCTGTTGCGTTTTCCCAATGGCTCAGATTCGAAGACTTTTGGGACTGGAGCAGTGGTGTCCATATGCTCTACATCTTTTACGCTCTCAACATCTCAAGCGTTGTATACGAAGACGTTTGACCCGGCGGATTCCGCTGTAGAGCTCATAGAGTTCGTCGTTAAATCTTCTCCTTCAGATGGCATCAACGCAAGGAGGACCAAAACTCGAACGCATAACTTTTCCCTAAATAAATGGCTTCCTCATTCACTTTTAGTAACACCCAGGTTTTCGCTCCATAAAGCAGGAATGGAATGATCATGCTGTTTTTCAAAGCCAGATTAGCCTTTCCAAAGAGCTCTTTTACTCAATTGTCTCTTGTGTCCAAAGCAACAGTGATCGGCGAGTGTCATTGTGCGTTTGACTTCGACAAAATGAATGTCATAGACTATTTATTTGATGATCGGTCATTGCAAATTTTGTTAAAAGAAGATCTCACAACGCATAATTATGAACAGCACTCATGGCGAATTTGATAGAGTTTTCTAGAATTTTTTGCATCATTCGTCAAACCAGTGTTCATATAATGGTTTGAAAAATAATCTCTAACGAAAGGGCCCGGTAGAAGCAATGACATTTTTTTTTAACGTATATCTTGGGTATATGAACGTGAGGTTGAGTTCATGTGGATATCTAGCTGCTGTTTTGAAATGGCTACTTGAGTGACACATAGATATTCTGCCACCTTTTCTTGTGGTTGGCAACAATCGTAATTGTGTAATGCTTCCAGTTTCGTCATCTTCAAACTTGTTTGGATGTCCAGGACGTTCATCGTCCTCAAAGCGAAAGTCATCTCTTTTAAATCGTGCAAACCACTTTTGGCACGTTAGCTCATGCGCTAGTTCACCATAAACTTCCACAAAAGTACGACTTTCGGCAGTAGTTTTCTTTATATTAAAGCAATGAAGAAAAACTCCCCGCAATAACATTTTTCAGGCACAAAGTTCGGGTATTGGAGTGAACAAACAAATTTTTTTCTCTTCAAATGAATGAGATATATTGAATGACAACAGCTTTCAACGCATGTTCCAGCTTTCAACAGCTTTCAATGCATGTTCTTCGCAAACCGCATGAATATAGACTGAAGGTATAAACCCAACAAATCGAACCAGAACCTTTGGCGTGTCAGTGTCACACTCTTCCCACTGCGCCACGACGGCCATTTGAGTGTTTATGCATTCCTTTAAAAAAACACGGTTTCAATCGTACCAGGTATACCGGTATGAAATAATAATTGTTGGCGCTACAGTCCAAAAGGGGGGCCAGGGCCTAGCTTGCTCGTCAACTACTTGTGTTGTGCGCGCTATTGTTTTCTCACGAGTAGAAGGGACCTACAGTTTTTTGCCGACTCCGAACGGCGAATTTGAGAAGCTTTCTTAGACAGTTATTACTCTTTGAGTGTTGTCAGCAGCTCGAAAGAGGTGGAGTCGTGAAAAATTCGAAAAATTGGTGTTGAGCTGGGATGTGAACCTAAACCCTTCGGCGTGTGAGCGTCGCACTCTACCCACTACGCCACGGCGACTACCGGTATGAAATAACGTTTTTTTTGTTTTGAAAATAAAAGCCTAATTATTAATGGGAAAGTAAAATCATTTTATTCAAAGTATTGGCCATTGTTTTCTACACATTTTGACCAGCTTTCTGGCAATTTGTGAATACCACGCCAAAAAAATTGTTCGTCTCTTAAAGCAAACCAATCAGACACCGAATTTTCGACCTCCTCGTAGGAATCAAAGAGCTGCTCAGTCAATGCGTGTCCCATCGATGAAAACAAATGGTAGTCGTAAGGAGCCAAGTCTGGTGAATACGGCGGGTGGGGTAGCTGCTCCCAGGCAAGTGTTTTGATTGTATCCTGAACCGGTTTTGCTTTGTGTGCAGGTGCATTGTCATGGAGCAAAATTACTTTGCCGTGTCTTCTGGCCCATTCTGGTCGTTTCTCGATCAATGCATGGTTCAAATTGATCATTTGTTGTCGGTAGCGGTCAGTATTAACGGTTTCACCAGGTTTTAGGAACTCGTGGTACAGCACACCTTTCTGGTCCCACCAAATACACAGCATTGTCTTCTTGCCGAATCGATCTGGTTTTGCAGTCGATGTTGATGGTTGTCCGAGATTAACCCATGATTTTTTCCGTTTAGGATTCTTAAAATAAATCGCCAGTAACAATCCGATGCAAAACCAATTTTCTTTCGTGTCTTTGAAGCAAAATTTCACAAGTGTTTTCTCGGTTTTCTATCCGTCTTTCATTCAATTCATGTGGCACCCATTTTCCACACTTTTGGATCTTTCCCATAACTTTTTAAAGGTCAGAAATTGTTTGTAGTGCAACATTTAACATTGCTGCCATTTGCTTTTGACTCAGTGTCATCTCCATCCAATATCGTTTGCAATTCGGCGTCTTCAAACTTTTTTGGTGGTCTTCCACGTTCTTCATTTCTCACATCAAAATCATTATTTCTGAACCGTTGAAACCATCTTTTGCATGTTGTTTCTGATAGAGCATGATCACCATATGCCTCGACAAGCATTCGATGCGACTCTGCAGCACTTTTCTTCAAATGAAAACAAAAAATTAATGCTTTCCGCAAATCATCACTTTCTGGTACAAAATTCGACATTTTAACACGATGAAAAAATATATTGTTGTCTGTTCAATGACTTGATGTGTACTAAATATTTTTCACAGATGTCATAGCAAACAAACAAAAAAAAAAAATAAGGGCTCGTTCACAACAAATGTTCCCTATCGACCCATTTGTATCTTGACGCTCACTTCATACAAGTATACCTGGTATTTCCACCTTTTTTATATTTTTTTTTTTTTTTTTTTGTATAATTTGTTTTTAGACAAAGTTTTACGGAAGGCTTTGCCTTTAAGTGTGTAACACAAAGGAATACGGAAGCCATGTCGTTAATTTTGTAGGAATGTCGGTCAACACAGCATTTGTGCAAGTCCTTGCTCCTTGTCTTGAATTTGTACGTCACATCCTCTTTGTAGTTCCTGATAGAGAATTCAAAAACTTTATGAAAAGATTTTCAAATTGTTAAGTCCATATTCGGATAAGTCGTTGTGTTTCCCTTCTGTTCGTGGGAAGGATGCATGAAAATTCCCCTAGACAGTAGCGCCATGCATTTTAGAATCACCCGTTTCTTTGATAAACTGCAGCCTCTTGGCGAAAAAGGTTCAAATATAGTTACCAAACACCTCTCCCTTCACCATGTACAGCAATCACTAATACAGTTATTACAAATTTCCAATGAATTCCTTCACCGTTTGCCTCCCGAAAACCACACCCTACGTCACGGATAATTAATCAAAAAACTCGCCCAAGTCCAAGTTAATTTGTGTGTAACGTATCTTAACAACAGTCTGTAGCACAGTTTTCCTCTTTAATCTGTAACTCCTAACTTATTTTATTTTGCATTTTGTTCGTTCAAGTTCTTGTTTCAAGTTCGTACTTCAGTCTCAAACAACGGCTGGCTGCAGTGCGCCAGAGTCAGAGATGTGTATGCACATGTTCATGTTCACATATTTGTGTATGATGAATGCGTTCTTTCAGTTTGAATGACAGTTTAAACAGTTATGCATCCATTTTTGTTCGATATGCTTATTCATGTGTTTCTTGTGTACATACGTCTCCCTGTATATATGTGTCTCCAGCTGAATCTGAAATAGTGAACAGAATCCAACAGAATGCAACCACGTCCGTATACGAAATGAGTCTAGACGCATTCGTCTTTGTAGCGGTAAGTAGTTACATTTGTCGCATTGCTGAGCCAATTTGTCGGCGGGTTGCGCCCCTTTTTAGTTGTTCTTCGATTTGTCATAAGTTTCTCCTCTACACGTTCGTGCTTCATTTTTTTTTCTCTCTCTCTCTTTTTATCTCTTCACTCTCTCTTCGCGACTCCCTCACCCGGTTCATTGGTTTTGTAAGTGGCGATTCGCTAAACCCATCGGTTACAGCTCCACCGTCTGGTTCTAATTCAAATTTTTTCATTCAGCGAGAAGTGACTTCCTCGTGCGGGCATCAGAAATGTAACAGAAGGATATTTGCGCACACGGAGCGAAAGAGGAACGACACTGCCCTATTTGTCATAGCTGCCGGCAAAAGTTGTTGGTTTCCTCTTTTAATGGAAGTGGAAGTAGTAGCATCAGGACTACCTATTAGGTTTGTCGGGCAATGACTTCATATGAATTACGACGTCTCCATGTGGAGGATGCATGACGACCGCTGATGGTGATGCGTGCGTCTTAAGTAGATACGAAAAGTTCCTCGTTTCAATTGAATGACGGAAACTGCCTGATTTCAGTAAAAGCTTCCTTTTGTTGTGATGTTGTTGAGTATAAATATGACTGCGTTGGAGGAGTATTCGATTTTAATGCCAACTCCTTCTGAAATTCCATTAAAACGTAAGTTCTGCATATTTATGGTTTCGTATGCAATCATATTTGGCATTCATTTCAATTGTTCTTTTTAAATTTGAGTAAAATACAAGGAATAGGTCGAGATAAAATGCGGGTGCTTATTATTGATCGGCCGTGCAATGTCCCCTAGGTGTCTAAATGAAAGGAGGAGCTTTTCAATTGCCAAATGGAACCAAAGCGACGTGAAGCAATTACTTGAAAGGCATCTGCCAGGCCCCGGGATCAAGTTTTCGAAAATGCGTCTTTATGTTTATGAACTAGAACTAATCTCTCGAAAAGATTAACACATATCAATCAATAGTTCAGATATTTACCAAATCGATGCTTTTGGCATTCCCCAGTGCTATGTTCTTTACTCAATACTTTTGATGATTCTTGTTGCTTCTTTTCAACACCCCCCGTGTTTCATTTTGGCTCATGTTCTGTATAGAAACACCAGCGTATGTTGAGCGTCACTGCCGCCAATAGCGCACTCCAAATTGATTAAGGTCCATCTCCATTTCTGTACGCCACGAAATCAAGCGTAGTTCTTCGAGAGGGGGCTTTATTACTCAATTGCTTCTTGAGCCCAATGAAACAGCGATTGGCAAGAGCGATGTTGCGTTTGACTTAGATACTGATGTTATTGGGCCTATTCACGACTCTGTCCGAGACCTCGATGTTGTGTGTTCTTTCTTGCAGACACCATAAACTTCGTTTTACCCTCATTAATCGCCAGACCAATTTCAGCCGCTTCTGCTTCAATGCCAACAAACGTCTCATTGACGGCTCACTGTGTCACTTCAATGGAGTCTGCGTTAGCTAGCAATTGTGCTGAATCTCAGAATGTCGTGCCTTTGGTGTTGACGTGTGACTCACGCACGATGTCCCTTGTCCAAAACCTCTTTTGACATTGAAGGTCTCGGTGAATTTGTTACCAACTTTGACGGAGAAGCAAGAGATTTCCGTCATGCTAAAACTAGACATGGCACTATATAACTCGTCCCTAGGTGCACTGCCATATGCGGTCTTAAGATCGAGGAACAGGTGATGAGTGTCGATTTGCACTTCTTAAGTCTTTTCCAGGATCTGCCGTAAAATTAAGATCTGGTCTTACGTGGACTTTCCTGACCTGAGATCACATTGATGGGGACTTATCAGTTTGTGGACAAACGGTTTCAGACGTTCACGCAATACAGCAAAGAGGGTGTTGTAGGCGATGTTGCGGAGGCTGATCCTCCAATAGTTGTCGCAGTCAAAGGGGTTTCCTTTCTTTTGAACCGGGTGCTTACAGGGTGTTTCCCAGTCTTTATTAAGACGCACCTATTTGGTCTGGAACTCCCAAAATCTCCTTGCATATACTGGATAGAATCCAACAGCGAGCGGTTAGACTTTTTTGGAGTTATAATACTGCGGAGATAATTGACGCTTTGGAACATCGAAGTAATGTTGCGCCTTTATCGCTGTTTCAACAAAAAATGTATTTATGACTAAGCCAGTGATTTTTGCTGGTGTTCCCCAGGGCTCCGTTTTGTCTCCGACACTCTTCGTCATTTTCACAAATGATCTCCTGTCCGTCACTTCTAATCCAATTCACTCCTTCGCGGATGACAGTATCCTCAGCTTTTCATATTCGTTCCAAGGCTCTTGTCCCTCCTCTTCGACCATTGACTTGGAACGGCAGCGTATGTTAAGCTCATTAAATTCCCATCTTTACAGCATTGCGGGGGAAAGAATAAAGTGGAATTTTGTATTGTATTCTATTTGATTTTATTCAGTAGCGTAATCAGTAGGGTATACATGTAGTAGATCATTTTGTTTAGAGATATAGGACATTTTTCCTTTACAACTAAGAATTTATAGGATTATTAATGAAAACAGCAAAACTGAAATTTAATGATTCCAAAACTCAGTGCTGTTTACTGTCACTCAAGCGTTCTCAAATAAACCTGTCATTTTCTATGAATGACTCCTGCATTGTTGAAACTGAACGACTTTCCATCCTCGGTACGTTTATCAACTCAACACTAAGTTGGAACGATCACATTTTCGAGATCGCCAAAAGTGCAGCGAAATGTCCAGGTTTCTTAAAGCGATGCAAGAAATATGTCACCCTTTCTGACCTGGCAACAATATATAAGGCGCCCAAAGCTTGAGTATAATGTTCCTATCTGGCCCGGTGCTCCTAAGACCTATCTTCACCTACTGGATAGAATCCAACAGCGAGCGGTAAAACTTATTGGTGATAATAATGCTGCGAGGTCAATCGACTCGCTTGAACATCGACGAAATGTTGCGTCTCTATCACAATTTTGTCGCTATTTCAACAATAAATGCTCTAAGGAGTTAGGCAGCTGCTTTCCTTTCCTTCAAGAATTCACTTGGAATACCCGCCTCGCTAGGAATGCTCACTCGCTCTTCAACCGCACCACACGGATATGGAATGCTCTTCCCAGCCCAAACCACCCCTCCCCCCCCCCCCTTTTTTTTCAATCCACAGGCATTTAAAAACAACGTGCATTGGTAACTCCTTTCCCTCACGTCTTTTTTAACTTCGTTCCTTACTGTGACTTCATTCCATTCATTTAAGGGTATAAACAATCCCTTTAGTGGCCGCCAGTTTCATAAAAGAAGTTACTTTGTTCCGCTGCAAGAATTTACCCGCAATAAATGACTCGTAAGGAATGCCTTCCCGACAGTTATTCTTTAAGATCAATACACTAATAAGAAAGGTTATTTCCAGTTCAGTTTTTTTCCACCATTACAATCCACAAGTTGGTCGCCGTGGCGTAATGGGTAGATTGCGATGTCTAGGTTCGAAACCCTGCTGAACACCTCGAATTTTTCACGGCACCACCTCTTTCGAGCTTCTGACAAAGAGTAATAGCTATCTAAGAAAAACCTTCTCAAACTTCGCCGTTCGGAATTCGAAAAAAATCTGTAGGTCCCTTCTTCTCATTAAAGAACAGTAGCGCGCGCCACACGAGTAGTTGATGAACAAGCTAGTCACCTGTTGACTGTTGCGCCACACAATTAATTTTTAAAGTACACAGACATTTAATACAAATGTGCACCGGTACCTGCACTACTTCTCTTCCTCTATATCTTCGACCCGTGCTGTGACTAAATACCGGTCACTTAATGGTGGCAAACAATGCCTATGGCGCGCTCCAATTGATTGATTAAATTGTTGATTTAAAAAGATGCCTGAAAAGAGAAAAGAATTAACTGAAACTGTAAACAGAAATCTATGTCTTTGTCTAGGACAATTTTCTTTCAATTCTAATGTCCTTTTTTAAACCCAAGAACGATGCAAAACTCTCCACGTTATGCTCTGCGAATCTTGTTGTAAGCAACGCAAATTTGGTCTCCCCGGACTTATATTTTCAAAACGTTCACAGACATTTCGTTTCATAGGTATACGGGTGGTAAATGTTCCACAGTCCCCTCAATTTCATTCCCAACACTTGGAAGAAACCTTTTTGTAAGATGGACGAAGTCTCAAACAGAATTTTGAACATTTTGTTGAGCCTTATATCCGTCCCTGTCGAATTGCCTAAACACTCCTGAACTCAAAGTGCAGAAATCGTCATTACTCTTGGGCCTGTTGCCTATTCGTATCTACGTTTCTACTTCAAAATACTACACGTGGCCACATCGTTCATTTGTCTTTAATGCAACGGAAAGAGGGGAGGAATTTCATCTGATTTATATCTCGCGGGCGTCACTCTATTTTAGTATCAATAAAAACGACTTGATGTAACACACCTCAGGCGACTGTCACGTACTGTTAGTACACCTCCACTAAAACATATGCGCATCGTAGTTTTAAAACGAAATTCAATTAGCACTCAAAGTTAATCTCGGTACCCCCCTTGTCCCCCACTGTTCACTCACAACATCAATGTGACGCGCCGCCTGAACGACATCCTGTTCAGTATTCCATCAACGAAACTAATCACGTTTATCTAAGATGTAAGCCGAAGGACATAAAAAGCAAAAAAAAAAAACAAACCTCGCCTTTGTCAGTGCACTTCAATTAAAAATTCCCAACACAGACGAGGGTGGTGGCGTCTGTTAATAAATTCTCATCCAATGTTGCCATCAATGATCAGTCCCGTCTCACCCAGCATAATGCATGCACGGCATGCAGAGCGCATCTCTCCCCACATTCGCACATTCCAATTCAATTTCGCCTTCATTCTGGCAATCAATTAACTAATTAAAACTTAAAGATACATTCAGCGAGTAAGTTGGGCCACTCGGCGGTGGGTCTTTTTGGATTCAATTAGGCCAACAAGCATGAGACGGTTGAGAGCTAACAAAATAAGGTCGACGGGTGCTTAATAAATTTCCATTCTCGAGGAGTTAACGCACTCGATCAAGGGGTTAGTTGCTGTTGGTGTTGGTGTTCCGCAGGAGATATCGACTCGGGTGGCGTTCAGGGCGTGACTGCGCTTAAATGAATGGTGGTTAATCTGTGGCATATGCAACACGCTGCATTTTTTTTTCTCATCTCGATTTCTTTCATAAATCACCAATAAACACTCGACGGATTGCGGCTGGCGAGGTTGTAATGTGAAGGCGACTGCTGCCAACGAAGGGGTTAACCGCTGGGGTGGACCGATGAAGAAGTACGCGCTGCAATTTGGGGTGAACTGCGCTTTGTTGAGTTCCTCAAGCTTGGGTTGGTGCCGTTCAGTGGTAAACAAGCAATTTTTTCATTCATCGCGATGAATTGCATCCACTTGACAGTAATTGGTTGAGGGTCCTTGGACGGGTTAGGTGTTTATTGTGTGCGATTTTAACTTGACCCTTGGATACACAGTTTTGAGGAATTAAATTCAATGAGCTGTGTTAAAGAAGGGTAAAGGTTCTAAACACTTCTGAACCCTGCTTGGAGCAATGAATACTGGTGATGGGCACACATTCAAACCGTTCTCGTCATTTGTTGAATTTTTAAGCAGAAAAAGTTTCTTCGCCAGCTCTAAAACACTTGTTCTATCTCTCATTTCATTCCAAATCACAAAACGGACGACATTGCATGCAAGAACGCCCGTCGTCTGTTTGTTCACTTTGTTGGGTTAGTGAGAAACTTCATTTGCATGCCAACCGTCATTGTTTTTTATACTTGCGGGTGCAACAGTTTACAGAGGACTTCTTAAGCAACTACTCGTGTTGTGCTTTATATTGTTCATTCGCGAAAAGAAGGGACCTACAGTTCTTTGCCGACCCCGAAAGGAATATTTTGAGAAACATTTTCAAAGATGGTTCTTACTGTTTGATTGTTGTCAGCATCTCCAAAAGTGTTTAATTCCGCAATCGAACTTGGAAACTTCTGTGTCTGAGTGTCCAACTTTACCCACCACACCACGACAATCGGCAATTGTCCTTCAAAGTCAGCAGAAGGCAAGTTCAAATGAATGACAGAAATGTGACAGGGGGTTCATGTAAATGCTGACTGAGTAAGGTGTTGACAAACAATTTCCAAAATATTGCAAATTCTTTTCACAAACCTGAACACAGCAATTTTTGGGATGCGCTTAAAGATCAGGCAATCTTCCGAGGATATAGCAGCCTGTGCTGCCAGCATCTACCATTCACAATCTGAGATAATCTCATCGTATGGTAAAGATCGAGCGATGCGGGATATGATGGACGCAGTTCATTTTCTACAACGCTTACAGAGTGGATAGCAGACAATTAGAAAAATGATTGCGAAATATTGTTTTCAGACACGCTTTGTAGCGAAGTAAGCGTCAGTCTGCCTTGCAGTTGGATGGTACATTTTATCTGAATCTATGTTTGGGCAAGCCGCGGCGCCACCTCCTACTTGTGTGAAATATTCTGAAGTAGCGAATATAACAGTGGACAAGCACCCTCACCGTCTTTAAAGGCTGTTAAAAAACCGTTAAAAAAATTTCTTCAACCAAAATGTTTGGCGACGACGTCTTGTTTTATTTTTTAAAAAAAGGTATCGATATATAGTTACTCACAAAATTGATCACGCTCTGTACTGAAACATCAAAATTTTAGGTTTGAAAAAAAAAATAAGGATCAAAATACTTGTTGTTTTTTGGTTTAATATTTATTTCGTCATTACTAATTTTTAATATAAAAGTAAATAACGTTTGGCGTCGTTGTAAAAAAAATACAAAATCAAAAACAATACTCATCGTGCTCGATCAATTTTGTGACTTAAATAAAAAACCAAGTTCTATAGTACTTAATACTTGGTGTATCCATCACGAGCGTCAATAACCGCTTGTATTACATGGGGCATGCTATCGACTAAATTTGTACACGTCTCGGGCGTAATGTTTTCCCATGCAGTTCTCACTTTGATCCGAAGTTGGTCTAAATTACCGATTTCGCCTGAAATGGATCTTTTAAAAAAACCCCCATAGGTGTTCAACGGGGTTTAGATCCGGAGACTGCGGTGGCCATGACACCACTGTAATTTGTTATCTTTTAATCATTTTTGAGTTATTTTAACTGTGTGCTTCGGGTCTTTGTCTTGCTGGAAGACATTGTCTGAAGCTTCAACACCGAATTTGGCTAGTGATTCCATTTACTGTATGTTACGGTCTTCCAGGTATATCGGTATGAAATTTATTTTTTTGAAAATAAAACACTAATTACTAAGGGGAAAGTAAAAACATTTTATTCAAAGTATTGGCCATTGTTTTCTACACATTCTTACCACATTTCTGGCAATTTGTGAATAACACGCCAATAAAATTGTTCGTCTTTTAAAGCAAACCAATCAGACACCCAATTTTCGACCTCCTCGTAGGAATCAAAGTGCTGCTCAGCCAATGCGTGTCCCATCGATGAAAACAAATGGTAGTCGGAAGGAGCCAAGTCTGGTGAATACGGCGGGTGGGGTAGCTGCTCCCAGCCAAGTGTTTTGATTGACCACCTCTTTCGAGCTGCTGACAACACTCAAAGAGTAATAACTTTCTAACAAAGCTTCTCATATCTCGCCGTTCGGAGTCGGCAAAAAACTGTAGGTCCCTTCTACTCGTGAGAGAACAGTAGCGCTCACAATACGAGTAGTTGATGAGCAAGCTAGTTCCTGGAAGGATCCAAGTCTAGTGAATACGACGGGTGGGGTAGCTGCTCCCAGCCAAGTGTTTTGATTGTGTCTTGAACCGGTTTTGCTTTGTGTGCAGGTGCGTTGTCATGGAGCAAAACTACCTTGCCGTGTCTTCTGGCCCATTCTGGTCGTTTCTCGATCAATGCATGGTTCAAATTGATCATTTGTCGGTAGCGGACAGTATTAACGGTTTCACCAGGTTTTAGGAACTCGTGGTACAGCACACCTTTCTGGTCCCACCAAATACACAGCATTGTCTTCTTGCCGAATCGATCTGGTTTTGCAGTCGATGTTGATGGTTGTCCCAGATTAACCCATGATTTTTTCCGTTTAGGATTCTTAAAATAAATCAATTTTTCATCGCCAGTTACAATCCGGTCAGAAATTGTTTGTTGTGCAACATTTAACATTGCTGCCATTTGCTTTTGACTCAAAGTGTCATCTCCATCCAATATCGTTTGCAATTCGGCGTGTTCAAACTTTTTTGGTGGTCTTCCACGTTCTTCATTTCTCACATCAAAATCATTATTTCTGAACCGTTGAAACCATCCTTTGCATGTTGCTTCTGATAGAGCATGAGCACCATATGCCTCGACAAGCATTCGATGCGACTCTGCAGCACTTTTCTTCAAATGAAAACAAAAAATTAATGCTTTCCGCGAATCATCACTTTCTGGTACAAAATTCGACATTTTTAACACGATGAAAAAATATGATGTTGTCTGTTCAATGACTTGATGTATACAAAATATTTTTCACAGATGTCATAGCAAACAAACAAAAAAGAAAATAAGGGGTCGTTCACTACAGATGTTCCCTATCGAGACATTTTTATCTTGACGCTCACTTTCATAGAAGTATACCTGGTAAAAGGTTCGTTTTCAAAGTGCAAAAAAGTAAATTTTTATTTTTGCACAATCGATACAGAATATTTCAAGCTTTCAGAATAATGTTGTTCCCCGTTGGAGCCTCTTGGAGTACTTTTGTTATGCTCCTCCAAACATGGAAGCACTTCCCGCTACAAGTGGCCTTAATTTAAACCCTGGTCTAGAAAACTTTTCGTCAAAATGAAAAAAAATGTTTATGCAATTTTAAGGTTAAAATTGCGCCCTTTCAAATAAATATAACATTATGATCCAACATGGATTATTCTAAAAAATATTCCACGTCAAATTTTCTTGAAAAAATAAAAGTCCAGTTCTTAAAATTTCAAAATCCCAACTTTGATCCAGTCGTTCACTGAAACAGCTCATTGGAAGTTAACAAAATGTTGGCTTTCTAAGTTCTCAAATATTTAGAGTCGAAAAACCAATACCTCTTGACCGAGAAAACTATTTTATTTTACGTATATTTTTTCCGTTGGGGCATTATCCTATGGCGCAACCTCCTAGTTGTGTTAAATATTCTGAAGTAGCGAATAAGACAGTGGACAAGTACCCTCACCGTCTTTAAAGGCTGTTAAAAAACCGTCAAGAAAAATGCTACAAACCAAGACAACACTGTTTCGCGAAAATAGCAATTGTCGTCGTCCTGTTTAGTTGGTGGACACTTACAGTGACAACCGATTAATTCTTGAGTACGCGGCAGACCTTGTGGAGGTAGCGTAAGCTGTCACCAGATTAACACAGGTTTACTATTGCTATAAAATCGTATCAAACGGAAGGTTCATTCTACAGTTTACTGTTGTTGTTGATTCCTAAAACAAAAACCGATTAAAGGTAAAGTGCGCTTGTTTCTTTAGTTTGCATTTAAACCAACCACGCCACGGGCTGATCCAAAGGCATCTCTTATAGATTTCTTCAAATTTTCCCTTGTCGCCAACATTCTCAAATTTGTCGCCATTGTTTAGAAGCAGAAGTATGTCATCTACTTACCCACCACACGCCACTCCATTAGTGGGTTAATATAAGTCTAAAGTCTCAACATCATCTCGACCCCTTCCTATCTTATCAACCAAGTGCATTTGACTACAAGGCTAAAAAACGACAAACATTCTTACTCATCTCAGTTTTTGCAATCATTGCCGGGAATCTGTACACTCCACAGGGTGTCGTCACATCACATCAAATCAACTTATTCCTGAATTAATTTAATGGACTCTCGGTGGTTTTGTCATTTGCTTAAGCCTTCAAAAATCTCATCCAACATGTTCTCTTAATGTTTTGCTTCTCAGACATTTCCAAGTCACTAACCCCATCTGCTTGAGTGCTGCTTGCAAGAAACTTAAATGTGTTTTTTTTTTTTAAAATGAACAAAATGCAAAAAGAAAACAAATTGGGAAACTTAACAAAAATGGGAGAACTTAACCTAACCAGCAACAAAAATAAATAAAAAAAAAGGAAAAAACAAGGAACAACATTTGTTTTGCAGTTTTACACTACTACCATTTTTGTTGTCGTTTTTCTTATTGAGTTTTTCTGTTTTTCGTTTCCTCATTTCATGTCATGTTTTTGAATTTTTGTTTAAAGGAGGGAATCGGTGGCTCGTATCGTTTAGCTAGCCTGGATCGGTTGGCAAACCGACAGAGAATTCTTGAACAGAACGGTGGTCTTGGTAATGTATCACTCGAAAAGAATGGTATACATTACGAAGCGACTAATGGACATTCAGCCACTAATTCATCAACAACAGCTACAGCAACAGTGACGGTAAGCGAATACAAACATACACATTAAATTGATCTGTTGACGTCGACGGAAGTGGGATGAAACACAGAAATGAAAGAGTGACACACTGTTTGGCTGGGAGTACAGAAAAAAAAAATGGATTTGAGTGAAATATAATTTATTCTAGATTTAAGACCTAAGTTATGTTGTTTTGTTTTTTTTATTTTTATTTTTAATTGATAATTTTGTACAAGATTATTTGATTTAAGGATTTTTGTTAAATTTTGTTGGATTTTTAAGGGAAACACCATTTTTGAGAGGACCTGGTGTCTGTGTCAGTCTTTCCCTCCTTCTCAATGCTTAAGTTGGGATTCGGAAACCGATTAGAGGTCATTTGCGACTACAGAGTTTTCTTCTCCCCCATTCACCTCCATCCGACGCAAATGTCTCTTTCGAATGGGTCTGTTTTGTCATCGTACTTATCCTTCGTTATTCGACTAGAGACTCCGACTCAATGACTTTGATTCGAAAAACTGAAGTAGCATCGATAGTCGAAGGCATACTTTGCAACTTGTCATTTGTGGAATTTACATTTTCCCCAACGTAGACCACGTCTATCAAATGTCACACTTGGCTACAAATAATGCTCGACGTGTCGATTTATAAATGTGACACCATTTACCTGGCTTTGTATCTGTTGATTTCACTGATTTTAAATAGTTGTTTACCCAACGGGCCGGTGGCAACGAACGCGGACGTCGATGGCATCTACTAAAGCCAATAGTTTTACCGATTTGTAGGAAATCGAGAATTCCTTGTTGGCAGCTGCTCTCCAGAACAAACTTGCATTGCAACGCATCTAAGTTCATAAGTTCTTCGTATGTTTATGAACCAAAGTGCATTCCTCATAAAGTTGATGTTAGGAAGGAGCGGCACATCCATTTATGGAATGGTCAATGAATGCTGTAACATGTAGCTTTTAAGCCGGCTGAAACTAGTTTACGTGCCGGCTGAAACTAGTTAGTATTTTCCTTTGTTTAATGTTAATATTTGTTTCATAATTTAAACCGAAAGTCGAACTTGCATGCGTCAATCAAGCCGGTACAAAGGAGGTTTGAAACAGTACAGTGAACAGGATCTTCTACACGACTTTAAGTTTTATTCAGAAAAGTGGTAGTTGCCTTTATATAGCATGTGGAGTCAATTTGTCTTGTCGCCAAGCATGCTTTCGTCTTCGCCTACCTTGGAAAGATGATTTGGCTTTACCAAGTCACCCAAACTTTAGACTTTTGACCTTTATTTATTTTATACCATCAGGAATTTCAAAAGTGCATAATTGGTCAACTGGCCGTCGTGGCGTAGTGGGTAGACTGCGACGCTCACACGCCGAAAGGACTAGGTCCGATTCCCGGCTGAACACCTAGAATTTTTCACGGCACCACCTCCTCCGAGCTTCAGACAATACTCAAAGAGTAATAACTGTCTAAGAAAGCTTCTCAAATCTCGTCGTTCGGAGTCGGCAAAAAACTGTAGGTCTCTTCTCGTGGGAGAACAGTAGCGCTCACAACACGAGTAGTTGATGAGCAAGCTAGGCCCTGGTCCCCCTGTGGACTTTCGCGCCAACAATTGTTATTATAATTACTCAACTTACTATTTAACTCTTCAACAGTTTGTCAGCAGCGCAGTAGGCCCAATTTAAACATTTCCCCTCAAACTCAGCCACTAAGTCTATATCTCCGGCTGGTAGTGATCTCGTATTTTCACTAAGCTCGTTCTTTTCTCAAGAAGCATGCATCTCTTGCATAAATACTTTATATTTTTTTTACTTTATCGCGAATAAAAACAGAATTCACACTAAATTTGTCAAAACTCTTTAAAGACACATGACCGAAAGTTCCCCAACTTCTTCACCAATTCTTTTAATTAATCAGGCCTCTGTTGAAACATGTTCGAGAGAAGAGTGCCCTTCGCGCTGAACAGTTCTCGAGCTTCTGTCAACACCAAAGACCGATACAATCTTAAATGGTGCCCAAATTCACAAATCACATACAAAGTCTCTTCCGGGACTTAAATCACAATTCCATCCGCCCGCTGTTTCTTCCAAAGAATCATTTAATGTGATCCGTTCACACCAATGACACAATGAATTCGATATCAATAAACTAAATTTACGACCCTTTTGACCAATGTCAGGCATTCCCCTGATTGACACCGGACTCTGGCACGATGAGACCATGACTCACGACCGCCGACTGCTTCAGCAAAAAGGCACACAAAAGCCATTTAAGCGCCCCGAAAAATGAATCCACATTCAGTGCCACCGCAAAAGGATTACCGCATGAATCATGTCTTTTGAGGTCAATTTATGGAACGTATTCAGCCGCCGGCCATACATGACATCCGTTGTCAGCTCTATATCCGATGAATTGAATTTATGAAGCGAATCGCGTTCGCGTTCGTTAATTGCACCACACACTAAGGGCAGATAGATCCTGTTTCCTCCTTGGTACAGAACTCGCACTTTATGGAGAGCAGCTCTCATCGTGTTCTGAAGTATTGTGTTGCAGTGCAACAGGGACGAGCTGAGGAGGCTACACTAGAGGAGTGCACTCGTATCCTACGCATTTTATATTTACCGGTTTTCGCAGTTTTTGTGATTTTTTTTTTGTGTACTGCACCTAGAATATTCCGAGACGTGTGTGTGTGCCCGTGGATGGTGTGGTGTGGCTGTGCGCTTCTTCTATGCAAGCTGCCATTTAGCATGCAACAAATTTTCGCGTTCGCAGTTGAGATCTATTAATAGAATGTAATGTTGCACGGAATGTTGAATTTCAACTGAATCCCGTGTTGTTATGTTGCACTGACAAAAAGGATTTGCCATTTTTATACGATGTGGCTGCTTTTTAATTGATTTTTTCATCGTCGTTAAAAACACAAGATACCACGATTTAATTGACTATTATGTTAAATTTATTATCCCCTGCTGCAAATAAGTATCAAAAGCAAAAGGTTTTTTTTAATTTGTGTTTTCCATATAACCTGCCCGTTGCTCATTAAATATTTTTCACTCATTTCTTTAAGCCCAAAAACAAAATTGCACAGAAGAGACAAAGATGTCCAGAATTTTCAACGTCGTCACATTAAAAAGATATGCCATTGTATCGATAGTTTTAAGTTTGAAAAAAAAAACTATTATTTATCAAAATTTAAGCATAAAATTTCAGAAATCGTCAAAACTTGAAAATTTCTGGATTTTAAAATTGGATCTGGAACAAGTATCTGCTCCAAACTGGAGAACCTTCCGATGCAACTGGAAAACTTTCCAATGAAACTAGAAAACCTTCCTATTCAACTGGAAAACCTTTCAATGGCACAAGAAAATCTTTCAATTAAACTGGAAAACCTTCCAATTAAACTGGAAAACCTTCCAATTAAATTGGAAAACCTTCCAATTAAATTGGAAAACCTTCCAATTAAACTGGAAAATATTCCAATTAAACTGGAAAACCTTCCAATTAAACTGGAAAATTTTCCAATTAAACTGGAAAACCTTCCAATTAAACTGGAAAACCTTCCAATCAAACTGATTGGAAAAAACTTCAATCAAGGGAACTTTCCAGTTGAAATAAGGAACAAAAAGGACAAAGGAGAAAACTATTTGAGGATATAATGTTTTTAGAATTCTTAAGACCTTTCTTGATCTTAAGAGAAAGGGAACATATTTTAGTATTTTTGCGACGTCGGATTCCTAAATCGGGAAATGCCAGAAACAAAGTAGACAATTTCACAGCTCACAGTTCGTCCTGCCAAATTTGGCATTCGTCCTTCCATTACGCTGAAGAAACATTCGAAGGACATTTTGATGCCTTTAGACAAGAATATAAAATTTCAAACTTATATAGGCCATTTTACCATATAGCACTTGGTTGCTTTTTAGATAACCTTGTGACTCAGAACAAACCGCACACGGTTAAGTAAAGCGGAGAGATATTGAACGCTCTCAGTGCCGCGTTCAAATCGAGAACTAGGGTGCCCAACCGCAAATCCCATCGAATTAATAAATATCATTTGTAACTTGTGTGGGATGAAATTCCATCAAGTGTAATTTTGAAAATTATGACTGGGTTTTCCCTTCAAGAATTAATATGGGAAGGATAAGTAAATAAAAGATGGTCTGAGAGAAGCAAAAATGAATCCAACATCAATCACAATGTACAGAAAACTATTCGGAGCCGAGATGTGATGACAAAGATTAGACAATTCATCGAGTCGGGTGATATTGTATTTAAAATTAGTCTGTTTCTTCACAAGTTTGACTTCATATATATTGGTAGTCACTCGAGAAAGATTATTTACCAACCGTTCATCCATCTGGTAACCTTTTACGAAGGACTTAGTTCTGTCAATGTAACTCAATGTCAAAATATGATCTACAATAAAGGATGTTGTATTTTTAGTAAGATAATGGTTGAAGAGGGTCTTTCATAATAATAATTGTTGGCGCTACAGTCCAAAGGGGGACCAGGGCCTAGCTTGCTCATCAACTACCCGTGTTGTGCGCGCTACTGTTCTCTCACGAGTAGAAGGGACCTATAGTTTTTTTCCGACTCCGAACACCGCAATTTGAGAAGCTTTCTTAGACAGTTATTACTCTTTGAGTGTTGTCAGCAGCCCGAAAGAGGTGGTGCCGTGAAAAATTCGAAAAATTGGTGTTGAGCTGGGAATCGAACCTAGACCCTTCGGCGTGTGAGCGTCGCACTCTACGCACTACGCCATGGCGAAGAGGGTCTTTGATGGAGCTAAAGCAACGACACCAATTTTCCCATATTGATCCATCAACATCCAAAGATTTAACGTTTAAATGTTAAAAACTGTATTTAAATGTATGAAAACAAATTGTTCCTCCTCAGTAAGGAGGAAGCTCATTTTCTTCAATTATCTTCTCCTTAGCAGCGTGGTGCCTCACAAAAATCAGTTAAAATTGCACTTTTAATGGCTTCTACTCAGTTGCAACAAATTTGTACTTTAACTAACAATTTATCGTTCTTTTCGCTCCACTCGTTTAGTGTGAAATATTGGTGCTGACAATCACACAATTTCAAACCAATACATCTCCAACTGTGACTATTGTTTCCCGTCCATAGTTCTCGGTCTTCCTGCAGTTTTGTTTTGTTCATTTATTTGAAATTTCGAAATAATTTCAAACGATTGTCACATTTCTTCCACTATAAGAAAGGTTGAATATGACGGAGCGGTTCATTTTTAAAAATCGCTCATTTTTGATACGAATGCTGGAATGAACCGGTGGTTGAACATTTTCGGCTTTAACAAATGTCCTAAGGCAACAATTTTTCAGCAACATATTAAGAAAACTTGTGTTATTTGGCATGCTAGTTGTGACATTTGTTTTACTTAGTTTCGACCTGCTCATATTGAAACATGCACGTCACAGATCACAGAATCGATTTGTGACTTGATGGCTTCAAGATTTGGCAAAAGTTTAATAAACAAATAGAAATTGCGAAAAAAAAACAAATATTTTTCAAAGTCTAACCAGCAAGTGCCTAAATGCTGCACCGCCTTCTGAGTCTGAAACAAAGTTCATCGAATTTGAGAATACTGATTTCTAATTTATGTGTTTCGTGTTGGCAATTTTGCTTTGTGGCCCGAAAAGATCTTTTCAGCTAGTGGATATAAATGAGACTCCATAAAAAATTAATTGGATGGCGCGACAGTCCACCAAGGACCAGAACCTAGCTTGCTCATCAACTACTCGTACGGCGCGCGCAACTGTTCTCTAACGAGTAGAAAGGATCTACAGATTTTTGCCGTTTCCGAACGGCGAAGTTTGAGAAGATTTTTCTTAGACAGTTATTACTCTTTGACTGTTGTCAGCAGCTTGAAAGAGGTGATGTGAAAAATTGTAGGTGTTCAGCCGGGAATCGAACCTAGACCTTCTGCGTGTGAGTGTCGCACTCTACCCACTACGCCACGCTCTTTAAAATAATAGTAATAATTGTATAATTATATATTATGATTATATAATAATTGTTGGCGCGATAGTCCAAAGGAAAACCAGGGCCTAACTTGCTCATCAACTACTCGTGTTGTGCGCGCTACTGTTCTCTCACGAGTAGAAGGGACCTACAGTTTTTTGCCGACTGCGAACGATGAAGTTTGAGAAGCTTTCTTAGACAGTTAATACTCTTTGAGTGTTGTCAGCAGCTCAAAAGAGGTGGTGCCGTGAAAAATTCGAAAAATTAGTGTTGAGCTGGGAATCAAACCTACACCCTTCGGCGTGGGAGCGTCGCACTCTACCCACTACGCCACGGCGGCCACCTCTTTTTAGAGGTGACTCTTTACTTTACATTTAATTTGAAAGTTTTTCTTCGTATAGTTGAAAGTCCATCAACTCATTGGCTGATCAGCCAACAAGCAACAAGCTTCTTTGCTGGCCTTTCCCCTTATCAGTGTGTCATTGATTTTGTACATCGATCAAAATGTTACCCAATTTCACGACGATAATCCGATAGCAGTTATCAAAGCACCTGATAGGAAATTGTTGTAAATGCATGGTGCAATGTATGAAAGTTCCAACCCACCTGTATATAAAAGCCAACGCCACATGTTTCATTAGCGCAACAAGGTTTGTAGGCGTGGAACCATTAATTTGAGAATAATTTCAACAACCCGATACTCTGGCTGAAACAAAAAATAAAACGTTGCACCATTACTGGATGTAAGTAGTGAATTCCCATGCGTACACGCTTTTTAAAAGTTTCAAAGTCACCACCTTATTCTGTTGAATTTACATGCGAAATTTATGTACAAGCATAACTCCTGTCACCACTTTTTGTCCTCAGAAGGAGATTGCTTAAAGGCAATGTAAATAAAATACATAAAATTCCTTCACATGCAAATTCTCCCCCGCACGGGTGGTGTATCAAATATCACATTAAAAACAATTACCCGACTGAAACAGTCCAAGTTATTGAATTTGTTAATTGTTTTTTCACCACTGAGTGTGCGCACGTCTGTGACCCAGCTGGGTGTCTGGTGTCGAGTTAAGTCACCTCTCCCTCGAACCTCACACGGATCGGATGACTTGAAAGATCCAAACCCACATGGAACGTGCCTCGGTCCCCACAACAAAGCCTTTCAGGTGAAACGAAAACGAAGGAAAAAAGCAAAGCAACCGCCTCCCTAATCATTATGTCAAACAAAATGTGATTACAAGCCAGTGTAATGCATCGGCTAATGACGTTAACAGTACTCCAGCGACAGCACGTCTTTATGATTCCCAATCTCTAACCCTATCATTCGGAGTCGTTTTCCCTCTTTTCTTGGAAGTTAATTAGAACGTCATCATTAGCGTGCACGCCCAATGCGCGTATACATGTGTTTGTAGGAATGTAAACGTCACGACGTGAAATGCCATCGCAGTCGAATCGAAATGATTTAGTCACATTTCTCGCCGTGTACCCGTATCTCATTCGAGTGTGACTTTTCCAAACCTTCCTCGGGTAGCACTTCGTATTTGTTTTGTGGAAATTCGTCGCCGCACAGAGAGCGTCGATTTTCTTCCCCGTTTCCACGCGCCTTCCTTCCCAATGATTCACCGTCAAGTCGTCTGTCACTCTTTGAACTCGCTCTAATCTTATCAAACAAATATAAAACTTGTCAGAGTATCGACAGCGCGAAGACGGAATGGGTAGAGCTGCAGTATCAGCAATAAATGTTGTTCATTTGTATTTTGAGACCGTAAATAAAAGATATCAAACTAAAGAAAAAAAATGAAAAGTTCGCGCTCTCGCCGCTACTTCTCGCACTCGCTCTCTCGCTGGACTAGCCCGCGCCTAACTTGTGGGTCCGGCACCGATCCGCTAGACCCACCGCTAAAGTTGAGCTTCCACAGAGTTCGATGACAACTTGAACAACGGCGGTGGTGGCGACAGCGTCTAGAGTACGCGCTGTATAAGAGAGAGAATAAGATACTTTCCTCGCACTCTTGGATTGCTCATTTCTCCGTCGCTCTCTCCCTCGATTCGGTTTCGACCATGGCGCCGATCGAACCAACCAAATGTGATTCACAGCAGCAACTCGCGCTCCTCTCGCACAAGGCCCCAGAGAAGAGCTGACTGACTGGTTCAACAACGACTGAGGTGAGGTGAATAATACTACACAACAATACGACTGCGAGCTGCATCGCGAGTCGCCAGTTAAACGGTTTTTTGCTTTTAGTAACGAACCACAGTTGATTTGGTTTAGTGCGTGCGTTGTCAGTTTTTCAAGTCCACTCCAGGTTTTCTCACTTCTTGTCCTTATCCCCGGTTCGAAAGTTTTCCCGATTCATCTGGATCACATCGAAGTTCAATCGCGAAAATAGAAAAGATAAACGAAAAGTGAAGTTTTATGTGGAATCTGCAGCGATGAGCAGCTACTCGGTCAATAATTCAAGTCGGGTAACGCAATTGCAGAGCTATTTCGCTGATAAGATACGCTCGAACGATGAGTACAATCGTGGGATAGGCGGCAGCATCAAGTACTCCTTTAATCGCGTCGATAACAGAGTGAGTGTCAAATGTAGAAATAAAATAGTCGTATAACCTGCGCCTCACGGCCAGTGGAGTGATTGCGTCCTCTGTGAACTCTCGCGCCGAGGGGTGAATACGCCCCCATTTAAAGCAATTAGCTGTAGTTGTACGCTAAATCAACAAATTAAGTGATGTATTCGTTTTTTGCTAGTTTTGGCAGAGACACACGAACATGTGTCAGTGCAACTGTTTGTTTGACAGTTGTGTCCAAACCTCCGATGTACACATTTTTTGTATTTAGGAAACACTAAGTTGTTCTTTGGGATGTGAAATTATGTACGGCAAAGCGGAACATAATGCGCCAAGGCAGGATGCAGGTTTTTTTCGTGAAATTGTGCATGACATCATGCCTACACAATCTTCCGTCAAGTGAAATACATTGATTTGAAAAACTGAAATCGACCGGAAGCCCCCTAACTCGGGCAACATGATCCTACTTGTGACTTGAAATGAGATCCCTTAAAGTTGAATAGTTGTCGAGTATCCATCAAGGTTTTGTTTTTCTAGCGCATGTGAATCACAGCCTTTGAGTCAAATTTCACGCATCAGGAATCATTAAGCTGAACAAAGCTGAAATTATATCGATCTGGGAGCAGATGAGTGCATGTTTTGATTGGTTCTGGGGCAACGTTGTGACTCAGAGAGTGTTCAATAAGTCGAGAGTCATATCTAGCTTTGTCTAGAACTGGATACCTTCTGAATGCAATTAATTTTCCACGGAAAGTTATATTGAGTCATACATTTTGATTGAGAAAAAAAGGGTGCAACTTCTTCACTTCAAAGGTCTATCTATCTTTGTCCACCACGATAACGTGCTTTTGAAACACTAGCAGTGAGCTGGTTCGATTTTCTCCGTCTATCGTTGCACACAGACAATTGAGCTTTTGAGGCTTAAGAAATTTTGCATCATGATCTCCACCTGATGTCTGATTAAACCATATTCGGGTAGCTTCCTACAGGCTAAGATACATATCGACCATTGACAAAGAAGTGCCAAAAAGTTTGTTTAACACTTGCTGCAGTGTGTCAATTGATTCAACAAATTCGGAAAAATCACATCAACGTTTGGTTCATCAAAATAAGAGTGGATTAGTCTCCAAATACCAGGTTTGAAATGAAATAAAACTCTAATTATTAGTGGGAAAGTAAAAACATTTTATTCAAAGTATTGGCCATTGTTTTCTACACAAAGGTGGTCAACTTTCTGGCAATTTGTGACTACCACGCCAATAAAATTGTTCGTTTTTTAAAGCAAACCAATCAGACACCCAATTTTCGACCTCCTCGTAGGAATCAAAGTGCTGCTCAGCCAATGCGCGTCCCATCGATGAAAACAAATGGTAGTCGGAAGGAGCCAAGTCTGGTGAAAACGGCGGGTGGGGTAGCTGCTCCCAGTCAAGTGTTTTGATTGTATCCTGAACCGGTTTTGCTTTGTGTGCAGGAGCATTGTCATGGAGCAAAATTACGTTGCCGCTTCTTCTGGCCCATTCTGGTCGTTTCTCGATCAATGCATGGTTCAAATTGATTATTTGTTATCGGTAGCGATCAGTATTAACGGTTTCACCAGGTTTTAGGAGCTCGTGGTACAGCACACCTTTCTGGTCCCACCAAACACACAGCATTGTCTTCTTGCCGAATCGATCTGGCTTTGCAGTCGATGTTGATGGTTGTCCCAGATCAACCCATGATTTTTTCCGTTTAGGATTCTTAAAATAAATCCATTTTTCATCGCCAGTAACAGTCCGATGCAAAACTAGTTTTCTTTCGTGTCTTTGAAGCAAAATTTCACAAGTGTTTTTTCGGTTTTCTGTCTTTCATTTAATTCATGTGGCATCCATTTTCCACAATTTTGGAGCTTTCCCATAGCTTTTAAACGGCCAGAAATCGTTTGTTGTGCAAAATTTAACATTGCTGCCATTTGCTTTTGACTCAAAGTGTCATCTTCATCCAATATCGTTTGCAATTCGGCGTCTTCAAACTTTTTTGGTGGTCTTCCACGTTCTTCATTTCTCACGTCGAAATCACTATTTTTGAACCGTTGAAATCATCTTTTGCATGTTGCTTCTGATAGAGCATGATCACCATAAGCCTCGACAAACATTCGATGCGACTCTGCAGCACTTTTCTTAAAATGAAAACAAAAAAGTAATGCTTTCCGCAAATCATCACTTTCTGGTACAAAATTCGACATTTTTAACGCGATGAAAAAATATGATGTTGTCTGTTCAATAACTTGATGTATACTAAATATTTTTCACAGATGTCATAGCAAACAAACAAAAAACAAATAAGGTCTCGTTCACAACAAATGTTCCCTATCGAGACATATGTATCTTGACACTCACTTCATACTGGTATACATGGTATAAGCTATAAGTTTGGCATATGAATTATTTCTAGAAAGTTTGGTAGCTTGTTATAATGTGTAACCTGATATCCATTCATAAACTGTACTTTGGGTTTCAAGACCCTTGAAAATAAAAACAATCTTAATTTCGATTGAAATTGACTCGAAAACATGCGAAATAGTGTTGCAAGTTCATTCCGGTATCCAAGAGGCCACCAATGGTCACGGAGAGATACCGGGTCAAAGACGGACAAATTTTCTTATGCCGGCATCGTGTGTGCCGCGAACCTCGAAAAAAAATTAATTTCTATAAAAAAAGAAAAATGACAAATGTATTCCCAAATTTTCAGTAAAAGAACAGCAGCTCTATTTTAAAGCTTTAACGCCTTGAATTTGAAGTGTTGGACCTTCAGAAAATTTGTCATATACTCGTATGTCGACTGAGGTATGAGTTCTCATAATTCACTGATTGGTGCAATGGGGATAAATATGATGATCAAAGAAACAATTAACACAGTTTTCAAAAGCTGTCAGAAAGAATGGGAAACAACCAATCCCTGGCAAGTTTGGGAGATTTACGCCTCTCTCACGAACTTACTTTTCTGGTTTCGCACAAACAAGATTGCCGCAGATGTGCATGGTTGACGCACTATTCAAGCGTATCCGACATTTGTTTTAACCGAATTGTTTGCTGTTGCGACGTTCACGTCAAGGACCTTTAAAAGATGTCTCCTATAGTAAATCTAACCTTAAACCTTGCGAAACACAAACGAAAGTACAATGTTGATTTATTTCACTTGAAAGAATAAGAAAAGTGATTTTTTGAAATCATCCTTTCAATTGAAATAAATTATAAATTTTAAGGAACACCCTTTTTGTATTCCAGCCATCACAACCTTGAACCTAACATCAGTGATGATTAGCAATATTCACAATTGGATGGCGCTATAGTCCATAATAAACCAGGTCATAGTTCCTTCAGTAACTGCGGTAGAAGTAATTCCCTTCGCAGCATCTTAAAAAAAAAGATGATGGCGATGTAAGACCAACGTCACGCCATCAATTTTCCTCTTGCAAAAAAAATAATGAATATAAAATTGAATCGTGGCCATGGTGACGTAGTGGGAAGAGTGCGACACTCTTTCGCTCACGCGCCGAAGGTCTAGGTCCGTTTCCCAACTGAACACCTCGAATTTTTTTCCGGCACCACCTCTTTCGATCTGCTGACAACACTCAAAGACTATTAATTGTCTAAGAAAAGGCTTCTCAAACTTCGCCGTTCGGAAACGGCAAAAATCTGTAGATCCCTTCTACTCGTGAGAGAACAGTAGCGCGCACAACACGAGTAGTTGATAAGCAAGCTAGGTTCTGATCCTTGGTGGACTGTCGCGCCATCCAATTAATTTTTTTATGGAGTCTCATTTATATCCACTAGTTGAAAGATCCTTTCGGGCCACAAAGCGAAATTGCCAGCACGAAACTCCAGAAAACAATCATAAATTAGAAAACAGTATTCTCAAATTTTATGAACTTTGTTTCAGACTGAGAAGGCACTTGCTGGTTAGACTTTGAAAAATATTTGTTTTTTTTTCGCAATTTCTATTTGCCAAACTTTTGCCAAATCTTGAAGCCATCAAGTCACAAATCGATTCCGTGATCTGTGACGTGCATGTTTCAATATGAGCACGTCGAAACTAAGTAGAACAAATGTCACAACTAGCATGCCAAATAACACAGGTTTTCTTAATAGGTTGCTGAAAAATTGTTGCCTTAGGACATTTGTTAAAGCCGAAAATGTTCAATCACCGGTTCATTCCAGCATTCGTATCAAAAATGAACCGCTCCGTCATATTCAACCTTTCTTATAGTGGAAGAAATGTGACAATCGTTTGAAATGGTCCATCCGCTTAGTCCAATTTTGGCAAACTCTTTCCAACATTTCGGCCGATATCTCACGAATAAATGCTTCAATGTTGTCTTCCAGTGTGTCAGTTGAAGCGGGATTGTCTGCAAAGACAAGGCTTTAACATAGCCCAACAAAAAATAGTCTGAAGGCGCTAAATCGCACGATCAAGGCGGCCAATTGTCCGGTCCCGAATGTGAAATAAAATTTTCTATTAACTCGACTCTCACAAAGTCCATTGTTGCGCGTGCTGTGTGGCATGTGGCATGTGGCACCGTCTGTTTGAAACCACATGTCATGCAAGTCAAGCTCTTTCATTTTGGGCAAAAAAAAGTTGGATATCAACTCACGGTAGCGCACACCATTCACAGTTACGATTCGCATCATCTTTAAAGAATTACGGTCCAATGATGCGGCCAGCCCATAAGCGCCACCAAACTGACTTTTTCTGAATGCATTGGTAGCTCTTGCAATGCTTCTGGCTGATAGTCACTCTAAAATCGACAATTCTGCTTATTTACGTACCCATTGAGCCAAAAATAAGCTTCGTCCATTTTTGACCATAAAATGGAAGAAGCGCGCGATGAACTTTCTTAACAGAGCACGCATTTTGATAACAAAATACAGTAATTTGCAAGCGTTGTTCCTTTGTAAGACGATTCATGGTTAAATTACAGACCAAACCGATGATGTTTGACAGTGAAACAAAACACGAAACGTGCGTCAGCTGTTTAAACCAGTTTTGCCAAAAAGATAATAGCTAAAAATTACTCTTTATTATTATATTGAAGTAATATTTTTTTAATGTTGTATCTTCAAAGTGGCTTCCAACTCATTTACAAGAGCGAAATACCCTCATATTTCCTTTAATTAAAGCAAACATCCAATAATCGATTGTTTGAGTCAATGAACAAACTTAAAAACGGTTAATACGAGAATAAGACTCCCGTAAGCATTAAGTTATTTCGTGAATTTACCTCAACGGTTTGACTACATCTACTTGTTTGCTAAAACAGACAGTACCTTTTCGAGTTGTCCACAAACCCTATTAGAATGACAAGCTCGCACAACTGATGTGTAAAACCAGGGTTCTGTTCTCGAGGTCTGTTCAAAAGCACGCAAAACGCGTCTAACTTTTAAGCCTCTCACAAAGAAAATAGATATGCTATATGGCTGAAACTTTAAAAATTTTCGAGACGAGTGTGTCGGCAAAACAAAATCGATAATCGAATGTACATAGTCCGCAAAATTTGAATGACTTTTTTTTTTGGAACAAACGGCGTGGTAGAAAATCCCATTGGCAGACGCTTCCTAAAACAATATATTCTATTTGTGAAATGTGTCATGGTATAAGTGGATCTTAATTGGAAAAATTAGTCACCGAAACAGAAGACGTACTTCCCTTATCACTTACGTTAATTTGACGCAAACACAAATTTGTCATTAACCTTAATTCACCACCAGTTGCACAGGGTGCTTCATTAAGAGTGTTAAATTTTTAAGTTGAAAAAAAAAAAAACTAAATGCAGCAGAAATGCAGAAAATATTTATTTATTTAAGGGCACAATGTTGCTGTTTTGCGAGGGATAAAAAATGGGTTGAATTGTTTTTAAATTGCGACCTTAAGCTTATAATCATCCTCGTAGTCAATTAAATTCGAAAAGCCAAACTGCTTTGGCATTGTTTTCAGCAGATCTTTCAGTTCGTTGACGGACAGGGTCTGTTGAAACTGAGGAAAGGTAATCAGAGGTACCTTTATTAATTTGAAACACAAAATAAGTTTTAAAAAGAAAACGCATTTGGGGTCCCAATTTTTTTTGATGTTGTATCTTTAAAGTGGATTAGTATTACCCTTATATTCTACTTAATTACACTAAATAACCACAAATCGATTGTCTGAAGCATTTAAACAATCTAAAAGACGGTTGTTATTCGTCCGTCAGCAATTTATGGTTGAGCAATCTTTCCGTAGGATATGTTTAGAAGCTTTGAAGTCTGTCTGTTAAGGCATTGCAATGAACAGAGAAGTTATTTTATGAAGTCGTAACTTATTAAATAAAAGAATACAACGCCGAAGATGGCTAGGCCATGCAGAGCGCGTATGGACACCACGCTCTGGCCAGAAAAGTCTTCGAATGTTAACCATTGGGACAAAGCAACAGAGGGCGGCCTAGACTAAGGTGGCGCACACAAGTGGGGAAGGGCCTCAACCAACTTGCAGTGTGCAACTGGAGGCAGCTGGCAAAAGATCGTGTTGGTTAGAGAGGCATGTTGGTTGAGCCCAAGTATACCCCGGACTGTAGCGCCAAAAGAAGAAGAAGAACGTATTAAAAGAAAATTTAAAGAAATTTATTAAAAGAATTCGAATGTGACACTTGAATTCAGCTGTTTAATCTCAAATCATGGGCGACTATGCTGTGGACTCAGTCAGGACAACGTTACAAAAAGTTAAGAAAACCATGAAATCAGCAAAACAAGGGGGTAAACCACACATTTTGAAGGCGAAATTTCATAATTTGGAAGCACTGTAAATGTAAGAGTATATTGTCTCACGGTGATTTCACAAAAAAAAAGATTCTCAATAAATAGTTGTAACTTGGTTAAACAATTGTAACTTTGATAAAATGGACGCTATCAGCTATTTGAACGTTCGCATTCGGAAAACTCCGGTCTTTGTGTCAATTTTTGTGAACACTACACTCCTGAAAGCATCATTTCGACCACAAAAATCAGCTGCACCTTAAAAATTGCTCTAATTCCACTCAAATGAAACGACACAAGTATTAAATGTACATTGCAACCACCCACTGACACATTAACTTCTTCATTTCAAGAAAACTGCAAATAATTGGCATTCTTTTTATTTCCCCCAACACATTTATTTTCCCTTATCATATCAGACTTCCCTTTATTTACTGCGTGTCATCACTGATATGCGCAATCTTTTGTTTGCAAAAATACTTGTGTTACATTCAATGACATCATTCCATACCTTCATCCAGAGATTCTAGTGTCTTCTGGCATCAATATTTCAATAGTTTGTGCAATTGGTTTAAAGGTTCGAATCGACTTTCAATAAAGCTGATATCACACAGTCTCTCACAAAAAAGAAAAAAGGAAATTTATAAATGAGTCACAACACAAAAATGGACCAGTTGGTCGTCGAGACATGTATCACCGATATTTCTGTGGTTTATTCATTTTCGATGACCAAGGTTAATTCTTTAAGTAAGGTAAATCTACATTTTAAAATGCTTATATAATAACTCGTCTGCTCGTTAAAAAAATAGTCTAGCTCTCCTTTCGAGGTTCATTTGAAAGTGACTTTTTCTGGGAAACTACTTTAGCACGTATCGAATTTATTTAAAATTGGTAGGAAAAGTATTTTCAAAGGAGAGTTTCTCAAGCAACAGATTTTGTTTTTGATGTTGCGGCATTCCAAGTACATAAGTGTACAAAGAATAACTAGAAATGAGAAACCATTCCGACTTATTCTTTATTTTTTTGTTCACAGAATTTAATTTCTCCTTTGAAACAAAAGAGATGAAATTCTCTTTGTAAGTGAAATCGTTGAGATCATTGCTAATTAGCTTCCTTACTGGCTCCTCGATTCACCAAGATGCAGCTGTCCGAAAGTGCGCGTACAATTCGTGAGAAAGTAGTTATTACGTTAATTGAATTAGCGTGTAAAAGAATTCATACCGAAGTTAACATCTGAAAGAAGTACTATGTGTATATACAACATTTGTCGTTCCCTTTAATTAAGTCGTTTGAGGGACAAGACCTTATTTACCCCTTCCTTGGATTAGGGGCTTTAGAGAGTCTGAAACAAAATTACCTTTATTTCATGGCCTCACCTATGTTTTTGGTCAAAGAAAAAGGACAGAATGCGATTTCAGGGTCTCATAATTATATGGTTGTCAAATATCTTCCGCTTGTTTGCTCTTCATTCAATGCTTCAAAAAGCCAAATGCTTCCAAAGTGATCGGATTTAGTTCAAATATGCTCCGTTTTGTGGTCCCCGTGGCGTAGTGGGTAGAGTGTGACCCTCACACGCCGAAGGGTCTAGGTTCGACTCCCAGCTCAACACCGAATTTTTCGAATTTTTCACGGCACCACCTCTTTCCAGCTGCTAACAACACTCAAAGAGTAATAACTGTCTAAGAAAGCTTCCCAAATCTCGCCGTTTGGAGTCAGCAAAAAACTGTAGGTCCCTTCTACTCGTGAGAGAACAGTATCGCGCACAACACGAGTAGTTGATGAGCAAGCTAGGCCCTGGTCCCCCTTTGGACTGTAGCGCCAACAATTATTATTATTGTGCTCCGTTTTGTTCGATAATCTGTTTCCATCTAGGTAGCAACTTCATAATACCCGCCTCATAGAAGCCCTCTTCTTATTTGCGAAGAACTCGGACAGCCACTTTTAACAAATCTTTTTTTGAGTTCAACTTCACACCACCAAGGGCGTTCGCCATGGACAGGAACATGTGGTAATCACTTGGCGCTATGTCCGGGCTGTATGGTGGATACGATAAAACCTTTCATCCGAGCTCCCGTAGCTTCTGACGAGTCATCATCGAAGTGTGTGGTCTGGCGTTGTCCTGGTGGAACACTACACTTTCCTGCTGGCCAATTATGGACGCTTCTGGTCGATCGCCTGGTTCAAGTGGTCCAGTTGTTCGCAGTAAATGGTAGAATTAAGCATCTGGCCATATGGGAGCAGCTCATAGGGGATGATTCCCCTCCAATTCCACCAAACACACAGCAAAACCTTCCTGGCCCTTAATCCTGGCTTGGCCACTGTTAGGGACGAATCACGGGCCTTCAACTACGACCGTTTTCGCTTGATATTGTGGTATGTGATCCATTTTTCGTCGCCAGTCACCATCCGCTTCAAAAATGGGTTGAGTTCGTTGTGTTTCAGCAGCATATCGCAGGCGTTGATTCGGTCCAGAAGGTTTTTTTGCGTCAAATCATGCGGCACCCAAACATCAAGATTTTTTTGTATCCAACCTTCTGCAGAGGGTTTAAAATGGTTTGGTGACTAACTCCCATCTCCTGGGCGATGTCAGGAGAGGCCACATGCCGGTCTAACTCGATGATTTCCTTGATTCAATCTGTATTCGTCGTCACAGGCCTTCCGCCGGCTGGCTTATCCATGATGTCGTTTTCACCGGCTCTGAATCGTCGAAACCATTCCTCCGAGGTTCGAAGTGTACCATCCCCCATAACACCATTAATCGCTAGGAACGTTTCTCTAGCGGATTTGCCTTTAACAATGAAAAACTTTAAAATACTGCAAATTTCGGCATTAGTGAACTCCATGTTTACACGTCTATAACTGTTGAATGCAATATCCAAACTAATCATGCATAGCGTCGTTTTGTAGTTTATGTCAAGACCTTTCACATGATGTATAGTATTGCCAGATAAGAGCTCTGTAGCGCTTTGTACATAGCTGGAAAATTCAAAAGACAAAAAGGCGGAAGATATTTGACAACCTTATATAAAACAAATATTTTAGCTGGGACGTTATTGAACAGCTATTCGATGGGAGCGAGACAAAACAACTAAATTAGCTTCTTGCAGAGCTATTATTATTACTTGTTTTAGACTGTAATGTTCGCTGCTGTTTTATTCTTTTGACTTTCCTAGAAACATCAAGTAGGACCGCCAAAACTAAAAATAAAGAAGCGAACGCCACAAAAATGAAAAAAAAAAACAAGTTTAGCTTCTCTCGTTAGATTTTGTTTCCATGTAATCATTGAGTTGCACGTTTCATTGTTCTCTGATAAGTTGAGGAATGAAGTCGACCTGTGTGTCTGTCATCACTTCCCAATTCCGCAACGACCCGTGCTGTGACTTAATCCTGGTCACTAAAGGGTACCAAACAATCCCATTCGCTGGCGCAAATTATAAAAACATGTGTGAAGGCTTAACAGCTCTCCAATTCTATCCGATAGACTCTATTTTAGACAATTCAGACGACAGATGAAATCCCACATATTGAGTAGCTTCAATGTGGGATCTAATTTTTAATACAATTTTTGTATGCAAAATCTTTTTAATGCTGTCAAAAAAAAAAGCAAACAGAACCCTCAACGTGTGAGTTTAAACCGCAATTATTAGTTATTATTTTTGTTTTAAGCAACTTGGTCAAATTGGCTTCGGTAGAGGCAAATTTTCCACATGAAACGGACTATTTCTCAAATGACTAACCACATATTGCATCGAGTCTAAAAAGTTAATGGTTGTGGTTAATGAATGAGGCACATAATGATATGAATGTTGCTTCCAAACAAAGGGGCAGTATCAATGCTGTAGCAGTTTGGGCGATTTATTCAACTTTTGTTAACTTATCGCTCTTATGTGGTCAATGCGGCAATGATTAGAAGAATGGATGTTTTCTTAGTTGTCATAAAACTCGCGAACAATTGTTGGGATTTAATCACTTTACTGCGTTGCCCATTCATCTTCAGCTTGTTTCGAATATCAAAAAATATATCCTTCCTTCGCAGATAACAAGTATTACACGACACAGCTTCGAGCAGTCAAACCGATCGTAAATCATAGAGAAACCATTCGATCGTGTCGCTGTGTACAAAATCCCACATGTAAAATATTTCATTCGAAATTTAAACTTTCACCGTGAGAGTAGAGAATGCGACAGCTCCGCAATCAGTGATCAACATAGAGAACGCCATCCACTCGGAATGCACTCCGGCCCCGTAGCAATATTCTTCTGCCACTGCAACAGGTTCCTTAAATGAATCTCTTCAATTTTTATTGGAGACAAGTCTACGTCCAAAAACCCCGCTCCGGGCAAGGCAGTAAAATCTAAACACACTAAACACAAGGTATCGTGGTCCATCGTTTGTGCGTTCGCTGGGATCTCGATCTTTAACAACGCGTGTCAAATCAGATTCCTCTCGCGCCCGCCAGTGCCCGAGCTAAGTTTTATTTTAATGAACGCTGTTTCGTACTAATTATCACCAGTTCCACATGCTTCTCTCATCACTGCGCTCGTAAAAGCATCTCTATGCCCTCCGCCAGCCTCCTTATCGTTAACATTTCGTAAGCTCCGCCCGCCGAGACTATGCAATCACCTGCACGCTATCCTTGCTCAAGATCGCACAAACTATTCGTGAGACGATTGCGTAAGTCTCAAATGACATGAAACTTAATAGGAGCTATACTGCGGTGGTGCGAGTGCGTGCGTAACGAGTTGACAGGAATCTTTGGGGAGCAGCAGGTAAATGTCGATTGATATCCGTTTCTCGCTGTGATCCGTATTCAATCGTCAACACACATTTGATATGACACACGGGCTCACACGCCCAACACACCGTTTAATATGAAGCACAGGCTCACTCACTGTGCACTTTCTTCCCTGTCGTTGAATAAATAACGTCGTTTTGCGTTGATGAATCCGTTTTTGTTGTTTTACGTGAATTCCCCGGGTAAATATTGACTGCCGTGCGGAAGCGGAAGCGGAAGCTTTGATAATTTCAGATTCATTTGCCCACTTAAAATATTTTGATTTGAGTTTGATTCATTATTTATTTGTATTTTTTTTTTTGTTCTCTATTTGCAGCTGCAATCGAAGCGTGAGATGTTCTTTAAGAGCGACTCGCACAGCAGTCCATCTGGTCCACCGCCTACACCACCAACGTTAAACAATCATGTGAATAGTAACTCAGCATCACAGGTAAAAAAGAGGGGCAGTGTGGGGCTCGAAATGAAAATAAATATAAACCTTCAGATGTGCCTGACTGCGCCCGCAACGGGGTGACAGATTGTACTGGTCTGAATGGGTCCAGTCGGGGAGGTCAAATGATAAATTAAATCGCTTGTGGTAGTTATAAATCGAAGGCAATCTGTCAGGCGACAGATAATAACATTTGAGTTGAAAGTGTGTGTTTGTTGTGTGAAAATATTGAAGCAATAGGGAGGGGGGGAGATGAGATCGAAGTACGTTGATATTTTTAGAACGAATATTTACAAGAGATAATTTAAAGAAATTTTGTTTGATTTGCATTCTTGTCAGATATAGATATGATTTGTTTGAAAGCGCTGCATGTGTTTATAAATAAAAGCTCCTTCAGGCCGCGAGAAATTCCACAATACGCAGACGTTTCCCTTGCTCTATGGTTCAATTATGGCCGCTCAGAATTCCAGATTTAATTCAGAAATCCAGACTTAATTCAATATAAATAGTGAATAACTTGTCAGTTTGAACACAACACTTGAGAAGCTCGTTTCAAGTTCACATACCCAACTCTAGGACCACACACATGGCAATAACGTGGTTAAACGACCGAAGTTAGCAATGGTTGCTTAAAACAAACAAAGAAGCGCAAAACGAGGTATCCAGGAATGGTCACAGCGTACAAGAGCACCAGCAATTGACTTGGTTTTTGTCTCGTCGCATAGAAAACACGAACTTTGTACTGATATTAAACCCATTGTTAAGTTTTTGGACCCAGTAACCAAATGTCGTTCCCTCGAAAGTTAATAATAATAATAATTGTTGGCGCTAAAGTCCAAAGGGGGACCAGGGCCTAGCTTGCTCAGCAGCTGCTCGTGTTGTGCGCGCTACTGTTCTCTCACGAGTAGAAGGGACCTATAGTTTCTTGCCGACTTCAAACGGCGAGATTTGAGAACCTTTTTTTAGACAGTTATTACTCTTTGAGTGTTGTCAGCAGCTCGAAAGAGGTGGTGCCGTGAAAAATTGGAAAAATTGTTGTTGAGCTGGGAGTCGAACCTAGACCCTTCGGCGTGTGAGCGTCGCACTCTACCCACGTCGCCACGGCGACCACGAAAGTTAACTTTGAATAATATCTTAAGCATACCCGTTGTGTTCAACACCGCAAGGATTTAATAAAAGGAAATGAGGAGATGTACGTCGGTATATGCTTAACAAAACAAATTTGATCAAAACATACGGGCGACAAACGTTAACACATTTGATTGGTTTGGTTTCACTCCGGTTTTGGCTTGCACTTTTAAAGAAACAACAAATCAGAACTTTAGTTTTAAAAGTACTCACTAACACCATTCCGGTTTATTGTGCTCTTTTTAAAGGGATACTTAGCTCATGACGTGTCTCTTTAAAAAGAGCACAATGGACCGAAATGGTCTTAGTGAGTACTTTTAAAATTAACATTTTGAGTTGTTGTTTTTGAGTATCCCTTTAAGATTTTTGAGGTCATCTCGATCATCCCCATTGAACGAAGTAAGAATTTCAGAACAAATCCTCGGTTGTACAAAACTCTCAGGCGTAAATGTTTTCAGTTCACAGTGCTGGACAAGACATAAAGTTGATGGATTTGTTTCCTCTCCTTAAACATCTAACCTCTGTGTTTTATTCCAAAACATTGTGCACATTTGTCTATGGCACCTTGGGTTCAGGCGCACCAGAAGTTAACAACACAAGAATGAAGTCAATGTGGGCCATGCCTCCAGTTCCATTTAAATAATTCTCATTTCTGCAAAGGCCTTTTTTCAATTCTTCTCTTGTTGTAAACTCTTTTTCAATTTTGATATTTTTTGAGTTATTTCAAGATGGTTTGGTTTTTCCTACTTTAAATCTGGACAAAATGTCAGTATCAAACAACCACTCATTGCGACTGCGGAACTCAAGTTTGTACAAAAAGTTCCTTAGACTGATGTGCCCTTCAACAGTATTCATACTCCCTTTCTTCATGCAGACAAAAATGTGACTGTCTGTCTTACCCGCTCAACATTTTACTGGCTAGAGAAGAATTCGCATCTTGTGTTATTCGTTTACAGTGTCAAACAGCAGCAGCAGAAGGCGCTCAACTATTCGCAGTTTGAGTCATGGGGCACGTCTTTTACAGAAACTATACAATGACAATGACTCTTTGATACCCATTATGGAGGGATTGAAAGATCCTGTCCGATAACGGCGAGCGCAACAGGGCCACCTTTTTAACGAAATCAACGCTTTATATTAAAAGACCTTTGGTTATACTCAAATGTCATAGACCTCATGCCACAGTTGATATTTTGTGCAAAAAATTACTTAAAAAGTAAATTATCTGTCGTGTTGTAGGCTTCAATTACTCGCTACTGACTCCATTTGAATTTTTTTGCAGGCAACTTGCGGCCGCCGTGGCGTAGTGGGTAGAGTGAGACGCTCAAGGCTCCGGCACATAGAATACGTTACTTGCGTAGCGGCAAAATATCCGTTGAAGTTGAAGTACGTGACGGAAGGGGTGACACAATGAATACTTCAACGCACAGCTGATTTCAATTGACAGTAGCTTTAAATTCAATTTGTTTCGGATATAGTTGTAGAGCTTCTTCCGTCCTATGTTAATATCTTTACTAAGTTAATTTTATTGTTATTATTAAAACTTGCAAATACAAACCTTTGTTATTTTCCTGTGTGACTTCGACGAGAACTAACCTCAAACTCAACATGTAAACTTAAAATTCAAAAAAATTCTCTTGAAATATCACAATGTTCGATTGTCAACGCTGACGGAGAGAGAAAAGTTAAAAGTTGAGCTACTACATCCGTCGCGTGAGCGGCAGCGTTGGTCTATGGACCACTCCCCATAAGAATAGACGTATTTCTATGTATCTGTCAAAGTATCGCTGACGCTGACGCTAGTAACGTATGCTATGTGCCGGGGCCTTCACACGCCGAAGGTAGTCGAATTTTTCACGGCACCACCCCTTTCGAGCTACTGACAACACTCAAAGAGTACTAACTGTCTAACAAAGCTAAGCTCAAACTTCGCCGTTCGGAGTCGGCAAAAAACTGTAGGCCCCTTCTACTCGTGAGAGAACAGTAGCGCGCATAACACGGGTAGTTGATGAGCAAGTTAGGCCCTGGTTCCCCTTTGGACTGTAGCGCCAACAATTATTATTATTAACCGCAGAGGCATGCTAGCAAACCCAAAACTGTACAAGGGCTTAGAGCCAATATCATTAAATCAATTCAGCTCCAGCTCAAAGTTAATATCATGGTCTTGTATAATTGAAGTGCCAAAATGCACTACTGCCAGCTGAAACAGACACTTAACCAAAGTTGTATTTCGATCAGTTCCTGTGTTTTTAAAGGCACATATTGCTCATTGATCAAACGTTGCATACAATTCAATGAAGCTATTGACTCTCTGACTCAGAGTTAAAAATCAATCCTAATCCCTATCCCTATCCTGAAGTCTAAGGTTTCACTTTAATTTTAACCAAACCTGAAACAATTCAAACTTAAAAGAAGTGAAGATTTTAGTGGCTAAGTTCATGGAACAAATTGACGTTGGTAGCTTGGAAACTTCTTCATCTTCATCTGATGTTGTATTGGGAGTAAAGGGGACAATTAATTGTATGCCCTCTACCAAGACAAGTTTTGAAATGTTTGTTATTTTCTTATGATGTCATCTACTCGAAGTGACCACCGTGGCTTAGTGGGTAGAGTGCGACACTCACACGCCGAAGGGTCTAGGTTCGATTCCCGGTTGAATTTTTCACGGCACCACCTCTTGCTCATAACACTCAAAGAGTAATAACTCTTTAAGAAAGCTTCTCAAATTCGCCGTAGGGAGTCGGCAAAAAACTGTAGGTTCCTTCTACTCGTGAAAGAACAGTAGCGCGCACAACACGAGTAGCTGCTGAGCAAGCTAGGCCCTGGTCCGCCTATGGACTATCGCGCCAACAATTATTATTTTTATGTCATCTACTTGAAACATATCTATACCGCTAAAAGTACAAAAAATCGATGCATTCATGGTTGACTTGACTTAACTACTTCAGTTTGGAGTTGATGTAAACATGCTAACTTACACATAACTTCGGTCACATTGATTAATATTTTGTCTTGAAAGTGTGCGCAAAGTTCACCCCTTGGTATGTTTCGTTGGCACAAAAATGTCGGCCTTTGAATACCTGCTGCAACGATAATTTGCGGTCAATTCTAGTTCTATTATTCCATTTGGTCACTAAATTCACAAATCGACTATTTTCACAGAGATCGCTTGGAATCTGGTTATATGCAAAAAAAATGGATTAATTGATTTTTACGGTGCCTCCCGCATTCGGCGGCACATTCAACTCAAACAGAACTCGCCCATATATACAATGCCACTCACAGCTGGATCCTCCAACTAGGAATGTAAAACTGACGACGGTTAATGTCAGTTGAGACCAATGGTCACCGCAGACAAATGTGCCACAAAAAGCCAAGTTAGAAGAACTGTGGTTGGTCTGATGGAATTTTCATCACTTATCATTTCCGGTGTCGCGTGGGTGATGTTGATGCAGATGTCTCACTAACGGCTTTAACAAAATTTACATTGCGTTTGATGAACAGCTCATCTATGGGGGAGTGGAGAGAAAACGAAGTAAACAGCTTTTTGTTTTTGCTGTGCATACAATTTTTTTGTTTTATTGAAGTGGATTTGGATGATTCAGTTTTCATGTTGGTGACAATTACAATAAAAGCGCAAAAAATTAGTATTACGAGGGCTGCCTTTTATATTTCGGCATTAGAGAACAAGAACAAGTATTTATCATCGAAAACAGCTTTATTGTTTTTCAAAATATTCCCCATTAAGATCTATACACTTTTGCATGCGTTTGAACCAATTGTCGAAGAACTTTTCCCCCTCTGATTGAGGTGTCCCCAAAACATGCATTCTGAACGCATCAGAAGCTTCTTCAGGTGTCGAAAAACGTTGACCTCTCATTTTATTTTTTATGTATGGGAATAAAAAGAAGTCAATTGATGCCAAGTCAGGACTATACGTTATACCATCAAATCGTTGTTTCGAGTCCCCAAAAATGCAATTGTTTGAGCCGATGTGTGAGACCTCGCATTGTCGTGGTAGAGAGTGATCCGTCTTCGACGGTTGGTTTTCCTGATTTCTCGGAAGACAACTGACAAACAAATGGTTTTGTACCACTCAGAATTGACTGTTCTGCGTTGATCTAGTGGTACAATTGCGACATGTCCAGTTTTTCCGAAAAAAACAGGCGACCATTTGCTTGGAAGTGCTTCCTGCGCGAGAAACTTTTGTTGGATTTGGTTCAATTTCAACAGTCGACTGCTGTTTACTTTCGAGCTCATACACGTAAATCCACGATTCATCACCTGCCACGATGTCATATACGTGTTTCAAAGCACCGCGATCGTATTTTTGGAGCATTTCTTTCGACCAATCGACACGAGCCTTTTTTTGAGCGATTGACAATTGACACGAATTTTTTCACCTTTTAATTCCATTTTGTGGTCGAGATGAATCTTTTAATTTAATGTAAACAACACAAATAGCGCTCGTATGTCAAAACGTTCTGAGTACGTATAACCTCAAAAATGTCAAACTTTCCGAAAGAGCTGGCAGTTGATAGATTGCAACACTAGGGTTGCCCAATCTCGAAATATAAAAGGAAGCCTTCGTAAGTAATTTTCAACATGAACGTTGGTGCATCGTGACTTGTAAAACAAGAAAATCGTAGCAAGAAATTGTCACATCTTCCGTACATGAGACGCACATGCAACCGATGAATCGCCAGACTCATCGCTTCACCAGAAGCTACAAATTAAGTTTTTCAGAGATTGTTGTCTTGGAATTGTTTAGCAATTGTCACGGAAAAACTTCACGTGAACCACACACCCATATCTAAAGAAGTTTTACCACCTGACACTGACACTTTCCAAAAACGACGATGACACAAAACACGAGTTTTTAAAATTCATATTAACTCAATGTGACCATGTAGCAACGATTCTTGACGCCGGTAATTGCGTTTTGATACGCTCGCGCTACGCGGTATAAGCTGGTAGTTCAAAAACTCAACTTACCATAATACCAGATTATTTTGGGTAGTTACTTTTGCAACGCAGTCGGGATCCGTAGACAAAGGACCACCTAATCGAATGAACAAGTTTTTCGTTTACTTTAGAAACGTTTGTCAAACTTGTCCATTGGCATACAGAATGTTGTAATCTATTCTTAATCAAGTTTTATGTGTCAACCTTTTGTTTACAATTGAGTTTCTTTTGTGAACAATTTTTAATTTATGAATTTTTACTACCACAACCTGTCGCATTTTCTTCACACACTCATCACACTTAATTTTCCCCATCACACAATTCCACCATCATGCATTTAATTTTCAAGCAAATTGCCCCATTGACCTCGACATTCAGACTTTTCTACATAAAACAGCGTGAACACACTCCAACCTTGTTGTAATTAACAATTTATTGCAATTGTTTTCATTTTTTTTCCTTTCTCTCTGTCTACAGAACTCGTCAATAAACAACACAGCATCGGTCGCAAACGATAAACACCATCATATTAGCAATAATATACAAAACAACCACCACACCTCATCGTCAACACTAAACAGTAGCTCCACTTTGATATCACAAGAGCAGCAGCACAGTAAAATCTCCAATTCAATAGTGACAACAAATTCAGCGACATCGGGAGGAGGTGTCGGTGGTGGCACAACATCGAATGTAACAGCTCTGGCGAACAATATTAACAATTTATCGCTGAAGGAGAAACAACAACAGCTTCTAATGAACAATGATAGCTATTCGGATTCAAATAAAATCGCTAGCGAGCGATACGATAAGGAGAAAGTGCAAGCTGTTGTGCGGCCCAAACCCAAGGAGCTGGACGGATATGTGGGCTTTGCAAATCTTCCAAATCAAGTCTATCGGAAGGCGGTGAAAAAGGGATTTGAATTTACCCTCATGGTAGTGGGTAAGGATTTTTTGTTTCTTTTGATTGGTGATGCATGAGACTAACTCTATTTTTTGTTTCTGTTGCGCAGGTGAGAGTGGCTTAGGAAAATCCACGCTGATCAATTCGATGTTTTTGTCGGACATTTACAATCAGGACCAACATCCGGGACCATCGCTTCGCATTAAGAAGACAGTTGCTGTCGAATCTACTAGGGTACTGCTCAAGGAGAACGGGGTCAATTTGACACTGACTGTGGTCGACACACCTGGATTTGGTGATGCAGTCGATAATAGTAATTGGTAAGTACACTTTTTTCGCAGGAGCTTGGGCGTAAGCTTCCACATTATTATATCCCAAAACAGCCTAATATTTGGCAAATTTTGACATCAAATCTTTTGATATGATCGCTGTCTGTTCTGACCAAGCTCATGAAACTTTGTGACGTCGGCAATTACGATCACACAGTTTTGTGACTGTTATTTCACTTTCCCATGAAATTTACAATTTGAGCACTACATTTAAATTCATTCGTTTTCAGCTGGGTGCCCATTATTGATTTTGTCGAAAACAAATACGAAGAATATCTTACCGCCGAGTCGCGAGTGCATCGCAAGGCAACACCCGATAACCGAGTGCATTGCTGTTTGTATTTTATCGCTCCATCCGGCCACGGATTGAAGCCGCTCGATGTTGAGTTCATGCAACGTCTCTGCGACAAAGTGAACATAATTCCAGTTGTTGCCAAAGCCGACACAATGACACCAGAAGAAGTGCAACTGTTTAAGAAACAAATTCTCAACGAAATTGCTCAACATAAAATTAAGATTTATGATTTCCCCGAACCCCTCGAGGACGAGGAGGAAGCCAAGGCCTTGCGGCAACTCAGAAGTCGTGTGCCATTCGCTGTTGTTGGAGCAAACACAGTTATTGAAGTTGACGGCAAGAAGATTCGCGGCCGAAGATATCCCTGGGGTATTGCCGAAGGTAAGTTTTTGACAGATGTGCCATTGGGGACTTCCAAAGTAATGCATACTTTTTTCTTTTGTCTTTCAGTTGAAAATCTTGATCACTGCGATTTTATCGCGCTCCGCAATATGGTTATCCGAACGCATTTGCAGGATTTAAAGGACGTGACAAACAACGTGCACTACGAGAACTATCGGTGTAGAAAACTGGCTGGATTGGGAGCCGATGGAAAGGCCAGACTAACAAACAAGTGAGTGCGAACGTGTGCAGTTTTCTTGTGTTCCTTTTTTGTGATAAATGTTGCTTTTGTGAGTGTTTTGTTTTGTGTGGACTTTCAGTTTAGTTTAGTTTTCAGTTTGGTTCTGTTCATTCAAACACATCACAATTCCCCTAAACATTTGACTAAATGGATAGAATTTTCATAAATGAATAAACAAATCGAGATACAGAAACCTTTTGCAAAACAAAAACAAAAATTTAAAAAAAAGTACATGAAATATCTCTCATTCATCGATGTTCATCATTGTTGTATACATTGTCTCTCTTTCTCATATAGTTTTTGCCCCCAAGGAATTATGAATAGCTTTATGATTGTTTGGTAAGTTCATACCCACATTCGTCTACTTTTGTTTTTTGTCTTCCTACCTCTCTCTCTCTCTCATTATCAGTTCATGATTGCGATCTTTCTATTTTTTTGAATTTAGTTCCATTGAATATACTTTGGTTTGTATTTTTCTTTCTTTTGGTTTTGTAAATAGCTTTTGTAGAAATGTAGGGTTTCTTGTGTGTAGTGTGTGCAAGGCTATTAGTGATCGATGTATGAAGGATTGAATGACTTTTGATTCCTTGAGTTTATCTGCATAAGGTAGGTTTTGAAAAAATGATATCCTCGTAGATGTAGACACTTCCTTTTAGATGCGTTGAGATGTAGAATTCTTTTGTTGTGTTAAATCGGAATGTTTCCTTTTCAAAATTTATAATTTTGGTTGGGACGACAATGGGTCTCTTGACTCTATTTTCTTTGGTATTTTACAAAGCGTCAATATTTTTTTCAAGCACAAATTAGCGGTGCTTTCCAGAAATTATGTGATCGCCGTGGCGTAGTGGGTAGAGTGCGACGCTCACACGCCGAAGGGTATAGGTTCGACTCCCAGCTCAACACCAATTTTTCGAATTTTTCACGGCACCACCTCTTTCGAGCTGCTGACAACACTCAAAGAGTAATAACTGTCTAAGAAAGCTTCTCAAATCTCGCCGTTCGGAGTCGGCAAAAAACTGTAGTCCCTTCTACTCGTGAGAGAACAGTAGCGCGTACAACACGAGTAGTTGATGAGCAAGCTAGGCCCTGGTCCCCCTTTGGACTGTAGCGCCAACAATTATATTATTATTATTCCAGAAATTATTCTATTTAAAATATATTCTCTACCATTCACACTTTTTACACGGTTTTAAGTCTTCATCTTAATAAGCTAGTCTTAAGTCTTTGTAATTTTTCTTCGGTGTTTTGGAAGCAACAGGCGAAATGGATACATACAGTACCTCACAAAATTGACCATACACCTATCATGCGGCTGTTTTAAGGCCGGCCACTTTTTTGTTTTATTTTTTTGGTATACAATCATAACTGAATACATATCCTAAACAAGAGTATATGCCAAATTCACAGACAGGCGACTTCCTACCGGTACTTTTCGCATGAAAAAGGAAACAACCTCTAAAATCGACACAAAATTGAGCATAAAGATGTCATGTGTGCGTTATACACAAGCTTCGCAGAATCGATACATGCAAATTTGTTCAGGAATGAGGCAACAAATGTCCCTGATGATCATTTCTGCACACGCTTTTGTACTGGAAAGATCGATATTCTCTTCTTTGTGCGAAAATATGGAAAACATGCGAAAACAGACTACTTTGTCAACGACAATGCTCATAATTAAGCTATTTTGTGATTGGAAGTCGATGCGAAAAATAAGAGAAACTGTAGGGCGATCGCATGCAACGGTACACAAAATAATAAACAATTATAGATATGAAGGTACACTAAAAAACAGACCTGGAAGGGGAAGACAAAAATTACTCTCAAAACAAAACGAGCGGTATATTGTTCGGACAATCAAGTCCAATCCAAAATCTAGCGTTCCAAAGTTGACGGCTGAGGTGTCATCCGTCAGCCTCTCTCAGTGGAAACCGTTCGCAGAGTCTTCTGAAAAAATAATTTTAATGGTAGGATCGCCCGAAGAATGCCGTACAATTCCCTAGTTAATAAGAAGAAAAGATTGGAGTTTGCTAGACAATATGTAAACCACCCGGAAAGCTTTTGGGAAGGTGTTTTGTTTTCAGATGAAACAAAAATAAATTTATTTGGGTATGATGTTAAACAAGTTGTTTGAAGGAAACCAAAGACAGCCCTCAAAGCTAAAAATATAAAGTCAACCATGAAACACGCTGTTGTGGGATTGTATGGCTTCAAATGGCTGTGGAAAGTTCGAATTTATAGAAAATACTATGGACAAAATTGGGTACTTGAATATTTAAAAAAGAAATTTACGAAGTTCCGCAGTAAAATTAGGTCTACTTTCGATTTTCTACTTCCAACAAGATAATGATCCGAAGCACACCTCCTATTTAGTATGCGAATGGTTGCTTTGTAACGCTCCAAAGCAGCTAAAAACACCCCCACAATCGCCGGATCTTAACCCTATTGAACATCTATGGCACGAAATAAACGTGCGGGTTAAAGAAAGTACCTGCTCCAATAAACAGCTAAAGTTCAGGCAGCTTGGGAAGGGATTCAGCCATCTTTTACTGAAAAACTGGTGAAATCCATGCCACGGCGGTTACAAGCTGTCATAGATGCTGAAGGAGGTGCCACGCGTTACTGAAATTTTATTTGTAGCTGTTTTTGTTTTGTGTTTTAGTCGTAACTCGTATTTACTTTAAGTGTATGCTCAATTTTGTTTGTTAAAATGAAGTGCCTTTTTTATTTTGCTTAGAAATAGCAAGTTTTTTTCTAATTTTTTATTTATGTTTTTAGCAATTGAAATATGTCAATTCGAACTGCATTTAAGTTTTATTAATTAACTACTTTTTGTAAGGCGAAAAAGATAAAAATATGTTTAAGCTGTGAGTGTATGCTCAATTTTGTGAGGTACTGTATGTAAGAGTATACATATCTAAGACGTACAGATGTGTATTAATTTAGGACACAAAAAGCAATTACTTATCTCAAATTGTTGGAGTTCATGATTTTCCCTCAAAAGGTTTTAAATTTCAAGGAGAGAACTTTGGTTATGTTTCTTCTTTTGTTGGAGTCTACAAAATGGAGATATGTCGACATGTTTTCATGTAAGACAGCTACTATTTCTAGAAACTTTGGTGAATGTGTCTGACTAATTCTCTCTGTAAGTTTAACGCTTACATTAACAGAAACGAATGGGAATGTTGTTTAGAAGCCATCAATGGGTTTTATAACACAACAATGAAGGAACCTAAGTTTTGTCCCAATTCCAGATAAGCCTTTGTAGCCAGCATAAAGCTATCAAAGAAACGCTGCATCGAAAAACAAGAAGAAAAACGAAAGAACCCGCAGTTCACAGATGTAAAAAGAACTGTATGCCAATCGGATGTTCGATATTTTATGACAGAATTAAGGTTGAAAACAGTAAAGAACAGTAAAGAACATCGATGGATGTAATATTTCTACTTTAACCCGCACGAACATAATAATACAAATAATTGTTGGCGCGACAGTCCACAAGGGGACCATCACCAACTACTCGGGTTGTGCGCGCTACTGTTCTTTCACGAGCAGAAGGGACCTACAGTTTTTTGGCGATTCCGAACGCCGAAGTTTGAGAAACTGTTTCTTAGACAGTAATTACTCTTCGAGTGTTGTCAGCGGCTTGAAAGAAATGGTGCCTCGAAAAATTCAAAGTGTTCAGCCGGGAATCGAACGAACATTCGGCGTGTGAGCGTCGCACTCTACCCACTATGCCACGGCGGCCACCAGCATTCAAATACAAACATATTTCAATGCCTTCATACTCTTCACCGGTACTTTAAAACAAAGACTTTTTACCTAAACTTATTTCAAAAGATCTGCCGATCGAATGCTCTCAGTTCGCGTTTTTTATAATAGGCGCGCACTAAAGGAATTATTTATACCCTTAAATGACTGGAATTAAGTCACAGCACGGGCCGAAGGCATAGGAAGGAAAGGAGGTACCGATGCACATTGGTTTTAAATGCCTGATGGATTATGAGCGTCGCACTCTACCCACTACGCCACGGCAGCCACAGGAACATAGGCCAGATAAATTCTAACAGAGCTGTGGCAATTAAGAAAAATCAATTCTGCAAATTGGTTCACGGCGACCAAATTACTACTTCTAGAGAAAATAAGTTATTTAATTTTCCGACATTCGAAAAGAATTTCTACGTAGATTTCCATGATCTCATATTTCAGTAATATCGAGTCTTAAGGCTATAAGGACTGAGCTCCACTGATCGCTTTAAAACAGCAGATTAAAAGGCAGTTTGGCGTCACAAGATGACCTCATCTTCTTATGGCGCTGCAGTCCTTTGTGGACCAACCAACATGCCTCTACAGCCAGCACGGTCTGGAAGGTGATATCTACGTCTGCGCAAATTAACTGAGGGTTAATTTTCCTCTTCAAGCTTTTTCGAGATGTAAGCCGCTAAGTGCAAGATCTTGTAAGGAAAAAGTTCAGTTTAGCACAGATATAATTCATCATGCACATAGTTTTAGCTCTTACCAATCAAAGTTTGTTTGAGTTCTGCTCGTACACCCTTGAAATTATTGTTTCTGCGAAAATGGCGGACTGTTGCCTTCTTAATCTAAATATCAAAGTTCCCTTAACATTCCGATAAGCAAAAACTTGTTGGTTTCCTTCCTTATTTGTAGGTACTTATTCCTAAAAACCCAAAGATCTCTTCAAGTTTCTTTTTATGTATTTGGTTTCCTTACAAGTTTTATCCATTTATTCTGATCTGTATAGTATGTTCTTGGTCTCCCTGCATCTTGCCATTGAAACGATTTATGAAATGTACGTTTTTTTTCTGTTGTAATTTTGTATGTTTTTTTTTGCGTATTCTAATTTCTGATTTTCGCCATTAGTATGTATCCTTTTTGGTGCAGTGCAGAGATTGGCTCCCACCGAAGTCTCTGAGTGTGATTTGTTTTTCTTGTGATATTTATTATTTTTTTGGTTTATTCCCTCTGTTCGATTTTATTTTATCAACAAAACAAATAAACAATTTTCAGGAATCCACTTGCTCAAATGGAGGAGGAGAAACGTGAACACGATTTGAAAATGAAAAAAATGGAAGCCGAAATGGAACAGGTGTTTGAAATGAAGGTGAAAGAAAAGAAACAAAAACTCAAAGATTCTGAATTAGAATTGACAAGACGGCACGAGGAACGCAAAAAGGTGAGTTGCATTTCTTCAAGTTAAATAAAGCTAGTTTAGAACGAGAGTGGATTTTGAAAAAATATTTCTAATTAGATTTTTATTTTGAGCCATTAGAAGAGCTTTCAAATATTCTCTGGCGTAAGTTAATTTTATTTACGCTTTAGAGTGAACTAGTCTTTAAATGTGAATGAATACTTATAGTCCTCGTCCAGGTCTCATTAACATATTCATTACGTTTTATTCATTTAGTCAGAATATTGATCCGACAGGACATCTACTTTCCACAAAGTTCGATAGATGTTGGATTTCTTTAGAACTTGCGGGCAGATGCGTGGTGTATGTGAAACACACTGCATCCTTTATAAGAAAACAAAAACAACAATTAATCGAAAGTATAGATAGAAATATGAACGCCCTTCGTTTGACGACTCTCCTTAGAAAACAACCTTTACGTCATGTTGTTTCTCTATTGCAAGCATCTCAGCATCTGTGGTTCAAATTTCTGTTCCATCAATTTGGAAACAAAAAAGTTTTACTGATCAAATTTTGAGAAAACGGAGAAGGAGGTCCAACTGGTTCAACTTAATAATGGCGGTGGGGGATATATGTGACCCAAGTGGAAGTACCTTTTTTCGCCAAATGGGTCTTTTTCTTTTCTGCAGTGCCTTCAGCAATTTAGCTTAAAAGATTTCTTCAACCGTTTTCACTTCTTTTGGTAGTCATATTAGCTTAAAACTTTCAAACTGTGTAGGTACGTCCTCGTCTTCTTCGGATAACGTTTTCCGAGTTGGGTAATATTGGGTTTAAAAAAGCGGATTCATGATGCATACAAAAATAATAAAACAATGTTCTATTTTTGGTTTTAATATTACTATCAACTGTTCTTAACTCTAAATTAGTGAAAATAAGTAGGTGCTTTAACTGAGTCTTAATTTTATTGATTTTTGTTCACGTTTGGTCACAGTATATAGTTCTGAAGTGGTCTTACGGTGACACTTGTTGTCCGGAAAGAACAAGTGTGTACTTCAGAAGGTTTGAGATTCCTTTTGCCACATCCTAAAGCAATCACGATTGCACATATTTTAAATGTTTACAATTTTGCGTGAGAATGTGCTGAACAGGGTGATTTTTTAAAGGCTATAGGAAAGTTTTTCAAAATAAAAAAAAACACATAAAATTCAGAAAAATAGAAAATTTTTATTTGAATCGATAGTACTAGTACTAGATAATATTTGAAGATTATTTCAAAATTGACCTTGACTGCGCCACAAATGGTCCATCCGCTTAGTCCAATTTTGACATACTCTTTCCAACATTTCGGCCGGTATCACGAATAAATGCTGTTTTCCAATGCGTCAATTGAAGTGGGATTGTCTGCTTAGACATGAGCCTTAACATAGCCCCACAAAAAATAGTCCAAAGGCGTTAAATCGCACGATCTAGGCGGCCAATTGATCGGTCCCGAACGTGAAATAAGATTTTCACAGATCTCGCCTTTGAATAAGTCCATTGTTGCGCGTGCTGTGTGGCATGTGGCACCGTCTTGCTGAAACCACATGTCATGCAAGTCAAGCTCTTGCATTTTGGGCAAAAAAAGGTGGAAATCATCTCAGGTTAGCGCACACCATTCACAGTTACGTCACGATTCGCATCATCTTTGAAGAAGTACGGTCCAATGATGCCACCAGCCAATAAACTGAATTTTTCTGGATGCATTGGTAGCTTTTGCAATGCTTCTGGCTGATATCACTCCAAGATCGGCAATTCTGCTTATTTACGTACCCATTGAGCCAAAAATAACCTTCGTCCATTTGTGACCATAAAATCGAAGAAGCGCGCCATGAATTTTCTTAACGAGCACGCATTCTGATAATAAAATTCAATAATTTACAAGTGTTGTTCGTTTGTAAGACGATTCATGGTTAAATTATAGACCAAACTGAAGATGTTTGACAGTGAAACAAAACACAAAACGTGCGTCAGCTGTGTAAACCAGTGTTGCCAAAATGATAATAGCTAAAAAATCACCCTTTATTATTCTTATATAGGGCATAGTAACTCAATTAAATATTGTCCGATGACAATCTAATGGAATTGTAAATTTTCAATTATTGAATTGATGCACCATGACACCCTCAGCTTGCAAGTTTTCTTATGGAAACCGAAGGTCTTTTTGACACAATATTTCCGCACTATGATCCCTGAACAAGACGCGTGGTTGGCTAACCCACAATGGGTTGCTGACGCTACGTGCATCTACACCGATGGATCTGAAACAAACGAAGGTGTTGGTTGCGGAGTCTACTCTGATGATCTGAACCTTAGTCTAAAATTTAGGCTTCCCAATCACTGTGGCGATTTCCAAGCTGAAGTAATGGCCTTTCGCGAAGCACTGTCTTGGCTGAAGAGGAATAGTATATCCTCAGCTGATATCCTTATTCTTGCGGATAGTCTGGCAGCACTCAGAGCCCTGGAGTTATGTCTCAACAAACTCCAAGACGATCATGAACTGCCGCACATCCTTAGAGGAGATGGCTGAGCAGTTCAAAATACGCCTGTGCTGGGTGCCAGGTCACAGAGACATTCCGGGCAACTGTCAAGCAGACGAATTGGCCAGGTTTGCCACACCGCAACCGCTACTTCGGGAACAAGAACACCTCGGTATCCCTCTCGCCACATGCAAGTTAGTACTGCATTTGAAGGCAATCCATCAGACTAATCAAAGGTGGTTTAACCATAACCTTTGTCGCGTCTCCAAGGAGGCGTGGCCCTGAACCCAAACGCTCCAGACCGCTCAAAAGATCAGACATAAGCCTGGTCTAATCGGTGAGCATGCTAACAGGAGCTCCCTCAAACGATTTTTGCAGAAGCTGCAGGGATGAGGAAGAATTAGAAACTCTCCTACACCTGTTATGCACATGCCCGGCGCTTTCGCGCCTCGGACACAAACACTTTTGAAGCTATTTCCTCAACGGCCTACATGACCTCAATAAAACCCCTCCCGCCGACATTTTAAACTTTATTATCGGCTTCACCTGGTTTTAGGTTCTTCCCACATCGTGTGGTAGCACAATGGTCCTGTACCACCTTAACCTACCTATGGAAACGCTTAACAACAGTCTACAACGTCATATTTTTTTTTACTCATATTTCGTTTCCAAATCATCACACAACAGTTTGCAAATAATTTAAATTGAACAACGTTTGCAAGTAACTCAAATATTTCACATTTATTCATTCCATCTCATGATTGAATGGGTTCCAACAGACAAAACAAAAGAAGTGTTGTTGTTGATGAGAACGCAACAATTCACACAAGCTGTACGCGACACCATTATATTCCGAAAAAAAAAACACTTTTTGGTGTGTATTTCTGTGAATGGAGATCGCTATGGCTTGAAAAGTTATTATTTTTGACCTAAATTGCAAAGTATAGACTTGGCCAATATGCAGCATATATATGCCAATATGTTGTCTCAACAAACTGACCATTCAATTCACACAGAATATCTTACCGAAGATTAAGTTTGGCATGCGCGTTGTATGATGTAATTTAATTCCTTCAGACTTTTCTTTGGAGTTACGACAGCAACGATACATGAGCTTAGAGTCGGTATTGCATGTGAAATGACAGGAATTTTGCCTTATTTATGCGAAGAAGTGTCCACAAACGTGTAATGGAAATTGTACTTCATACGTAATATCCGCATAACATTTTTTAGGTATCGAAATGCGTTTTTGTTTCAATAAAAAAAAAATGTTGCGTTCTTAATAAAATAAATCTTTATTCATTCTCATTTTTGTTTGTTTTAAATAGGCGCTCGAACTACAGATCCGTGAATTGGAGGAACGAAGACGAGGCTTTGAACAGGAGAAGAAGGATTGGGAGGACACCAACCATATTACGTTAGACGAACTCAGACGACGAAGCTTAGAAGCGAATAGTAAAGAGTGAGTACCACCCGCAATTTCATTCTCATACCAATTTCATTTTGATTAGCTTTCTTAAAATTACAAAGAATTAAGAAAAAATAAACAACAAAATAATAATTAATTTAGTTTTATTGCTTGAATTTTATCAATTCATTTACTTATGTTTATATATTTTTTTTGTTTTCTTTTCCATTTCATTTTCATTATTTTAATCTTGTGTTGGATCTCTTCATTTTCAATTTAATTCATTTATGTGTGTTCTATTTTTCATTTTCGAATTTTCTCTATTAACTACTTGTCTTTAATCCTGTTATTTTTAATTGTGTATATATTTATTGTATATTTCTTAAATTTATTTAATTCGAAACTAAATTCTAAGAAACAACAAAACACGCAAACATAAATAAGACTATGTATCGATACGTTTTTGTTTAGTGTACTTCTACATTTTTTTAATTTGCAACATAAATCTTTTTGACTAGTTTTCACACACTTAACAAAGAAGGACACAATTTTATTACACTACAAACTGGGATATAATATGCATTTTCCAAAATCCAAAATATACTAGATATGTTTTTTCTGCTGTGTTTTTCATTGATTTTTCACGATTTTTCGCAAATAAATATCTATTTTTTTTTTGTTTTTTCTTCTGAACTATGACTACTGTTGAAGTGTTTTTTTTTTTTTTATTTGGATTGGACACAAGACTTTGGTCTTTGATTAGTGGCATTAAGGAGTTAACATATTTTTGCGTGTGGAAGGGAATGAGCTCGTGCAATTAAACAAATATGTCACGGAAGTGATTTCTTGTTGAGAGAGTGTGCGAACAATTAACAACAATTGGAAGATAGTTTGAAATTATTTTTGTAAAATTTTATTTTATTGTATTTAGTTTGGTAAATCTTCTTTGCGAAACACTTTTTGATTCTTGGTTATGTTCATGTTTTATTTTTTAGTTTTAGTGTATACTCTTTGTTTAGAATATATTAGTGTTCTCTTATTCTTCTCTCTATATATCACTTACAAAATATTGTGCTCGAAAGTTGCTTTGTTTAGATCTGCTGAAACAAAACAAAATCATCAGTATAAAAACCCCGTATGAATCGAACTTTGCTCCCATTATTTGTATGCTACTTTATTTGGTTTTTGTTAATTTCAGTATGATTTTGAGTTTTACGAATGTATTTGATTTTCTGATTTGGTTATTATCTCTTTGCATTTGTTTTACTTGTTTCGATGACAAGGAGAAATCGTCGATTCTAACTTTTCACGAAATCTAAAAAATTCCTTGGCTTTTGCACATGGAAGGTAATCTTAGACCTGTCTGATTGTTTCTTCAGAATAGTAGGAAAAAAATGCAGTGTTTGCTGAAATTTAATGCCTTTCAATACTTCTCCTGTTTTTCTTGTGTTTGATCTCTTGATTCACGTTCCACCGAAAGAGTATGATTAAATCATACGTACTTTTAAGCGTGTCTTTGTTTTTAAATAATTCGGAATGCTCTTCGCATCTATTTGCTATGCCTTGAACCTTTTCAGACGATGTTCTTAGCTTGTCAAGAACGATGAGATACCATTCTTGACAGGTATATTGACATATTGAGGTATACAATGTAAATTGGAATGGTTATTCCCAAATATGACGTCCCTCTCGTTAACACACATGTGCACATAGATGCAATTCTTTTGGATGCAAGACTCCAAATCTATGGGGTAATAATGTATAGGTACTGCAGGAACTTGTATCCATAATTCTTCCGTTGTTTTCCTATGCACAGCATTGATGGGAGAAGGAAACCATTGCATTGTACACAGAATTGCTACCAAGCTACTATTTAAGGTGTCAATCCAACATAAAGAATTATTTAGAAAAATAAAGACAAAAACAAACTCGCAAAGGAAAATAAGAGTGAGAATGTTTTAAGAGAATATTTTACATCTAATGGTTTCTTCTTCTTCTTCTTCTTGTGGCGCTACAGTCCGGGGTGGACCTGGGTCTCAATCAACATGCTCCTCCAGCCAGCACGATCTTTCGCCAGCTGTCTCCAGAATGCGCACTCCAAATTGGTTGAGGTCCTTCTCCACTTGTATGCGCTACTTTAGTCTAGGTCGTCCTCTGTTGCGTTGTCCCAATGGTCCGGATTCAAAGACTTTTCGGGCCGGGGCAGTGATATCCATACGCTCTACATGGCCTAGCCAGACTACAACTAATGGCGATTGCAGAAAATATCACCTCATGTTTGAAGTATCACGACATGTTTGTTAACAGCTTGTGGTGCGACTTTTAAGCTTTCCTATCTTTGGGATATTTTTGTTCATATATGTGTATCAGCGTTCGTATAACAAAAGAAAAGCATTATTCATTTTAGATTTTTGCAATTCAAATAAGTTGCCGTTTACACTTAAAAACAAAACAGAGAATTGCATTTTAATATCCCCATAAACAATTGCACAACTTTACATTGATTGACACACTCGTGTGTCACTTGAACAAAACTGTAAGACTATTCTCGGACTTTGTAAGTGGGCATATAATTTTTTGTTATAATGTGAAAACGTCTAATGGGAACCGCGGAATGTAATAGTTTATTGTTAAGTCTTTAACTGTTAATATTTTTTCGGAAAAGTTTTTCTGTCTGCTAAGTTATTCTTTTTTTGCCCTTCTTCAGGGAAAAGAAAGTACAGATGTGGGATTTGGTTTTACGTGATCACCTACCTTAACGGCTTATATCACGGGGAACCTTTTTCCCAAGAGTCGTAAGTAACGCAAGACTAAACGCCTTAGTTACCCAAGTACCAAATTGGGATCATGCTTGAGGGGCAATCACCCCACCTTGGTTTGATGCGAAGCCTTCCTAAAACCTCTTCCGCTCTTTGGGTCGCAGCGCCCGGTTGAGAATGCAACTCCACACTGAGAAGGGATAGTCCCCTAACCGACTTGCTTAGTTTTGCTTAAACAATGGGCTAGACAAGTCAGCACAGTACACTACCCTCGACTCTACCCGCGACGTTAGGTGGTAAACCACAGCCACCACGAAACTCCCACAAGGGGGCCTACCGCAATGGTCAGGCTGGAACCGAAGTTCCAGGGGCCCCTGACCTCCCGTGGCACCAGAATATAGCCTCTGGTTAAGCTGTCACTATCAGTCAGGTTCCCTCTAAGCCTGGGTCTGTTAGCCGCCATCCCGCCACAGATGGTCTTTCCTCCATCAGTGTTTCCGTTGTCACTATAAATAGTGATACGGATGTGATTTTGAATCATGTGATTCATAAATCCAGTCACATCATCTGGAGGAAAAGAAAGTACAGTTGATTCGTTTATTAATTATACGAATGCGATTTTTTATCACTACGTCGAGTATACTCGACATTATGCGAAAAATTAGCATTTCGCTCTGAACAGTATTCCAGATATAAACAATTAATAATTGCTAATAATAATCGAATATAATGCTAAAAATCCAAATAAATGCTTTTGCTTCACGAGATTGGAAAATTGAATACCGCATTCTATATGAGATACAAGATTATTAGTAATTAAGTTACATACTTATAAAATCAGGAACATACATGAATGCAACAAATTTTTGCTGTGATATCGAAAAAATATTGTTCTATCAAAGATTATGAAAACAATCTCTCGTAAGACTTGGCAAACTTTTCACTTCAGATCGATTCATTTTTGTAACAACTTACTGTTGACAACATGAATAAATTCGGGGGATGAAGATCTTTAAACTCTACACATCCCTCCTCTGTGGGACGTATACTTTCTGTTCCCTGACTACTGCTTCTGTAGATGCTTATTTGAAGATCTTAAAAAAACCAGACAAGCTAAAAACTAGTGTTTTTCGCTAGTAAAAGTATTTAGATCGCTACTTCTCCTACTACGATCTCTTACTTTTGCCAATACTGCAAGCATTTGTAGCCATGGCAGAGTTTCTTATGAGAACATTTAATAGAGCATTTCATAAAAACGTCATATGAAAATATCAGCAAACAGACATACATATACCAAGCTAAGTGCTGTGCATTGAGTTATCGAATTTTTTCATACATAACACGTCACTTGTGGCCGCAGTGGCGTAGTGGCTAGAGTGCGACGCTCACACGCCGAAGGGTGTAGGTTGGATTCCCAGCTCAACACCAATTTTTCGAATTTTTCACGGCACCACCTCTTTCGGGATGCTGACAACACTCAAAGAGTAATAACTGTCTAAGAAAGCTTCTGAAATTTCGCCGTTCGGAGTCGGCAAAAAAACTGTAGGTCCCTTCTACTCGTGAGAGAACAGTAGCGCGCACAACACTAGCAGTTGATGAGCAAGCTAGGTCCTGGTCCCCCTTTGGACTGTAGCGCCAACAATTATTAT